>CM048744.1:397234783-397852491 GCA_026315105.1 Locusta migratoria | reverse complement strand
ATCAGGGCGTGGCAATGGATAAGTGTCGATGATAGATTGGGCATTCACAGAACATTTGAAATCGCCACAAAGGCGCCACCCCGCCCCGACGGTTTTTTAACAATGACCATGGGAGTTGCCCATTCACTAGACAGAATGCGTTTTACCACCCCAGCTTCCTCCAGGCGGTCCAGCTCCGCTTTGACGTGGTCACGGAGTGCAATCGGAACTGGCTGAGCGCAGGGGCTTAAAGGTGATGTGGGCTTGGAAATTATTAGCACAGTTCAACCCACCGAAAACAGCACCAAAAATTCGGCGCATAAAGAGTCTAGTTACGGAAAAGACACCTGGTCAAAGACAATGTTGACTTTGTCAGAAATGGTGAACCCAAACCCCTAAAAGGCGTCAAGACCAAACAAGTTGTCTGCTTGAGCATTGTTTACAACAAGAAAAGTGAGCCTACTAGTGACAGATTTGTATGTAACAGAGGCTGAGGACTGTCCCAGGATCGTAATATTTTGTTTATTGTAACTGACCAATTTCCGTGACACCGGTAGGAGAGAGGGAGAACCCAGATCCAAACAAGTCTTTGAGTTTAATAAGGTGATGGCTGCGCCTGTGTCCACTTGCATATGCAAATTTTTGTGGAAAACTGTGACGTCAATAAAGAGCTTGTTGGGTGCAACCGAAATCGCTGAGACGCAATTTACGTCCATCTCGGCGTCGGAATCTTGGATTTTGGAGGTACAAACAGAAGCAATGTGACCTTTCTTGTGGCACTGATGACATGTGGACCACCGCTTGGGGCACTTAGGTCTATCATGATCGACAAAACAGGAGGGACACGAAGGAAGCATTTTCCGGTTGCGTGACTGCACGCCACCTGACCTGAGTTTCCGCTACCGTGCAACTGGTCGATCGCCCTGGTGCCGAGGCTGTGCGTAGACTGCTGCGAACATGTCATCCCTTTGCGACCCTGCTTGTAACGGGGAAGAAGTGGATTGGATTTCCGCCACTTCACACCAAGCCTCAATTTGGTTGCCCATCGCCCGCGAAAGATCGAAAGACTACGCAATGTTAAGGACCTCTGAAAGAGAAGGATTTTCACACAGGAGAGCACGTTCACGAACCTCCTGATCGGGGGCAAGCCGAATAATAGTGTCAAGGACGATTTGGTCAGCATACGATTCTATATGCACATCTGTAACAAAATGACAACGACAGCTTAAACCATGGAGGTCCGCATCCCACGCCTTATAAGACTGTTGTGGCTGCTTCCTGCAGCAGTAAAACTCAACATGGGCCGCTATCACATGAGTCCGTTTGCGGTAATATTGTGAAAAAAGGCCGCACATTTGATCGAAAGACAGCGACGAAGTATCCTGCAAAGGGGCAAGTTGGCAAAGGAGCAGATACCGATGAGGCGACAGCCACGTCAGGAATAACGTACAACATAAGGTGCCATCAGACCAGCCAAAAGCCTGAAAATGTTGTCTTAACCATTTTTCATAAGTGTCCCACTCTTCATCGGACTCGTCATACACCAGAAAGGGTGGTGGATAAGAGGGGGCGCAGGGGACGAAACAACCTGTGGGGTGTACGGGTTTTGGGACCCACTAGACAAGGCTGTAGCAAGAGATTGCAATACCTGGTTTTGAGCGTGAATCGCCATTGCAAAAACCTCTTGTTGTTCGACAAGGTGACGCAGAATCTCATCGGAAGAATCAATAGACATTGTGTAAGACGAACTACCACGTCAGACAGAAAACGCGCGGAGGAAAAAAATACCGCACTTGTCACCAAATGTTGTAATCACGGACAACAACACTCTCACAACCACTATACAGAACACTGGCATGCACTAGCTGTACGAATACACGCGGAGTGAGCTCGTACCTGGTAAACAACACACTGGGCACAGAGCACAACTCCGCACTGTTTATGTCATTGACTCACCCATGGTGTGCTCTGGCATTTGCCGCATTTTCCAGCGGCGCACTCTCGCAGCACCGATTCCATTCCAGGAAAAGTATTTCATATGAGTAAGGGACCTCTGATGCGACAAAGAGAGCTCAGTAATTTTAAAACTGATTTATTTAGTTTTAGAAAATTTATGATTGTGCCGAAATTGTTTTGTTTCAACTCAAACAAACTTTAGGAAAGTCAATAATGGAGTAAACATAACAACTCACTGTAAAGAGGCTCACTGAGCTGCTGACAGGTATGAAAAATAGACAACACAAGCATCCAGGCTGTGAGTAAGGTGGGCAGTGGAGATGGGCAGATGCCAGGTAAGGGTGAGGATGGAACGTTCCATGTTTCATGGTCGCTTGTTAAGGCTCTGATATGGGCCATCTAGAGGAATCCTTTCTAGCCAACCAAAACCCCAAACTCCTGGTCTGGTTCAGGTTCATTGAAGATTTTTTTTTTTAAATTTGGACTCAGATGTGGACACCTTATCCTTGTTTCTTCACAATCTCAACTCCTCCTCACCCCCTTCTCAACCTGGCAAGTCACCTTCCTGGATGTTAACTTCTACCTTACCGACATCCATATTAAACCTACCAATTACCAACAGTAACTGCACTTTGACAGTTGTCATCCATTCGACATCAAAAAATCCCTCCCATACAGCCTTGCCATGAGTGGACGGTGAATTTGCAGTAATGAGAAGTCCCTTACCCAATATGCCGAAGGCCTCACAAAGGCCTTCACAGACTGACATTACCCTCCTGACCTAGTCCACAGACAGATTTTCTGTACCATATGCCCACCCACCACCAATGCTCCCTCCAACCCCAATAACCAGTCCAAAGGGGTGTCCTTCTTGTCACCCAATGCCACACTGGATTGGAACAACTAAAGCACTTCTATCATCAGGGATTTGATTATCTGTCATCATGTCTTGAAATGAGAGACAACCTACCCAAAATCCTTCGACACCTCCTAAATCAGTGCTCCATTGTCCACCTAACCTCATCAACACCCTTGTCCATCTCTATACCACTCCTAACCCCAACCATTTATCACAGGGATCATATCCCTGTAGAAGACGCCAATCCAAAATCTGACAATTCATTCACCCAGCACTTCCAGACCTGTCACAGGTTTATCCTACCTCTTCAGAGGTTAGGCCACCTGTGAAAGCAGAGTTGTATTTTTCAGGAAACTTTGCAATTCAACCACATCGGGTAACTTTGTTTGGAGAAACTTTTGAAGATGTAGCTCCTTCATTCACAGGTGAAGTGGTCTGTAATTTTTCTTGCACATCACTACTGTCTGAGTTGATCAGTTTTAATCTGTCAACTAAAATGTTAGTTGCCACACCCTTAATTTTTACAGTAAATATTTAGTTTTTCGCTCCAGGACTTCATATGGGCCTTTGCTTTTACTTTATCATTTCTCACAAGTATGTGAGTTGTTTTGTGAAGATCTTTACTAATAAATGGTGTTTCCTTAACCTTGTGTGGATATTCAGAAGGGTGTAGCTTATCTATATATTTGCGTAACTGAGAAGCGAATGCTGGTATATCTTGTACTTGATTGTTTCTTTTTGAACTTGCAACAAAATCATCAGGCAATGTTAGAGTTGTACCATATAACATCTCTGCTGCTATTTAGTTACTTTCTTCTCTCACACAGCAACACAGTCCTAGGAGAATTGTAGGAATAATATTAGTTCATTTATTTTTGCCATGTGCTCTAATAGCTGCCTTCAATGGCCTTTGGAACTTTTCAATCTTACCATTTGATTGTGGGTGATATGCAGTTATTTGTGTTAGGTTAGAACCACAAATATGAGATAATGCAAGGAACAACTCTGAATGAAACTGTACTCCTCGGTGTTTTACTATTTGGTTCGGTGCCCCAAATCTAGTCATCCAGGAGTTATAAAATGCTCTGGCCACTGTTTCTGCTTGAACATCATGTAATGGAATGACTTCTGTCCAGTTACTAAAGCAATCAACGCATGTTAAACAGTAAAGAAATTCATTGGATGGAGGTAGTTGACTTATGTCAATATGTATGACCTTGGAACGTCCATTTGTGTTTCGAAACTGGCCAAGAGGAAGTTTAGTATGTCTACTCACTTTGTTCTTTTGGTAAGCTATGAATGATTTTGCGCATTTCTGAATATCTTGCTTGATGTTTGGCCAAATGAATCTATATGTGAGTAACTTTACAGAAGACTTATTTCTCAGGATGTGTCGTATTGTGATAATGATGAAAAACTGAATATCTAAATTGTTGAGGAATGTAAGGTCGAATGTTACTTACTGATACATCACAACATAACAATCTTCCACAAGAGTTTCATGTTGTTTAAACTTCAGCGAAGTGAACACAAAGAATAATTAATAATTTACAGCACTGTAGGTAACAAAAATAATTATTATTTGGAATAATGTAGGTATTACATGTAAAATCACATAAAGACAAGCAAGGTTATGCAACAATACACCAAAACAGGTAAATATACATAAAAATACATATTAAGTCCAATGAAATGATGGGAAAATGATCAATAGAGAGGATGGAGTATGGGGTGAATGTCTATTTTTTTGTTCCTGTCAGCAGCTCACCAAGTCTCTTTACAGTGATTTGTTATCAGCCCTCCATGATTGACATTCCCATTGGATTTTCCATTATCAATAATTCAATTCCCTGAGACATATAATGTCTCTTTTTTTTTTTTTTTGTGGGTGTCAGCAGCTCAGTGGTGCATAATTCTGAGAATTTTTTGCTTATTTTCACATGCCCTTTCTAGTTATCCAGGGCCACTCCCTATGCCTAATGTCTTTATCTGCCTATTTCTCCATCATTTCCTTTTTCCACAGCATCCCTGCTCCATCTTTCACAACCATTTCAAAACAGTTTTCCTGTACTGGGTCAAACCCAGTCCTACATTCTATTTGTCCAATGCTGAACTCAACCATGGCATCCCCCCCCCCCCCAATGCCCTAACTTTTAAAATGCCTGTCTCTGGATCCCATCCTTCCTTTCATAATGACCTTCACTCCAGATTCCACCAATGCTTGTCCCTCACACACCTAGTATTCCAAAAACACATTTCCATGGCATAGGCATAGGCATCCATGAACCACCTCTTCTCCCTCAGAAAGGTATTGCTAATGTGCAATCCCCCCTACATAAATCCAAAATTGAATCCCTTGCACTCCAGCAGTTGGAAGAGCATTCAAGACACACAGCCTCCATAAATTAACCAGCCTGCTGACACCGTACTCCCGCCTTGGTACACCACTAGCCAACCCCTATCCCACCTAAAGTGATCCTCCCTGTTAACCCCCTCATAGTACCTAGACTTGCCTCACACACCTTTTTCTCATGTCACATCCCCAAAACTCCCCACCAACAATCCAAAATATATAAGCCTAAACAATCCCAGAATACTGTTGTTAAGCTTTCTGCCAAAGCCCTCAACCCCACAGAAGTTTCAGTCCTATCCAAAGGTCTCACTGTCAGCTCCACACCCAAATTTAACCTTGTTGGACTTGTCAAAGAACTCCTCTCCTACCAATCCCTACAGTGGCAAAAACTACTTTGCCACCAATATCTCCAATCAAAACACATCTAATTCCAACATTGAATCCAGCCTCTCCCAATTCCTACCATCATTCAACTGTGACCCTCCATCACTCCCACCTAATTACCCTCTGGTCACCTTCCAGGAATTTCTCACATCCAGCTTGACATCACTATCCTTCCCCAAGTCCCTTTCTAAGGATACCAGCCTTTCGGCAGAAGAAAGGACAGAGTTCTACAACATCAAAACGAATGCCAACTTAATCATCCTCCATGAAGACAAAAATTTCACCACTGTTGTGATGAATCACAATGATTACATGGCAGAAGGCCTAAGTAACTTGTCTGTATCCTCCACCTACTAGTTGTTCCAGGACAACCCCACCCCAAAAGTTCAAAATGACCTACAATCCCTGCTAAAATCTCCCCCTCACTCCAAGAACACCCCACACACCTACCTTTTACATGCTTCCAAAAATCCATAACCTAACAATGATTGATGCCCAATTGCAGCTGGTTACTGTACTCCCACTGAAAGAATTTCAGCCGTTGTTGACCAGTACCTCCAACCAATTGTTCGAAACCCAGCCTCCCACATCTAAGATACCAACCACTTCCTTTGCAGACTCCCCATCCCTTTACCTTGTGGACCCTTTCTTGTCATTGTTGATGCCACTTCGCTGTACACCAATATCCCACACATTCGCAGTCTTGCTGCTCTTGAACACTACATTTCTCAGCATCCTTCAGTCTCCAAGCCTGATACCTCATTCCTTATAACCCTTACAAATTACATCCTAACAAACAATTACTTTTCCTTTGATGGAAAAGTGTACAATCAAATCTGTGGCACAGCCACTGGCATCCTCTTGATACCCTCCTACGCCAACCTATTTATTGGCCTCTCAAACCCCTTGTCTGCTTCAGGTTCATTGATGATATTTTGATGATTTGGACTCAGGGCCAGGACAGCCTATCCCTGTTCCTTCACAACCTCAACTCCATCTCCCCCATCAGTTTCACTTGGTCCTTCTCAACCCGTCATGTCATCTTCCTGGCTCCATCCACACCGCCGCCCACATTAAACCTACTAATTACCAACAGTACCTGCACTTTAATAGCTGCCAATCATTCCACATCAAAAAATCTTTCCCATACAGCCCTGCCACACATTGACAGCGAACTTGCAGTGATGAGAAATCCCTTTCCCAATATGCTGTAGCCTCACAAATGCCCCCACAGACAGAAAATACCTTCCTGACATAGTGTGCAAACATTTACTGTGCCATATCCCCACACACCACCAATACTCCCTCCAACCCCAATAATCAGTCATAAAAAAGTGTTCTCCTTGTCACCCAATACCACCTGGGACTGAAACAACTAAATCACATCCTTCATCAGGGCTTTGATTACAAAGAAGATAACATTGCAAAAACAAAATTTTTTGATGTACAAAAAAGATTACATTGCAAAAACAGAAGAATTTTTTGATGTACAGAGAAGATTATATTACAAAAACAGAAGAATGTTTTGAACCTAACAACATTAAACTAGCAAATGTTAAAATTGTAGATTCTTGTAACATAGAAATTAAGGATGCAATTAATGCTAGTGAGCATATATTTCAGCCCAAAGACAAGCATAATCTTACTTCCATGAATTAAATTTACAAACAAAATTGACCCTTTAGACCTATAGTGGACTTTGACACAGCCTCTTACCACCTATGCTAAAAATTAAAAATATTCCTAGACAAAGTCTATAAGTATGAAAATACCTATACCATCAAAAACCAAGAATATTTTATTGATGCTCTAATAGATATCAAGGTTCCCAACAACTCTATTTTAGTGTCATTTGATATTGAAAATTTATATACTTGTGTGCCTGTTTTAGAAACTATCCACATTATTGAGAACAATGTGAAAGCTCAAAAGGTCCTGAATAATGATGAAATAGAAGAATTTGTTAGTTTACTCCATACTGCATTTAAATACAAGATTTTCTCCTTCAATGGCAAACTATACCAGCAAGACAAGGGGCTAGCCACAGGTAACTGCCTAGCAGGCTGCATGGGTGAAATTTTTATCAATATCTTAGAAAAGAAATTTTTCAATGAGTTCTCCAATATCTAAAAACATCAGTTTCTACAAGTGATATCTTTCTCATATGTCAAGGGCCACCAGCAGACATTCCTTATATTCAGGAAACATTGAACGGTTTGCATAATAATATAAGTTTTACTTATGAATTACAAGATAGTAGTAGCAACATTAATTACTTGGATTTGTCTATTAAGATCAAAAACAATTAAGTTTCCTTTGATATATTTAGGATACCTACCACCACTGACAGTATTATCCATAGTTCCTCTTGCCATAAACTTAGCTATTTCACCTCTGTGATTGATAGAATTATTAAAGTTCCATTCTCTGATGAAGCAGTTCAAAAAGAATTGCAAAAGTTAGAATATGTGGCAACTAAAATGGGTATGACCGCAATTTGGTACAGAAATTATACAAGCAGAGATCAAGACCATCAAAACTCTCTACCTCACTATGCAATACAGAGGAACCAAATTATATAGGTATTCCCTTCGTTGGCAATATTTCATATCAAGTTGCTAGCCTTTTAAGAAATATGGTATCACAACAGCCTTCTGCACTAGGAATATAATTAGTCAAGTCCTTGTTCACAATGACCAGTCAGCAAGCACCACCAATGCACTAAATAAATCTGGTGTTTGCCAAATTAGTTGTGCAAGCTGTCCAGCCACATACATTGGCCAGACTGGAAGAGCATTTAAAACTAGATTCCATGAACACCTACCTAATAAAAAAAAAAAAAAAGGAGAAAATCCATATCGGACAACTTTTGCACAACACATTATGGATGAAAAACACAGACCTCCAAATACTGATAACTTACACATTTTACATTTTGTTAATAAAGGATCCAAAATGAATTTCCTAGAAGAAATAGAAACATATAAAAAATCAAAGTCACAAGATTGTAATTTATTAAATGAAAAAACCATTTTAAAGAAGTAAGATATTTTTGGGTTGTGTACCTGCTCTCTTAAAAGACTTCTATATCTATATTTTATTATACCAAACAGTGCAATGATTGCTTCTTTGTCAATAACTGCTCATGTAAAACACCAAGTGCAGAAATTATTTGCTTGAACCTGCTGTTATCTATTAGCGTTTTATTAAATTTTATTCCCTCACTTCCTAAGTAATCTTCACTCTACCACCACCCCAAGCTCTAATATGTCAAATTATTTATACAGCTAAGTTCTCTCCAATACAAACCTCATGATTTAGTTCGTAAGTAACTTGCCACATAACCCCTCTTACAGTAAACTTAGCTCTGTGATCTATAATTGTACATTAATGTACAATTACCGCTCTACCGTAGATGAGGGCTGTTTAGCCCCCTTTAAAAACCTAACAACAACAACAACAATAGATGCTGGCAAATTGAGGTGCATTCTTCCTTCATTCCACACCATCACTTCCCCCATACCTTACCTTCAAGTATAACCCACCCATACATCTTATTATTGCCCCCACTATATTATCCTTTTAATGTTAGACCACTACAATCACAATGATCCATTCATTCCCACAATATAATCCCCGTGTTTGGTACAAGGACAGATATTGAATACTATTTTACATAAATAATTGATCATTCTACGTGTATGTAGTCAGTGCTCTAATCACTTGTGAGAGGAAGTCCATTGGGCAACACCCAGCCCATTATAACAAGACATGTCTGCACACTATTTAATCAGATGGTTAGTGACTGCTATTCGGTCAGTGGAAACTTTATAATGTATTAAACAGTATAATACAATCATATTCTAAGGCACCTGCACACTCCATATACAGCTCATCAGAAATATAGCTAACTCCTCACTGTCCATTGTACTATAACACACAGACAGTGAACATTGCATTACAATGGTACGTTTACTTACAGTATTACCAATTACCCTTCTACAACTATGTCTAGAAAGCTGCTCTGCTTATATGAACACAGATCTGTCATTCCCATACACATATTTTATTATTAATTGTGACCAGCTATCTGTTCATAGATGTTCTTAAGCTGTATATAGTCAACTAATTTATATTTGGTATGCTATGTGATAGATACTGTATTACATCGGTTTCCTCCCTATCAACTTTCCTACTTCTATGTTAGATGTTAATACCGAAATATTTCATTCCATGATGCCATTTTCTTTGATATTATCATACTTTACTTTATACAGTAATATATGACTCTGCTAGGCAGTCAGTAGACTGGTTTATGACTCTATTGGGCAGTTAGTATGCCAGTTTTGCATACTCAAAGTTCCATTTTCTCTTAAGAATACTGTATTATATGACCCTTACATCCTTTAACTTTATTCTCCCTTTTCTCTTTACACCCACTACATGTTTTATTCAAAGATACACACAATTAACAACTTAGTTACAAATTCTAGCATAATCTCTCCACTTGATGTTCAGTGTGGTTACAAAATGCTCTTTTTAAACCTATAGGGCACAATTTATGTATAGTAAGTCCTAAAATTCCTCATTTATATGAAGTTAATACTTTGTACAGTTCCTTATTTTATCAATATGCAGCAGTATAGTGTATTACTATTTCACATTTTGTCATTTTTCGAGAAAGCTTTATATACAGTGTACTTCTTGCCCGTTTAATCCCGTAATTGTACTGCAAATTTCATGCAACATATGTAATTATATATTATTCTTAACTATTTCCTGTACATATATCTGAATATGGCAATAATTGCTCGAAACCGGTTGTAAATAAGTCTACAATCTTGCAACTGGTGGCTGTTTACTTTTCCAACCTGGCTTTGATTATCTGTCATCATGCCCTGTAATGAGGTACATCCTATCCCACATTCTTCTGATGCCTCCTAAATTGGTGTTCCATCACCCAACCAACCTCCACAACATCCTAGTTCATTCCTATACCACTCCCGACCCCAGCCACTTACCATAGGGATCATATCTCTGTGGTAGACCCTGATGCAAAACCTGCCCAATCCACCCACCCAACACTTTCTATTTGCAGTCCTGTCACAGGCTTATCCTACCCTATCATAAATCGGGCCACTTGTGAAAGCAGCCATGTGAATTACCAATCTGTTGCAATCATTGCACAGTGTTTTATATTGGTATGTCAATGAGCCAGCTGTCCATCAGGATGAATGGGCACCCCCAAAATGGCAAAAACAAGATGGACCACCCTATGGTACAGCATGCAACTGAACACAGCGGTATGGATTTCATTGGCTGCTTTACTGCCCAATCCATCTGGATCCTCCCCTTCACCACCAGCTCTCCTGAACTGCACAGATGGGAGTCCCACAACCTAAGATGACTTTCCATCCCTACACCATATGTGTAACATCTTCCAGACCCCCCCCCCCCCTCTGTCCCAACTCATTATCCTGTATCTCTCCAATTGATGTCCTCCTTGTAACTGTTTGTCACCCCTTACAATATGCCCTTAATTAATTACTTTTTTAAAAAAATTTAATTCTTTTTTTTTTTCCTTATTATTTTTATTGTTTCAAATCCCTAAACTCCTCTACACCCCCTTTCGTCCTTTCCCGCCGTTCCCATCACTGTATTCAATGCCACAATTCAAATTCCTGTGTATCAGAACCTTCACAATCCATCATGCAATGCAGAACTTGCCATCCCCACCATTACCTGGTTTCCAACCCCCTCCACTCCCCACCTGGAGTAGCCAGACATGATGGTTGTGTGTGTATAGTTGCCTGAATTGTGTGAATGTATGTGTTTCTTTTTCTGATGAAGGCCATAGAAAAAAAAATTAAATTGTGTGAATGTGATTGTCTATTTTTCATGACTGTCAGCATCTCTGTGAGCCTCTTTCCAGTAAGTTGTTATCTATCCTCCATTATTGACATTCTAGTTGGATTTTTTATTGTTAAAAGAAATGGAAGTTTGTATTGTTACTGGATCACTTGGAGATTACTTCCGTGGTATTTGTCAAAGCTGTCAAGTTTAAGGAAAAGTAAAATCAACAGTTATGATTTTCTCAACATTAAAGCTGCCTATTAATATTTGAAGATTTTTTCTTCTGCAAGAAACCAAACTGTTGTTTATATAAAGGCAACTATTGGCAGTGATCAATCTTGAGCCCCCTCAATCTCGGGGCTCCCTGTCAGTCTCAATGCCCCCAGCAGTTTTGGTTTTTATGAAACTTTTAAACTGGACATGGACCCTGCTAATATCATTAAATGAATTTTATTGTATGTGAAAGGTATCTATTTACTTTCATAAGTTTTTGAATAAAGATACTACCCCTGAGACTATTCTTTCCTGTTGCAAAGTAGCCTTGACACAACCATATTGCACCTAAATCTTAACTTATATGGTTAAACATGGCACCAAGGCTAAGCTAATTTGCTCAAACCTGTCATTTGGTGATTAGTTATCAACTACACACAAACCTTTACAGAAATGTTGATTTAGAAATGTTATGAAACTGTTCACCATCTATTTTGCTCTACAAGAGTTGAAGGCTTGTTATATTTTTTTAACAATGGAAAATCCTTTCATTGAATATAAGGAAGGTATTGAATTAAAATTTGTGCTGTGGCTAGGATTCGAACCATGCACGTCCTGTCTACTAGGCAGATGCTTTAACCACTGAGCTACCACAGCCTTATGGATAATGTGGCTACACAGAATGTCTTAAGGCATGTCTCCCTCCACAACATGTACTTTAATTCTGCCTTAATGTACTGCTGTGAAATAGGTATTTTATTACCAAGGGTCTCTAATATTGGAATAGCACCCCAGCAAAGAATGTGAATGGGTACAATCCTGCCTTGTACCTCAGGCAGAGTTGATGTATCAACAATAATTCAATTCCCTGAGACACATAATGTGTCATTATATCAAAGGCATTGAATATAAGGAGAGGCACTGAATTAAAATGGGTGCTGTGCTCAGGATTCGAACCTGGAGTGTTGTGTTCAGCTGCATGCTGTGTTACAGGGTGGTCCATCTTGCTTTTGCCACAGTTTAGCAGTGGCCATCAGAGAGGTGGAGTTTAAGATCCAGAAAGGTGACATGCTGGTTGAGAAGGACAAAGTGAAACTGATGGGGGAGAAGGATTTGAGGTTGTGAAAGGAACTAGGATAGAGTGCCCTAGAGCCAAGTCCAAATCATGAAAATTTCAACCAGACCAGGTGTTTGGGGTTTTGGGAGGTTAAGAAGGTTTCCTTCAAAGGAAAAGTAATTGTTTGTTAGGATGTAATTGGTAAGTTTTATAAGGAATTAAGGATTGGGCTTGGAGTCTGAAGGATGCTGGGAAAGGTAATGTTCAAGAGCAGCAAGACCATGTGCATGTGGGATATTGGTGTATAGCGAAATGGCATCAACAGTGACAAGTAAGGATTCAAGAGCTAAAGGAGTTGGGATGATGGAGAGTTAGTGAAGGAAGTGATTGTTATCTTGGATGTGGGAGGCTAAGTTTCAAACAATTGGTTGCAGGTGCTGGTCAACAAGGGCTGAAATTCTTTCAGTGGGAGAATAGTAACCAACTGTAATTGGGTGTCAAGGATTGTTAGATTTATGGATTTTTGGAAGCATGTAAAAGGTAGATGTGTCCTTGGAGTGAGGAGGGAGATGGATTTGGAGTAAAGGTTCTGGGAAGGGCCACAAGATTTTAGCAGGGATTGTAGGTCATTTTGGACTTTTGGGATGGGGTTGTCCTGACACAACTTGTAGGTGGAGGAATCAGACAATTGACATATGCCCTCTGTCGCGTAATAGCTGTTGTTCATCTAAACAGTGGTGGAACCTTTGTCTGCAGAACCTTATAATAGTTACATGAATCTTCATCTGCTGTTTTTTAACTTCTCCACTTGATGTTCAGTCATAATAAAAATGAATCTTATAATGAAATCATATGAGTAATTGAAAAATCCTATTGTATCTAGTGTAAGCCCCCTCCCCACCTGCTTACAGGTGTGGGTACAGTATCCACGGAGACAATCATGGTTGCCCCACATGGTATTATCAAATAGTAATGTTGGCTGCAGCCATAAAACAAATGGCTGTCATCTGAAGCCTCTTTTCTTCACTGATTCAGGACAAGGGAGAGTTCTGCCAACTAGAAGTTATCACTCAGCAAATGTGTTAACACATGACACAAATGTGCTGGCTCAAACTTATACTCAGAAATGGACCTTATTTATCTTGATGATAAGAACATTTCATATAGGAAAAAAACTTCTCTTGGTAATTACAACAAGAAGTTACTTCTTCAAAAAGGAAAGAGCAATTCACTAAGGGCTGAAAGGCATCTTGAGATGGAAACTTGCCCTTCAGCATATTCTCTCTTCCTGTTGCCACCTGGTCTCAACCTCCTTTAATTTCAAATTGCCACCCACCATTCAACATAATCTCTGCCTCTGGTATCTGGACACAGCCTCTGCCTCGACTGGCATCTCTGTATAACTTCTTTGATTTTTACACATGTCTGCTTTTGTGTCTTTATGTGTATATATGTGTAGGTGTGTGCGTGTTTGTTTACCTGTCCTTTTTCCCCTGAGGCAAGTCCTTCCACTCCCAGGATTGGGATGACTCCTCACCCACTCCCTTAAAACTCACATCCTTTCCTTCCTCCCCCCCCCCCCCTCCTTCCTTCCTCTTTCCTGATGAAGCAACCTTGGGTTGTGAAAGCTTTAGCATTTGTGTGTGTTTTATTAATGTGTGTCTATCAACAACCCTGAGCTTTTTTGCCTGGCAAGTTAAACCATCTCTGTATAGTGTGTGTGTGTGTGTGTGTGTGTGTGTGTGTGTATTTTCTTTTCTGAAAAAAAGCGTTTTGGTTAAAAGTACAAATGACCAGCACTATTTTTTTCTCTTGCCTTTCTGCGACTCAGTGTATCATCTTTATTACAAGTAGCAATATATTCTATTCATAATATAATCGTTGTAACAACATGAACACAAAATAGTTAACTCGTGACACTATTAGGATAAGAATAGTCCATTACACTTACAAGTCTGAATGTGAACTGCCTGTTCCCAGTCCTTCTGCCACCAGCTGGCCAGGTGGCGCTCGCGAACTTTCACACTCGTACTGAAGCGCCAACGGGCGCAGCAGAACATTTGAATTCAAGAACTTGATATACAACATTTCTTCCCCCCCCCCTTTTTGTTTTTCACTCACTTGTTGTAATAAGACTACATCCATCTTTTCTTCGTCATTGTTTGCGAGTGATCTAGTAGGCACCTTCCCATATGGCCAATAATGTCCTTTTCGGGCTTGTGATGATATGATGGGTGACCTGGGTGGTGAGGTGCTTGATGGTGCATATGTGAAAAATGTAGGTAAGACTGGAGACATGTGCGAATTGGTGGCTTCATAGTTGTCTTGTTCCATCTGTTGTGGTGGTGTCCAATCCACCAGGATGTCAGAAGTGTCAGTTTGATTTCTCATTGTAGGAAGGACCCTGTCCACATCCATCTTCATGTCATCCGTGACAGGTGGTACCGGCACTGCGGTGACTCTTGGGCGAAGTTGGTCGATGTGGCGACACACCTCCCCCGCAGGAGTGCTAACTGTGTACAACTGTCGGCCCCTCCATGCAACAACATGGCCTTGTGACCATTTTGGTTGCTTTTCGTAGCCTCACACCCACACAGGAGCGCCCTCTGCAATTCTTCCTTGAGTGCTGATAGTGTCTTTAGAAGGCAGGGGTGTGAGGAGGTAGAGGAGAGTACAAGGTTGGCGTCCATGCAAAATCTCTGCCGGACTATGGTCCCCGGATGGAGTGAAGCGATATGATGCTAGAAATTGCAGGATTGCGTCATCAGTGGAAGAGGGTGTGAGACGTTTCTTCATTTGGAATTTAAAGATATGGACCAAAACGTTCCACTTTCCCATTGGAATGAGGGTGGAACGGTGCTGTGGTAATATGGGACATGCCCCTCAGGGCACAAAAGTCAGAAAATTCAGAGGAGGTGAATTGAGGCCCATTATCAGAAACAATGGTAGTGGGTAAGCCTTCCAGGACAAAGACTTTGGCCAAAGCCTTGGTGGTAGCAGTTGTGATTGGTGAAGCACAGCGAAGCACAAAAGGAAAATTGTAATAGGTGACAATCACTAGGAGCCAATAAGTGTTGAGGAAGGATCCAGCGAAATCTATATGAATGCTGTCCCATGGTTTTTCAGGTGTGGGCCACGGAGAAAGCAAGGACTTGGGTGCAGGTGTTTGACAAGTGTCCACCATGTGTGCAATTTCTGCCTTGAGTCCGGGCCAGTAGACATGCCTTCTAGTTAGATTCTTCGTCCTAGAGACATCCCAATTTCCCTGGTGTGGAAGACATAGGAACGCAGGCCGCAACGTTGCCGGAACGACAATGTGGGGAGAGTAGTTGCGGAGGGGATCGGATGCTTTTCCAGAATGACGGTCCGGCCATCCTTTTTCTACGTTATGTAGAACCCAGTGTAGAACAGGATCCTCGGTGGTGGCTGTCACCAAGCATTGTCCCTTGATGGGGAAGCCCTCAACAACAGTCTGTGCAGCCTCATCCAAATGAAAACAAAGAAGCTCAAAGACGGGTCAGGGCCCGTAGGAAGTCTGGATAAGGCATCAGCATTTGCATTCTGAGCTGTGGGATGAAAATGAATGTCATATTGAAAATGAGAGAGAAAAAGTGCCCACCTTTGGAGCCTGTGTGCCGCCTTGTCAGGAATGGAAGCAGAGGGAAGAAATAAAGAGACCAATGGCTTGTGGTCCATAATAAGATGGAACTTATTACCATACAGAAAGATGCCAAACATCTAGAGAGAATAAACAGTGGAAAGAGCCTCTTTTTCAATTTGTGAATACCACAACATGTAACATTTTGGAGGCATAAGCAATAAGACATTCTAATCCATTAGGATATTTGTGAGTTAAACAGCACAAATACCATGTTGTGACACATCAGTTGCGAAAACAAGTTGTTGCCCAGGGCAGTAAGTGGCCAAACAAGGTGCTTTTTTGGATACGAGCTTTAAGGCAGTGAAAAGCAGCATCAAATTCATCAGACCATGTAAGAGGAACATTTTTCTTGAGCAAGTGAGTGTTTGGGTAAGTGATCTCCACTACGGAGGGAGTAAACTCGTGATAGTATGCTATGTTCCCAAGAAAAGCTTGCAGTTCTTTGACCGACGAAGGATGCGGAAGAGCGTCAATCACGGAAAACCCAGGTACACTAGAGGACTGAAGGAATTGAGATTTGTGAAAACTGCACTTAAGGCCATCCTGTTGTAGGACTGAGAAAAGAGTACTTAGATTTTTGAGATATTCTTCTGTGGTAGCCCCGGTAAGGATGATATTGTCCTGATAGTTGATGCATCTGGGAACAGAGGTAAGAAGTTTTCAAGAAACTTTTGAAATATGACTGGCACGCTGGCCACGCCAAATGGCAACCGTTGGTAACGATAAAGGGCAAAAGGCACATTGAAAACAAGGAAGTGACATGATGACTCGTCAAGTGATAACTGATGATAAGCCTCAGAGAGGTCGATTTTCGAAAAGTATTTACCTCCAGTAAGTTTGGAAAACAATTCTTCTGGTCGAGGCACAGGATAAGTATCACTAAGACACTGAGCATTGATGGCAGTCTTAAAGTCACAGCAAAGCCCGAGACTGCCTTTAGGTTTGCTGACAATGACAATCAGAGAGGCCTATTCACTGAAAGGAACAGGAAGCAAAACTCCTGAGGTCGTAAGCCTATCTAACTCCCACTTTACAGTGTCGCGCAATACTACAGGAATGGGGCAGGCTAGAAAAAACCACAGCCTGGCTTCTGGTTGGAGAGAGACGTGAGCTTCAAAAGCTGCAGCACACCCAAGGCTGGGCAAAAAAAAGAGCAGGAAAGTCTGTAGACAAGGTGTAGACTGAGTGTAAGGAATGTTGTCTGATACAACATTGACAGTATTTTGCACATCTTTAGGGCGCAATCTGCTTTAATAGAAAAATGATGCCAAAGATTGCTTTTTTGAATTTTTTTTATTTTTGCACAACCAGTTTCAGCAGTCTAGCTGCCATCATCAGGTGTTCGTTTAAATCAAATCACACAAGCTTGTAGATGTTTATGGAGAGTGCTTAGTTTAAAAACTTGCTTGTTACATCTTATATTTTAAAATACATGTCACTAATACGGCCAGTATGCTAGGAGACATTTTCAAATCAACGAAAATGTCTCCTAGCATACTGGACGTATTAGTGATGTGTATTTTAAAATATAAGATGTAACAAGCAAGTTTTTTAAACTAATAAGGGAATGGTCAAACTTGCCATGTCGAAACCTGTGTTGCTATTTTTACCAATGTGAAATGATGCCAAAGATTGCTTTTTTGAAATTTTTTTATTTTTGCACAACCAGTTTCAGCAGTCTAGCTGCCATCATCAGGTGTTCATTTAAATCAAATCACACAAGCTTGTAGATGTTTATGGAGAGTGCTTAGTTTAAAAACTTGCTTGTTACATCTTATATTTTAAAATACATGTCACTAATACGGCCAGTATGCTAGGAGACATTTTCAAATCAACGAAAATGTCTCCTAGCATACTGGACGTATTAGTGATGTGTATTTTAAAATATAAGATGTAACAAGCAAGTTTTTTAAACTAATAAGGGAATGGTCAAACTGGCCATGTCGAAACCTGTGTTGCTATTTTTACCAATGTGAGTTAACACTGAGGGAAGTCTGTATGCAGACTGTTAGCTGATGACATGACCTGGAAGTCTGTAATAACTTTTATGAAGTATGACATTATTGTCGCATGGTTTCCGCACTTATAACTGCTTGTTGTACAACCCTGACCTCTCTCGCTACGTTATACCAACGCCATCTAGGGACAAAGTAGCATTAGCTACGCGTCACTCTCCTGCCACAGCAGTGACAGAGCTGATTTGCCCAGTGGAAGCGATCATACGATAATTAATAAATACAATAATAATAAATTTGTTGACAAATGTAGCTGATATGTTATCTACAACATTCTTTCCAAATAGCTATGAAATAGGCAAAAATATGTATACAGTATAGAACATGTCAAACTTTTATTTCTTGTAATTACCGGAAAAATGCGATATATTGATACAATGTTCAAGACATAGGCTTTTTGTGCACCAATAATATACAAGCAAAGACGACATATGACAGCCCTGCGAATCACAGACGTTGTTAGACGTCCATAGACAAAACTCGACTGGTGGTAGTTATTGTATGCTTCACACAGCAATTTTTTTATAGCCATGTGAATCTCTACTAACTTTTGCCTGTCTTCATTTGCTTGTTTATTTTTTAAAACTGAAAATGCAATTGCTTTTCCTTTCTGAGTATTTTTTTCAATATTATTATTAAACCATGGTGTGTCTTTGACATCCTTATTTCACTTTGTTGGCCCATAGTTCTCCAGCACTTGATTTCAATTTTGACTATTATTCCTCTTTATCCATTGTACTGGAACTAAATGATGTCTATTCATTTTCCAAGTGCTACACTAACAATTGCTTCAGCTCTTTCTAGCATAAAAACTCTTCTAACATTCTTGACTGATTTATTAACTTTGTAACCATTGTCACTAAAGTAACATCATAATTACTAACCCCTGTCTCTACTCTGAACATCATTAATAAGGCCAGGCCCATTTGTAGCTACAAGGTCTAAATTATTGCCAGTGTATGTGGGTTTTTGATTTAGCTGTTTAAGACATTTTTCAGAAAATGTGTTCAATAGTAATTCACAAAACTGTATGTCCATCATACCAATAAATGAAACCATAGTCATTGCAGGTTATACTCGGTAGGTTAAAGTCACCCCCCCCCCCCCCCAACTAATATTGTGTGGGATCTGGGTATTTCACATTACGCAGTGTAGACATTCTTTGAATGGAAAGAACTATGATTGTTGAACCTGGTAGTCAGTAAAAACACCCAACCATTAACTTGATTTCTCATACACCTGTTTAAAGTATCCAGATAACTCCACAGTCACTCTCATCTTCAACTTCTACTAATATAAACTCCAGATTGGATTTCAACAATATAATGAAGACAGCGCAATTTGGAGTGTAGCAACTGGAGATGGCGGTTATGTGACTGTGACTGTGCTTGTGTTATAGTGTGTTCTTTATTCTTAAGAATGCCATAGCCAGTAGCTTAAGTGTTGTATGTGTGTGTCTTTTTTTATGTACTTGTCTTTGTAGTGAGTTATAAACTGTTCTCATCATCTTCAACTTCAGTAGAGACAACACTTTTGTCAACTGCAAAGGACACACCTCTCTAATTGTATGTGCTCAATCCTTCTGATGTACATTCGAAGCCTCTCTGAATCTGTTACAGCTTCTTCCTCAGGATTAATCATGCTAGCAGGATAAGCTGTAAACAAGCAATTTCCTGCACTGCAATAAATTTGGGAACTATGTTACAAATACTCTTAAAACTTACTGCTAATATTTTGACATTTGTAGTGTCTTTCATCTGATCATCACCTGATTTCACTTTCTGTGTGTTTACTCGTGAGTGTTCATCAGAACAGCAACTATAGGCAGTGTAAGAAAAAAACCATACACAATCCACAAGTACTCTGCTACCTGAGTAGCTGCTTCCTGTGTGTAGTGCAACTCTGACCTATCAAGGAGAGTCTTACAATTCCCCACCTGATAACACAGGTCCAGAAATCTTTAGCCAAGGCCATCACAGAGCTGATGAAGATTTTGGTTGAGACCGACCACTCAGCTCCAAATCAAATGACCCTGATCAGCTATGGGAATAATGCTGCAAATTGTGAGCCCCGCTTCACCCCATGTGCGAGACCAAAAGTCTTCATCAATTCCACCAGCTGCCCATATTAACCAAGGATGTCTCAGAAGCCAAGCAATACATGTTATTTTTGCCGATATATGCCACAACTTACAGACGAACCCATGCACTTGATTGCTGCAGGCAGACCCACACACAGGACTATTTTTTGGTGGAAGAGCACAAATTGGAAAACTAATTTTACTTAGTGTGACTTCATACATAATTATTTATTGGCAAAGGATGGGGCCCCTCCATGCCCACACCAACGTGGTGACCATCACAAAAGTTCTACTGTCACCTCCATAATTTGGTTAGTTTGCTAAGGTGGATCACGGGATGCGGGAACCACGATGTTATCCATACGTGTGGGCACGATCACCCATTAATACGGTGCATCTGGAGATAGAATTGGTCGAAAGGTACACGAAGGGTAAAGGTATGTAAGGGCAGAGGCAAGAGCCAAGGGAAAAAACCTCTGCGACAGTGGGGTAAGTTTTAAGGGCAGTAGTGGTATGCTATCTGCAACAGATCATGCAAGGTTTGGTAATGTTAGTAAAGGGTATATCTTAGTACCGTTAACTTTGCTAGGTTCGTCATTAAAGAATCAGTCCAGTTCTGCTGCAGCTGAGCTCCTGTGAAGTCCCCTGAGTCAGCTGTGGCAGAATACCTGTGAACATAGCCAAGTTTGTCATGATAGTTAGACAGTTCTGTCATAGAACTGGCTAAATATGTGGGGCTGTATAGGTTTGTTTGTGTTTAGTGTGCTGAATATGGTTTCCCTGCCTTGCCTGTTGGTCGGCTGTTAACTCAGCTGGCATTGCCAGTCAGTTTGCTGTTCTGCAGGGGTTCGCCATATTCATCGTGTTTGCGGGTTGGTGGTCCCTATGACCGTAGGTGGTTAGTCTCTGAGGAGAAGTGTTTTGGGTCATTTACGTTTCCACCTATGGTTATGATCGTAGTTCCCCAAGTGTAGAATGAAGGGATTGTAACAGTGTCTTGAGTTTATGTACAGTCATGTGGCGAATTTCTTGAATACCACCAAGAGGCGCTCTAGGTGGTATTCATTGTGCATGTGTATTGTGGAGCGTTGCTTATGATGCGTAGTACCTTGTTCTGTATGAGCTGCAGGCGGCGCAGCCGTGTTGGCGCCGCGTATGCCCAGCACGGAGCACCGTACGTCTTCAGAGGTCTAATATGTGTCATGTAGAGGTTCCTCGACACCCGGCTATTCAGTTAGCTTTCCCTGTCGAGCATCGGGTAGAGTTGTTTGAGCCTCGCGTTTGCTCGGTTGGTCATGTGTTGTATGTGGTCCCCCATGTGAGTTTCCAGTCCAGCCAGACACCGAGATATTTGACTTTCTCATGGAAACATATTGGGAATGCAGGTAGAGTAATTGGTCTATAGTATTGGTGTTTGTGCTAGTGTTTCGGTCTGCATGTGAACAGAACTGCCTAACACTTGTCGACATTTACTTTAACACGCCATTTCTCCAACCAACCCCTCAGGGGCTCAGCATTAACTTGCTGAGTACGGGCTTGGCGAACCCGGGGTCCTGAGCTGTGGGCTGTGTCACGCCAACAGTCCGCTACACCTTAAGCTCTGTGCGTGCTTCAACGAGCATCGTTCGGTGCGACGGTGGAATGTTGTACGTTTCAGAGCCCGGGGATCTTGGCTTAATCGCCTGGGTCGCGAGGACGGTACAAACCTCTATAAAAAAACCCTCAATCTAAAGGTGTGCTACGTGCCGAGGAGATGCATGGCTGTTGAGGTTGAACAGCCACTAGCGAGCAACCTCTGAGGAACCTGCCGCACCTCAGTTGTATGAGGCTTACCCAGGCAAGCGGGGCTCTGCCTGGGTGGACCTTTAGTTCCCTAGCTGCTCGTGGGACGAGAATGAAACGAGCAATCAATAGCGTCGCCACACGCAAACCTGGCGTTTCTAAGCGTGGAAAAACTGAATTCGATGCAACTGCTTATGATCCTAAGACGTTCCCTTCCCTTGGCACCCCAAGGGAGGAACGTAGAGACCTTCGCCGATCTGAACCATACTCGCCACAATACCTAGTATGTGCCCGTTCCGATGGAGAGTCCTTTCTGTCTACTAAGCCACAGTTCTTCGTCGAACAGCTCGAAGACAAGTTTGGCGAAGTGGAGTCGTTCTCAAAGATGAAGAGTGGGGCTGTATTGATACAAACGGCGTCCCCAGCCCAATCGCGGGCATTGCTTGCCTGCGATAAGCTGGGTGACATCCCTGTGACAATCACGCCCCACAAGTCCTTAAACATGGTCCAGGGTCTAATCTATCAGAGAGATCTGTTGTCCCAGACCGATGAAGAATTGCGAGCAAACTTGCAGCGTCGAGGGGTTCACTTCGTCTGGCGTGTATACAGAGGACCCAAAGATAGCAGGGTTGCCACCGGTGCCTTTATCTTGGCCTTCGAAGGTGATACACTGCCTGAGAAGATCAAGATAATGGTATACCATGTTGATGTCAAACCGTATGTCCCTCCCCCAATGCGGTGTTTCCGGTGCTGGAAGTTCGGGCACATGTCGTCCCGATGTACTTCCAGCCCGAACTGCAGGGAGTGTGGACGGCCATCACACCCGGACACCCCTTGTACCCCACCTCCTGTTTGCGTAAATTGTGGGCAACATCATCCGCCCTGCTCGCCAACTTGTACTGTTCTTCATCGGGAAAGGAAAATAATGGAAATCAAGACCCGGGAACGGCTTACTTTCTCTGAGGCACGCAAAAAGTACAAGCGACTCCATCCTGTGAAGATGACATCATCTTTTGCCGCAGTCACAGCGGCACCTCTTCCATTCAGATCGATAGTACCAGTGTCATCTCCATCTGTGGGCCCTATGGGCCAACAATCATCGACTGCCCCCTCGATGGGTGGGGGACCATCTACATCTGTTGCTCCCACAACACCTGTGGGAGAAATATCTAAAATATCTACCCCATCACCGGGGACTCCAGTCCCCACTCCCCAGCCGGGGAAGCACCAACCTTCCCCGGCCCCTCTCGCCCGGAAGGGGTCCCTTGTGGCACCCCCTCCTGAGGCTTCCATGAGTGGTTTGGAGGGTCCCAGCCAGAGGCTGCAGGATCCACCTGCCCCCAGTCGTCGGGCTTCCCGATCGACATCGGGCCCAGAAACCGCTAGTGAGAAGTCCTCCCAGCCCTTAAGACCGAAAGGGCAGCGGGAGGTAAAGAAGAAAAAACCGAAGAAGAAAGTCTCCTCGGAGACTTCAAAGTCAAGGAATCATGCATCATCTACATCGGAAGATGAGGTTCAGATCTTCGCATCTCTCGAGGATCTGGCCCTCACTAAGACGCTTGAGCCAATGCTCCTTGATGATGCAGATGTGCAACGACAGGCAGACCGCAAATCTTTGGGCTGACAATATTCAGTCCTTCATCATGGTCTTCCACATGAATCACATTCTCCAGTGGAATTGCGGAGGGTTTTTCAACCATCTAGCTGAGCTACAGCAGTTGTTGTGCCGTTTCCCAGTGTTGTGTATGGCTCTACAGGAAACTTGGTTTCCTGCTCAGCGGACCCGGCCCTTCGAGGCTATCGGGGCTACTTCAACAACCGTGTCGACTGTGATAGAGCCTCTGGTGGTGTCTGTATATACACCCTTGCCACTGTCCCCAGTATTGCTGTGCCTCTCTGCACACCTATTGAGGCTGTTGCTGTTCGCCTTCGGGCTATGCTGGAATTGACTGTCGGTTCAATATACCTTCCTCCAGACAGGGATGTTTCACCCACTGATCTTGCTGCTCTGGTAGCACAGCTGCCCCCACCGTTTCTTCTCTTGGGGGATTTTAACGCCCATCACCCTTTATGGGGTGGAATATAGACGACCCGACGTGGTAGGGATGTTGAAGTTCTTATTGCACAACTAGACATCTGCCTTCTCAATACTGGTTCCCCGACACACTTCAGTGTTGCGCATGGCACTTTCTCAGCTATCGATCTCTCGGTCTGCAGCCCGATCCTTCTTCCACACCTCACATGGAGGGCCCACGATGACCTCTGTGGGAGCGACCATTTTCCTATCCTTTTGTCGCTCCCACAGTCTCGACAGGCGGAACAACTGCCTCGATGGTCCCTCCATAGGGCTGATTGGCAGCGTTACACTTCTGCTGCTGTCATTCCTTCTCAACTGCCAGCCGATATGGATGTGGCAGTCCAACAGGTGACTGTCGCCATAGTCTCCGCTGCTGAGGCCACTGTTCCAACCACCTCAGGGTCCCCTCGGCGCAAATCTGTGCCTTGGTGGTCACAAGAAATCGCTGAAGCCATTCGGGATCGGCGTAGGGCACTTCAGCACTACCGGCGACATCCCACCATCGATCACCTGATTGCTTTTAAACGGCTATGGGCCCAAGCACGACGGCTTATACGGCAAAGTAAGCAAGATTGTTGGGAGAGGTACGTCTCCTCTATTTGATCTCGTGCCTCACCTTCTCGGGTGTGGACTCAGGTTCGACGACTTTTCGGGTACCGCCCACCAACAGGAATACCCTGCCTTCAATTACAGGGTACTGTCTGCTCAGTCCCGCTTGCTGTCGCCGAGCACATGGCAAAGTTTTATGCAGGCATCAGTTCAACTGCAGCTTACAGTGAAGCCTTTCGCGCCATTAAAGAATGAGTTGAACGGAAGCCACTGTCGTTTCACACACGTCGCCGGGAGCCATACAATGCACCCTTTAGCGAGTGGGAGTTTAAAAGTGCCCTTTCTGCATGCCCCGTTACTTGTCCAGGACCAGATCGTGTTCATAGCCAATTTCTTCGGCATCTTTCTGTGGACACTCAGAACCAACTGCTCGCCTTGTTTAACCGTCTCTGGGCAGACGGTGTTTTTCCTTCCCAATGGCGGGAAAGCACCATCATCCCAGTGATAAAACCTGGTGCTGACCCACAGGTGGCTGACAGTTACCGTCCGATCAGCCTGACAAACGTCCTATGTAAGCTCGTTGAAAGGATGGTGAGTCGGCGGCTTATGTGGATCCTTGAAGACCGGGGACTCCTGGTAGCACAACAAGGGGGTTTCCGTCAGGGCCGCTCCACAATTGACAATCTTGTGTCTTTCGAGTCGGCTATTCGTACAGCTTTCACCCGACGTGAACACCTTGTTGCTGTATTTTTTGATCTTCGGAAAGCGTACGACACAACCTGGCGCCACCACATACTGGCTACATTGTATGACTGGGGCTTACGGGGCCCACTTCCAATCTTTATCAGGAATTTTCTCTCCCACTGCTCCTTTAGGGTTAGGGTGGGTACCACCCTTAGTTCCTCATACATCCAAGAGAACGGTGTCCCACAGGGCTCTGTCCTCAGTGTGCCTTTGTTTTTAATCGCCATAAACGGGCTTGCCACGGCTGTGGGATCCTCTGTCTGTTCCAGCTTGTTTGCAGATGACTTTTGTTTATATTATAGTTCGGCTAGTATTAGCGTTGCTGAACGGCGGCTACAGGGAGCCATCCGGAAAGCTGAATCATGGGCCTCTACCCATGGTTTTCAGTTTTCAGCGCAGAAGACCCGCGTGATACATTTCTGTCGACGGCGAGCAGTTCACATGGATCCCGAGTTATATCTCGGTGGTGAATTGCTCGTTGTCGCAGAGACTCATCAGTTTCTTGGCATGGTATTCGACAACAGACTTACTTGGGTGCCACATCTGCGTCAGCTGCGACATAAATGCTCACGGCATCTTAATATTCTCCGCTGCTTGAGCCATACTGCTTGGGGTGCTGCTCGTTCCACCCTCCTGCAGCTGTACAAGTCCTTGATACAATCAAGGCTTGATTACGGATGCCTCATATACGATTCAGCAGCACCATCCGCCTTGAGGATCCTTGACCCCATCCACCATGGTGGTATCCGGCTGGTGACTGGGGCCTTTCGTACCAGCCCTGTGCCAAGTCTTCTAGCCGAAGCAGGGATTCCTCCATTACACTTCCACCGGCAGCAGCTTCTCACTAGCTATGTTGCTAGAGTCCATGCCACGCCACACCATCCAAATCGCAGGCTTTTGTTTCCAACTGTTACCCCTCCTTTTCCACCACATCGTCCTAGATCAGGTCTTCCGATCGCGATCCGGGTTCGTACACTCCTCTCCTCACTTAATTCTCTACCTCTCCCTGAGGTTTTTTCCTGCCCATCCCGTCTTCCTCCTTGGTTCATCCCCCGTTTGAAGCTCCACCTGCAATTTTCCTGCGATACAAAGGCATTAGTCTCACCACTTACACTCCATTGCAAGTTTCTGGCACTTCTTGCTGCTCATCGTGATGCAGAAATCCTGTACACTGATGGCTCCCTGGTAAATGGCAGAGCCAGTTACGCTTTTATTCATGGCGACCACACAGAACAACGGTCCCTGTCACCAGGCTGTAGTATTTTTACAGCTGAACTGATCGCCATTTCTCGTGCTCTTGACCACCTCAAAACGTGCCCCCGGAAGTCGTATGTCGTGTGCAGCGACTCCCTTAGTGGCCTGCAAGCCCTTTCAAACTATTATTCTACCCATCCGTTGGTGCAATCCATCCAAAACGCCGTCGCTTCACTCGGCAAGTCTGGATGTGCGGTGGACTTTATCTGGGCCCCTGGCCACATTGGCATCCCAGGGAACGAGCGTGTCGATCGGCTGGCTAAGCTCGTCACCACCGCTCCTCCCCTGGATATTGGTATCCCAGAACGGGATATCCGAATGGATTTGCGCCACAGGGTTTTTGAGGCTTGGGACACACAATGGGCAACACTGAGCACTACCAACAAGCTCCGAGCGATCAAGTCTTCTATGGCCGTCTGGAAGTCGTCTTTCAGGCCTTCCCGTAGGGACTCTGTTGTCCTATGTCGCCTACGTATTGGCCATACGTGGTTGACACATGGCTATCTTTTACGTCAAGAGGACCCACCGAATTGCCGTTGTGGAAGTTTGTTGACAGTGGTCCACATCCTGTTGGACTGTCCGTTTTTAGCCGTCTTGCGAAAGTCTTTTAATCTACCTACTGCGCCTGCCTTAATTTTATCTGACAATGCCTCTATGGCTGACCGAGTTTTACATTTTATCTGTGCAGCTGGGTTTTACCATTTGATATAAAGGTGGGTTCCTTAGCCTGATCTCTCAGGCACCCATCTCTCATAACTTTTTACTCTTCTTATTTTGTGTTGTCTGACCTGCTTTATTCGTATGTTTTAGAATGTGCAGAGTGGCTGGCTCATCCTTTATTATCCTCGTGATCAGCCAGCCACAACATTCTGCTGTAACTTTTTAGTCCAATTATCTTTATTTACTCTTTGAGTTTTCTTCTTTGTGTGTCATGAACTCAATGCTCCTTATCATTGTGTACCCATTGTGCTTTCTCTTTTGTGTGTTTCAATGATCGTCTTTTTCATCTTGCAATGCGCCGCATTGGCTTTGCTTGCAACAGGGGACTGATGACCGTGCAGTCTAGTCCCCTCTAAACAACAACAACAACAACAACAACAACAATCTCCAACCAAGGTTCGGCAGTTCCGAGTGCTGTCTGTAGGCGTGAATTTATGTTTGATGGCTTCCAATCTTGCGCCGTGATGGCGGTGTCATCTGCGTAGATTGCGGTCATCGTGTTATGTGTGGATGGAAAATCATTAATGTAGAGGTTAAACAAGAGGCGCCCCAGGATGCTGCCTTGGGGTACTCCGGCTTGAATACTGTGTCGTGTAGACTGTTTACCCTGAGCGTCAGTGTTGAAGCTTCTGTTGGTAAGATATGAATGTATGAGATGCACGAGTCCATTGGGAAATGCGGCGTCATTAGGTTTGTGTATAAGGCCGTTGCGCCAGAGACGATCTAAAGCTTTTTCGATGTCCAGGAACACCGCCCTGGTGGCTTTGTTTTTGTTGTAGCCGTCTGTTATGTGTTCAACTACGCAGAGTAGTTGTTGTGTTGTGGAGTGGTGATTATTTATTTTTCAGTCTTTCATTTTTATATGTGTGGTGTCAATCTTGTGATCGATAGCCGTGTTGTGTTATGCATGTTCTTTGGGACTGACCGCGTCTTCCGGCAGTTGGTCTCTTGTATCTGAAGGGTTAACATCATCTGTACCGATATAGAGTAATAAATGTATTAAGAGTGGATACTGTATTCATAACTGAACACATTGGTGACCCCAATTTCATTTCAATTTCGTCATGAACAAGTTCTTTTCGAAAGTTTAGTGGCTTCCGCATCGGTATTTTGCAATTCGTGTGCACTATCTGCTGCCATCGGCTGTTTCATCACTCCAACTGCTGCCTGGAGGCCCTGCAATGGACCAGCACGACTTTACTTTGGCTGAGAATTGTCAGATGTACTCAATTCAGCCTCAATTTGGCTCTGCATAAGCCCTACCGCCACAGCACGACCTGCACACTGATTCTGGATTCGCAAGTCCTGACTTGTCCAAATCGTCAAATTCGGTGCCTGCCGAAAGTGCATCGACTCCAGCCCTGCATTTCATTAATCAAGAGCATGTGAACCTTAACCTTCATAATCAGTTTTCACATGTCCCAGTCAGCAGTTTAATTTCAAATATGCCGCAGATGTATCCCTCCACATCCAGTGATGGCTACGCGCATGTCTAGTGTTCCTTCGCATAATGCCTACAATAATTCCAGCGCCTCAGGCAGTGTTGTTTTGGGCATTTCCTATGGCTCACCTCACCCTGTTGCTGACACACCGGGTGTTCAACATGTGCTCCCACCACAACAACAGGTCCCACACCCCACAATGCCATGCACTTCACATACTCTCGCTATGCCACAGCCTGTTGCTCCGTCGGCGTACACCTCTCTTCCTGCTCGCCAAATGGATTTTCAGCTGCAGCCACAAGATATCAACCCGTTTGATGCAGCACGCTTGCCCACCTGCCCAAGCTGCCACCATTCAAACACCAACGAACTGTTATGTGGTTTAAAGTGGCTGAAGACATTTTTGAGCATTGTGGGTTTGATTATGCAACCATGTTCCTATGCCTTATGTCACATCTGTTCAAATTCAATGATTTGATCTGCGACCTTGTCAGCTAGCCTTCTCGCCCACACCAGTATGACCACACGAAGGCTACTATTATATACTGTTTGGGTCATACAAATGCCAACGCTGTCAGGAAGATCCTACGTGGAGAATTGATGGTCAAGAAGGTGCCTTCACAGCTGTGGAGACATTTACAATCAAATGCTCCTCCATCCTTGATCCCAGATGATGCACTTTTGACCATCTGGATGGACAAATTACCGAGCCATGACGGTTTGACCTTGTCGCAGGCCCCTTCTGCACCGCTCAACCAAATACTGAAAACTGCAGACAAAGTTTACGAAGCTTACCAGTTGTATGTTGGCATCAGAGGTCTCCTTCAAGAAGGAAACACCTGCTGGGCATGGCCACGGCCGTGGCCGCAAGCAAGATACTACCACATCTGCTATGGGTAAGAAGAATAATATCAGCTTTGCTGCCTTGCCTGCTCCTTGCCCACCGCCTTCGCTAACGGGCTCCTTCGCTAGTCTGTTGAGCAGCAATCCACCACCTCTCTCTGAGGAAACTGCTACTGGCTTACCCTTGTGTCATCGGTGATGCTACTTTCACTATCATTTCAGGGCTGAAGCAAGATGATGTAGATCCCTTGCCTGCACCCAAATGCATCTCACCGGTAGGCTCCGGTGCCTCCCCCTGCAATAAAAATAGGTGCCAGGACATTGTGACTTTACGTTCTGTGTCATCAGGCAGTGAACATTCAGGCCGTATTTACCTACAGGACCTTGCTCAGGACTCATTGTCTAGTTGACACTGGTGCCGACATATCTTTGTTGCCACCTTCGCTTGCCCTTGGGAAGATTCATCAATGTGAAACAATTGTGCAAGCTGTTAATTCGAAGGACCTGAAGTGTTCGGGCTATTATAAACATACCTTGCAGTTATCCTCCAACTATGCCTTAAAGTGGACATTTCTTGTTGCTTCAGTCAACGAACCTATATTGCCAAACATGAAAGTACATCAGTTACAATAAGCCCGAACACATTCATAAATTGCCCTGTAAAATCAACATGGACGTATTCAATGAGTGAGTTAGGGGAGGCCATGGAGAGAATGATAACCTGGAAGACATCTGTTGAGTAGCACACTGGTGACTTCCATTAATGGTGTGCAGTCAATGTCAGGCCAGTATGTTTGTGAGCCACGGCTTTGTTGTCAAAAACACACACCTGAGACCCAAGGCTTTGATGTGGGAAACACTGTCACTCATGTAGCAGTTGTAAAACATTATGCACACATTCCTGGGAATGATCATGAGCCACATCACATCATCCTTGCATATGAAGAGGGCCATAACTAAGATTGACAGGCGATTTCACAAAAAGACAGAGGGAACTGCAGACACATCCTGGAGAACTGGAAGGCCATCCCTGTTGGAAAAGGCGGACCATGAACTGTGGAGACATAAGGTGCATAACACTTCAATATTTTTCTTAGAGATTACAAGTTGTGGAATAGAATAATGTAGCTGTTCAGGGTCCCAGTTTTACAAATCTGGTGGCTGGAACAGGAAATATTAGTGGGTCTGACACATTCTTGTGGCACAGAGTTTGCCATGGTGATGATGGTTAGGTGTGCTGAGGCAAACATGGAGAAAATGGCTCCCAGAATACAGAAGAAAATTTGAATGTATTTAAAAAAATTAAAAGTTCTTACCACATGCTATACATACAAGTAGCTTATCTAATGTGAATTACGAGAGCTATTTTCACACACGTTCACCATAATGTACATACTACTTAAGATGTATGTGAAAGTGAGAGTATCATTCCTTACCCTACAAAAGCAATAGCTCTCATTTAGTGTTTCTGAAGCAACTAGGTGAAGAAGATCTGAACCATAGCCAAGTGGTACCAGATAGTGGAACCACATTTTGAGACACACCAGAAGGTAACTGTACACCAAGATCAAGAGAGCGAGGGGGGGGGGGATGGCTAAAAAAAACAGCAGAACTTATATAATGGGCAAACATAGTTATGTCATACAAATTGGAAGAGTAATATGGGCAAATAGTTGACTTGGTCAACAAGAATAAAGTGAAAGTTTGAATTTAACATGAGGCAGGAAAATTCAGCAACCATGTACAATGGGGGACAAAAAGATTACTCGGCCCGAATAATTTAAAGTCCAAGAACAGAGCATTGTGCATGCCCTAGTTCCAAAGTGCGAGTATTGTCAACTCTAGCAGTTTTCAGAGCTTCAGCTTGGTGTTTACATCGTCAAATAGAAGCATATAATAGTTAGAATAGAGTATATGTCGAGGTTCATAGCAGCGTACTCACTTATCATTTATTTTGGAAAGTGTTATTCGAGCATGTAGAGGTGGTTGAGGTATAAGAACTCCACTTGGGTAGATTTGCTACAATATGTTTTGTTGGCTGTGTGGATAGGCTGATGCTTTATGAACACAAGGGTCCGAGTTCAAGTACCACTGGAGTCAACTTTTTTTTTTAAGACCTGTGTAGATAATATTTTTTAACATTAATTTGCTACAAATTGTGCAATTATAGGCTTTTCTAGATTCCACATTCTTAAACATATTCCATTTTGTAATAGCCTAACCTTTAAACAACGAGACAAATAATAGCCATAGTAAAAATGTTGGAAATGGATGCAGGTATTTGTAATTACTTCGACTGCCACGTGGTGAAACTATAGTGTTAAGCTAAAATAAATGTATCAGCAGATAGCCATAATTTTCAATTTCTTACACACAGTTTTCATGAGTCAGTGACTGTGCCTTCCTTTATCTGTTGTTTCTATTTTCATATTCATTAAAAATAAATAAATAAATAAATAATACTAATTACAGTGTGTCAATTTCATATCTAAAAATAATCTTCATTGGAAGGTAATATTTATTCAACTACTCATAACAAAAAAATAAACATCCTTGGAGGGCATTTTTCATCTGACCGCCCATAAAAATAATGTTCCTTGGAAAGTGATATTTATTTGACCTTCCATAATAAAATATAAACATCCTTGGAGTTTGATATTGGTATGACGCCCCTTAAAATAAAAATAAATAATGTAGGCTACATATATATTCAGTATTTTTTCCATATGCCATTGGCATCAAGAACAGCCCGGATCCTTCGAGGCATAGAATCTACAAGTCTGCTGAAAATGGCCTCATCTATGGCAATTCTTTCCCATGAAGAATAAACCAAATCCCACAAGGCATACATAGTTCTTGGAGTAGGATCTGGCCAATCATCCCACACGGTCTTCTTGAGTTTATCCCATACATTCTCTATGGAATTGAGATCAGATGACTTTGGAGGCCGTGGTAGGCATTGAATAATATTCTCTCTCCTTTGGAACCAGCTCTGAATCCTAATGCTGGTATGTGATGGATGATTATCATGTTGTTAAATGAGACGTCCTTCGGGGTACCAAAGTCAAGCTTCAGGAATGACTACATTTTCAACGAAATTTACATGTGTTGTCGTGATCTTCAGTCCTCAGACTGGTTTGATGCAGCTCTACACACTACTCTGTCCGGTGCAAGCCTCTTCATCTGAGAATACACACAGAAACCTACATCCTTTTGAATATGCTTGCTGTATTTGTCCCTTGGTCTCCCTCTACAATTTTTACCCCACACACTTCCTTCCAATGCTAAGTTGCTGATTCCTTGATGTCTTAGAATGTGTCCCATCAACCTATCCCTTCTCCTAGTCAGGATAATGCCAGAAACTCCTTTTCTCCCCAATTCTGTTGAGCACCTCCTCATTAGTTACATGATCTACTCATCTAATTTTCATCATTCATCTGTAGCACCGCATTTTGAAAGATTCTATCATCTTTTTGTCTGAACTCCCTATCATCCACATTTCACTCCCATTCAATACTACACTCCAGACACATGCTTTCAGAAAGGATTTCCTAACATTATATTAGTATTGGATGTCAACAAATTTTGCTTCTTCATAAAAGCTTTTCTTCCCATAGCCATTCTGCATATCTTCTTTACTTTGGCCATCAGAAGTTATCTTGCTTCCCAAATAACAAAAGTCATCTACTACTTTTATTGCCTCATTACCTAATCTAATTCCTTCAGCATCACCTGATTTTCTGACACTACATGCCATTACCACCATTTTACTCTTGTTAATGTTCAAATTTCTTCACAGCTTGCTCAATGTACAGATTGATCAACATTGGGGAAAGGCTACAGCCCTGTCTTACTCCTTTCCCAACCACTGTGATCCTTTCGTGGTCTTTGACTCTAATAATTGTGAGCTGGTTTTTGTACAAGTAGAATATAACTCTTCGCTCCCTATATTTTACTCTCGATAGCTTCAGAGTTTGAAAGAGTGTGTTCCAGTCAACATTGTCAAAAGCTTTTTTCAGATTCACAAATGCTAAAAATGTAGGTTCCCTTTCCCTAATCTATCATAGCATGCTGAATTGAACTTCTATTGGATTCATTATAAGGTTCCTGCACCCATATAAGACATCCAGTCTTAACATTTCACACTTATGGGCCCACTACTACCATGTGTAGCCACAAAGCAGGCATCATGTTGTTACCTATCTGTGTGGTAAACAAGAACAGGACCTCCTGCTTGTGGACTCAGTTGTGCACTCATTGGTGAAAATGCCTTTCCTCCAATCAACATTTTTCCAGGAATTCACAATTGCCAGTCTGTCCATGACTTGATTGTTAGATAATGGTTCTCTAATGAGAGCATCAAGGGACGTGATTCCATAGTCACTTAATCATCTGAGAGCGGTTTTCAATGAGCTCTGGAAATATGAAGCTCCCCCTAGTTCCCAGATGTTTCTGAAAGGTTCAGTCTGAGCTGCTCTGACCAATTCATCATCTTCTTTTCGAGTAGATACTAGCAGTCTTCCAGATGTTGGATGTCTGTTAAAAAGAATTGGAGATTAGCCGAAGAAGAATAGAAGATAGCCCAGGAAGACAGGAAACCCCCCCCCCCTTCCACACTATGGCATGCCTGTGATGAGCAATTAACAGCGCTTGTTTGTGGAGTGTGCATGTGTGTATAATATGTATGTGTATTTGTGTGTGTGTGTGTGTGTGTGTGTCTGTGTGTTGTAAACCTAATTACCTCCCATACAGAATAAATATAAACCCACCTATTGGTCTATATTTCTTTCAAAAACGGTGCTAAATATTATAAAATTTTGTACAAAATACAATCGTAAGTTAGTCATAATGATCTCAATTTCATAATGAGAATAGTCCATTATAAATATATATTGTCCTCTTGTGAATATATATATATTATAGAAGGAATAAAGAAATATGAAAAATAGAAATCGGATGACTTACCAAAAGGACCGGCTCGTCAATAGGCACAAATAATCACACACAAACATACATACAAGCTTTCGCAACCGTTGGTCGCTTCGTCAGGAAAAGAGGAAGAAAGGAGAGGAGAAAGGGAAGGAAATGAGTTTTAAGGAAGTGGAAAAGGAGTCGTTTCAATCCCAGGAGTGGAAGGACTTACCTTAGGGGAAAAAAAGGAAGGTAAACAAATACACACACACTCACACATATCCAAACGCAAACACACCTAGACATATATATATATAATAGACGAAGATTACTCACCAGGCGAAGGAGCACAGGTGTGACAGCAGCACAAATAAATAGAACACACACACACACACACACACACACACACACACACACACACACAAACGCTAGCTTTCGCAGCCTAGCTGCTTCTTCAGGCAGAAGAGAAGGAGAGGGCAAAGGAAATGATGAGTGTTTAAAGGAGTGGTTAAGGAGTCATTCCAATCCCGGGACAGGAAAGACTTACCTTGGGGGGAAAAAGGAGGATAAACAAATACACACACACCCACACATTTACACAGACGCAAGCACACCTAGGCAGACATACGGTAGCTACAGTATGTCTGCCTAGGTGTACTTGCGTCTGTGTAAATGTGTGTGTGTGTGTGTGTGTATTTGTTTATCCTCCTTTTTTTTCCCCCAAGGTAAGTCTCTCCTGTCCCAGGATTGGAATGACTCCTTGCCCACTCCTTTAAACCCTCATCATTTTCTTTCCCCTCTCCTTCCCTTCTGCCCCACGAAACAGCTAGGCTGCGAAAGCTAGCGTCTGTGTGTGTGTGTGTGTGTGTGTGTGTGTTTATTTGTTACTATCACTGCCTGTGCTCCTTTGCCTGGTAAGTAGACTTCATCTATTTTTTTACATATATTTTTCCTGTTCGGAATTTTTTCCTCTTTTGCATCTGTGTGGGTCTGTGTGTATTTGTTTACCTTCCTTTTCTTCCCCCAAGGTAAGTCTTTCCTCTCCCGGGATTGGAATGGCTCCTTACCCCCTTCCTTAAAACCCTCATCATTTCCTTTTCCCTCTCCTTTCCTTCTGCCTGAAGAAGCAACTGGGTTGCGAAAGCTTGCATTTAAGTGTGTGTGTGTGTGTGTGTGTGTGTGTGTGTGTGTGTGTTCTATTTATTTGTGCAGAGTACTCACCAGGCAAAGGAGCACAGGTGTGACAGTGCACAAATAAATCACACACACACACACACACACACACACACACACACACACACACTCAAATACAAGCTTTCGCAACCCAGTTGCTTCTTCAGGCAGAAGGGAAGGAGAGGGAAAAGGAAATGAGGGTTTTAAGGGAGGGGGTAAGGTACCATTCCAATCCTGGGAGAGGAAAGACTTTCCTTGGGGGAAGAAAAGGAAGGTAAACAAATACACACACACTCACACACTTACACAGACGCAAACACACCTAGGCAGACATACTGGTTTTTTGGGGCGTATTATTGTATGATTTGACTGTGTAGTCCCTCTTCAATCTTGCAACACCACATATTCTTAAAAAATCTCTTCTTGTCTAGTCCAGTTACATTTTTAGTTGTGGTCCTGATTAACCAGTGCCTCTACTTTTCACTCTTCCAGTAGTAGTCAAGGCCATTACACTTTGTCACAAGTAATGAAGTTATGTTGAGAAGTAGTTGCACCAGAAGATAAATTGCAACTACTGAAATAAGAACTCTTCACAGTGCATTTTCTTATTAAAACATCAGGGGTTTATTTGACCCATAACTACAGAATACATAAGTCCAGCATCTGGTTTACAACATGGTACATCCAGATGTCTTACAACTTTTTAACATGTTAGCTCAGTCAGAACTAATCAACAACTATAACAACTTAATGACAATTCCATGGTGCTTTAATTATTCTGAGGTTCACCAAAGTATTATTAAAGAAATAAAATGTCTCTTTGGAACCTATTATGACAAAGCGGAGATTTATTTTCAACAATTATCCCCTAAAAGAAAACTTAGGACAGTAATAGTCAACAAAAAACCTACTACAATATATAAAAAATAATTCATCTTGTCCATCCAAGGTGAGCATGTAATGTTTGAGACACTACAAGCTGAAAACTACTGAGACACCACGTGGTGGTCAAAGTAATTACAAACAAAATATATCCATTTTCAACATTATTACTATGCACCCGAGTCTGTCTGATTAAAGATTAGATTATCAGTAATGGAGGACAGGTAACAACTCACCGTAAAGAGGCTCGCTAAGCTGCTGACAGATATGAAAATAGATAATGACGTATGATTGTGTGAATGTGATCATCTATTTTCATGTCTGTCAGCAGCTCAGCGAGCCTCTTTACAGTGAGTTGTTACCTATCCTCCATTATTGATATTCATATATGATTTTCCATTGTTAAAGATTAGATTATTGTAAGTAGAATCTTCTAAAAACCTATAAAACCCTGCAAATGCACAATTTTTAGCAAATTAATATGTAAAATATTACCTGCAAGAGGTGTGAAAAACCAAAAATAAATTGATTCCAGTGGGATTCAAATGTGCACCTATTGCGTTCATAAACTATCACCCTATCCTCTCGCCCAATGAAACATATGTGGTTTGTTGTAGTAAATGTACTCACTTGAAATTTTTATACCTCAACTGTTTCTACATGCTCAAATAATGTTTTCCAAAATAAATGATATGCAAGTTAAAATGCAATGAATCTCAACATATACTGTATCTTAACCATTGTATTGCTTCTATTTGATGATGTAAACAGCAAGCTGAAGGTGCACAGGCCACTTGAGTTGGCAACTCTCGTGCTTATGAGCTTGGGCATGTGCAAGGCTCTGTTCTTGGACTTTAAATTACTCAGGCCAGGTAATCTTTTTGTCACCCGTTGTACATGCAGAATGAAGATTTGACAGAGAAGATTGTGCTACCAAACCTAAACAGCAGGAATACACATTGCATTTTCAAGAGCTAGGCACATTGTTTAGCCACCATATACCAGCCAGCATCGCATCATACTACCAGCTGTCCATGGTCTAATTTATGTCACTAGTTGCAGCAGTCCAGTGCAACCGACATATTCATTAATCAGAGGCAGCACTTGACTTGCTGATGCCATCAGATCACCCCAAACATCTCAAGAGTGCACCATTCAGTGAGCAACACAAATATCATTTCATTTGATGCTGTTTGTGTCATGTGTGTTAGTAGTGGGTGACTGTGAGAAATAATTCAGGGTTAGTTTTATTTATTAGCATTTATTGTGTATTCTTATTTTTTGAAATGTTCTACTTGCAAGAAGCTCTCCTCACTATGAATCAATTGGAATTAAAATTATATCTAATCGTAGACTTTTACAGTCAGTATGCACATATGCCATGGAATGTACCTTCAAAATTATATCACAGTACTGGTATGACAGCTGTACACAAGATAAGATGTCATAATAATTAATGTACATGAAGAACTGTTCCATTACACATGATGTTTCAATGTATGACACCATTACTGCAACTGTATTTGCGACATATTTTGCAGTCTGTATGCATATGTAACTCTAATGTACCTTCAAAATTTTATTGTAATACAACATGTAGTTGAGGACATATGATGTCATTGACAATGAGATGCTTTAAATACTGTCCCATCACACTTTGAGTTTTCATTTATTATGTCTTTATTACTGACTTTATTCACAACACATATCGTAGACAGTCTCCTAATATTCCATTACACATACCTAGGAAATAATATTAATTGTAGGACACATTGTTCAGTAAATATGATGTCATAAGGATTAAGACTGTAGCTAACAAATCTTTAATATTGCCCTCGCATTTGAGTTGCATGAAGATGGAAGTACAGGTTGAAATTTTCTACAAATTGAAGTGAAAGAGAGGGAAAGTGTGGCATAAGGTGGTAGAGAGATGGAATAAATACGTACCTGGGGGATAGAAAGGGAAGAAAGAGATGGACTAACATATGAATGGCATCAATACACAACTGGGAAATGCTGGGTACTAGTGCTAATTAAACTATAAAAGCATACAATGAAACCTAAATGTGCAACTTGCTATCATCCTGATGCATCAGTAATGATCAGTGGCAAATCCAGGATTTTGACCTGGGGGAGGCTGAGGTCTTAGAACTTTTGTCACTGTGCCATCTCCAATTTTTTTTAGTATATAAAAAAGTTGTTTTCTCATAATATGATTTTTTAACAGCATTATGTTTTCTCATAATATGATTTTTTAACAGCATTAAGTCTGAATGTTCAGTCTCCCCATCTCTGTTCTTTTTGAGATCAAAAGAAAACAGATGCAGTACCTGGGGAGGCTGCAGCCCCATAGTCCTTCCTCTAGATTCATCATTGCTAATGATGCTGATACCTTACTGAACTGTGTATCTGGCTGTTCAAAAGAAATGACAACTGTGCTACAGACTGCACAAATCTATACTTTAAAGTTACTAGAAGATGGGGTTACTCCCCTTTAGTACAAAAACACACAGGGCATGTTGTAAGTAGCCTACAAAACCCAGAGAATAAGATAAAATATGGTTCCAAGTGGTTGCCAACTTGTTTTATCATGAGTATTGTCAAGCTGTGAAAAACTTGACTTTTTCTACTCACAATTTTACCTTTCTAAAGAACCAGAATATGGTAAATAGTATACTCTTTATCAGAGATCTCTCATGTCTCTTACATCTTTGCTTGGCACATATGGCGTATTGCACAACACTCTTGAACTTGTCCATTGATAGTCAACATTGTTAGTGTTGGAGATGAAATTTTTGGGGTAAACTATACTTTGTCTGAAAGCTTAATTATTTTGTCAGTTTTTCTCATTGCGTTTATGAGTGACTCAATGCTTCCTGTATAATGTGTGTTGTTTTTTCCCTTTCCGCAATGGCGGTCAGATGTTAAACCCTCAATCTTACTTCTTCCATATTGTTGAATTACTGAAGGAAATTCTCCACTGAGATGTTAAAATATTCTTGAAAAGAGAGAGATTGACTGGCAAATACTTACCTTAGACCTGTACGACTGAGAGCCACACAAAAACTTGAAAATGGAACAAAAAACAGGACTCGAGCATTTGAAAATATTTTTCCTTTGTCAGGTATGAGAGGAGGGAACAGAAGGGAAATGTTATTCACAACCTAGGCCAGGAAGAGATGATGGGTGATTTATGAGAGTCAGAGCCAGCTGTGGAAAGATTGTAGGTACTGTGGTATAGGGTTGGAATACATAGTCATAAACAGGTTAGATTACATATAAAAATAGAAAAAAAAATTAAAATTTTGGAAAAGTTTTTGAAGGAATTTTGACCAACAATTGTTGATAAAAATTTAATTAACTTAATGGTTGCCGATGAAAAATGGGATGGATCACCTTTTAAAAGATCACCCAGGTCCAAAAATGGGTCTTAGGTGTCAGATAAAAGATCACTCTAGTTGGCATCATACAGGAAGGCACTTCCACACATAGAGGCAAAGCAATAGGGGAAGCATGGAGGGGAGGAGCTACAGCCAAGTGCCAATAGTTGAGCCTGTGGGAGAAACACTGCTGTAACTGGCCACGGGAGGTATAGCAATATGGTAACTGGCAGTTAGCCACACACCTACAGAAAGAATATTTTTGACTGCCAGTACGTTCATGGAGAGTGATGCGCAGAACCACTGAAAACTGGGCAGCATCGCTACATGATGCGGACTATAACGGCAAATAAAAGATCGTTAATGACACATTAAAGATCACCAGCAGCACATTGAAGAGTACCAGTGGTGCAAAATTGATGGTGAAATGGTTGATAAACAACAAAAACGTTGCTATAGACTAGCATTAATGGAAAATGTCATTGGAATTGTAGTCCAAATAATATTAAACCTTTTTAAACAATGTAGCAATGTTTGTTGCATAATTGCAACAATCGATCAGTAGGGAAATATCTATGTAATAAATAAGTAAATAAAGAGAGATGGATGTAAAATGGCACTAGAGTAGGCTGTATATGGAAGAGGAATTAATTATAAGATCTTAAGAGAAGAGATGTAGACAACAATGAAGAGAAATAAAGAGTTCAGACGACAGATGTAAATGACAGCAAACAGAGAAAAATGGTTACAACAGCAACGAAGGTAATATTCTCCACTGAGATGTTAAAATATTTTTGAAAAGAGATAGATTGGCTGGCCAGTACTTGCCTTAGTTCTGTACTACTGACAGTCACACAAAAACATGAAAATGGGAATGAAAAATAAGACACAAGCTTTCAGAAATATTTTCCTTCATCAGGTACGAGAGGAGGGAAGAGGAAAGGAACAGTAGGGAAAAGTTATTCATGACCTATGCCATGTGGCGATGGGTGATTTGTGGAAGTCGGAGCTTTTTCATGTTTGCGGAAAGGTTGTAGGTACTGTGGTATAGGGTTGGGATACATGGTGATGAACATTTTTCATGTTTCCATATTGTTGTTATTCCATCTTTAACTTCTCATCTTCTGATATTTATTTTGTCATTTTAACCCTTGTTAGACCTGATTAATGAAATAAGACTTATGTTTCCAATGCAATGAGGCTTGCAACTTCAGAGAAGTCTCAAAGAGAATCATTTGTTAGCAGCCTGTATTTTCCCCCATCTCCTCTGCCACTATTATGAATAAGATTTCACCCATTGTTTTGTAGGTACATCACACCCACATTTAAACATTCAGAACCACTAAATCAACATCTTTCCTTATACAGAATAAAGACATTCAGAAAAGTGATCTTAGTGTATTTGTTTGGTTATAGTCAATATATTCCACCCTTTCCTTATCTCCTCACTACCTCTTACTATTTCACACCCATGATCAGTTGCATAATGTTTGCCTTACACAAAAATTGAAAATGAATTCATAAGTATCCACTACTACCACAATGGTCATACCGAACTGACTGGAGACTATATCCTATGGCAAGCTATTCTCTACTCCTCTCACCAATTAAGAGAAGACCATATCTGTTGGAGTGACCCACCTTCACTGCTCTACAGTGAGCTTTACATCTGGTTGAATACTGCATGAAATCCTATAAAGTCTGTGCAGCAAATGAGGTTCAACATTTCACCCGTGAAAATATATTGTTAAGGTCCTTCTGGTTGCTGAATAGGGCTGAAGAGTAGCACTTGCCCACATTTATAGCTCTTAGGAGAAGAGAATGGAGAGCTCTCCATCTGGACCCACAAGGAGGCCTGGAACAACTCCTGACATATCTATTCAGTTTTAATATTTATCAAAAGTTTTTAGTCATTTTTAAAACAATATTTTGATGTTTCTTCTATTAGAAAGCCAACTTATTGATTGTAGTGATCTGGTACATTGGGGGAAGGGGGGGTGCCTGTTGGGTAGGATGCCCCAAAGCCCTCTAATTATATCTCCTTTCAATAATTCCATATTACTATATACTATGGCTGTCCCTATTATCAAAACTACAATATTTTAGCTGGTCTTGGTGTATTTCAGCTGTCATTTCCCAAATTCATAATTTTAACTGATTTTAATTAAGTGATACTAAAGAATTACTTTACCTTTCTAGGTCCTTGACTTGAGTCATTGTGACATAGAGACTATTGGAGTGAATGCTCTTTCTCATATGGAAAATCTCCAGATTTTAAGTTTGAAGCATAATCAGCTTTCTGTTCTGAACAAGGATACATTCCAACAGCTACATAATTTGGAATTAATTGACTTTTCAGGGTAAATAAATACAATTTTAAATACCAATTCCGTGTGTACATTACATGTGTCTTTGTGTGTGTGTGGATTACTTATGTATTGTGTATTACTTAAGTAGCCTTTGTTTTACAGGAACCCACTGAGATGTGACGAAGAGACAATCAGTATTCAACAATGGTTTACAGTACAAATGATAAAGCATACAGCTGTTTGTAGAAGTGATGAGAAGCAAAAGAAAGTTCACACTAAAGATAAATTTCAAAAAATTGTGTCAGCTGTAGAAGACACTACTGGTGATACATTTGAAGACCTTAGAAAGTATTGGACTATTGAGCACAATGAGGCTGTTCTTGACTCTAATAAAATTTGTGAATGTGAAAATTCCACAACAAAGAAAAGTGCTTACTTTCTCAATATTCAGGTCTTTGAGAAAATACCATCATTTTGGGCTTTCCTCATTGGTTTACAAACTGGAATTGTAATTTCAATTACAATAATCCTGCTGCGAAAAATTAAATGTTGTCAGTGTAGATTAATGCAAAGCAGTACTACATCTCAAAATCGATTATCACAGACATCTACACTTGAGCACCTGCAAGAAGAATCAACCTGCTTGTGGAATATTAGTGGATCGGAAACACCCCCACCTCCATACAGGGATGTTGTTTTTAACAATATTGCTAACAGAGTCACTTGAAATAATGATAGAGCATGAAAGCTGATCTACAGGTGATAGTAAGAAATGGAAGTTTTAGCCATAGCAACAGCAAATAATATACCCATGGTTATTGTATGGTGTGTTACTGCTCTGTAAACACTAAAATACTAGACAGAATAAAGAAAGTTGTCATCTATCATCATAAAGAAAGTTGCTTATCATCACTGATGAGAAATATTTCTTCATATGGAGTACATTTGTTAGAGTGACACATAAGTCAGGGAGATTGAACAAAAATAAGGACTGCAATAAAAAGCATCCTCTTGTTGTATGAATAGCATCTCAATCAGATTATGCTGTTGTTTGATCTCTTGAGACATTGAGATTGGCTCTGTGAATTTCAGAATTCATAAATGTGTTTAATGGAGATTTTCTTAAGTTGTACCTGTAATGTTCTCTTTCACTCATTTACAATGTTTCTTTTAAATTTCTCCTTTTCTTTCCCATAGACAGCACCTACCACTTCTTTCCAGTTAAAAGATATTTAATTAATCTCTTTATCACAAAAAAATGATCATTCACTGGAATTGTTCATAAATTCAAAATAATAAAATCTAGCAAAAATCATAAAAAGTTTTAATGGAAAATGGATCGACCCTGTTTCTGATATAGGTGTATAAAAATATATGGATCACCTACCTAACGGTATGAAATGCATAAAACTGTGTTCCTTAGAGGCAACCTCTAAACTACAGAACACATTTTATTCATACTTGTGATTTACATAATGTGAAAAAACAAAATACTACATTTTAGTTATTAAAATTAATGTTTGTTCTGTCCTATGTGAGATCAATGGTAAATAACTAATATGCTGCTATATTTAACTACAAATTAATTGACATGATGGGTAGTCGGGTGTTCTGCCAGATGTCAGTGTCTACGATGCACAATATTTCAGCTACGTAACTCATAACCTTCATCAGGTGCGACCTGAGACTGTCTCAGGTCGCACCTGATGAAGGTTACAAGTTACGTAGCTGAAATATTGTGCAGAGTAGACACTGACATCCGGCAGAACACCCGACTACCCATCATGTCACTAGATCACCGGGAAAGCCTGAAGAGTTACATACAAATTAATTTATTGTTGATTCATTCCATATATGGTGCTGGTGACTCATAGCACACATAATTAACTAGATAATAATTATCAACCTTTTTGCAGTTACTAATGGAAGTGGGTGCAAAAAGCAGAGAATGCAATCTATTCAACTAACAGACAGCTCTTTGAAGATGAGTAATGGCCTTTCATACCTACTGTTAAAATGCAGACAATATTGTAAATAGCTAAAATTGGCTGTGCCTGGACTATAAATACCAGTGCTTCAGTACTGCACCCAGGAGATTAGTGATAGAGAAAATTTGGATAGAAGGCAACTAACTGTACCCACTGTTAATCATGAAATCTTCTCAGCCTAGAAAAGGAATCCATCCCCACAAAAAAATTACTGCCCGGCATGATTTGTAAACAATAGGCATAGTTATTTCCATCACCTAACCAACACCTAGCAGCAATGTGACAGATACCTAATACCTACACTTCGCCTATTTTTCTCCTACACATCTAAATTTAATATTTAGTTCTTTCTTCTTTGTGGTTCTAAATTACCTTTTTTATGTATTTCATCTGGGCCAGGTACATTGTTTCACATACCGTCAAAAGGGGTGATTTCGGACAATGGGGTAATTTCGGATGATATGGTTTATCTTCACTTTCCCACTTCATAGCAACGAATTAGTGCTAATTTCCACCTCCACATGCTGCTTATGTTATGCATGAGACTGTAATTCCCACGTCCCATGCTCCCTTATTTGGACTGACTGTTTACCAACAGAATAATCATTCAGACAGTCTCATTGTTGAAAGTTCTCACTGTGTGATGGAGCGGAAACTTTCTGTTGTTGTGACTGGTGGAAAAGTAAAGTTGCCAGCGAGATCAGTAGGCTGTGGCATCGTGAGAAGTTTTGTACCTCTTTGTTGCAAGTTTTGTGTAAAGTTTCAAAGTAACTTTTTTCAAAATTGTGTTCTTTGTGGGGTGATTTCAGACAATGCCGAGAATGTATAAAAGTAAGAAAGGTGTTCAAGATCGATGTAATTGTGACCCGGAAATTTTAAAGAAAGCAGTTTGAGATATTCAGTGTGGCAAATTAATGAACAGAAAAGCCTTTAACAAATAAAATTCGTTATCTCAGCCCTCATCCCTTTTTTAATGATGGACATCCTTAAAATATGTTAAAACTCGCTAAAATCAAATAGAAAGATAGTAGGGGGGGGGGGGGGAAAAAAGGTCAACTTGTGTCCGAAATCACCCCATACACTCCGAAGCACCAGACACAGATTGAAAATACACAGACACTTTATTTGTCTGTCTCAGGCAAAAGTAGATGCACATGGATGTTCTGTTTGTAGGATATTTTATTGATTATACATATACCCCACCACTTCCATAAAAAAAACAATTAACTCAGACAAAACCTACCAAATTTGTAATGAAAATAATCTCAAAACTGTCGGAAATCACCCTGTTTGACAGTACATTTCTGTTTTTTTATCTACATGATGTATGTGATAACTTTTAATTCACTACTGGCCATTAAAATTGCTACACCAAGAAGAAATACAGATGATAAATGGGTATTCATTAGACAAATATGTTATAATAGAACTGACATGTGATTACATTTTCACACAATTTGGGTGCATAGATTCTGAGAAATCAGTACCCAGAACAACCACCTCTGGCCGTAATAACGGCCTTGATGCACCTGGGCATTGAGTCAAACAGAGCTTGGATGGCATGTACAGGTACAGATGCCCAAGCAGCTTCAACATGATACCACAATTCATCAAGAGTAGTGACTGGCATATTGTGACGAGCCAGTTGCTTGGCCACCATTGACCAGATGTTTTCAATTGGTGAGAGATCTGGAGAATGTGCTGGCCGGGGCAACAGTCAAACATTTTCTGTATCCAGAAAGGCCCGTACAGGACCTGCAACATGCTGAAATGTAGGATTTCACAGGGATCGAATGAAGGGTAGAGCCACAGTTCGTAACACATCTTAAACATAACAGTCAATGTTCAAAGTGCCGTTGATGCGAACAAGAGGTGACTGAGACATGTAACCAATGGCACCCCATACCATCAAGCCGGGTGATACGCCAGTATGGCGATGACTTACACGCTTCCAATGTGCGTTCCCCCCGATGTCGCCAAACATGGATGCGACCATCATGATGCTGTAAACAGAACATGGATTCATCCAAAAAAAATTACATTTTGCCATTCGTGCACCCAGGTTCGTCATTGCGTACACCATCGCAGGCGCTCCTGTCTGTGATGCAGCGTCAAGGTTAACCGCAGTCATGGTCTCTGAGCAGATAGTCCATGCTGCTGCAAACATTGTCAAACTGTTCGTGCAGATGGTTGTTGTCTTGCAAATGTCCCCATCTGTTGACCCAGGGTTCGAGACATAGTTGCACGATCCATTACAGTCATGCAGATAAGATGCCTGTCATCTCGACTGCTAGTGATAAAAGGCCATTGGGATCTAGCATGGCATTCCTTATTGCCCTCCTGAACCCACCGATTCCATATTCTGCTAACAGTCATTGGATCACAACCAACACGAGCAGCAATGTCGCAATACGATAAACCGCATATGCAATAGGCTACAATCTGACCTTCATCAAAGTTGGAAACATGATGGTATGCACTTCTCCTCCTTACATGAGGCATCACAACAACGTTTCACCAGGCAACGCCAGTTAACTGCTGTTTGTGTATAAGAAATTGGTAGGAAACTTTCCTCAGGTCAGCACTTTGTAGGTGTCAACACCAGTGCCAACCTTGTGTGAATGCTCTGAAAAGCTAATCATTTGCATATCACAGCAACTTCTTCCTGTCGGTTAAATTTCACGTCTGTAGCATATCATTTTCATGGTGTAGCAATTTTAAAACCAGGAGTGTATATTGTTTGTTAACTTCTGTCTTAGGTTCTTTGGCCAAACTTTTTCTTTTTCACCAACAGGATGGTAGGCATTGCAAAATCTTTGTATCTTTTTATAGTATACCACAGTGGTGTAGGTGAAATAGAGCTAAAAATTCAATACACGAATCTTGCTATCTGTCAAGCTTGGAAACAGCCTTAAATTGGCCTGCAAGAGCCACCAAATCTACAGTTTATGCACACTACGTAGGATTTTGGCTAAAATTGTCCTTGGTATTAAAACCCTGTTGTTCATGCATTACAAAAAATAAAATTAATATTAGTGTCCAATGTTTCTCAAAATAATGGAATTTGAGCAGCATAAATTTAAAACTAAATTGTGTTGTCTGTCTTGTCTTCTTACTATAATCGTAATGTCTTGTATGGATTTAGAATAAATTGTAAACATTTTTTCCATGACATTTGCAACTACTTTTTCTTTCCTTACTCTTACAGCAAAACTAACATTAATAGGGTTAACAAAACAGCCAACTACCAATAACTGTCTACCCTCTTTCATATAATGTTTATCTTGTGTGATCCTCATGCCAATGAATCTGTAACTTTTATATTTTATCTGTAATTTTACGTTTTATATCTCAATGTTTACCTCTATAGTACTTAAAGAAGATGCTCTTTCTTTAATAAAATACTTCTGATGAGTATGGTATTGTTATTTGTCTTAAATGTCTCTAACATGGGATATGTCAGACAGTTGCTTATACACTGACCAAAACATACATTTGTGATATCATATTGTATCTCATCTTGTGTTAGCTTCCCAGAGACTTACCACTTACCACTTCTTTCCAGTTAAAAGTTATTTAATAAATCTCTTTGTCACAAAAAATGATAATTTACTGGAATTGTTCATAAATTCAAAATAATAAAATCTAGCAAAAATCTTAAAAAGTTTTAAGAGAAAATGGATCAACCATGTTAGCTTCACTTATGTGCATCGCCTTTGAACTCCTGATCTTGTAGCCTCCATTCATTATCCTTCCTGCAATGGAAATAAAAGGAAAAAGGAGCAAATTAAATAACCAGCTGAAAAATGATCCTAAGGAGTACAAAAAGAAGTGAATATCTTCCCGTTTCTAGGACTCTTAACAGAAAATTGGGGACCCAGTTACCTTAGTCATCATTTTGCCTTACCACAAAAAATTTTGGCGCATGAGCTTACTGACACTCTTTGAACACAAAGAATGATAAATTCCTTTATCCAGTGTCTCTTTCTGGTGAAGTCACCTACCTATATCTCTTTTTCCCACTGCTACTTTCTCCACCTCATTTTAGTGCCACTATCTGTCACTCATCACAACAGTGTTTCCCCTCTTTCTCTCCTATTGACACTGACTAATCTCTCCTCAACTATTACTGTCTCTCTCTGCTACTTTCTTTTGGTACAACAAAGTGCAAGTATTTTGACATGCTAAACATTTAGTTGAGGTAGGCCAAATTAGGACTGATGCAACTGGTTCTCTACTTTAAAATAGAAACATATTCACCTTTTTTGTGCTCTGAGCAAAGATATTGTACAATATGCAAAAATTATTTTTTTTTTACTCAACAATTTTCTTTTAAATGCAATAACAAATATTTCATAAAAACCACCAACACCACATGGCACACCAATGGGTCAGTTTGTTGAATATAAAAATTAATATTCAAAAGATGCAATATCATTGTTCTCTCAATTTTAATTAAAATGTTGATATCTTCTCTATAGACTATAATTTAGACACTGCTATGTAAAAGCCAAAATCAACTATATGCAAAGTCTACACAATGTGATTTTACCCTTGCAAGCTCTTTAAATGACATGGGATACTTTTCAAATAATGGACTCTTCAGGGTGTACTTCAACGATATAATAATGACAGTTTACAACTCACCACAAAGAAGTCAGAAACTGCAACGGGCACATAAAAGGACACACACACATACAACACTTAAAACTATCAGCCATGGCCATTGTCATCTCTGGCTGCCGCACTCTGAATCATACTCTGCTGTGAGGGAATAAGGGAGTGGGAATAGGAAGTTTGAGTCACGTTGATGGGATGGATACAGAACACACAAGAGAGAAAGGTGTGTGCTCATCCAAGCACAAACACTTGCGTGTGCGTGATCCGCACACCCCCAAATTTTGACGACGGGGGGGGGGGGGGTGACCACGAGCGGATTTGTGTAGATAAAGGTACCACCCATTATATCGAGAGCGTGCGAATCTCGTACCAACCCCATAAAATGCTTGTATTTTACCTGCTAAATGTTCTCATACAAACTGAAAAATATTTCATTTGTAATGTATTACTGTGAAAATGTACTCACAGTAACACATACTGAAATGAACATTTATATAATCTGAACAGTTAATAAATAAATGGAGGTGAGACTAGGATTACGTGGTCATATATCTTTGTTAAAGTTGATATGTCGTCTATTTACATCAAAGATATTTGATAGTGTAATAGGGACCTTTGACATATAGGTATCCAAGGAGGTATCTTTCATCAAAGAAATATCATCAAATGTTGCGCCTCACCGTATATTTGATTATAAAAGTTGCTCATCTTCTGTTCACCCCAATGCAACATGTAACCACTCTGAGCACCACCATCACTGTTGTTAATCAATGTGTGCGTGTGTTTGAACATAGCTGCAATGCTGTGCTGTAATTAACATTTAACTCCAGTTGCAAGAAATTGCTGTCTTCTCCAGATATAGTATTTGTCACATGCCAATATCGGTGTGAGTAATATGGTGTTACTGAACCAAATTATACCCAACTTAAACAGATAACATACATTATTGCTCAGAAAGATGGTATCACAAACAAATATGTCCTAGTCATTCTTATGTCAACAAAGCAACTGTTTGTGTGCGCCAGCCATGTTGGCAAAGAAACTGGCGGACAGAGACGCTACTCCATCACACTGGTTTGTGATGTGAGAAGACTCATTGCAGCGAAATTACAGATATGTTGTGTCATTGTCAAGTAAATTATATGCAGTTTTGATAGTGGCTAAGACAGTGCACAATAAAAAGTTATTATTATCCACTATCTTGAAATATGACAATCATAATAGCCCCTTTTAACCCCATGTTGAAGATCTATGTCTAGGAAATATTACAAATATTTTATAATATTTCTTTTGTCAAAGATTTGAATGAAAATATTATTGTGTAATACCGTCCTAAAGGGATCTGCTTTTTAAAGCGGTGTAATACTCGTCTAGTGTGTTTTGTTGTTGCAGATGGATTAATACCAACCTAAATTTAGGGTAATATCTGCACCCCAATTTTCGCTCATAAATTCGGGAAAACATGCACAGATTACTCGAGTATATATAGTATGTAATGCTGCATGATGGCACAGTGCATGCAGCCATTCCAACTTCCTTATTTGGGATCCCACTAGGTCACTGAATGAGGTTCCATTGCACTTAATAGCCATCAGAAGACAGTATCTGTTAACAGTCTCAAGCCATCATCAATGACGAAATTCCATCTGAATCAGACGCACTTTCCCCCATGGCTGTCAAGTTATCACCATGTAATCTGCCAACACCCAACCAGAAAGACACACAGATTGCATGTAATGATGCAAGTTTATAAATGTGTGATGGGTCCCCATGATACTCAGGTACATGAGTTCACACTGACATAAGTGCACATAGTGAAGTGTGCAATACCACCACCTCTCTACCTATTCATCTCACACGGGCAGCACCTTGCCTTTCCAACGACATCATTTTCTCCTCCTTAATTGACTTCTCATCCTTCACACTGAACGTGCTTTCCATCCAGTTCCAAGACAACCCTATATTTACTTTATATTGATGTCATCATTCCCTAAATGACTCCACTACACTTGTTAAACACCTCCCCCCCCCCAGTCCCAATTTTAACCAAAACCTGATGGAAGCCAAGCCTTCCTTGACTCTGTTGTCCTCCTCCATCTATCCCTCTCTTTCTTCCCCTAGTCCTTTTCCCATGTCCTGGGCTGTGGATGCATTTTACACAATCGACCATGGCTGGAGGGCTACATCATGAACTTTGCCAGTCACACCTTCCACCTACTCCACCATGGGTACTCTCACTGTTAATGTTCCATCAGGTATGATGGACAGCTGTCAATACAGAAAAAGCAAAACAAAATCAAATCCTCTTTGCATCTGTCTTGTAGCAAGTGGCAATGTGGTCAGTACCTGTTCACCAGTGGTGTGGCTGAAATTTATATTCTGCAACAAACTCTTCCCCTCTAGTTCTGCATTGACTACCTGGGGGTAATATTGTGATCATCAAATGGCTCCATGATGCTTATGGATAACATACATGTATGTGGAATCAGGTGGGATTGTGAACATGGAATTAGGTGGGATAAGTAGACTTGTGGCAACTGCCAACACAGTGGATAGAAACATCTCCACAGTTGAGACTCTTTGACTGTTACCGTGCTGTGCCGCGGTCCGATTATTATAGTTAATTAGAGTTCAGGTGTAGTATGCATCATATCGGCTTTCAATAAAGTGGTGATTTTAGTTGCTGGACTTCTGTATCATCATTCCAGATTATTATTATTATTATTATTATTATTATTATTATTATTATTATTACAGAATTAATTAATACAAAGATTAATTAATAACAACATCTTGTCGTATTCCTGTTATCCTCCGCCAAGCCTCTTTATCCAGCGCTTCTTTCTTGTCAATGCCGCGATGTTCCATTACTCCATTTATATGGTCTGTCCAAGAGCGTCGTGGTCTTCCGCGCTTACGCCTGGCGGGTGGTTTCCATTCGTAAACTTTCTTAGGCCACCGATGATCATTCCAATATCCAGCCAAATAACCATTGAGTCTATTCAGCCCCAACTGTAGAACGATTCTCAGAAGACAAAAATCTCAAACGAAACAAAAATTTTATTTTTACCAACAACAATTATGCATTCTGCATGTATTTATACTTAAATGAGAGAGAAATGCTACAGTGTATTACACCCAAAAATTCCTTGAGTTACTTATTGTAGAAAAAAATTGGAAGAGCTTACAGTATCTTTGATTTTAGCTACAATTAAGTACCTACAAAGATTTTCAGCTTAAAGCTCTGGTACTTTCTCAACACAGTTACCACACTTTACAACTACTGTACTGACTGTAGGTCATTCTATCCTTTTACTGTTTAAACATTTGGATAGCATTAATCTTTATGCATGTTCTTTTTATCATAACCAAATTAAAAATTAAAGTTTTACGATACTGGGAGACTGCTGCCAGTACTATCAGCCTTTTTATCGAATTTCCTTTTGGTGTAGTTTGACTGGATAACATGCATAATTGAGTATTTTGTCTGCATGCATTACTAGAAGAATGCACTCCTGTATTCGTGGACTATCTGTTTGAGTGGTAGATATATATGGTATAAGTCTTACCATTCCTGTATGTTTGAGTGGTAGATATATCGGGTGATCAAAAAGTCAATTTGAAAACTTAATAAATCACGGAATAATGTAGATGAATCATCAACAAAGAAAAAAAAAGCCTCCTTTTCTTTTTCTAGGTACATGGCTATCAACAATTAGTGTTAAACCTTTGGCTGAAGAGCAGATTGCACGCTCCCCCTGATTGGGGGAATAACTACCGGTAAAGGAAAACAGAAAAATCTTAGAAAACAGAAATATTAGGACTGTTATTTAAAAGGACTTATCTCACATGAAACATAAACTTTATTCTTATAAAAGAAAAGTAGTAGGAGAATGATAAAGAAAAAAGTAATATGACTATCATTAAAACAAGAACTTCATTGTTACCTAAAACAATTATGCATTCCACATCTATTTATACTTACATGAGAGAGAAAAAATGCTACAACATGTTATACCCCAAAACTCCTTACATACATTTACTAATTGTAGAAAAAAAAATCAGCAGAACTTATATTAGTCAGCGTTACATACGTAAGCTTCCATCCTTATTTTAGCTTAAAGCTCATACTTCCTCAACACAGCCACCACAATTTACAACTACAATACTGACTTACTTTTTATGTCCTCATTCTGCTCAAAAGTTTGGATAGTGTTCATTTCTATGCAATTTGCATGTAACTGGAGCCAAATTAAAAATTACAATTTTCTGATACTGGTGGCACTATCCAACTTATTCACCAGATTTCCTTTTAATGTAGTTTTAATGGATAATATACATGTTTTGTCTCACTTGTATTAATATCAGAATGCACTTCTGTATCTGTGAACATATCTGTTGGTTTGCCAGAGATATTTAGTAATTTTAAATGCCTTATAATGTCTGTTGTATTTTTTACTACACTGTGGAGCTTTACAACAGACATCTCCATCCTCTTTAAAGTACTGCCAGCTCAGTGACTTTGATTTTCATGTATCCAGTGTCCACAAACAACTACAGCAGGTGGCGTAGCGTGCTGCCCCAGTCAACCAGGGAGCAGCACTGTTTCTCATGAGCTTCTCAAGAACTGCCTGAGCACCTGCAGCTCAAAAAATTCTCAATGCACTTGAGTTGCTGCACCTCGCAGACCCATTCCTAGTGTGCAGTAAAAAGGGACACCAATTTTTTTCGTTTTTGATCTGATTTCTCTTATTTTGTTCTAGTGATCATGTCTCCCTATGAAGGTGGCTGCTAACAAAATATGTTCACTTTCAGAAGAGAGAGTTGGTCACAGAAATTTTACAAACAGATGGTGCCACAACAAATAATGTCTTTCTTTTAATAATTTACACCCCAGCTCATGCATCATTTTCATGACACTTTCTCTCCAATATTGGAATAATACTAAAGAGCTGCACTCCTCTGAACTGTCTCTACAACCTCCATCAGTTCCACTTGGTAGGGAACCCACAATGCACAGCAATGCTCCAAAATAGGATGAACAGTGTTCTGTAGACAAGCTCTTTAGTAGAAGTGTTGCATCTTCTAAGTGTTCTGCCAATGAAACATAGACTTCGTCTACAACATATTCTGTGTTTTCTTCCCAATTAAGGTTTTTCACTAGTTGTAATTCCTAGATATTTAAGCTGAGTTTACAGCCTTTAGATTTGACTGCTTTATCATTTAAATGAAGTTTAATGGATTTAGTGCTCACATGAATGACTTCACACTTGTCATTATTTAGGGTCAATTGCCAAATTTTGCACCATGCAGATATCTTATATAAATTGTTTTGCAGTTGCTTTTGATCTTCTGGTGACTTTATTAACCAATAAATGACAGGTTAAATGCGATGTGATCTAACAGAGGAAGTCTGATTCCTATGGCCAACTTAGAACCAAAACAAATACATTTTTTTGCAAAGTTAACATACAAACACTTTTGCAACCAGGTAAACTTCAACTGGGAGACACATTAAAAGAACAGAAGATTCAAATTTTGGGACTTAAAGAAACATGAATGACTGGTAGTAACACCTTGGGTTTCAGCAATTTTTATCTTTTTAAAAGTAAAACTGATAAAAGAATACTTAATAATGCACCACGTCTGGGATTTGCTTTTGCAGTCTCCAAAAATATGGATGATTTCTTTTAAATGCACATATAAAGCACACATTATACTCAACGGCCATATTCTAGTCAATGAGGATAACCAAAAAGAATATTATAATAATAATAAAAGTGGATAAGTTAATGAAGTCTGAGATGGATTAGAAAGTATCGTCTCAAAAATTCCTTCAAGCCATGTTAAAATTTTAATGTGTGATTTAATGTTCAATTAGATAAAGAGAAAAATATAAGATAATGGTGGATGGATTTCATACAAATAAATGGACAAACCAAAATGGTCAAAGTGTTGTTCAAAAATGCAAAATTTTAATTTTAAAATCATGTCAACAATTTGTAAAAACAACCTTTTTCAACAAAAACTTGCCAACACCCAATACATTTATTGGGGGATTTTGAATCAATAATGTAGCTGTTACATACCCTAACTAAGTGCCCAAGTTAGGAAAGGGGTTAATATTGATTCAACACCAATATTTAATCTGAAAATAAATAAATAAAACTATAACCTAAAAAATCATTCAAAATTAAAAAAGTATGTCATCTCAAAATTTGACACTACTAAAAAATTAAAAAAACATTCCAACAATTGTAAAGAGCCTGAGAGATAAGTTCATCAAAGCAGTACAAACTTTAATCCTAGTTCAATGGAAACAAAAACACCCTCAGTTTAATATGGATTTTGAAACAGCAATTATGTCTAGACATGAGACGTTAAAAAATTGGAATAGTAACAAAATTGAAAATACATAAAAAACCTCTTTTACTGTAAGGAAAGAAACATCTAAATTAATCCAACAGATTAAAAAAAAAAAAAGTACAAAAAGCCCAACTTTTTGAAAATGAAAAAGACTTACAGAAGAACAAACCAGAAAATTTTATAAAACATTCAAAACAAAACTAATTGATTACCAACCTCAAAGTCTTTGCTTCAAAAATGAAAATGGCAATTTGGTTCTCAAAAACCAGGAAAATTTAAGGTACTTGCTAATTATTTGCAAAACTTTGAAACTGTCCAGAACCTGTTACTAAATTCCAATTACAGAAACCTAATAACACCAACCCTAACTCCAAGGAACTCAACAAAATTGAAATAACTTTATAAATTTCAAGACTTAAAAACAGTAAAGCACCTGGAGAAGATTGTATCATTACAGAAGTACTAAAATCACTGGTTCTAACACTATGAAAGAAATCACTCAACTAACAGGATATATCTGGCAAACTGAGAAAATACGTCATGGAGACAAAAGTCAAATTAATGCCTAGACTCATATGAAAATAGAAAGAAATCCTAGTTTGGTAACCATAAGTTCCTTCCTCAGAGGTTTTGTTTCTTTATAATGTTATATGCTTTCCTAGTGAATTTTCATTTTTATAGAAGTATTACTAAAATAATTTCATTGAATAACTTTTACAATTCTTGAAACAAAAATTATAGAAGGAAACTTTCCTGGTGGGATAAAGAAATATAAAAAATAGAAAACGGATGACTTACCAAAAGGACCGGCTCGTCGATAGGCACAAATAAAATCACACACATACAAGCTTTCGCAACCATTGGTCGCTTCGTCCGGAAAAGAGGAAGAAAGGAGAGGAGAAAGGGAAGGATATGGGTTTTAAGGAAGTGGAACAGGAGTTGTTCCAATCCCAGGAGTGGAAGGACTTACCTTAGGGTAAAAAAAGGAAGGTAAACAAATACACACACTCTCGCACATATCCAAACGCAAACACACCTAGACAGACAAATGTCTGCAGTGAACCATGATTCAACAATACACTCAATGTAAAGATTTGTTTTCACGTACTAATAAAGTTATAACAGATCTAATACATTTGCAGTGTACTTCCTGGTAGAAAGACAAATTCTTTAACTTTAAAATGCAGTAGATTTATGAAGGATGTCTTTGAGAAGATCTTGATAATGAAGCTGCAGATATTATATGACTCAACTTGTCTGTGAAAGATTCTCCCCCGTCCCCCTTATAATGATATTGAATAAGTCATGATTGCATGACAGCCTGAGTGATGGAAATCTGGTAAACTGCCTCTACCTGTCAAACACAGACAGACTGCAACTGCACTGCTGGTTGTAACACCCCTTCCCCTTGGGCAGAAGGTGCTTGACCTATGTGGGGCCGGCCGCGGTGGCCGAGGGGACTGAGGCGCTCCAGTCACGGTCTGCACGGCCACTGCGGTCGGGGGTTCGAATCCCCCCTCGGGCATGGATATTTGTGCCGTCCTAGTTCATAAGTAGTTTGTAAGTTTAGGGACTGATGACCCCATAGTTAAGTCCCATAAGCTTAACAAACATTTGAACATTTTTGACCTATGTGGATGTAGGAACATTGTCGATGTCCATGCCATCTGGGAAGGACAGAGCTGTAATGCTGTTGGCGGCAACATGAGGTTCTGGGTTGGAACTAGTGAGTAAGGATGGAAATGGCATGGCCTTGAACACTGGTGATGATTTCCGAGGAATGGTGTGTGTGTTCTATTTTCTTACAGTTATGGTGCGGTGCCTAGGAAACTTAACAGGCAAGAAGGGCGAACTGCACATGGCTGTCGCTGAACACTGAAGAACTAGAGAAACAGGCAACTAACTTGTACTATGGTTAAGGATGCCTCTGAATTGTGACATTATTTAAGAAGTGCTCTGCAATGACAGTAACACCAGAGTCAACATCTACAAGCAGTTTGTAATGTACCAGGCTGTAAGTCATTTCTTGCAGTTCTGAAGATCAACACTCTTGGTAATGGCTGCCTTAAATTCGATGGGACAAACCTAATCTCCTACAAATAATGTAGGCAACAGGTAGAGTTACAGTTCATTGACATTTAAATTCATTATTAGTGACCGTTTGTTCCCATTTATGGCCAGCGTAGAAGTCTCATTAACAACCCAGTGTTTACATTCCACACGTCAATAATACAAATTTATGCAGTCCGTGTGTGGAATACACAAATCTGAGGTGTACATCTTAATGTGGCCCAAATATTAATAGTCCATTCATAACACTGGTAGAAACACTTTCCTCATGACTAACATTGGAGAACTTTGTTCCTAATCGGAAATCAGAATGACGTGGATTGTGCCTCAGATACATCATGGAACAAGACTCCCTGCTGGTGTGGATTGTAACTCAGATCAAGGATGAAACAATACTCTTTTACATGGTTTATATCAACGAAACAATGTCACTGGAAATTATGTATTGTTAATTATGTACATTACATTAATTATAATGGAAAAGTAAACTGTTACATACAACTGGCTATAGTGAAAGGTAGCATAAATAATACTGAGTAAATTGATATACAAATCTCTGTTAAATTAATAGAATTTCATATCCAAATATAATTTAAAAGTATTGTCAACAATACTTTTGTAATTAACTGTAATTATACAGAAACTAATGAGGGTAAAACTTTCCTAAGATTACTTGTGAAACACAATAATTCCTACTTTAATAGTATGAGAAAATAATTTAATTAGTTTTACCAGAAACACTAATTAGCAAATTATCTGAAATATAACAATATGCCTGTGGCATGAACTAATTAATATTTGCTAATTAAACAAACTTCTGCGGCACTAAGTAACATAAAATGACTTCAGCTAGTTACGTCATTAAAAAAAAAAGTTTTGGAAAAGAAAATGATAATAGACTAATTACAGTCATATCTATTACTATGCAACAGTGGTATCGATAGGTTATGTAATGCAAGTAGATGGGAATAAATCCCAACATGTTTCGTTACATCACCCCTCATTTAATTAACTAGATAGTTATTTGAAAAAATAATTAACTGGGTAATTAAATGATAAAATCAAAAGTATGTTGACAAAAAAGTCAATCAAATAGCTACAAATAATTCATATGAAATTGTAATGTATTTAGCCAGGAGGGTCTCATTTGTTTGTAATATTGAAGTATACGATACCATATTTGGTCGTGGTATTATACCCTAATATTCTATATTTATAGTATATAAGCATTTTATGGCGCTTCTGTCAAGTCACATTGATTATCATTTACATTACTAGGGTCTTCTAACAAACTATATTAATTTATTATTGAAAGTCATAAGATTAATGTTTAATAACAATGTAAACATATATTAACACTGCACTAATTGTTATGTACTTACGATCTTTTGTACTGTATGTTTTCATACAAAAAACTTATTATTGCATTTGTCATGATTTTGTGTATTTTCCTTAAAGCAAGATTTATGTATAGTTCATAAACAAATTATTAAATGTAAAACTTTGTAACTTCCTTATTCTAGAACATTCTAGAAAAACTATAATAGATATTAATACGTGTGAATTGGTGCGAACTCAGTCAGTATAATGTTAGTATGAGTTAACTGCAAGTCTGAAGTAGTAATAAGTCAAAAATAAAAATAGAAAATAGATGACTTACCAAAAGGACCGGCTCGTCGATAGAAACAAATAAAATAAATAAAATCACACACAAACACACATACAAGCTTTCGCCACCACTGGCAGCTTCTTCAGGAAAAAGAGGAAAAAAGGGGAGGAAAAAGGGAAGGATATGAGTTTTAAGGAAGTGGAAAAGGAGTCATTCCAATCCCAGGAGTGGAAGGACTTACCTTAGGGGAAAAAAAGGAAGGTAAACAAATACACACACACTCAGACATATCGAAACGCAAACACGCCTAGACAGACATTTGTAGTAATAAGTCAGTCATAGATGAGTAACAACTTAGTCTTGAGTTGGCATGGAAGTATGTTGTGAACTAGTCTTACTTTTGCATTACTTCAGTGCTTCATCAAGAATGGAAAAATAAATATACATTAAAAATGAAATGTGTCACATGTGTAGTTTCCTGGACACCCAAGAACCCAACGTCTTATTATTTTGTGATGTACTATTGGCAGGCGAGCTACGAGATCTTCGAGACCACTGAACAACCAAAGGTGGTGTATGGAAAAATAATGGTTTTAGTATAATAGTGTTATTATTATTATTATATAAAAAAAACGAATATAAAATACATCCAGGTACTTAATTGCAAAAATAACCTTAGTCTATTTTACACATTCTGTTCACCCTATGCTGTCCATAAAATTACACAAACCTAAAAAATTCATTCTTTATTAATATAAATATCCAAAATATTTACAATACAAGTGTAAGTTGAACACATTTTGTTTCAGTTATTGCATTTCAAAGAGGGAATATTCATCTCCCAGATTTATTCATGTTTGACACAAAAAGGGAGGACACATTATTCCCCAGTCCTCATACCACCCTTCACTAGAGCACTTAAACTTTCACTTAGCTTCACAGTAAGTCCATGCCTTCATCAGGTCCAAAAATGGTTGTCCCACATGTCGTACAGTGTCCTTTGTCCTTCTCCACCACAGTACATAAAAAATATACAAAATTACCTACATTAGTACCTCAACAAAACCTATCACTAATTACTCAAAAAATATCTATTTCCTACTGTAATACCATACACAACGTATTTGAAATCCTATTAAGAAAAAGAATGGAAACTTGCTTTGTACCACCAAAATCTCTATATAGGCTACATTGAAGCAAAGAATGAAACATAACGCAAAAACTTGAAAATCATATCTTTCTTTATTTCTTATACAAAAATCTAAATTTTTAACCTCTCTCATCACAGTACCAAGATAATCAAACACAGACAGCATATGAACAAAACATATGACCCCCCCCCCCCCACTTCTTACTTACAGGTGACAAATACTGAGCAGCAAACAAATGAACAAAATATCAAATCAAAAAAATTTAAATTATCAAACTAGTGTTGCACCAAAAATCTGCAAAAACATCTTACACAAAACCAGTTGTCTCTGCCCAAGATGATATATATATATATATATATATATATATATATATATATATATATATATACATACATCTGCCTAAAATCTCTCCTTTTAAACTTTCAAAGTGAAAATCTGCAGTAGCAAAGACAGGATCCCTAACAATTGGCCCTACCTACTCATTATAATTACTTCATATACCTCATAATTAAATAGTAATCATCTCTCATCAATATTTTTCATGTTATCTCTTCAGTTAAAATTCTTCATCTTATCTCACCTTTTATTTATATTCCCATAGTGTTCCAGTACCTTATTACTCATTATGCCTCATTACTCCATCAATACTCATTTTGTACCCTATCAAAGAAGTTATGAAAATCCTGCCTAAGCCACAACAATTCTACAGAACCCTAGCCCACAGTAACCCATCAGCTTTTACCTTTGTGGGAAATTTGTGGGTGATGGTTAAATCACACAAATTTTACCACTAGAAAACAGACTTTATTCCAAGACGGGTTGTCTCTCCAGCATCTAAGTATAGCTGCCTTGATGGCGAGATTACCACACCAAAGTATATATATTAACAAAGATGTTACACTTTTGTCAGTCAGATATCGATAACCACCACATAGGCACCCCCCTCCCACCCTGCAGCTGGAATACCCCTCAAGATAGTGGGAGATTGAAGCTTCAAACACCAGCAGTTGGGTGCTGGTATCGTGTTGGTGAGTAGTGTGCTGGTAGCGATGGCGACCCATGTGGAACTCTCTGAAGGGAGGTGGGAGATGCGTGCAATGGCCGGAGCACATGGTGAGCATTGTCTGTGGTGAGGTGGGTGTGGAGTGGAGTAACAATGGTACACTTTTCCACTATCACTTATGAAGGCATGCACAGTATGCACTACACTTTCCACCACAGGCACAGTGTGACACCACATGACTATCACAAGGCTCCCACTTTGTTGGGTCTGGGCCTGGGCCCCATCACACGCAAGAGCTATGAAAAATTCTGAACCCTTCTGATAAACACACACATTGCATAGATCGCCAAGAGGCACACGTGCCGGCCGCGGTGGCCGAGGAGACTGAGGCGCTCCAGTCACAGTCTGCACGGCTACTACGGTTGGGGGTTCGAATCCCCCCTCGGGCATGGATATTTGTGCCGTCCTTAGTCTTAGGTAGTTCATAAGTAGTTTGTAAGTTTAGGGACTGATGACCCCGTAGTTAAGTCCCATAGACTTTACAAACATTTGCACACGTGTGCCTACTTCAGTGAAGGTCTGATTGGACGCTGAAAGTGGCTCTCCAGCAAGGATACCATTTCCTCAAATCCTGCCCCAAAATGAGATCCATCCTTCATGACATCCTTCCCACTCCACCAAGGGTGGCTTTCCACCACCCACCTAACCTTTGTAACCTCCTAGTTCATCCGTATGAAATTCCCAAACCACCTTCCCTACCCTCTGGGTCCTACCCATGTAACTGCCCCCGGCGTAAAATCTGCCCTATGCACCCCCCACCACCACTTACTCCAGTCCCATAATCTGGAAGGTGTACACGATTAAGGGCAGAGCAACTTGATTTAGCAACTGTCAAGCCTGCACTGCGAAGTGTTCTGTGTGTGAATGACCAGCAACAAACTGTCCATTCACATGAATGGACATAGGCAGACAGTGTTTGTTGGTAATGAGGATCACCCTGTGGCTAAGCATGCCTTGGTGCACGGCCAGCACATCTTATCACAGTGTTACACTGTCCAAGTTATCTGGATACTTCCCACCGACACCAACCTTTCAGAACTCCGGAGATGGGAAATTGCCCTTCAGCATATTCTCTCTTCCCATTGTTCACCTGGTCTCAACCTCTGCTAAATTCAAATACCCGCCCACCATTCTATAACATCTTTGCCTCTGTTCTCTGGTCAGAGCCTCAGCCTCAACTGGCATCTCTGTCCAACTTCTTTGCATTTTACAAATGTCTGCCTTGGTGTGTTTTGTATGTTTGTGTTTATATATGAAACTTCCTGGCAGATTAAAATTGTGTCCGGAACCGGGACTGAAACCTGGGACCTTTGCCTTTTACGGGCAAGTACTCTACCACTGAGCTACCCCGACACGACTCACGATACTGCCACACAACTTTACTTCCGCCAGTACCTCGCCTCCTACTTTCGATACTTCACAGAAGCTCTACTGCATAACTTGCAAGACTAGCACTCCTGGAAGAAAGGATATGGTGGAGACATGGCTTAGTTGGAGGCGAGGAGGAAAGGTACTGTTTGCGTTGTGCTAAATCAATTTCTTATTCATGCTTTGTCAAGTTTGCAAGAAAACTTTTGTGATTAACAAAATTACACTTGAAACTTCCTGGCAGATTAAAAATTGTGTGCCAGAAATGGGATTCGAACTAGGCACCTTGGCCTTTCATGGGCAAGTGCTCTACCATCTGAGCTATTCCGACATGCTACACAGTGCATCCACACAACTTAACTTATGCCAGTATCTCGCCTCCTACTTTACAAACTTCACATAAGTTCTTCAGTGAACCTTTCAGAACTAGCACTCCTCATTCTGGAAACATCCCTTAGGCTGTGGCTAAGACATGTCTCCACCACATCCTTTCTTCCAGGAGTGTTAGTCCTGCAAGGTTCCCAGGAGGACTTCTTTGAAGTTTGGAAACTAGGAGGTGAAATACTGTCAGAAGTAAAGTTGTGAGGATGTCTGTGAAGCGAGCCAGGATAGCTCAGATGGTAGAGCACTTGCCCACAAATGGCAAAGGTTGCAGGTTCGAATCCCAGTTCCAGCACACAATTTTAATCTGCCTGGAAGTTACATATCAGCACACACGCCACGGCTGAATGAAAATTATATTTGACTGTGTTTTAAGAAGAATTTCTACTGCCATGAAATCCTTTGTATCTGATGTGTGAAAAAATGCCAGTGAATTTTCTAATTTGTTCCAGTAACTAGAAAATCAAAAAGTGTAGTTTCAAATAAAACTGTTTATAATTGGTGGCAGTACTGTCTCTTAGTATCTAGGAAAAGAATCCAGAGAGAAACCATTTACTGAAAACACCTGATTCACCAACTTGATCACAGCCCTTGAAATGCACTGTTTTTCACATAGTTAAATCCTCTATCTAGGTATGAGTAAAACATACACAATAGCTAATTTATGTTCCAAACAATTACAAAACAATAAACAACTTTTATTTATTTTTATCGTAAATTAGTGACCAAAAAAAAAGCAATTAAATGAAAGCATAACTCAAGAAGTTAAATTACATGATGTTAATTACAGGGATTTTGCATTTTTAAACTCACAATTACGTGCTGCCCGTAAGTAAAAGTTAATTATTTTAATTCCAAGATTCTTTTCCTCCCTCCATTCCTCTCTCTCTCTCTGTCTCTCTCTCTCTCTCTCTCTCTCTCTCTCTCTCTCTCTCTCTCTCTCTCTCTCTCTCTCTGTTTTCGTTGGACTGTCTGGGGCAGGGAGCACGTGCCACTGTGCCCCCCCCCCTCCACCCCTGTATGCCCTTGGTCACAACTGAAAGCTGCACAATGGGACCTTCAAAACTACTGAATTAGTAATCGTAAAGCTTTACCTACGTTCTCTGTGAACATGTGAGTATGTTTATAAAAAATTCATTGAAATCTATGATGGTCAAAAAGTAAGCTGTGCACAACTTTGTTTCAAATAACTATATGCAAACATTTTAATATTCTCAGATTAAAATCAATGGGCGTAAACAGCCAATGAACTCTAAAATAACACATCTCCCTCATCATAATGTGTAAGTAAACAGAGCAATACTTACACTTTTAAAAAGCTTAAAATATAGAACACAACAATTGCTTTTCACAGCTCCCTGACCACATATGTGGCAGCACAATGACAAAGGGAGCCTCAACAATGAAAACTTCTGCTTTCCCAGTTTTCCAGGTCACTGAACACTGTTATTGTGGGTGGAAGAAGAATTCAGGTTGCATGAGGTTTGGTTTAGGAAATCTGATTGCAGACTGTATATGTGAGGGAATGCCTTCAGCATACTGGGTAAGGATTTCTCGTCAGCACAAATATGCCGTCCAGATCAGGCTGAATGGAACAGATTTTTTGGTGTGGAATGGACAGCAGCTGTCAAAATACAGGTACTGTTAATGAATCATTGGTTTATAATGGAGAGAAGTGTGGCTGGAACCCTCAGGGAGGTGTTGGCTAACGCCTTGGAAGGTGGCATATCTGGTTGATGAACATGTAAAGAGGATGGGAGGAGGAGTTGAGGTTGTGAATAATTAAACATGGGGTATCCTGGCCCTGAGTCTAAATCATGAACATATAATCATGGCTATGACACCCTATCCTCATCCCTTCAAAACCTCAATTCCTCCTCACTCATCCCCGCAGGGGGCTCAGCATTTGTTTTCTGGGTACAGACTTGGCAAACACGGGTTACCTGAACTCCACACCATAAGGTCTGTGCATGCCTCAGCAACCACTGTATGGTGTGATGATGTAAGTTTGTGTATGTTAAAGAGAATGGGGACATTGGCTTAACCAACTAGATACCTGGGACAGTTAAAACCTCTATCAAAAAAACCCTGAATCTCAACGTGTACTGCACACTGGGGAAATGCATGGTTGTTGAAGTGGAACAGTCACTAGTGGGAAACCTCTGGGAACCAACCACACGTCAGTTGTATGAGGCTTATGAAGGCATGCAGGAATCTGTCCTGTTGGACCACTTTCCTTATCTGCTTGTGGGAACACCATGAAATGCCACAAGTCAAATGGTGGTGGTTGAACAGCCACCAGCATCTCTAAGCATGGAAAGACTGAATTTAATGCAGAAAAATAAAACCTGCACTCGTTCCCCTCCCTGGCCACTCCATGGGAGGAACACAGGGCTTGTAATCAATGGGATACACATACTAAACAACTTTTAGTATGTTCCAGAACAGATGGTGGATTTTGTATGTCAACAATGCCTCTCTTCTTTAGTTGAAAACTTGTTTGGAGAGGTGGAGGAAATGTCAAAGATGAGCTCTGTTTCAATCTTGATAACACCAGCACCAGCCCAGTCACAGGCATTGCTTACCTGTGAGAAGCTGGGTGGTGTTCCCATTTCCAACTAACCCTACAACAGCTTAAACATGATCCAGGCATTTATATTCTGTAGAGACCTCTTTATCCAGTGTGACGACAAATTGCACACTAACTTAAAAGTGGTGAGGTCTGAAGGACAACAGAGTTTGCTACTGGTGCCTTTATTTTAGCCTTGAGAGTGATTCATTGCCTGAGAAGGTTAAGGTTATGATTTACCGGTGAGATGATAAACCCTACATTCCTCCCTGTATGCTGTCCTTTAAGTGCTGGAGGTTTGAATACATGTCTTCCTGATGTGATGCCAACCCTTCCTGTTGGGACTGCAGAGGTACATTGCATTCAAACATGCCTTGTGCCCCTGCTTCTGTCTGTGACAAACTGTGATCATCACCACCCCCTTGCTCACCCAAGTGCACAGTTCTACATAAAGACAGTAAAATTATGGAAAATAAGTCCCTGGACAGGCTGTCCTATACAGAGGTGAAAAGGAAATATGACAAACTCCCCCTGTGAGCATGATATAATCTTATGCCACAGTTGCATCGACATTGTCATCCCTGGTGACAAGATTCCTCCTTTTCAGCCAGTCCTAAAGGGCCCTCGAGCCCAACCATCTACACCCACCCCCTTGATGTATGGGGGTACCTATTCTTCTATTGCTCCCATAGTCCCTATCTTGGAAGCAATAACCCTCCAAATACCAGGGACATTATTCCCCACCCCCGAGCCATAGCAGCAACAGCCTCCTCTTGCAAGAAAGGGTTTCCTCGGTTACTACCTTCCATGGTTTCTTCAAAAAGTATGGTGGATTGCTAAAGGAACCACAAGCTGCTGGTCGAAGAGCTTCCCAATCTTTGTCGGTCTGTGATGTCAATTCTGAGAAGCCCTCCCATCCTACGAAACAAAAGGAAAAGTGAGAGGACAAAAAGAAAAATAACCATGTGCAACTTCCAATTCTGATGAAGTAGTGGAAATACTAGCTGCCCTGGAGGATCCAGAACTCACTGTAACCTCAGAAACAATGGATATTAATGCTACTGGCACTCAATGCCAGTTCCAAGGTGCCTAATCCAAACCAAATTTCAAATTCCTCGGATTTCTTTCTTTTTCTCTCTCTCTCTCTCTTTTGTTACAAAGACAATTTAATTACACTGTCTTTCCTCTTCAGTTCCAAATACATTATGAGTCTTCCTATGAAAATAAACACAAAGTTTTTCCTTAAGTACAACCATCTTTGTATTTTAGAAACTGTGGTAACACAGGGTGTGTATGTTTGAACGGTGCACTGCCGGTTACCAGGAATAGCCATTGTGTGACACTGGCTACGCTATCGCACTGCATCCTGCCGGCTGCACGGCCGTTAAAGAGAGCTGCAGGGCCCAGCTGCAGCCGCTTCTATCCAGTATGGTTTCATCAGTGTTTATTGACTAGTGTGTGCTTCATGACTGTACTTTGTGCTGTTCGCATGGACTGGAGTCGGAGCTGCTTGCATCATAGGTCCTCAGACCCCGAATGAGACAATTCAAAACTTCTGTACTGCTCATGGCTTACATAGGTGTGTTACTCATTATAACACAAATGGCGATGACTGTGGTATTTGACTTGGCGTGTACTATGTCATGGACAATGGTGGAAAATGAGGGACTGGGTCTGATGGACTTTCAGCTTCCCCCGTGGGGGCAAATTCTCCAGCTATCTCTACAGACTGTGGTTGAGTCCATTCAATGGTTAATTATGATCAAGTCGGGTCAAGCGGAACATTTTGATTCTGTTGTGTCACGGTTGCCGTCGGCTTATCTGCCGGCAATTGCTACCAATTCTGTGTCTAATGCTATGGCGTTCCCACCCCCTTTCTTTGATTTGGATGATTCAGTAGAAGATTGGGACTCTTATGAAAATAGGCTGCACCACCACTTCCTTGCACGCGGGGTGTCAGACCTGGCTTTGTGTAAGGCTTTATTTCTCTCATGGATCTCACCTCACATCTATCAACTTTTGTGTCAACTTGCCCCCCTGCAGTAACCAGCTGATTTGTCTTTGGATGAGATGTGTCATTTGTTGTCAGCTCATTACCACCTGCATACACATGTTATTGCGGCACAGGTTGAATTTTACTGGTCGCACAAGAAACTGACTCAGTCCTATCAGTCGTGGGCCGCAGAGCTTCACGGTCTTAGCCATCTTTGTATGTTCATTAGGCCGACCCACAAGGAATCGTATGCTGATGATATGGTTCGTGATGCAATTCTCAGGCTTGCTCCAGATAGGAAAGTTCACCATCACGCCTTATAGTTGGAACATCTAACCTTGACAGATGTTCTAAACGTTGTGCAATCTTTTGGAGCCTCATGGGCTGCAGGGGATCAAATTGAAACTTGGGGTGATGTAGCTGCAGTTTCTCAGTCTGGCTTGGCACCTCCAGATTGTAAGAATGCTGCTGTCGTACGGGAGTGCCCCACTCGCCGCACGCGCAGTTGTAAACAGGCCGCGGCTTCGCAGCACCAGTGGGCTACTTGGCACAATCTTACCCCCTTTATTTGTACAGCATGACAGAGCAGACTGCCCCAAGCATTGTGTTGTATATCATTCGTGCAAGAAAAAGGTTCACATGGCTTCTGTTTGCCATTCCCGTCTGACTGAGCAGGACGATGAGATGGATGTTAATCTTGTCTAGAGTGTTCACTCTCTGTCTCCCAAACTTTTTGTTGAAGTTCAGATTTGTTACAAGGAGGTCACCTTATTTGTAGATATGGGAGCTTCCATTGCTCTTCTTAATTGTGTTACGTATATATGGCTCCATCCCCATGAACCACAGACAGTGCCAAGGTGGGGTGGCTTGCATGCCTCAACAATGCAAATAGCCGTATCGTTGGTACAATGAGAATGGAGGGGTATCTGTGGAGAGGCCAGACAAAAGTGTGGTTCCTGAAGAGGGGCAGCAGCCTTTTCAGTAGTTATAGGGGAAACAGTCTGGATGATTGACTGAGCTGGCCTTGTAATATCAGCTAATGTGGCTTTGCCACACAGTTACTGTGAATGGCTGACAGCAAGGGGAAATTACAGCCATTACAGCCGAGGACATGCAGCTCTACTGTATGAATATATGATGATGGCATTCTCTCGAGTAAAATATTCTGGAGGTAAAATAGTCCTCCATTCAGATCTCTGAGCGGAGACTACTCAGGAGGATGTGATTATCAGGAAAGATAACACTGACATTCTATGGATCGAAGTGTAGAATGTTAGATCCCTTAAACAGGTAGGGAAGTTAGAAAATTTAATAACGGAAATGGATAGGTTGAAGTTAGTCTTAGTGGGTATTAGTGAAGTTCGGTGGAAAGAGAAACAGGATTTCTGGTCAGTTCAGTACAGGATTATAAATACAAAATCAGTTGGGGGTATTACAGGTCTAGCTCTGATAATGAATAAGAAAATAGGAATGCCGGTAAACTACTATAAGCAACACAGTGATCGCATTATCGTAGTCAAGGTTGATAGAAGCCAACACTGACCACAGTAGTACATGTTTATATGCCAACTAGCTCTGCAGATGATGAGATAGAAGAAACTTATGAGGAGCTAAAGGAAATTATTCAGACAATTAAGGGAGAGGAAAACTTATGGGAGACTGGAATTCGGTAGTAGGAAAAGGAAGGAAAGGAAAAATAGTAGGTGAATATGGACTGGGCAAAAGGAACAAAAGAGGAGATCTCCTAGCAGAATTTTGCACAAAACATAATTTAATCATAAAAAACACATGGTTTAAGAATCACGAAAGGAAGTTGTATACATGGAAGAAACCAGGAGACACCGGAAGGTACCAGATGGATTTTATAATGGTTAGACACAGATTTCGGAACCAGGTTTTAAACAGTAAGACATACCCAGGGGCAGATATAGACTCTGACCATAACTTTCTGGTCATGAACTGTAGGCTGAAACTGAAAAAACTGCAAAAAGGTAGGAAAATAAGGAGATGGGACCTGGAGAAAATGAAGGAACCTGAAGTTCTTGAGAATTTCAGAGGGAGCTTTAGGCACCAATTGACAGAAACGGAGGGGGGGGGGGAGGAATGGGTAACATTGAGAAATGAGATAGTTAAGGCAGCAGAGGAAAAAAATAGGTAGAAGGGCAATACCTACAAAAAATCCTTGGATATCAAAGGAAATACTAAATTTACGTAAAAAATGGATGAAGTACACTTACCAGGCGAAGGGTCACAGGCAGTAATAGCAACAAATAAACACACAGACAAAAACACACACAAAAATGCTAGCTTTCGCAGCCTAGCTGCTTCATCAGGCAGAAGGGAAGGAGAGGGAAAAGAAAATGATGAGGGTTTTAAGGAAGGGGGTAAGGAGCCATTCCAATCCCGGGACAGGAAAGACTTACCTTGGGGGAAAAATGGAGGGTAAATAAATGCACATACACCCAAACATTTACACAGACACAAGTACACTTAGGCAGACATACTGTAGAACTGTTAAGCTTAAGGGACTTAACTACGGGGTCATCAGTCCCTAAACTTACAAACTACTTATGAACTAACTACAACTAAGGACGGCACAAATATCCATGCCCGAAGGGGGATTCGAACCCCCGACCATAGTGGCCGTGCAAACCGTGACTGAAGCGCCTCGGTCCCCTCGGCCACCGCAGCCGGTTTAAGTGATTAAATGAGAAGATATAAAATGCAGTAAATGAAATAGGCAAAATGGAGTACAGACAACAAAGATTGACAGGAAGTGTAAAATAGCTAAGCAGGAGTGGCTAGAAGTCAAATGCAAATGTGTAGAAGAATGTATAAACAGGGGAAAAATAGATACCACCCACAGGAAAGTAAAAGAAACACTTGGAGACAAGAAAAGCAGCTTATGAACATAAAGAACTCAAATGGAAAATCAGTTCTCAGCAAAGAAGAGAAAGTGGAAAGATTATATGGAGGGGCTTTACAAATGAAATGAAAGAGGATGTAGATGAAGACAAAATAGGAGATACTATAATTAGAGCAGAATTTGACAGAGCACTGAAAGACCTAAGTCGAAACAAGGCTCCCGGAGTGGATGACATTCCCTCAGAACTAATGAAGTCTCTGTGAGAGCCAGCAATGACTATTTCACCTGGTGCATAAGATGTATGAGACAGGGGAAATACCCTCAGACATTAAGAAAAATGTTATAATCCCCATCCCTAGGAAAGCAGGTGCAGACAGGTGTGAAAACTACAGAACCATCAGTTTAATTAGTCATGGCTGCAAAATTTTAACACAAATTATTCACAGAAGGATGGAAAAGGTGGTAGAAGCCAGCCTTGGGCAAGAGCAGTTTGGATTCAGGAGAAATGTAGGAACACGGCAGGCAATCCTCACATTACGGCTCATCTTAGCAGACAGATTAAGGAAAGGAAAACCTACATTTGTAGCTTTTGTAGATTTGGAGAAAGCTTTTGACATTGTTGATTGGAATACACTATTTCAAATTCTGAAATCAGCAGGAGTAAAATACAGGGAACGGAAGCTTATCTACAACTTGTACAAAAACCAGACAGCAGTTATCAGAGTTGAAGGGCATGATGCAGAGGTTGGGAAGGGTGTAAAACAGGGATGTAGCCTTTCCCCAATGTTATTCAATTTGTACATTGAGCAAGTTATAAAGGAAAGCAAGGAGAACTTTGGAGAACGAATTAAAGTTCGGGGTGAAGAAATAAAAACCTGGCATTTTGATGATGACACTGTAATTCTGTAAGAGGCAGCAAAGGACCTGGAGGAAAAATTGAACAGAATGGACAGTGTGTTGAAAGGAGTAAACAAGATGAACATTAACAAGAGCAAAACAAGGGTAATGGAATGCAGCCTTAGAAAATCAGGCGATGCTGAAGGAAATAAATTAGGTAACGAATCAATAAAGGTGGTAAATGAGTTTTGTTACTTGGGGAGTAAAATAACAGATGGTGGTCGCAGTACAGAAGTTATAAAATGCAGAATGGCAATGGGAAGAAAAGCATCCTTTCTGAAGGCATTTGTGTGGTGTGTTGCTTTGTATGCGAGGGAAACATGCAAAATAAGCAGTGTGGACAGGAAGAGGATAGAGGCTTTTGAAATGTGGTGTTACAGAAGAATGCTGAAGATTAGGTGGGTGGATCGCGTGACTAATGAGGAGGTACTGCACAGAATTGGGGAGAAAAGGAATTTCTGGCATAACTCGACTAAAAGAAGGGATTGATTGATAGGACACATTTTTAGACATCAAGGAATTGTGAATTTAGTGTTGGAGGGAAGTGTGTGGGGTAAAAATCACAGTCTCTGCCACATTCTGCGTCTGTCAAAGATGTACAGGTTTTCTTGGGAACATTGCCTATTACCATTGCTTCTTACCAGGGGCTTCCTTGGTGGTGCACCACTTAACCCATCTGCTTCACAAAGGTGTTCCCTTTGTTTGGTCTTCTGAGTGTGAATGTGCACTTTGCACCTTAAAGCACTAATTGATTTCTGCCCCTTGTTTGATGGCATATGTTCCTGGGCAACATTTGGTTCTGGCCACTGACGCTTCTCAAAAGCTCATAAGTATTCTGATGGGTCAGAGTGCCCCATTGCGTACACATCTAAGACATTGACGACTACCCAGCAACGATACTCTCAAATTGAAAAAGAGGCTTTAGCCATTGTGTATGCTTTGAAGAAATTTCACATTTACTTGTATGGGGTCCAGTTCCATCTCATTACTGATCATAAGCCCTTGGTCTCTCTATTTCACCCTACAGCACCACTTCCTGACAAAGCAGCTTAAAGATTGCAGTGTTGGGCTCTCTTTGTTTCTTGTTATAATTTTGAGATCCATTTCTGTTCAACAGCACAACATGCTAACATGGGTGCATTATCTCGCCTCCCGGCAGGTGCTGGTCCTGACTTTGATAGAGAAGAACTTTTGTGCTTTTTTCTGGATCAAGAAGTTCAGGCTACTGTTGATGGTTCTCCTATTTCTGGTATCCCGGAACGACATGTTTGAGAGCCCGCCAGACCACATGAACTATGACAGCAGCCGTTAGGCGGCGCGCACAACCTACTAGCGCTGCCATCGCCACTAGAGCGCTGCACGCCATGGCACGCCTACCGCGCCACACTATATAGAGCCGGAGCCACAGCTTGCTCCTCAGTCTTGTGTTGACTGCGCTCCGTTTACTTTCGCTATTCATTGGTTATCTGGCTTCGTGCTCTGCTCTGGCACGGTTCCGATTTAGCTTTCGTTTGGATCTTTGTTTTTTCGATTAGTTGTTGTTATTGTCGTCTCTATGGTTTCGTGGAGTGTTTCTCGTTAGCAGCGACGCTTGATCGGTCGGTCGTCGCTAGTCGCTCCCGACCAGTCAGGTCTTCGGTCACAATAATTGGCGACGAGGTAAAAGGTTCCATCACGTTTCATGGACGAACGACTTGTGCAACTCGTGGAGCAGCAACAACAACAGCTGCTCCTACAGCAACAGCAAACTGATTTGTTACGACAGGAAATTCAACTGTTGGCGGAACGCTTACAGGTTCAGGGTTCCCAAACCGTCCAAGCGGTTGTCACGTCGTCGACGGATTTCCACCCCCCTGCGTTTCCGCCCTTTAACGATGCCAAAGAGAATTGGGATACTTACTTACAGCGGCTGAAACAGCACTTTGCCGCCTTTCAGGTCTCTGATGACGCTCTCCAACGGTCGCTTTTTCTTTCTTGGGCTTCCCCCGAGACATTTTTCTTACTAAAGAAGTTGGCCCCCCTCTCCAATCCTGTGGCGCTGACGTTCGAGGAGATGTGCGCATTGCTTTTGAAATATTATTCCCATTGATTTCACGTTGTCACATCGTGCCTCGAATTCCATCAGTATCACAAACAGCCAGGTCAATCATATCGGTCATGGGTGACAGATTTGCAAGGACTGAGTCGGCGTTGCAAATTCACGTGCTCCAACCCGTCTTGTAAAACCTCCTATGCTGACTCTCTCATCCGTGATGTTGTCGTTCAGTTGGCTCCAGATCCAGAAGTGCGGACGGCGGCCCTCAAGCTGGACGACCCCTCTCTGGAGGACATCCTGAAGATTGCACATTCTTTCGAGATTGCACAGGCGGCGAATGAGCGCCTCATGGCTTGTCCTCAGGTAGCAATTATACAACCACCGCAAAGGGGACGTAATGTTCGGAAGGTCTTGCCCCGCCGGCAGCGACGTGATCCTTCCCTCTCTGATGTGTCCATGGCCTCTGAACGACCGGTCACTTCTCGTCGGCGTAGGCAACGTGGTTTACCGTCCTGTCCCGAGTGTTTTACGGCGCACTTACGGGCGGACTGTCCAGACCGCTGGGCCCACTGTAGTCGTTGTGGAAAAGATGGGCATCTCCATTCGGTTTGTTGGCAAACGGCAGGACAGTCTTCCCCGACTTCTTATTGGCGTCAGGGGACAGTTCATGAACTGCAGGCTACTGTTCCTCAGGGTGATTCTCCCGCTACCAAATTGTTTATTGATCTCAGAATAGCTAATCATGACGTCCGCTTCCAGGTGGACACAGGGGCGACAGTCTCCCTGGTGAACCTCCCGACATATGCCCGTCTCGGCTACCCAGAATTGGACCCGCCCTCCCGCAGGTTGGTAGCATATGGTGACAGTGCGATTCCTCTGAAAGGTCAGTTTACCACTTTGGCAACTTACAAAACGGTCCTGTAACCCTCTTTGTGGTCAATAGCCACTCAGCTGGTAACATTTTCGGCCTCGATGCGTTCTCACTGTTTGGGTTCTCCATCTCCGATGAGGTGCAAGTCATTTCTGACACAGTTCCTTTCCAGGAACTCGACGACCTTTGTGCCTCTTTTGCGTCTCTGTTCGAACCGGGTCCAGGGTGTGTAACCAATTTTGAGGCACATATTACTTTACGCCCCGATGCGGTGCCCCGTTTCTGCCGTGCACGCCCTCTTCCGGTCTCCCTACGGATGGCGGTAAAGCTGGAACTCGACCGTCTGCACGCCGCAGGAGTCATCGAACCTGTCAAAACGAGTGTCTGGGCCTCACCACTGGTAGTGGTCCTCAAGCCTAATGGCGCCCTCCGCCTTTTTGGCGTTTTTAAATCCACCATCAATGCCCAGGCACAGGTCGAAACCTACCCAATTCCGCGGCAAGAGGACCTCCTCACGAAGCTTGTTGGCGGCGAATACTTTTCTAAGATAGACCTGGCTGACGCCTATTTGCAAATCCCGCTCGATGAGGAATCTCAACGAATCGTGGTCATCAATACCCCTTTTGGTCTTTACAAATACAAACGTTTACCTTTTGGGATTTCTTCGGCTCTAGCCATCTTCCAGAGGTATCTTGAACAATTAACCATGCCTGTACCCAGTTGTGCCAACTATCTTGATGATGTCATCGTTACTTGGGCTACACGCCAGGAGCACTTGCATAACCTCCGCACTCTCTTCACCACATTGCGGGACGCCGGGCTCAGGTGCCGCCCCCATAAATGCCAGTTTTTCCAGGAACGGGTCGAATACCTAGGCTACTTGCTCTCCAAAGACGGAATCCAGCCCACAGATCGCAATGTATCGGCGGTCGATGCTCTACCATGCCCTCAAAACCTATAGGAGTTACAGGCGTTTTTGGGAAAGGTGAACTATTATGCAAAGTTCCTCATACAAGCGGCCCACATTATGCACCCCCTCAACTGTCTCCGGAAGAAAGGTGTGCAATTCCGGTGGTCAGATACTTGTGAGCATTCCTTTCAGCGGCTAAAGTGCCTGTTGCGTTCGGCACCCTGCCTTACGCCCTTTTCTCCATCACGTCCCCTTGTTCTGGCAGCGGATGCATCTCCATATGGCATTGGGGCGGTGTTGGCACACCGCAATGATGATGGTACTGAACAACCGATAGACCTTGACGCCTGCTCAAAAGAACTACTCTCAGATAGAAAAGGAGGCGTTGGTGATCGTCTATGCGATTAAGAAATTCCATGTGTATCTTTTTGGGGCCAAGTTTACCCTCATTACTGACCACAAACCATTGGTCGCTCTATTTGGGCCACACTCTCGGCTCCCAGAACATACGGCCCAAAGACTCCAGCGTTGGGCTCTATTTCTTAGTTCTTACAATTACACCATTAAGTACAAGCCTACTACACAACACGCCAATGCAGACGCTCTTTCTCATCTGCCTTCAGGACCTGATCCAGCATTTGACCGACAAGAAGTCTCCTGTTTCCACATTGATCTGGAACGACAACATACCTTAGATGGGTTCCCTATCATAGCCACGCGCATTGCTGCAGACACACGCCAGGACCCCCTCTTACGACGGGTCATCCATCATGTACTTCATGGGTGGCCCACTTACTTCCCGAAGTCGACAGCCTCCCAGCTACGTGCCTGGTCCCATCTCACTCATCAATTGTCTGTCATTGATGGTGTTCTCCTCCTCGATGCTGAGGGCGATACCCACCGGGTGGTTATCCCACCTGCTTTACGCCCTCAGGTTCTGGATCTTCTCCATCGGGGACATTGGGGTATGTCACGTATGAAATCCCTGGCCAGGAGACAGGTTTATTGGCCAGGTCTGAACAAAGACGTGGAGGCCATCGTCCGCAATTGCTCCACTTGTGCAAAGCTCCAGGCTGCTCCGGCCCAATCTTTCTCTCCCTGGCCTACTCCATGTCGCCCTTGGAATCGCATCCATCTGGACTTTGCTGGCCCGTTTCTGGGATCTATGTGGCTTATTGTCATTGATGCCTATTCCCACTACCCCTATGTAGTCAGCATGGCGTCCACCACCACGACTGCCACACTCAATGCCCTCACACAAATTCTTGCTATCGAGGGTCTTCCCCATACCATCATCTCTGACAATGGGCCCCAGTTTACAGCGGCAGCCTTTGAGCAGTTTTGTGATGCAAATGGCATCAAACACCTGTTTAGTCCGCCATTCCACCCAGCCTCTAATGGTGCTGCTGAGCGGATGGTGCGGACGTTTAAACAACAAATGCTGAAATCTGTGGGCACCTCCACCACCCAGCAGGCCTCACATTATTCCTGAGTACCTACAGGACTACCCCTATCCAGGATCGTAGCCCGGCAGAACTCCTCCATGGCCGCCAGCCACGCACCCTTCTCCATCTCTTGGCCCCACAGCCCTCGGAACCAAGGACGCGGTACACTGGGCAATATGCACCAGGATCCACTGTGTGGGCCCGTTCCTATGGTATGAAGCCCTCATGGGTGCCGGCTACCGTAGTGGCCACTCACGGGCGACGCCTCCTCTCTGTCAACACTCGGAGGGGTTTAGAGCGCCGACATACTAACCAACTTCGCCCTCGTTTCCCTGCCTCATCCCAACCAGTAGCACAGCCAGACTCGGAGTCCCTGCTATCGCCAATTCCTCGATCACACGGCTACAATCTGTGCTCTCGGGCATTGTCCACGGCTCCAGTCGATGCAGACACAGAGATGGCACACTCTCAGCCGCAACGGTGCTCACAGGGCAGATCACCCTCTGACACACCCCGACCACCGGGGCCCCATGTGCACCTCGGGCCGGCATCGGCAACCCCAGGGGACACGGGCATGGAAGTAGAGACCTCGCCTCCACATTCACCCTCTCGGCAATCGCCTTCCACACCACCGCATCCTTGTACCTCTACGGAGGCCCCACATCTGTACCTTGACTTAGCGGGCTCTCCACCCGACACCACTCGTGCCATCGGTCCACCTTCCAAAGCACCGTCCTGGGTGCTTCCGTCCCTATGCGCCCATTTCAGGGGGGACGGATCTGGTATCCCAGAACGATATGTTTGAGAGCCCGCCAGACCACATGGACTATGACAGCCTACTAGCGCTGCCATCGCCACTAGAGCGCTGCACGCCGTGGCACGCCTACCGCGCCGCACTATATAGGGCCGGAGCCACAGCTCGCTCCTCAGTCTTGTGTTGACTGCGCTCCGTTTACTTTCGCTATTCATTGGTTATCTGGCTTTGTACTCTGCTCTGGCACGGTTCCGATTTGGCTTTCGTTTGGATCTTTGTTTTCGATTAGTTGTTGTTATTGTCGTCTCTGTGGTTTCGTGGAGTGTTTCTCGTTAGCGGCGAAGCTTGATCGGTCATTCGTCGCTAGTCGCTCCCGACCAGTCAGGTCTTCGGTCACAATACTATTACTGCACCAGTCTTGGCTAAGGTAGTGATGCCCAATCCGGTGCTGCGATGCATAACTACATTTGTGTGGGCTAGCCAGACACCCCTCCGCGTAGGGCTTGATTACCTCCACAACTATTATTCTTTCCATTTTCATCTGTCTGAATGGGATGGGGATCTCCTTTTGGCTAGAGACAGATAATCTCCGTGGGTACTGATCCTGGCATAACTTTGTTCAAAAGTACTTCAGATGCTTCCTGATGGACACTGGGGAGTTTCCCACATGAAAACATTGGCTCGCCGACATGTAATTTGGCCCAGTATCAATGGCGACATTATGAGGCTGGTGGCTAGGTGGTCGTTGTGTGCTTCGCAACAGGCTGTGCCTCGGGCATGTCTCTCTTCTTGGCCACACCCCCAACAGCCGTGGGAACGAGAGTGCATATGGATTATCGGTATCCTTCCTTAATTATCATTAGTTTTTTCTTGTGGATGCTTATTTAAATTTTCCATCATACCATGTCCACCGCTGTAACTATTCAGTCGCTGTCTAAAGTTTCCACCTTGGTGGGTTTTCCATATACACTTGTTTCGGATAATGGCATTCAATTCAATTCCTTTTTTCAAGATTTTTATACTCGTCTGGGCATTTGACACATTATGGTTCCTCTGTTTCATCCTCAGTCTAATTGTGAGGTGGAACGGTGTGTGTGTAGTTTTAACGTTCAAATGCTCTGTGGACAAAGCCATTATCCGTTTCTTGATGGCCTATCGATTCACAATGGTGGGAGAATGAAGCCCGGCGGAATTGCGTCATGTCAGAAAACCTCAACTGTCTTCCATTTGTTGTTGCCCCAGCCGTCAAGTGCTCCGACATGACTACCAGGACACTGTGTTACAGGTTCTCTTGTGTTGGTGCGGGGTCTTGGCCGTCATCCTTGTTGTCCGCCGGGTATGATAAAGACATGTCTTAGCTGTTACATCTGCACTGTGGTTACTACTGTGGGCACTCTTCGTCGTCACTAGGAAGGATACCGACTCCCGGGAGATCTGCAATTGCCACCACCGCCTCAAGGGCCTGTTCCGCCGACATGCTCCGTGCCGACATCTTCAGTTGGGCTGGCTTCTGCACTGAGTGCCGTGCCAGCCCAAGCACCGTCGGCTGTACAGGCCCTTGAGGCCACACGTATCCAGTGGTCACACCCTCGTGATTGTGGGCAACGCTGTCTCCTGCAGCCTTGTCTGTGCCTTCGGCGCCCGATGGTTGTGTGAAAGGGGGGGGGGGGATACCACTGCTACCGAAGTCATGGACACTCTGATACCCAAAATGGACATGAACCAACTCGTGAGTACTGCAACTGTTACTTTTTAATCTTCAGTGCTGGGACTGGATGGTGCGCTCTCATCCCCGGTCATCGTGAGCAAAATTAAAAAATGTACCAACCACTCCCAGCAAGCAAGATCAGGACACTATCAGCCTTATGGGTTAGCATTGGCCCGAAGCTGGCAGCCAGGTATGTATGATGCATCCCCCATGGACATAGCACCAGTGCATTCGACACCCCTGGTGATAACACTGTGAAGGGGGAGGAATGTGGTAATGTGGCGCATGTGTTGGTGAGCCAAGTACCTGCCAATATTTCCAAGATGTAGGGCAATATAATGCACAATACATTTTTAATGCTTTTGGGAACTGGGTAGGTAAGAGCCAGAAAATGCCTACTTATCAAAGTTGGCACAAAGCAATGATGTTAAAAGGTCTTATGTAAAGGGAAGGCCGAATTGTACTTTATAGTGTCTTGACTACAGGATAGTGATAAACAATGCAAAACACAATGTGTACTGTAAGGCATTTTACTGTATTCATGGTGTATCTGAAAAACGTGTGCATACTGCTATTAATAAAACTACATTGACTGGAACTGTTGTTTCTGACCAAAGGGGAAAAAGGGCATCATGCCTCAAAGTGTCAGATGATAAGAAGTCCAGAGTTAAAGAACATATTACGTCATTACCAACTGTATCAAGTCATTACTGCCATGAAAAACGTCCTCATCGCAAATACCATCCTCTTGGATTAAAAATTAAATCACTGTTTTCAGTGCACTTCGAGTGGATGCATGAAAAAGATCCGGAAACAGAGCAAGTCATCCTGCATTATCATGTTGTTTTTAATGCAGAATTTAACATCTGAGTTAGGCCTCCTGCTTGTGACATATGCAACGGCTGTGATAAAACTGACATCACTATAACTAAAGAAAGAAACTGTGTGTCTGCTGATGAAGAGATAAAAAACCTTGAACATGAGAAATACTTGCATCTTAACAAAGCCAAAGCTCTTCAACGTCTCATACAATCTTTGAAAAATGATGTCAATGAAAAGGTCCTCGCCACTGTATCTGACCTACAGCAGGCTCTCCCCACCCCTAAATTGACCAGCAGTATCCAGTTTTATAAACGGAAACTCTGGATAAACGAAGTTTCCATTTATAACATTAAAACAGGAGTTTCTAAAATGTATTTGTTGGATGAAACTACAGCAAGACATGGATCATGTGAAATAGTGAGCTGCGTTCTGCACTACTCATCTAGCGTCGATTATTGTATTAAAGGAGTAAAAATTTTTAGCAATAACTGCTTCAAGCAGAATAGGAATTTGAATGGCCAATGTCTTTAATCCACCAGGATAAATTTGTCAAAATAAAATATTTTTATGACACCTGGTTATTCCTTATGTTCCCTGTGACTGGCACTTCAGGCACACTGAGAAAGAGGTTCATTATAAGTACTTAATTACAAAATCCCGCCACAAAAAGCCATTCACAGTAGTACCAATCACACAAGATTTTGTTTTGGACTATGCCATTCTTCAGAAAAAATACTACAAAAACACAGCTCCAAGAAGACAAATTTAAGGATGGTGCTACTTTTGACTACACCAAGGAATACAAAAGTTATGATGGTGGCATCAAATTTGCAGTCAAAATTCAGAAAAAGCAGCTGTTATGACCCATTCAACTTTAATGTGGCCAATGCAGCTTTATGCTTCACCTGTGGCTGTGGCCCCTTCGAAACTAGAAGATATTAGAGATCTCCTGCCTTACGTTCCAGTACCATGGCCAAAAAACTTTACAGCGATTCTTGCAATTCACCATCAGGTAACCCCACGCCCAACAAGAAAACAGAGGTTCATACAAATTCCTGGTTAATTATTATTTAATATGTTTATTCTTATAAATTAATCAACAAACAATGATGCATCCCACAGCGAAAATATTTTGAATGTACCCTCATGGAGTTCGCCCTTATGGAAAACATTTTCCTGCAAACAACCTGTTGTTGCATTCACCCTTCGTATCTGCAATGCCTCATTTCTTTGGCATGTGAATTATGTTTCTTTGATGCAACATCAACTTTTGATAGTGAAGTCACCAAATACGTAAGTTCTCAGTCAAGGAAAGGTGCCATCAGATTTTCTTAATGATGCCACTGTAATGAAAAAAGATAACTTTGTTGGGAGAAGTTTGTCTTTCAGAGCACTTATACAATTTTGAAATGGTAATTTGTTCAGGTGGTTTTTAGAACCTTCTTTCTCAACAATTGTAACCCATGTTTTCAAGGAACATATCATTATATTTGCTCATTTGACATCTAACAGAACAAAATTTTAGAGGAAACAAGTAAAAATGTATATTTAGCATGACGGTGAATCTCTGAGGAGAAAAAAAAGTTTCGTTTATTTTCTACTGTGAAGCTATCATATCATCTTGACAAGCACCATGTACAACATGGTAATAGCATATTAGAATGTCCAATTTTTGGTATTGAAACATCTTATTTTAACTTTCATTGAAGCCAACTACTGTAAAAGCACTGTTTCAAAATCTACTGCAATTTGTTTTTGTACTTTTATATTATATGCTACCTTGTACTCCTTCAACTGCATTTTTGTTGCTATTTCAAGGTAAGGTAACATAATTTTAAAATTTGTAGATGCATCTGCTGCACTTCAAAAGGAGAAATGTCTTTCAACTGAAGTTAACGCCACACTGCCTTTGTAACATTTTCCACTAAAACAAATTTGTTCAATCCACCTCCTAACATTTTGGTTGGTGTTGAACTTCAGATGGACTCCTTGTTGAGAACTGGATACTACTGATGTTGATGATTTTCTGCCTTCTAGCAAAATATGTATATATTGGAACACTGGACCTTATGCAATGCTTGTTGGATAAATTTAATAATAATTTTTCAAAATAACTCAGCAGTAACACTATTTTCTGCAGTATTCTCCATTAAAAAAAAAAAAAAAAAAAAAAAAAAAAAAAAAAAAAAAAAAAATCATTTAATTTCATCCTTTACATTTTAGCATCAAGATACTGCTTGTGCCGATTTGAACCAGTATGACTCTGGAGAGTGGTTCTTCCCCTTGATCTCATATTTATGCTTTTACGGCACCATGTGCAATATCCAGCGGATTCAGATTTTGCATCGGGCTGAACCAATGGGAACAGCAACATGTAAATTTACTTATATCTAGTGGATGACACTTTTGGAAGTGCAATAATGCACAGCAAACTAAGTTTATTGGTATCCAACACTGTGTAATGGCTTCAAAATAAATTAATTTAATGATACTGCTGTCCTGGTATGGGTGATGAGTAGAAAGCAAGATATTGTAAAACAAAACAATTCACCCACAAAATTACATACATACAACAGAAAAATGAAAAGAAAAAGAAAGACTATAAACAGGTGACTGACTCCAGAAGTATGTCAAAGAACATAGGAAGCACTCCGTTCTCAGGAGCTATCACTTATGGTAACTAGAGTGTACAAAAAAGGGGGGAGGGGGAATTATGGTATGTGCTGCACAATGTTTGAAGAAGTGTTGACAATGTATTGCCTACAGCTAATTCTTGAGCTGTAATAAATTTAACCCTCTTCAAAATAATAGGCAGGGTTAATTCTGACATGTTACATATATATAAAATTAAGTCTTAAAAATAAAATTCATGGGTTCTTCCTGATTTTTTAAAGACTGATAAAAGTCCCAGATATTTCTCTCTCTCAAGGTTCCCAGTGCAGTAGACACCCTGAAGTTACTGGCACTTCTTGACTCGTTCTGGCATGCAGAAATTGTAAGTACAGATGGTTCCCTGGTAGATGGCTGTGTTGGGTATTCCAACATCTATGGTGACCATGTCAAAAAGCATTTCTTGCATGATGAGAGTAGTGTCTTTGCTGTGGTTGCTACTTCTTGTGGAATATATCTGAGCCCGCCCTGGGAAGTCTTTTATTATCTGTACTGACTCCCTGAGTGGCTTGCAAGCCCTTGACCAGTGTTTCCCTCAACATCCTTTGGTGCAGTCTATTCATGACTCTGCCTTCACCCTTTGCAGGTGGCTATTCAGTGACCAGCATTTGAGGCCAGGGCCACATTGGCATTTCGGGAAATGAATGCATTGTTTGGCTGGCCAAATAGGCCATTACCTCGCGATACCTGGAGATTGGTTTCCCAGAAAGGAATATCTGATTAGTGTTGAACCACCGTGAATTTGGGGTCTAGAGTTCAGAATGATCACACTCAAACAAACTCTGTGTGGTCCAGCTCTCTGAGGCTTCGTTGAATTCCTCTTTGAGGGCATCTCATAGGGACTCAGTTGTTCTCTGTAACCTACGAATTGGCCATATATGGTTAATGCACAACCACCTTCTTTGTTGAGAGGGCCAGCTCACATGTTACTGGAGAGCAGTCTTGACAGTGGTCCACATCCTGTTGGGCTGTCTCCTTTTATACCCCTTGCAAGTTTTTCAATCTACCTGTTGTGTTCCCTTTAATTCCATTGATGATCCCACCCAAGGAGCTACATCATGGTTCTTTCGATGGTTGTGTGTGTGTGTGTGTGTGTGTGTGTGTGTGTGTGTGAGCGCGCGCGCGCGCGCGCGCGCACACACACGTATGAGCATGCTTTTTTCCTAATGAGGCCTGTGGCCAAAAATTTAAGAGTTACTGGTTACTGACAGTCAGTGTCTTTTTATGTGCCTGTCTGCAGTGCAGCTTACTGATCATCTTTACAGTGAGCTGCATGCTATCTTCATTACATTATAGAGATTACAACATGGACTTACCATTTTTAAATAGATAAAAAGAAAACAACCTGTTACAATCAAAAATGTAATATTTAAAATGTTCTCAATTTCTTACTTACCCCAGAGGAAACAGCAAGATAAATGTATAAAATAATTTTATTTATAAAAGAACGCACACATCATTCACTTTTTCATAAACAACATTATTTACTTTTAAGCATTTATTGCAATGAAATCACAATGACTAATCACACATAAATATAGTTGGAATGTAACATACAAACACAACATACGAAACTTCACTAGATGTAACTACACATCTCTTTATTGTAATCGGAACAATGACAACAAACTAATCTTAAAGATGGGATACATGTCACAAATGATAACATTAACACATATTATAACAATAATGCATTCATTGTCTGTTGATAAAATAACTGCAGCATACAAATAGTCAAAAATTCTTATGATACAATGCCATGACTGGAATTCATACAACAGATATACAGCAATGGAACAGAATTATAAAATAAGAGTAAAAACATTAACTATACAATAATATAATATACACAAAGCTACGGCCTTCATAATCTCTGAGAGGGGAAAAAAACCCTTGGGTTTATATCATGTATTGGTTTTAATTTCTGGAATGTGGAATACTTTTGTTCACCTGCATAGTAACAGCTAGTTCATGAGCCACTAAACTGTCATGTACCTTTGCTGCAGTGTGAATGATACTGATTATAAATACAATTTAAATCATTCACAGTTTATATATACACTGACAATTATTTGTCAGACTAAAGATTCAACTTGGAAATTTTCTTGTTTCAGTTCATTAAATGAAAATAATAGATTATTATTGCCTAAACAAAAGAATGTTACTACTGGAGTAGAAAAACACTACTGAACTCCTGTATCACACTTAACTCAGTATGCAATTTTCAATAATAATAATAATAATCTCTTTAACTTGTACTAGGATGTACAAGAAAGTTGTCAATTTCATGCTAAAATATATGTCTTGGATGCAAACAGAAAATTAAATATGTTCAATATTAATATTGAACTAAAATTGGTAAACCCAACAAAGTTTCTAATTTCAGAAGAATTTTAAAGCTCCACCTCTAAGACAAATATTTTGGCACAGTACAAAGTCTTTAAAGCCAATAGTTTTTTCAGCCACTTACAAAGAAAGAAAAGAAAACTTTCTTTTAACATACTAGTCATAATATCACTGAGGAGACAACCATTTATCTTGCACTGTATAGAACTATAGATATCTTTGCAGTAAGCTATATTGTAATCCAATAAAAAATAATTCATGTCTTGCCTGATTCATCTGAGTACAACTCATTGCCCAGATTAAAACTCAATGTTTTAATCCCCCCCTTTTTTTCCTCTGTGTTTTCTAAGTATCCAGAAGCAGCCTCAAGACAAAAGACATGAAAAGAGTGGCTCACTCACCGCCATGAGTTACAGGGTGAAAAAGTCTCTCTAAAACTAAGATGTACAAGACAATATTAAAATAAACTTCCAAATGTAAAGAGTAAAATTGTCTGGCTTAGGTGGTCTCTTCCATACACTATGATACGGAGCACAGTAAAGCTTCAATGATGATTTAAGGGAGGGAGAAAAAGCTTTTATTTTGCTTTTAGTTTTCTTGTTCCTGCAGTCAGTCATCAGAAAAAGGTAGAATGTAAAAACGATGGCATATGAAAATATACAACAATTACAACATTCATGGCACGCACATGCCCAATCTGTCACACACACAGAATGTAGTTCAGGAATGCATTACATTATTATTTATATTTGTTTTACTTTTCATAGATTATATAAACATAAATTGATAAATTTCTGACTTTGAAGTAACAAACAATACCAAAATATACTGTATATTTAAAATGTAAACAACATTTCAAAATATGTACAATTTTAAAACTGTATCATTATTAAAGCTATGAAACATTATCACAGAAATGCTCTGCAGTGAATGATGCTATAGTTTCAATTACTGGGAGTACGTGAGAATATAATTATGATGTCCTTCCATAAAATTTCAGCTCTTCTGGTGTTATTGAATTCAGCACATCAAATCTCAAATATATTCATTAAGAGCCAATTTCAGTACATAATAAATTACAAATACTATAGCTAACTTTATCTTATTCTCCCAGTTGTTGTTAGCACACTGCAACCATTGACATATAAATAAAATAAAAAATTAATACCTTTCAATAATGAAACTTCTGCTGCATTAAGTAGAAACTATTAAATGTTTCTACAAAATCAGCAAGAATCTCAATTGGCACTAATATGTGTACTTTCAAGTATTCACACTATCGTTGCTTCCATTACAAGTTCTTTGATATTTATATACTCTGGATCAGAGGAAAATATCTCTAACAGTTCATTAAATGTGGGTCTATCTTTGGGAAAATATTCCCAGCACCGTTTCATGATTTTATAGACCTCGTCTGGACACTGTGGTGGCTGGCTGAGACGCTCTCCTCTTTCTACCAACTGTATTACCTGCAAATGAAATAAATAAATAAAAATATTATCTAACAGAGGAAAATCAGGGTTGGAATGTCAACAACAGAGAATAGCTAACAGGATGTACACATGAACAAGATAAAATAAATAATTAAAATAAAATAAAAATCCCAGATTTTTCTAGGTTAAAAATACACTTTTTCCCAGGTGAAATTAAACTTTTCTCCAGGAAGAAACAAATTTTTGTTTTAGGGTGAAATACACTTTCTCTTTCATGAAACAAATACTTCCTGTTGAAGCAATAAGCCTTATAAATCCTATAAAAGGTAAACTCAAACAATTATAACAACAATGGAAGGTCCAGTAATGAATGTTAATAATAATATGTAGATAGGGAACAACTCACCGTAAAGACGAACATTGAGCCGCCAACAGACACAAAGAAAAGACACACAAACAATTTTAAATTTTCGGCCGCAGCCTTCCTCACAATCTTCTATAGAACACTCATCAACACAATCACTCAGGCACACTCATCCATGCACGTCAGCCGTCTCTGGTCGCCCAACACAGTCTGACTCACGGCAATGGAAGGGATGGAAAGAGCGAGGGGGAAGGAGCGGAGGAGTGGGGGGGGGGGGGGGGGAGTGGAGAGGGAAGATAAGGGTGGGGATACAACAAGCAGAGGCCACGGTTGAAAATTTAGAATTGTGTGTGTATGTCTTTTATTTGTGACAGTCGGCAGCTCAACGTTCGTCTTTACAGTGAGTTGTTCCCTATCTACATATTATTATTAAAAGATTACTTTTCAAAAGAGATATATTGGCTGGCCAGTACTTACCTTTTTGCTGTACCGCCGATAGTTACACACAGAAAAAAGGACAAAATTAGACAAGCTTTCGGAACTTTGTTCCTTCTTTGGGTGAAGATGAGGGAGAAAAAGAAGCAACAAGGAATGGGAAAGAAAGGTAAAGGTAATTCACGACCTAGGTCATGAAGGAACAAAGTTCCGAAAGCTTGTCTAATTTCATCCTTTTTTCTGTGTGTAACTATCGGCGGTACAGCAAAAAGGTAAGTACTGGCCAGCCAATCTATCTCTTTTGAAAAATAATCTATTATCTCTGTGGAGAATTTCCCTCATTAATCAAATATTATTATTAAAACTTAAACAACTGAAATTCCACAAGGGATTCAACAATTATTTTGAAAAGGATAGGTTACTACTCACCACAGAGACATCAGATGAGCTGCAGAAAGGCACAAATAACAAAATCGAATAAATAGCTTACAGCCGTTACAGCATTTGTCAGTTAGAGAGGGAAAAAAAAAAAAAAAAAAAAAAAAAAACCACCCACCCACACACACACACACACACACACACACACACACACTGAATGTGTGTCTCTCTCACTGAAGAAGGCTTTAACAGCTGAAAGCTATTAATTTGATTTTGTTATCTGTACCTTTACACAGCTAATTTGACATCTTTGTAGTGAGTAGCAACCTATCCTTCTCAAAAATAATATAAAAGGTACATGTTTTATACACCAGCATCAAATTTCCGTATTTCAAATGCAATCATGGTGCTGTCCCCATGTTGTTAGGGACAAACTTAAAAACACAAAGAAAGTACAACAACAACACATAATTATTTACCAACTCCTGATTGACCACCCACACTTTGCATTGTGATTTGTTATTGTAAATCGTGCCAAAGTTTTATTTTGGTGCTATTCTCTCGTTTTTATTATTTATTGCTGCAGATTTATTTTCCACTAGAAGGCTACTAGTCAAAATTACAACAAATTAACTGATAACTAAAAGCAAGGCACATTCCCGCAATTATAAAAAAAAAAAAAAAAAAAAAAATTGCGAGGCATTTCTCGGATTTCTCCCAGATGCAAAAATTCCCGGGTGTCTCCCAGATCTCCCGATTATCCCAAAGTGTGTATTCCTTGGATAACAACCCACTGTAAAGACGAATGCTGAGCTGCAGACAGGCAAGTTAAATACAGAATCATATTTACATAACTAGGATGAAACTTTCTGCATTGGATGACGGATTGCAAGGCTCTGACAGTTGGGAATGCGAGATGCAGCATGGAATGCAGTAAAGGGAAGGGGCAGGAGAGCAAAAAATGGGTGGTGCACGTATATGTATAATGATAAATATATGATAAAATAAAAAAAATAGAAGAAGAAATGTTAAAAAATTATAATAAATAAAATAAAAATAAACAAACATTAAAAGAGGAGACACACAGCTGCATGAGATGGATTGGAGTGAAAAAAAGGATAGCAAGTGGAGACGGGGGAGGGGGGGGGGAATACTGGGCATGGGTTGTAGGTTATGATAGGTTATCTTAAGCTGAGGCCAGCATAATTGTGGAACTGTAGAAAGTGTTGTATGGTCAATTCCCATTTAAGCACTTCTGAAGAGCTGGTGGCGGAGGGGAGGATGCAGATGACTCGGATGGTAAAGTAGCCACTGAAATTGAGTATGTTGTGTTCATCTGCATGATGTTCTACAGGATAGTGCAACTTGCTTTTACCACAGTTTAATGGTGGACATTCATCCTGACGGATAGCTGGTTTTTTTGTCATACCAGTGTAAAACACTGCACACTGATTGCAGCAGAATTGGTACATCACATGTTTGCTTTCACTGGTATTCCAGCCTCTGATGGGGTAAGATAAGCCTGTGACATTACAATTGGATTTTCCATTGTTAAATGTTGGAAAATAGGTGGACCAATAAGATAAGAAATGATTAGGTTCTTTTAAGAATTAGCATGGCAGGAAACATATAGAAATCACTTGATAGGAACTAATTTCTGTGATATTCAAGGCAGATGTCACTTTTAGGAGGGGTTGAAAAGATCTTGGGTAGGATGTCTGTCATTTCAGGGCATGATGTCAAATAATCAAGGCCCTGACAAAAGATTTCATTTAGTTATTCCAGTCTGGAGTGTTACTGTGTGAGAAGAGGGACACTACTCTGAGGCTGGTTATTGGGAGTGGAAGGATAATTGGTAGCCTGTGAGGATATGGCACACGAAATCTGTTTGCAGACTAGATCAGTAGGATAATGTCTGTCTGTGAAGATCATTAGAAGGCTTTCAGAATAATGGGTAAGGAACTTCTCATCACTGTGAACGTGCTGTCCACAGGTGGCAAGACTGTATGGGAGTGAATTTTTGATTTGGAATGGATAACAGCTATCAAAGTGCAGGTACTGTTGGTGAATAATAGGTTTAATGTGGGTACAGGTGTGGATGGAGCCATCAGTGAGGTTGAAATTACTATTAAGGAAGGTGGCATGCTGTGTTAAAAGGACCAAGTGAAACTGGTGGGAAAGGAGTTGAAATTGAAAAGGAACATAATTGCGTGTCCTGGCCCTGAGTCCAAATCATGAAAATATCATCAATGAACCTGAACCAGACCAGGGACTTGGGGTTTTGGGGGGCTACAAAGATTTTCTCTACTTGGCCCATAAATATGTTGGCATAGGAGGGTGCCATAAGGGTGCCCATGGCTGTGCTGTGGATTTTTTTATACACTTTTCCTTCAAAAGGAAAAGTAAATGTTTACTAGGACCTAACTGGTATGGGTTATGAGGAATGAGGTATTTGGCTTGAAGTCTGAAGTATGCTGAGAAAAGTAGTGTTTGAGAGCAGCAAGAGCATGAACATGTGGGATACTGGTGTATAGGGGAGCAACGAGAAATTATTATAAAGGTAAAGGGGTGTGGATACTGGAGAATTGGTGAAGGAAGTGGTTGGTATCTTGGATGTGGGAGGCTAGATTTCTAATAACTGGTTGGAGGTGCTGGTCAACGACAGGGAAAATTCTTTCAGTGGGACTTACCAACCACATTTTGTTGTCCAGGATTATTAGGTTTGTGGAGATGGGCAGCACATAGAAGGTAGGAATGTGGAGTGTTGTTGGAGTGAGGAGGGAGATATATTTGGGGGAGAATGTCTTGGAAGGGCTGTAGAATTTCAGCAGGGATTGTAGGACATGATGGGCTTTTGGAAAAGGGCTGTTCTGGCAAAACTTGAAGGTGTAGGAATCGGAATGGTCTTCTGCCAAAGACCATATCCGCATGGAAGACTTTTTTATTTCTTATTTATTTGTTTTTATCATTTTACAGTAGTTTGCCCCGCACCCCTCCTCACACATCTTACACATCCCCTTTATCACTATCTGCCCTTTCCCTTTACTGCATTCCATGCTGAATCTCACGTTCCTGTCTATCATAGCCTTTAAAATCTGTTATCCCACAAAGAATGTTCCATCCCACCTTTACCTGACATCTTCACTCCTCCACACTCTTTGTCATTCACTGTCAAGATGCTTGTTGCAATCGAGCAGCCATAGATGGTGGTCATGTGAGCTTCAATTATGTCAGAGTGTGAATGTATGTGTTTCTTTATCTATGAAGGTTATTTCCAAAAATTTAAGTTATGTGAATGTGTTTGTCTATTTTATATGCCTGTCTGTGACAGAGCAGACATCAAATTTTTATTCCTTTCTTTACCAACAGTAAAACACATTTATTTATATAACATAATTTAAAGTCACGCTACATGAGCATAATATCTGACTGATGCTTTACAACCATACACACAGTCCATACAATGTAAGGATTCACGTTAGGAATATACTGATTTTTTGATAAAAATCATATTAGAAATTAAGTCAGCAAGTACAGGGTGGTCAATCGTCAGCACAATCGCTCGGTGGAGTTTTTTTTCCCACTCCTCTGCGAGGCCTTTGTTTCTGTCGCATTCTTATGAAAGTACCAAAGGTTTCTTAGCTTACACAGTAGTGTGTGTTGAGTGAAAGTGTTGATAGGGAAATGGTAAAAATCACTTATTCTATTCGCCAAAGAGTATTCATCTATGATTCATATGTGCACACAGAATCAGTGCTTGTTGGTACAGCGATTATTTCATGAGAGAATAATAAGCCCTATATTTTTCAGGAAAAAATTAATAGTGAGAGGTATGTTCAAAATATATTGCAGCATTTTTTTTGACAAATTAACTGACAAAGAACATGCCTTCGCAACAGTTCAGCAAGACTTTGCAATGGCACATACAGCCAAATTACCATTATGTGAAATTTGTAATGTGTTTGGTGAAAGACTTATCGCTAACACCATTTGGCCCCCTCACTTTCTAGATTTAACCCTGTGCAAATTTTTCTTTGGGAAGAATTAAAAGAGAAAATGTACAAATCAAATCCCTACACTTTAGATGAACTAAAAACAAACATTTTCCATGTAATCACTGAAATTTCTGAGAGGGAATTTCAGAGTGTAATGAGCAACTTCCTCAGCAGGTGTCACAAATGCTTGAACAACAAAGGAAGGCACAGTTCCAGCATTTTCTTGTGTAATACAGGTGAGTAATTAATTTTTCTTTTTAAGTGTTTGTGTTATGTATGTTAGAAATAACTTGTGCACCAACCCGTATTAGATTTAGTATGGACATCGGGCGGCCCACTAAGTGGGCACAGTGGCTGGCATTGCCAGCAAGTCGCATGCAACAAAGGCGATTGTGCTGAGGATTGATCACCCAGTATATCACTGCAAGAGCCGTGTGCTGATCACATCCATTGAAAATGCACCTGAATGAAGAAGTGAAAGGAGGGAGACGGTTTTACTGAATGGATGTTAAATTCAGGTGGGTGCCAGGATCTGGGGATGTTTTGAAAGGTAAATAATTCTCTTTCCCCTACCACTCACCTGTAAATCACATATAATGGACTATTTTAACAGTGGAAAATCCAATTGGAAATGTCAATAATGCAGGATAGGTAACAACTCGCAGTAAAGAGGCTCGCTGAGCTACTGACAGGCACGAAAATAGATTATTACAAAAACACAACTTACATGTTCGGCCAGGGCCTTCATCAGAAAAAGAAACATATACATTCACACAATCATTTAGACAACTATGCACACACAACCATTACGTCCGGCCATGGTGGTTGAGTGTGTGTAGTTGTCTAAATGATTGTGTGAATGTCAAGGGCGAAAATTTAAGTTGTGTGTATGCGATTATCTATTTTTGGGCCTGTCTGCAGCTCAACGAGCCTCTTTATGGTGAGTTGTTACCTATCCTACATTACTGATGTAATGAACTTAGCATTCCTTTCTTGACTCTTATGTAGATCTGCAGCCCCCCCCCCCCCAAAAAAAAAAGAGCATGCAAGGAAGTAGAATGTTATTGTGTGCATAGCTTCTCTGTGGCCACACACTGCCCGTTCAGCTCACTTTAATCAGTCTAGGGTGTATCAAATGTGAGTTGGCAGATGCAGTGTAATTTTGTGCGAGTCATTAATTGTATGTTGTTGTATGTGTTGTGTTTGGTGCATAGGTGCAGTAACAGGAAAAAGAAGCTTTGGAGTTAGGTAGAATTGTACATTCAACCATTCATAAATTAAACTACAGATCTAACATTATTTCTGTTTTAGGCTAAAATTCAAAACATTTAGGTTTTGCCCCTGTTACAAATAGCATTCTATTCTCATCCATGAGCTGCTGTTCCAGTTATAAAAAACACTTACTGAAACCTGGTAGGTCCATAATTTACAACATCCAACTCATGGAAATAGTATATGACGTGGAATCCAAACTTTTTGGGACTGGTGCTGCCATCTGGAAAGTAGTAGTAGTAGATCTTTGTACCACCAGGTGGCAAGACTGCATATCTGATGAGTCAGTGTGCAGAGTGGCATTCAGCTGGGAGGATGTGCTCCGTGTCCACAGTGATTTCTGTAATATGCTGTGTTTGGTGTGTGGTGATTTTACAATGGATCCGCGAACAGAACAGTGTGTATGTATCAAATTCTGTGTGAATCTCAGGAAAAGTGCTACAGAGACCCTTTCAATGATTCAACAAGTGTTTAGAGGACAGAGCATGATGAGCCATACATGTGGAAGAGCCTGGGCTCTCCAAGACCCAAAACAGGTGAAGAGCATGATCATCGTTTTCTTTGATACCAAGGGAATTGTGCACAAATAATTTGCCCCATCCAACCAAACAGTGAATTTCCTGTACTACTGTAACGTTTTGTGACGGTTCCATGAGAACGTGTCGTGACAGCAGCCTGAAATTTGTCGTCAAGGGAACTGGCTGCTGCATCACGACAACAAGTCCTTGCTCACCAGGACCTTTTTGGCAAAAAACATGGCGGTTGTACCCCACCCACCATACTCGCCAGATTTGGCACCTTGCGCTATTCCCAACTCCAGTTGAAAGGCCATCAGTTCAACACTCAAGAAGAATCGCTGGCGGTGCTACACACCCAAAAAAAAAAAAAAACAGGACTTCCAAAAAACATGTGACCAGTGGCAGAAGTGTTGGGACCAATGTGTTTGTGTGGATGGGAACTACTTCTAGGCTGATGGTAATGATTAGTCCAAAGGTAAGGTTTTCAACAGATGGCAGCAACAGTCCCAAAAATTTTGGATATCACTTCGTATGATGGAGTAGAAATTAAACAGAACATAATTTTAAAGACAATCTGTAAATAAAAACATTGAACAATGCCACTTAAGCTTACCTCAGCACCTCGTAATTCACCATATGGTTGCATTCCAAAGGAGAACATTTCCCATAATGTCACCCCAAAACTCCATACATCACTGGCATGTGAAAAAGTTCCAAAGTTGTATGACTCTGGTGCATACCTAAATCAAAATGAATTCTGTTTGAGAACAATGGTGGCAGTGATAATACAAATACATATAATACTGTCCCATAATCACATCGTAGACTGTGGAAACATTCTTTGAAGAAAGGTAGGTGTGTGTGTGTGTGTGTGTGTGTAAGTACAAGAGATATGATCAAAAGATATTTGATCAAATGACCAATGAGGTAATTCATTGGGTGAAATTCACACCATTAGCAGAATCTTACTTTCTGGGCCCAGGTTTTACCCACCAGCAACAATACCAGAAAATTCCAGAGTTGCATTCTTAGCACTTTTTCATACATGCCCATGACCTCCGTAGTTTAGTCCCCCTAAAACATCCAAACAACAACAAACACATGCTCATCTGTCATTCATTAAAAACCAGGTTTGATTAAATTTTATTCACTAAAGACAGCCATGCCATATTCTGTACACTCTCACATTCTCTAAACTACTTTAGTTTCATTGTGTTTCACAGTATTGTTCTCTGAAATTGTAATCACACTGCAACATTGTATACCTGCACTATGCAGCTTCCAGAGGTCTACTCCTTAACAACCTCCACAATGATACGTAGGTGAAAGAAAGTGTCTGAAAACACAACTGCAAACTCTCAAGGCCTTCAGTCACTATCTAAATCACAGAAAGTAATTCCAGGAATACACTGCCACCTTGGTGACATATCATCACAATCAACCCAATAACAAAATAATTTCTTTAAGGTAATGTTAATCATGACAGTCGGCACTATTAGCTGCATCTGTGGACATTTGTGTTTCAAAACTTTCATACAGATTCTTGTTTGAGCCATTATTATATTCCTTGTTGTTTTGTGTTTAGTAAGACGTTTTGTAGGTTCAACAATTGTTACAATCTTTCATTGCAAACCAGTCAGCTAATAACGTTTTTCATCGTCATACTTCTGACTGGTTTGAGGAGGCCCACCAATAAGTCATTTCCAGTATCAATTATTTGCTGGACACATTCCAAACTTGATCTTCCTCTGCAGACTTTATCTCCTACATCTGCCTTGAATACCACAGAAAGTAGTCCCTTATGTCTTCTTCTTGTAAGTTTCTTCTGTACATTTACTGCCATGTTAATTCTTAAAAGAAACTAGTCATTTCTTATCTTATTGGTCCACCTACTTTTCAATATTTGACAATGGAAAATCTGACTGAAATGCCACAGGCGTGTCCTACTAGATCAGAGGTTGGGCCACCTGTTAAAGCAACAATATGATTTACCAACCATGTGATTTACTAGCATTTTATAATGGTATGATGACAAACCAACAGTCCATCAGGATGAATGGCTACAGCCAGTCAGGGGGAAAAAGCAAGATGGATGACCCTGTCACACAGCATGCGGCTGAACACAATACTCTAGATTTCAATGAATGCTTTGCTATCTAAGCCATCTGGATCCTCCCTTCCGCCACTAGCTGTTCCGAACTGCACAAATGGGAGTTGTCCCTTTGACACATTCTATAGTCCCGCAACCATCCTGGCTTCAACCTAAGATAACTTCGCATCCCTGCACCCTATGTTTAACATTCATCCCTTCCCCAATCATTATCCTGTATATCTCCAATTCATGTCTCCCTTCCAAGTGTGTGTTGCCCCTTACAATATCCCCTTAATTAATTACATTTTTACTTTTTCATTATTATTTTTATCATTTCAAATCCCCCCCCCCCCACTCTCTTCCTACTCTCCTCTACACCTCTCTTTTATCCTCTCCCGCCACTTCCTTGCACTTTATTCAATGCTGCATCTCATATTGCTGCCTATCAATCCATCGTACAACACGGAACTTTCCATCACCACACTTACCTGACATCCTTCCTCCTCCACTCCCCTCCTCACTCATAGTCAAGATGCTTGTGGAATTTTGTGGTGTTGGAGTGGACAGAGATGGTGGATTTGTGTTTATAGTTATCTGAGTGATTGTGCAAATGTGTTCTTTTTCTGATGAAGGCCATGGCCAAAAATTTAAGTTGTGTGAATGTGATTGTCTATTTTTCATGCCTGTCAGCAACTCAGTGGCATCTTCACGGTGAGTTGCTATCTATTTTTCAACATTATTTTACTTCAACAGTTTTGTTTACTTTTTCCCAGTTGCTCACAGTCTATGTTTCACTCCATACAACAGTGCACTGAAAATGTACATTCACAGACATTTATTCCTCAAATAAGGCCTGGGTTTCATATTAGTAGACATCTCTTCGCCATTTTTAGCTTTTTTTCTGTGTTCCTCTGCTTTTCATGTCCTCTTCACTTCATACAAGTTGTTTTTATTTTGCATTCAATATAGCAAAATTCCTTCACTTCACCTGTTTGACAATCACCATTTTTCTGTTAATTGCTAACATAACTTCTGCTACACATCATTCCTTTCATTTTTCTCTGGATTTCTATTCTTTGTTCAGTAGGTCAATCGTTCCATTATTAATGTAATTATTTTTCATTGTCTCTGAGGGTGCCAATGCCATCTGTACATATTATCGGTGATTCTTCCCCCCCCCCCCCCTTCCCTGAATTTTAATCATACTACAGAACCTTCTTTTATTTCTGTCATTAAATCGTCTATGTATTGACAGAGCAGTAGTTATATGCCTTACATCCTTCCAATCTGAGCACTACCATTGTACATTACCCACTAATTTTATCATAAACTAGTGATTCCAGCAATTCTTCACAATTTTTAAAATATGCATGAAAATTTGAGATAACTCTATGGCTGCCCAAAGTGTGCTAACTGCCGTAGCTAATAGCAGCCTCGTGGCCCACTCCCAAATCTCTGCAACTGTGGCCCTGCGCAAACATGCAACAGGCACACAGTATACATCCTTTGACTACCCTTAAATCCTATTTTATTGATTATCTGGTATCCCGGAACGATATGTTTGCTCTATCACGGTTCCGATTTGGCTTTTGTTTGGATCTTTGTTTTCGATTAGTTGTTGTTATTGTCGTCTCTGTGGTTTCGGGGAGTGTTTCTCGTTAGCGGCGACTCTTGATCGGTTGGTCGTCGCTAGTTGCTCCCGACCCAGTCAGGTCTTCGGTCACTATAATTGGCGACGAGGTAAAAGGTTCCATCACGTTTCATGGACGAACGACTTGTGCAACTTGTGGAGCAGCAACAACAACAGCTGCTCCTACAGCAACAGCAAACTGATTTGTTACGACAGGAAATTCAACTGTTGGCGGAACGCTTACAGGTTCAGGGTTCCCAACCCGTCCAACGGTTGTCACGTCGTCGGCGGATTTCCGCCCCCCCCCTGCGTTTCCGCCCTTTAACGACGCCAAAGAGGATTGGGATACTTACTTACAGCGGCTGAAACAGCACTTTGCCGCCTGTCAGGTCTCTGATGACGCTCTCCAACGGTCGCTTTTTCTTTCTTGGGCTTCCCCCGAGACGTTTTTCTTACTAAAGAAGTTGGCCCCCCTCTCCAATCCGGTGGCGCTGACGTTCAAGGAGATGTGCGCATTGCTTTCGTATTATTATTCTCAACAATTTCACGTTGTCACATCACGCCTCGAATTCCATCAGTATCACAAACAGCCAGGTCAATTATATCGGTCATGGGTGACAGATTTGAAAGGACTGAATTGGTGTTGCGAATTCACGTGCTCCAACCCGTCTTGTAAAACCTCCTATGCTGACTCTCTCATCCGTGATATTGTCGTTCAGTTGGCTCCAGATCCAGAAGTGCGGACGGCGGCCCTCAAGCTGGACGACCCCTCTCTGGAGGACATCCTGAAGATTGCACATTCTTTCGAGATTGCACAGGCGGCGAATGAGCGCCTCATGGCTCGTCCTCAGGTAGCAATTATACAACCACCGCAAAGGGGACGTAATGTTCGGAAGGTCTTGCCTCGCCGGCAGTGTCGTGATCCTTCCCTCTCTGATGTGTCCATGGCCTCTGAACGACCGGTCACTTCCCGTCGGCGTAGGCAACGTGGTTTACCGTCCTGTCCCGACTGTTTTACGGCGCACCAACGGGCGGACTGTCCAGACTGCTGGGCCCACTGTAGTCGTTGTGGAAAAGATGGGCATCTCCATTCGGTTTGTCGGCAAATGGCAGGACAGTCTTCCCCGACTTCTTATTGGCATCAGGGGACAGTTCATGAACTGCAGGCTACTGTTCCCTAGGGTGATTCTCCCGCTACCGAATTGTTTATTGATCTCAGAATAGCTAACCATGACGTCTGCTTCCAGGTGGACACAGGGGTGACAGTCTCCCTGGTGAACCTCCCGAAATATGCCCGTCTCTGCTACCCAGCATTGGACCCCCCCTCCCGCAGGTTGGTAGCATATGGTGACAGTGCGATTCCTCTGAAAGATCAGTTTACCACTTTGGCAACTTACAAAACGGTTACACATCCTGTAACCCTCTTTGTGGTCAATAGCCACTCAGCTGGCAACATTTTCGGCCTCAATGCGTTCTCACTGTTTGGGTTCTCCATCTCCGATGAGGTGCAAGTCATTTCTGACACAGTTCCTTTCCAGGAACTCGACGACCTTTGTGCCTCTTTTGCGTCTCTGTTCAAATCGGGTCCAGGGGGTGCTACCAATTTTGAGGCACATATTACTTTACGCCCCGATGTGGTGCCCCGTTTCTGCCGTGCACGCCCTCTTCCGGTCTCCCTACGGATGGCGGTAAAACTGGAACTCGACCGTCTGCACGCCGCAGGAGTCATCGAAACTGTCAAATCGAGTGTCTGGGCCACACCACCGGTAGTGGTCTTCAAGCCTAATGGCGCCCACTGCCTTTGTGGCGATTTTAAATCCACCATCAATGCCCAGGCACAGGTCGAAACCTACCCAATTCCACGGCAAGAGGACCTCCTCACGAAGCTTGTTGGCGGCAAATACTTTTCTAAGATAGACCTGGCTGACACCTATTTGCAAATCCCGCACGATGAGGAATCTCAACGAATCGTGGTCATCAATACCCCTTTTGGTCTTTACAAATACAAACGTTTACCTTTTGGGATTTCTTCGGCTCCAGCCATCTTCCAGAGGTATCTCGAACAATTAACCATGCCTATACCCGGTTGTGCCAACTATCTTGATGATGTCATCGTTACTGGGGCTACACGCCAGGAGCACTTGCATAACCTCCGCACTCTCTTCACCACATTGCGGGACGCCGGGCTCAGGTGCCGCCTCCATAAATGCCAGTTTTTCCAGGAACGGGTCGAATACCTTGGCTGCTTGCTCTCCAAAGACGGAATCCAGCCCACAGATTGCAATGTATCAGCGGTCGATGCTCTACAACGCCCTCAAAACCTATAGGAGTTACAGGCGTTTTTGGGAAAGGTGAACTATTATGCAAAGTTCCTCCCACAAGTGGCCCACATTATGCACCCCCTCAACTGTCTCCGGAAGAAAGGTGTGCAATTCCGGTGGTCAGATGCTTGTGAGCATTCCTTTCAGCGGCTAAAGCGCTGGCACCCTGCCTTACGCCCTTTTCTCCATCACGTCCCCTTGTTCTGGCAGCGGACGCATCTCCGTATGGCATTGGGGCAGTGTTGGCACACCGCAATGATGATGGTACTGAACAACCGATAGACCCTGACGCCTGCTCAAAAGAACTACTCTCAGATAGAAAAGGAGGCGTTGGTGATCGTCTATGCGGTTAAGAAATTCCATGTGTATCTTTTTGGGGCCAAGTTTACCCTCATTACTGACCACAAACCATTGGTCGCTCTATTTGGGCCACACTCTCGGCTCCCAGAACGTACGGCCCAAAGACTCCAGCGTTGGGCTCTATTTCTTAGTTCCTACAATTACACCATTAAGTACAAGCCTACTACACAACACGCCAATGCAGACGCTCTTTCTTGTCTGCCTTCAGGACCTGATCCAGCATTTGACCGACATGAAGTCTCCTGTTTCCACATTGATCTGGAACGACAACATACCTTAGATGGGTTCCCTATCACAGCCACGCGCATTGCTGCAGACACACGCCAGGACCCCCTCTTACGACGGGTCATCCATCATGTACTTCATGGGTGGCCCACTTACTTCCCGAAGTCGACAGCCTCCCAGCTACATGCCTGGTCCCATGTCTCTCGTCGATTGTCTGTCATTGATGGTGTTCTCCTCCTCGATGCTGAGGGCGATACCCCACCGGGTGGTTATCCCACCTGCTTTATGCCCTCAGGTTCTGGATCTTCTCCATCGGGGACATTGGGGTATGTCACATATGAAATCCCTGGCCAGGAGACATGTTTATTGGCCAGGTCTGAACAAAGATGTGGAGGCCATCGTCCGCAATTGCTCCACTTGTGCTCAGCACCAGGCTGCTCCGGCCCAATCCTTCTCTCCCTGGCCTGCTCCACGTCGTCCTTGGGACCGCTTCCATCTTGACTTTGCAGGCCCCTTTCTGGGATCTATGTGGCTTATTGTCATTGATGCCTATTCCCACTACCCCTATGTAGTCAGCATGGCGTCCACTACCACGACTGCCACACTCAATGCCATCACACAAATTCTTGCTATCGAGGGTCTTCCCCGTACCATCGTCTCTGACAATGGGCCCCAGTTCACAGTGGCAGCCTTTGAGCAGTTTTGTGATGCAAATGGCATCAAACACCTGTTTAGTCCGCCATTCCACCCGGCCTCTAATGGTGCTGCTGAGCGGATGGTGCGGACGTTTAAACAACAAATGCTGTAATCTGTGGGCACCTCCACCACCACAGCAGCCCTCACATTATTCCTGAGTACCTACAGGACTACCCCTATCCAGGATCGTAGCCCGGCAGAACTCCTCCATGGCTGCCAGCCACGCACCCTTCTCCATCTCTTGGCCCCACAGCCCTTGGAACCAAGGACGCGGTACACTGGGCAATATGCACCAGGATCCGCTGTGTGGGCCCGTTCCTATGGTATGAAGCCCTCATGGGTGCCGGCTACCGTAGTGGCCACTCAAGGGCGACGCCTCCTCTCTGTCAACACTCGGAGGGGTTTGGAGCGCCGACATACTAACCAACTTCGCCCTCGTTTCCCTGCCTCATCCCAACCAGTAGCACAGCCAGACTCGGAGCCCCTGCTATCGCCAATTCCTCGATCACACGGCTACAATCTGTGCTCTCGGGCATTGTCCACGGCTCCAGTCGATGCAGACACAGAGATGGCACACTCTCAGCCGCAACGGTGCTCACAGGGCAGATCACCCTCTGACACACCCCCACCACCGGGGCCCCATGTGCACCTCGGGGCGGCATCGGCAACCCCAGGGGACACGGGCATGGAAGTAGAGACCTCGCCTCCACATTCACCCTCTCGGCAATCGCGCAATCGCCTTCCACACCACCGCATCCTTGTACCTCTACGGAGGCCCCACATCTGTACCTTGACTTAGCGGGCTCTCCACCCGTGACACCACTCGTGCCATCGATCCACCTTCCAAAGCACCTTCCTGGGCGCTTCCGTCCCTATGCGCCATTTCAGGGGGGAGGGATCTGGTATCCCAGAACGATATGTTTGAGAGCCCGCCAGACCACATGGACTATGACAGCAGCCGTTAGGCGGCGCGCACGCCGTGGCGCGCCTACCGCGCCTGTCATCTGCACAGAGAGCCGCACTATATAGGGCCGGAGCCACAGCTCGCTCCTCAGTCTTGTGTTGACTGCGCTCCGTTTACTTTCGCTATTCATTGGTTATTTGGCTTTCGTTTGGATCTTTGTTTTCGATTAGTTGTTGTTATTGTCATCTCTGTGGTTTCGGGGAGTGTTTCTCGTTAGCGGCGATGCTTGATTGGTCGGTCGTCGCTAGTCGCTCCCGACCCAGTCAGGTCTTCGGTCACTATAGATTATAAACACATCATGGTGGGAAAAGCGATTCATAGTGCAACCACAAACTGGTTACACCACACTACCTACCTCTACCTTTTCCTCCCCTGCCCCCACCCACAATCTTGCCCGTATCTGCCTGCTTGGTCTCCACAAATATCTTCCTAGTCCTTTGTCTTTATATGAAAAATTATCTGTCAAATTTCAAGGTGATCAGGTAAAAGGGTGTTGAAGTCTGACATAGCCTCTGTGACACAAAGATTTATGAGGGGCGCTTGATAAGTCCGTGCAAAAATAAATACTAATGCGTTTCGGGAAAACCATTTTTATTTTTTGACATAGTCTCCTTTTAGACTTATAAACTTCGTCCAATGATGTTCAAATTTGTTGATCCCTTTCGAATAATAGGAACTGTCCAAGCCTACAAAATAGCTATTAGTTTCTGCAATCACCACCTCATTTGAATGAAATCTTCATCCTGCCAGCCATTTATTTAAATTGGGGAACAAATAGTAGTCCAAGGAGCCAAGTATGGAGAATAGGTTGATGTGAAATGAGCTAGAATCCCATTTCCAATAATTTTGAAGCCACAACTGCTGAGGTGTTTGCTGGTGCATTGTCGTTATGCATTAGGACTTTTTTGTGGGCCAATTGCCCGCTTTTTCTTGCAGCTCGGTTTTCAAACAGTCTAATTATGATGAATAATATGCACTGTAATAGTTTTAACCTGTTCCAGATAATCAATGAGGATTATCCCTTGTGAATCCCAGAAGACCTTCACAATAACCTTTCCAGCCAAAGAACTGGTCTTCACCTTTTTTGGTCAGATTCTCCTTTGGTAATCCATTGTTTAGATTGTTCTTTGGTCACAAAAGTATAGTAATGTATCCGTGTTTCATCCATGGTGACGAAACAACACGTGAAGTCCTGCGGATTCTTTCTGAACAGCTGCAAACCTTCCTTGCAAAACTTCATATGACTCCATTCTTGGTTGGTGCAAAAATAAAAACTACTAATGTGTTTCGGGAAAACCATTTTTATTTTTTGACATAGTCTCCTTTTAGACTTATAAACTTCGTCCAATGATGTTCAAATTTGTTGATCCCTTTCGAATAATAGGAACTGTCCAAGCCTACAAAATAGCTATTAGTTTCTGCAATCACCACCTCATTTGAATGAAATCTTCATCCTGCCAGCCATTTATTTAAATTGGGGAACAAATAGTAGCCCAAGGAGCCAAGTATGGAGAATAGGGTGATGTGAAATGAGCTAGAATCCCATTTCCAATAATTTTGAAGCCACAACTGCTGAGGTGTTTGCTGGTGCATTGTCGTGATGCATTAGGACTTTTTTGTGGGCCAATTGCCCGCTTTTTCTTGCAGCTCGGTTTTCAAACAGTCTAATTATGATGAATAATATGCACTGTAATAGTTTTAACCTGTTCCAGATAATCAATGAGGATTATCCCTTGTGAATCCCAGAAGACCTTCACAATAACCTTTTCAGCCAAAGAACTGGTCTTCACCTTTTTTGGTCAGATTCTCCTTTGGTAATCCATTGTTTAGATTGTTCTTTGGTCACAAAAGTATAGTAATGTATCCATGTTTCATCCATGGTGACGAAACAACACGTGAAGTCCTGCGGATTCTTTCTGAACAGCTGCAAACCTTCCTTGCAAAACTTCATATGACTCCATTTTTGGTTGGTTGGTTGGTTGTTTCAGATGACAAACAAAACTACCTAGGTCACCAGTCCCCCAGTGTGGAGGGGAAGGAGTGAAGACAGGAAAGAAGGTGAGGGGAAGGAAAAGCAAACACAGTCCAGGTAGGACAGAAGGAAGAAAGACTGCATTAGCTTGGGGCTCTGTGCTTGCTATGCACGTACTCACAAAAGACCCATGAACCCCCTGGCGGGATTCCATATTTGGCCAAGCGTGAGCAATCATAGATATCCATCTTGCGGATAGCTTTCTCATGTCCAAATGTTTATGCAAAATGTTATGTACCCATTCATTCGAGATGCCCATAGCACTAGGAATCTCATGCACCTTTCCTCTTCTGTCATCCATCACCATATAATGGATTTTTTTCTATGATTTTTGGACTCTTAACCTCCACAGGGCATCCAGAACATTCAGCGTGACTTGTGTCCAAATGGCCACTCCAAAAATTTTGAAACCACTTATAAACTGTTCTAATAGAAGGTGCAGAGTCACCATAATATTTATCAAGCTTCTCTTTAGTCTCCTGAGGCATTTTGCCTTTCGTAAAGTAATGTTTAATCACCACAAGAATTTCTTTTTCATCCATTCTTTGACAGTCAATCAACTTCTTTGATTCACATGAATGCCACACACAAAGAAATAGACCGATATAGGTGAAACTTGGTGTGCGTTTTTTCCAAATATGCTACTAACTAAACATGACCTCAATATGAGCCAGTGGTGCTGTCTCTCGGACTTTCCATGGAGTTTTCAAACGCTCATTGTAAAAATGAGGTGGTGATTAGCAGAAACTAATAGCTATTTTGCAGGCTTGGACAATTCCTATTATTCGAAAGGGATCAACAAATTAGAACAGTGTTGAACAAAGTTTATAAGTCTAAAAAGAGACTATGTCAAAAAATAAAAAACTTTTCTCCAAACACATTAGTAGTTTTTATTTTTGCACGGACTATTCAAAACTCATCATAATTCAGTGTGTCACAGAGGCTATGCCAGACATCAACACCCTTTTGATTGATCACCTTGAAATCTGACAGATAATTTTTCATATAAAGACGAAGGAACAGGAGGAGATTTGTGGAGACCATGGGAGGTAATGACACAAGCAGGCAGATAGGGGCGAGATTTGAGGAAGGGGGAGGGGAGGAAAAGGTAGAGGTAAGCTACTCTTACATGGAGCATGGTTCGCCAGAAGTTTCTTGGATGGTGCGCACGTCAGTTGGCTGCACAGTACGAATGCGACTGAAAAACATCAAGTCTCTCTCACATGGTGCAAGGTAGGATGCGGAAGCGTGCAGGCTGGCTACGCTGGGTCGATGCCAAGGCGCGCAAAATGACCAAGCTGCTTTATTTATCAAATAATTATGAAGAAACTATTTGGTAAAAAAAATCAATTCTCCCACATCTTATAACTGCATTCTTCAGCTTCATGATGATTTATCTTCTATTTTGTTTGTGGTTATAGTTCTTGTGATATTAATGCATTCAGTATAGTACTGCAAGTTCGCTATGAATTTGGGTTTGGTGCAAGTTATATCATATGTTGCTGCAGATGAAATGTAGCTAAAATATTGAATTATTCTTTGAAGTTGGAGGTATGTCGCTACCTATCACCAATCTTGTGTTCCGTCACGCGTGTCAGCGAAAAAAATGAAAGAAATTTTCATAAAATTCCTTATAGCTCTTAAATGATCGGATTTATTGAAGCAAGATTTTATCAAACAATGGCACACAAAGGGGAGGTTATTTTTTCATGTGATCAATTTACATAACTTTCACTTGAATTGCAATATTTAACGAAGTACAGGTTTTAATGAATGAATAAATGAATGAAGTAGTAGGCTTTTTAAGGGTCATCAATAGCTGGTGAAATGACATCCTTCCAACTTCGAAGAATAATTCAATATTTCAGCAACATTTCCTTTTGCTACAACATATGACCTAACATGGAGCAAATGCATATTCATAGCAACCTCTACTTTTTAATGTAAAATTTTCGAATTTCTTGTAGTACTATACTAAATCCAAAAATTTCATAAGAACAATGACCACTAACAAAATAATATTCAGTTCATCATGAAGCTGAAGAATGCATTTATAAGTTGTGTGAGAATCATATTTTTTTACTGAATAGTTTCTTTATAATCGTTTGAGAAAGACTGCACTTCGCTGACAGGTGCATAGCACTGCGTTCTGTCTCGTGTGTTCTCTTCGAGTTCCCGCCTTGCTGGCTGCAAGGTCACACACCAAGCGCAACTCCTGATTGGCCAGCGCAGGTAGAATTTTGAAAGCATGCGAGAATAATAGGACACGCGCTATATCCAGAATACTGCAGCAAACAGCCATCCAGCAGGCCGCAGGGTCGACCTGTCACCTGCCCTGTGTGCTTTGCGACATGCTTCCTGCAAATCTTACTCCGTGTGAGAGTGGCTGTAGCTAGTGTGGTGTAATCAATTTGTGATTGCACTATGAATCGCTTCACCCACCACGATATGTTTATCTTATAAAGGTATACCAGCTTTGAAGGTCACATGCAAAATTTTATTGTAATCTGGTGTATGGCAACACATACAATACGAATCTAATCTGAAGTGGCGATGCCCATACAACATTAGCAATTTCAATTTTTAAGTTGTTCCTTTGTGTCCTCCTAATTAATTGTTTCATCTTTTCTTTTTCTTTCTTTTCCTAAAGCACCTCATAAAAAAGGGAACATATAAAAATAATCATTTTAATAATTTTTTAACAATGGAAAATCCAACTGGAATCTCGATAACAACTCATGGTAAATAGGCTTGCTGAGCTGCTGACAGGCATGAAAATAGATAATCACATTCACACAACTTAAATTTTTGGTCATGGCCTTCGTCTCAAAAATAAACACATACATTAATGCCATCTATCATTTAACTATATACATACAACCAACATGTCCGAACACTACAGCGCTGGAGTGGCTGGACATGGTGGTTGTATGTATATAGTTATCTGAGTGATTGCATTAATGTATGTGTTTCTTTTTCAGATGCAGGCCATGGCCGAAAATTTAAGTTGTGTTAATTTTAATAATAATAAAATCAGTCAGTCAGCTGAATATGTTACCCTCTCATTACATTGTCAAATGCCTTATCTAGTCAATGGATGTTATAAAAATATATTGTGTTTTTTTTCTTTTTCCTTTATCTGGTACATCAGACTTGCCTCTTTGGTGCCTTTCTAACATATCTTTAATTTTTTACCAATCTTCTGTGTATTTTTCTTCCTGGATGCATAAGTTGTTAAGCCAATTGTGGAATAGTTCTTGCAGTTGGAATGCAGTGAAATGGGAGATACAGAGAACAGAAAAGAAGACTGCAAAAATCTCACATCCCACCTAGCAAGCAGTGCAGAGTGTTATATTTATTGCAAAAACCACCCATACAGCCAAGTAGCTGCCAGCACCAGCCAAATGGGCCATGAATTCTGAGAATGACAACGATATTGGTCAAAATAGCTCAATAAATAACAATTAGTGTGATCTTGACTGTTATTTTATCCTAATACATTTTATCACAGATAACTGCTCCTCTTGCGGACAATGTTGTCCAAATTCACGAACCTGTTAAGGTTATTCTAAGCATGGATTTTCTCTGAAATTATTTGTATAAGAAGTGTAACACTGAAACTGATGTGGAAGGAAAGAGAAAGCTTATTAGATTTAAGATATTGCTTGAAGGTAGGGAGACGATGGCACACCCATCACCAGAACTGTGATTAGCCTTAATACGGATAAAGATGTTGAAACTCTTATTGAGAGATGAGAGAAATTAATATTATTTTTTATAATTTTTAATGTTGTGCATAGGTGTTTTGTGTGTTTATGTTTGCATGTGTACATTTCATTTTGGAAGGCAATTATGGTATGTAAAGTTTAGTTTATCTTTCAGGGAGGCAGGCCTGAGGGGAGGGGGGGTAATCTATTCATTTTTTTTTTTTATCTTGATGGGTTTTTATTTAATTTTCACAGTTGGCAGTTACATGGCACCTGAATTAATTTGTCAAGTGTATTTCCAAAGATATTTCAAGTGGGGGTAGAGTAATATAATGTTCTTAGAGAAATTCCAAGTTGGCCATGAATGGTGTAATGCTCAAAATCAGCAAACACAGAGTGAGGATAGTGGATGTAGTAGAACCATGCATTCATTTATGTGGATTCATGTATGATATGGTGTGGGTTTGTAAATATTGCAGCAAAAGTCAGAGAGACAATATGCATCCACTGCCATGTCAAATCCAAGTTGGAGGAATTATTCATGCATGCATTTAATTTATGGATTTCAGCACTTATATTCACACAACTAACATTATACACACTCAAGACACTAGTTTATGCAACAAACTGAGCTATAAAAACAAGATATAATGATACTTCATATTTCAATTAAGTAGACTATGAGTGGCCAAATGAACTTTATTTGTGAGACTTGAAGCAACTGAAAACTCTAAAATATTATGTTCCAGATTACTCTGAAACTCGTGTGTAATACATCTGTTTACTTGTTTCTGCAATAGTTATTAATGATGATTAACTGAAGTTTTATGTTGTGATTGGCAGTGAGAAACTGATCTGTGAAATGTTGAGTGTTTTCCCTAGAATACCTCGACTACTGACATTTAACAGTACACACATGTTCCTTTTTATATTCATCTGCTGCATTAAATCAGTAATTATTTAACTTTGTTTTCAATTGATTACACAATGTGTTACGTCACCACTCATGCAAATGTGCAGATTATATGCTCTAACCATTTACTGCATTTAAACCAGGCTCAGTTGAAACTATAGCGTTCGTGACATTAGTACATATGGATCGGCACATTGATGTGTGTCCCACCCCTCTTCTAATGCATCATGCCATCAAACATATGGTTTAAAGAGTACATCATTTTATGTTCACCTAATCTTGAGATATTTACATTTAACATGTCATGAACATTGTACCTGTATTTATGATGTTTTATAACAGCTGCCTTTAAAACTTCCACTGCAAAAATATACAATGTTGTCATTAAAAAGAGAATGTTCAACGACATTGATAAATGTTAAACATCTGAAGATGGGATGACAGCCATCTTGAAATGTAATAATGGAAAAATAAAGACATATAAAAGCAACTCTTTGCAGCTAATTGATTGTAAATTATATTCAGTTCAACAGTTTCAGTGTTCTAATATGTTCACAATGAACAAGAATTATTTACTAATGTCTACATGAGAAAGAAAAGAAAACAAAATATGACTGTGAGATAGGCAACCCCAACTGACAGGAAATATTTGGTGAGATGCAGATCTTTTGAGTGTTTGAAATTTACTGTGTTACTATCCAAAAGGATGAATAGTTAAAAAAGCTGGGTAATGGTGTTTGTAATATGGTAAAATATTGTATAGGTATGTGTGACTAAATAAATTAAGCCACAATTATTATTAATTCATTTCAAAACTTTTAAAAGTCTGAACCACTTGGTCTTAGCAAATATGGCCTGTATTATGCAGAAGCCCAACTAGTTAAATGTGTGCAACATACTGACAAATTGTGAAACTGATAATACTTGCCCTCACACATTCGTCACTCTCAGGTGCTCATTATATTCACATATCATACTAAAAATGTCAATGAAGTTGTGAGGACCTCATAACTTTCTCTTTTTTCCACAAATTTCTTCTGCACAGTGCACTGAAAGCAATAAGAGACTGGATTTGGATCAAAGGACTTCAGATGATCACCCATTATTTAATCAGTATTTATTTTGTTTTGACAACATTAATCCCACAGATTTATCTGTTGATCTTACATTACCTGTAAATTATTTCATTAAGGTGCCTAATACATTATAATGATCTAAACGTCAACCCCATGAACCAAGATAATAGTGTATTACCTACACCAAAAGCTGACTGTAAAGCTGCCAGGACCATCTTAATTTTTCAGAAGAATGGAACATTCCTGTTCACAAAAGTCATCTTTCATTGGAGCTTCAGTTGAACATTTAATGCCTTATCAAACTTGAGGTAACTTGAAACAGAAAACTACCGTGGAGATAAATAGGGGAGGAAATTAACAGTACTCTTGGTTTTAAATGACCCTGGTTAAGTGTTACTAACAGGTCTAAGTTTGATGGTTGGCTAAGTGCCTGAATTGTGTTGTTTATGAGCCCAAGTCCAATGTCTTTCAGTATGTCACCTTGCTCAATATTTACACAAAAACCAAATCAGTTTTATGATACATAAATAATACTCTTCAAGAGTAAATTAATAAAATAAAAAGGCATTATATTGGGCATGCGATCAAAAAGCCTCCAAAGCTATGATCAACAAACACCATCTGCAAAATATAATTTAATTATTTTAAACCTTAGCTTTTGAAGTTCAACTAAAACAGTTGAAGAATAAAAGCAAACCAATTGTTGCCAACAGTCAGCCAATTAGACACCAGAGCAAGAACTGACTCCATCAGTACACGTGATTAATCTCACAGACATTCTCAAAAAGAGATACTTTTAATTATTCAAAAGAGATAGAGTGGTTTACCAGTCACTCTATACTTTTTGAATGCTTTTTCCTGTTCAGTATAACAGTATCTAATGCTTGTGACTTTAGTACAAAATCAGAATAATACATCAATAATATAAATTCGACATACCATTTGATTGGCCATCTGCCACCTTGTGTTGCCCTGTAATATTCATGATCTCCACCTAATGCTCTTGACAAGCCAAAATCACTAATCTTTGCTTGATGCTTTGAAGCAAGAAGTATATTTCTTGCTGCTAAATCTCTATGTACAAATCGTTGTTCCTCCAGGTATTTCATACCTGTTAAAATGTTATAAAAATGGGTGCTAAAGTACACAATAATAATCTAGCTTTGCAAATAAAAATGAAATGAAACAAAAATTACTCAAAAACAAAAATGTTGCAATACTGAAACAAAAATACTACTCACCACAAGCAATTTGGGAAGCCCATAACTTAAGCTCATAATTTGGATTAACTTTGTCAGGGAATTTCAAGAGAAATTCTAACATTGAGCGTAACTTAACTAATTCTTGGACCTACAAAACACAAACTTTATTTAACTACTGTAAAAGGATTTAAAAAAAAATCACAAAATTGTTAATGTTCTAAAAATTACTGTAATAATTATAAAAGAAAAAGAGAAAAACAAAAATAAAAAGAACATAAAAACTTCCATGCACTAAAACATAAATCAATAGTAATTTCATTCCACAAGAATTTACCATGAGAAGTGGTGGTCCCATAGAGACTCCTATCAGTCTTACAACACAATGATGGTTTAGATTCATCATTACCCTTGCTTCACGCAGGAATTCATCACGATTTGTTTCCACATGCTCCTGATGTAATGTCTTGATTGCAACTTCTTCCTGTAAATAAAATAATGTCTTACAATACAATGTTCACAATTTGCAGAATTAGGCAAAATAAGGGTCAACCTGATTGCAGTGGCTGGAGACTATGGTCGTTTGTGTGTGTGTGAGCGCGCGCATTTTTTATTACCTTACTGACAAAGGATGTAATGGATAAAAGGTATTTAAACAAGTTGTATTCTGTTATATGTGCCTTTCTGCAGCTCATCGGACATGTCTGTGGTGAGTAGCAACCTTTCCTTCTCAAAAATATTGTTGAATCCTTTGGGAATTCCCACTGTTTTGAAATCATCTGTGCCATACTGCTGCAAGACCACAAGTTATCCTACTGCCAGCGTGGCACAATGGATAACATTGCCGATTGCGGTGCTGAAGATCGCCACTTCAATCCCATCCACCAGCAAAAATTTATTTCTTCGTATTTATCATTTCCAGAATGTACTACATGCTTCTTATATACACTTGTAATTTCTACATGTTTCTTGTGTTAACTATTATTCTAATTTCTGGTTCATTCTGTCTGTGTATAAATAGCAGAGCACTCTACCTGAGAGGCAGTTAGAGCTGTGTGTATGTTAAGTTCGTAATAAACCTACTTTCAGTATAAGTGCTGTGTTCAGTTGCCTTCGAAGTCAAGCCTGCTTCCATTTCAAAGCAACATTGTTTGGTGGAAGCGCCGGGTATCCTGTGCAATAGCTGCATCACCGTGGCTCCAATTAGGCAACATAAAAGCCGTCGCTTACACAGACTAGAACCGGAATACAAGGGATATACCGAGTACATCCTTCTGAAAGTCCGTATTACCAGAAAGTCCGTATTACCAGAAGAACGATGGACATGAAACCAGTGGTTAGCCAGCTACACATCAGACACCTGTTGGTGTTCTCTGGAGGCACTGGACAGGACCCCAACAAATGGCTAAAAGGGTTTGATCGAGAAGCCAAGTACAACAGGTGGGATCATACAATGTGCTTGGCCAACGTTTATTTCTACCTGAACAGAACAGCCCAGCAATGGTTCTAAAACAACGAAGAGAAGCTGAATGACTGGGAAACGTTCCAGACGGAATTTAAGAAGATGTTTGGAGACCACCAGTGACAAATCCGCTTGTTGGAAGAACAACTGAAGAACTGGACCCAACAACATGGTGAGCTGACACAGGTCGCACATACAGAATGTTTTGGCCCTATGAAACATAGTTAACCTGGATATGACTGAAAATCACACACCTGATGAAGGGCATTGCAGAAGACCTGTATGAAGCTCTTCTTATAAAAGGTGTCTCTACGATGGAAGAGTACATCAACTGGAGCAAACGGATTGAAGAGAATCAATAGAAGAGGGTTGGACGAAAGAAGTATGACAGACTCCTCAATCTGGTCCCTATGGCCATTGTGGAAGACCAGTATGACTTTGCTTCTTTCATATGACAAACTGTGAGAGAAGAATTACATCAGTTTATGGCAGCTGGGACTGTTGGACTAAGCGAGCATCAGATTATGGCCATTGATGTAAGCCCTGTAAATCATGAGGAAGCCGACTCTGCTGAGGAAGAGGTATTTCAGACATTAGCACCTGTCCGCCCCGTCAGTCGCACACAATGTGAAGAATAGCCTCGCCCTACAATGACTTATGATGCAGCTGCCAAACAACAGCCTAGGAACCGGCTGAAGTGGCCACAACCAACTCCCCTGTAGAAGAACAGATATCTGGAAGACAGAAGACAACAAACCAGTGTGTTTCCACTGTGGGTGCCCTGGACATGTCATACGATATTGCAGAGAGATAGAAGGAGAGTATTCGACAATTAATTTGCTGCAAGACGTCAGTCATCAGAGCAGTTCTATCCCAGGCAGTCACCTGCTGATGAGTTCAGTTGACCTATGGGACGAAGCCCATCGCCGTACCCTGGACAAGGCCACTTCCCGACACACCGCTGCCGCTGACCATCACCATACAGAGGTACCAGCCACTGCCCTAGCCGCCACGCCCAGGAAAACTAAGTGAGGCCCCGCAGATGAAAATCCTCCATGGACAACAGTAGCCAACATGTCGAGAAATCTCATTGAGGTCATAATCGACGACCAACCTGTCTGGGCCCTGGTTGATTCAGAAGCTTCTCTCTCTGTATTGTCGGATAATTACCGCTGCACACTGAAGAAGACAATGGTCTGTGATATGGGAGCAACTGTGCTGAAGGTCACAAATGGGAAGTACGTCCCGCCATTGACAATGAGAAGCGTTCCAATCACAAACACAGATGACTGGTTAAACCGTGAAGAATATGGGGTAGGATGTGTCTCATTTCAGGGCATGACGACAGATAATCAAAGCCTTGAAGGATGTGACTTAAGTGTTCCAGTCTAGGGTAGTATCAGGAGACAAGAACACTCCTTTGTTACTAGTTATTTGGGTCGGAGGGAAGATTGGTCGTGCGTAGGGATATGACATGAGAAATCTGTTTGCAGAATAGGTCAGGAGGGTCATGTCTGTCTGTGAGGCCTTCAGAATATCAGGTATAGGGACTTCTCATCACAGCAAATTTGTCATCCATGGGAGGCAAGGCTGTTATGGGAGGGATTTATTTATTTTAAGGTGGAATGGATGGCAGCTGTCAAAGTACAGGCACTGTTGGTAGTTAGTAAGTTTAATCTGGACAAAGGAGTGGATGGAGCTATCAGTGAGGTGGAGGTTAACACCCAGGAATGTGACTTTCCAAATACCAAGTGAAACCGATGGGGGAGAGGAGTTGATGTTGTGAAGGAATGAGTATATAGTGTCCTGACCCTGAGTCCAAATCATGAAAATATCATCAATGAATCTGCAGCAGACAATGAGTTTGGGGTTTCGGGATGCTAGGAAAGTTTCTTCTAATTACCGCTGCACACTGAAGAAGACAATGGTCTGTGATATGGGAGCAACTGTGCTGAAGGTCACAAATGGGAAGTACGTCCAGTCAGCAGGAACTTGTGTTGCAAGAATAACCATCAACAGCAGGACCCAGCCGTTTGAATTTGTTGTTTTAACAGAATGTAGTCATAATGTCATCCTCGGATGGACCTTCCTTCAGGCCTCACAAGCTATCACTGACTGTGGAAGAACTGAGCTGCAAATTGAGGAAGTCATTCCGACAGGTACACGTAATATAGAATTTTCTGGGAAGTTATTTGCCGTTGACAATGTGACAATCCCGCCATTGACAATGAGAAGCGTTCCAATCACAAACACAGATGACTGGTTAAACCGTGAAGTGCTTGTCAACAGTAAAAAGTTTATTAGGCTCACAAATGAAATTTACATACCTGCGGCTATCACAAGCATTACCGGTGGTCAAGGAGAGATTTGGATCACTAATTGTCACGAGCAGCCACAGCTTATCCCCAAAGGAATGTGTATTGGGACAGCTGAACCAATCCAGGATGGTGAGCTCAACGCCATCAACGATGACCCATGCTCTGCTGTTAGTACAGACAACACACTGGAGAAAACAACTATGCAACTGCCAATAGGGCCCGGACTGACCAAGGAACAGAGCCAGCAGGTGTCAGCTGTACTACACCAATTCTCGGGTGTATTCACACCCCAGCAGGAGAAAAGTCAGACAAAATGGCCCACAATAAGGTACCGTATCAATACTGGTGATCATCCACCAACTAGCCTGTGCTCGTATAGTGTGTCGCTAGCTGAAAGACGGATACTTCCAGAGGAAGTGGGGAAGATGTTGCACGATGACATTATTCAACCTTCAGAAAGTCCTTGGTCATCTCTGGTGGTCCTCGTAAAGAAGAAGGATGGCACTTGGCGATTCTGTGTCGACTATCAGCAGCTGAAAAAAATTACAAAGAAAGATGTCTACCCATTGCCGTGCACTGATGACACCTTAGACTGCTTGAAAGAAGCTACCATACTTCTCAGCTATGGACATGAAGACAGGTTACTGCCAAATCAAGGTTGACGAAGCTGACAGGGAAAAGACAGCTTTTATTACACCTGACGAGCTCTGTGAATTCAAAGTAATGCCATTTGGATTATGTAATGCTCTGGCCACATACGAACACATGATGGACAACTTGCTTCGACACCTTCAGTGTGGCCACATACGAACGCATGATGGGCAACTTGCTTTGACACCTTAAGTGGGCGACGTGTTTTTGCTATTTAGATGACATTATCATTTTCTCGAAAACATTTAAAGAACATCTGAGTCACTTGTTAACTTTGTTCAAGTGTGTTCAGACTGCAGGGCTCCGCCTCAATCCAAAGAAGTGCCTCTTCATTGCCAAAGAGATAAAAAAAACAGGGGCACCTAGTCAACAGAGATGGTGTCCATCCTGATCCAGATAAAGTAAGGGCAGTCACAGCATTTCCAATTCCTCAGCCCATTCGTGATGTGAGAAGTTTTTTTGGGCTGTGCTCATACTACCGACATTCACAAAAGGCTTTTGTAACAAGACAAATCAATTGCAAGAACTTCTGCAGGGAGACGCCAAGTTTAACTGGGATGAGACAAATGTAAAAGCTTTCCGGGCATTTAAGGAGGCTCTAACTTTTGCACCAGTTCTAACCTTGTACAATAACAAACCAAACTTCACACTGATGCTAGCAGGTATGGGGTTGGTGCAGTGCTTGTGCAAATTCAGGAAGGTGCTGAAAAGATGATAGCCAATGCATCAAGAGTACTCTCAAAGTCCGTGATAAACTACTCTACAACTGAGAAAGAATGTCTCGCAGTTATCTGGGCTATCAACAAGTACCGGCCGTATTTATTTGCCAAACCATTTACCATCATGACAGACCACCATTCTTTGTGTTGGCTGACTAGCCCGAAGGATCAATCAGGTCGACTAGCAAGAAGGGCACTAAGAATTCAAGAGTATGACGTCACAATGGTATTCAAGAACAGGCGCAAACACAACGATGCCGACTGCCTTTCAAGGAATCCATTAGTGGACCTCAACAGCATGAATGAACTTTCAGCCCTCACTGAATTAGGTGACGTTACAGCTGAACAGAGGGAAGATCCAGCACTATTAAAAACCATAGAGGCCTTGGAGAAAGGAGAACCAACCAATTGAGAGTTCCAACTTATAAACGGGACATTGTATAAGAGCAACTGGGCCCCAAATGGCTACTGGTCAGTCTAGCTCATCTCCAGCCAACTATTCTCAAGTATTTCCACAATTCTCCAATATCCGGTCATCTGGGATCCGTGAAGACCCTAGACAGAATCAAACGCATGTCTCTACCGATCTGTCAAGCACTATGTGAGTCACTGTAAAGAGTGCCAGTGACAGAAGCAAGTGCCACAATTACCTCCAGGGCATCTCATATCAATTCCACCTGCAGCAGCTCCATTCCACCGAATTGGAGTCGACCTTTTAGGGAGGTTCCCAAGTTGACAACCGGTGATCAACGGATAAGAGTCTGCACTGACTACCTCACACACTACGCTGTCACCAAACCTGTGCCAACTGCAGAAGCTCCAGAGATCATAAAATTCCTAGTAGTACACTTTATCTTGAAGCATGGAGCACCACGGGGGGATTGTGGAAAAGTATTCCAGTCAAAACTAGTATCAGCTGTATTGTCACATTGTGGCATTGTCCACATAATAACAACTGCATACTATCATCAGACAAATGGTTTTACAGAACATTTTAACAAGACGTTAGCAGATATGTTATCAATGTACGTTGTTGAGCAGAAGGATTGGGATACAATACTGCCAGGCATGACATGGGTGGAGATGGAAAGTTCTGTGTTGCATGATGGATTGTAAAGGCTCTAATAGGCAGGAATGTGAGAAGCGGCATTGAATACTGTGACGGAAAGGGGCGAGAGAGGATAGAAATAAGGTGTAGAGGAGTATGGGGAGAGTGGGGGCAATTGAAATGATAAAATAAGGAAATAAAATAATTTAAAAAAGCAACAAAAAATGGAAATAATTTTTGTGGTAATTATGTAAGGGGTGGCAGAGAAGACATAAATTTTAGGGCTACATGATAATAAGTGGGGAAGAAAGGGGGGGGGGAGCATGTAAGGCATAGGGATGAAAGTTATCTTAGGGTGAGGTCAGGATGGTTGTGGGACCATAGAATGTGTTGCAGGGACAGCACCCTTCTGCTCAGTTCAGAAGAACTAGTGGTGGAAGGAAGGATCAAGATGGCATTGAATTAAAATTTATGCTGTGGCCGGGATTCGAATCCGGTACTGCCTACTTACTAGGTAGTTGCTTTAGACCACTCAGCTAACACAGCGTGTTGCAGCCAAAGCAACTACATGGACTGTCTTAAAGCACATCTCCCTCCACACCATACACTTTAATTCTGCCTCATGTTCCGTGTGAAATGTGTATCAAATTGCCAGAGCTATCCTACAATGGAATAGCACCCCAGCAAAGAACATGAATAGGAACAATCCTGCCTTGTTCCTCAGGTCGAGTTGATATAAATATCAACAAATAATACACTTATTGTGATGCTAGTAAGTAGGAGGTCCCGGGTTCGAATCCTGGTCACAGCATAAATTTTAATTCAATGCCTCTCCTTATGTTTAATACCTTTGTTATGATGAGACAATGTTGTCTCAAGAAATTGTATTATTTGTTGATATGAAATCCAGAGTGTTGTGTTCAGCCACATGGTGTGCTATGGCCCGATCTCTGATGGGGTAAGATAAGCCTGTGACAGGACTGGAATAAGAATATGATCCCTGTGGCATGGGGTTGGGATTGGAAGTGGGATTGCAATGGACTAGGATGTTGTGGAGGTTGGGTGGGTGACAGAACACCACTTTATGAGGAGTCAGAAGAATATGGGGTAGGATGTGTCTCATTTCAGGGCATGACGACAGATAATCAAAGCCTTGAAGGATGTGACTTAAGTGTTCCAGTCTAGGGTAGTATCAGGAGACAAGAACACTCCTTTGTTACTAGTTATTTGGGTCGGAGGGAAGATTGGTCGTGCGTAGGGATATGACATGAGAAATCTGTTTGCAGAATAGGTCAGGAGGGTCATGTCTGTCTGTGAGGCCTTCAGAATATCAGGTATAGGGACTTCTCATCACAGCAAATTTGTCATCCATGGGAGGCAAGGCTGTTATGGGAGGGATTTATTTATTTTAAGGTGGAATGGATGGCAGCTGTCAAAGTACAGGCACTGTTGGTAGTTAGTAAGTTTAATGTGGACAAAGGAGTGGATGGAGCTATCAGTGAGGTGGAGGTTAACACCCAGGAATGTGACTTTCCAAATACCAAGTGAAACCGATGGGGGAGAGGAGTTGATGTTGTGAAGGAATGAGTATATAGTGTCCTGACCCTGAGTCCAAATCATGAAAATATCATCAATGAATCTGCAGCAGACAATGAGTTTGGGGTTTCGGGATGCTAGGAAAGTTTCTTCTAGAGGGTTCATAAATAGGTATGCATAGGAGGGTGCCCATGGCTGTGCTGTGGATTTGATTATATACTTATCCTTCAAAGGAAAAGTGATTGTTAGGATATAATTATAAGGGTTATAAGGAATGGGGTATCGGGCTTGGAGTCTGAAGGATCCTGACAAAGACAGTGTTTGAGAGCAGCAAGACCATGAACATGTGGGATATTGGTGTATAGCGAAGTGGCATCGACAGTGACAAGTAAAGATCTAGGAGGTAAAGGGATGGGTATGGTGAAGAGTCGGAGAAAGGTGGTGGTTGATATCTTGGCTGTGGGAGGCTAGTTTTTGAACAATTGGTTGGAGGTGCTGGTCAACAAGGGCTGAAATTCTTTCAGTGGGTGCACCGTAACCATCGACAATTGGGCAGCCAGGATTGTTAGATATATGGATTTTTAGGAGCATGTAAAAGTTAGGTGTGCGGGGTGTTGGAGTGAGGAGGGAGATGAATTCAGGGCAGAGGTTTTGGGAAGGGACATAAATTTTTAGCAGGGATTGTAGGTCATTTTGGGGTTGTCCGGACACTACTTGTAGGTGGAGGAATCAGACAATTGACGTAGGCCTTCTGTCACATAATCACTGTGATTCATCACAACAATGGTGGAACCTTTGTCTGCAAGGAGGATGATTAGGTTGGGATCTGTGGGATCTGTTTTGAGATTGTGTAAGGCCGTCCTTTCTTTTGCTGAAAAGTTTGTATTCTTAGGAAGGGACTTGGGGAAGGATGTTGTTGTTGTGGTCTTCAGTTCAGAGACTGGTATGATGCAGCTCTCCACAATACCCTATCCTGAGCAAGCCTCTTCATCTCCACATAAGAACAGCAACCTACATCTGGCTGAATCTGCTTACTGTATCCATCTCTTGGTCTTCCTCTGCAATTTTTACCCCACACACTTGCCTCCAACGCTAAATTCACAATTCCTTGATGTCTAAGAATGTGTCCTATCAATCTATCCCTTCTTTTAGTCAAGGTATGCCAGAAATTTCTTTTCTTCCCAATTCTGTTCAGTACCTCCTCATCAGTTACGCGATCCAACCACCTAATCTTCAGCATTCTTCTATAGCACCATATTTCAAAAGCCTCAATCCTCTTCCTGTCCGCACTGTTTATCGCCCATGTCTCACTCCCATACAAGGCAACACTCCATACAAATGCCTTCAGAAAGGACTTCCTTAGGGTTAAATCAATATTCGATGTTAACAAATTTCTCTTTTTCAAGAACACTTTTCTACCCATTGCCATTCTGCATTTTATATCCTCTGTACTGCGACCATCATTTGTTATTTTACTGCCCAAGTAACAAAACTCATCTACCTCCTCTATTGCTTCGTTTCCCAATCTAATTCCTTCAGCATCACCTGATTTTCTTACACTGCATTCCATTACCCTAGTTTTGCTCTTGTTAATGTTCATCTTATATGCACCTTTCAGCACACTGTCCATTCCGTTCAATTGCTCTTCCAGGTCCTTTACTGTCTCTGACAGAATTACTATGTCATTGGCAAAACGCAATGTTTTTAATTCTTCCCCCTGAACTTTAATTCCTTCTCCAAATTTCTCCTTGCTTTCCTTTATAGCTTGCTCAATGTACAAATTGAATAACAATGGAGAAAGACTTCAACCCTGTCTTACTCCCTTTCCAACCACTGCATCCCTTTCATGCCCTTCAACTCTGACAACTGCTGTCTCGTTTTTGTACAAGTTGTAAATAACCTTACGCTCCCTATATTTTACTCCTGCTTGCTTCAGAACTTGAAAGAGTTTATTCCAATCAACATTGTCAAAAGCCTTCTCCAAATCTACAAAAGCTCGAAATGTAGGTTTGCCTTTTCTTAATCTATGTTCTAGGATAAGCCGTAAAGTGAGTATTGCCTCCCGTGTTCCTACATTTCTCCTGAACCCAAACTGATCTTCCCCGAGGTCGGCTTCTACCAGTTTTTCCACCCTCCGGTATATAATTCGTGTTAATATTTTGCAACCATGACTTATTAAACTGATGGTTCTGTAGTTTTCACACCTGTCTGGACCTGCTTTCTTTGGAATGGGGATTATAACATTTTTCTTAAAGTCTGAGGGTACTTCGCCTGTCTCATACATCTTACACACCAGGTGAAACAGGTTTGTCATGGCTGGTTCTCCCAGAGACTTCAGTAGCTCTGAGGGAATATCATCTACTCCAGGGGCCTTGTTTCAACTTAGGTCTTTCAGGGCTCTGGCAAATTCTTCTCTCAATACGGTTTCTCCTATTACATCTTCATCTACATCCTCTTCCCTTCCTACAATATTGTCTCGAAGTTCAGTGGGGAAGGATAGTGATGCCAAATTGGAAGTGAGGATTTCCTGGAAGGTGACCAGAGGGTGGTTAGATGGGAGTGAGGGAGGGTCAGCATTAGATGGGGGTATGAACTGAGAGAGGCAGGGTTGAATGTTGAAATTCGGTTGGCTTTGATTGTAGGGATTGGTGGCAAAGTAATTTTTCCAATGTAGGGATCAGCAGAAGGAGAGGCTGTCTTTGACAAGTCCAACACGGTTAAATTTTGGTGTAGGGCTGAAGGTGAGACCTTTGGATAAAACTGAAACATCTGTGGGGTTGAGGTTTTTGGCAGAAAGTTTAACAATAGTATTCTTGGATTGTTTAGGGCATTGTGGATTGTTGGTGGTGAGTTTTGGAGATGTGGCAAGTGGAAAAGGTCTGCAATACAAGGTCTAGGTGCTACGAGGGTTCACAGGGAGGAACACTTTGGCTGGGATAAGGGTTGGCTAGTGGTGCACCAAGGTGACAGTGGGATGTCAGCAAGATGGATAATTTCTAGAGATTGTGTCTGCAACACTCCTCCAACTGCTGGAGTGGAAGGGATTCAATTTGGGATATAGGATTTATGTTGTGGGGGTTCACATTAGCAATATCTTTTGGAGGGAGGAGAGGTGGTTCAGGGAGGCCTGTGCTATAGAGATGTTTTTGGAGTACTAGGTGTGTGAGGGATAAGGATTAGTAGAATCTGTAAAGGTGAAGGTCATTGTGAAAGGAGGGATGGGAACAAGAGACAGGAATTTTGTTAGGACATTGGGAGGGATTCCATGGTTTAGACAGCATTGGAGAAATATAATGTGGGACTGAGTTTTGGCCAAGGACAGAGAATCTCTTCTGAACTGGTGCAGAAAGATTGGGCAGGGAGCCATTGGAGCAGGGATGCTGCTGGAAAATGGGAAATGATGGAGAAATAAGCAGAAGAAGGCACTAAGAGAGGTGCTGGATAGCTGGAAAGGGCACACGAAAATACAAAAAAAAGTGTTTATATCTACGAGATAGCAAAATATTTGCTGAATTATGCACCAACACACAAAATTTTGCACCAATATGGAAAAATACTAACCAACACATGAAAATTACACATCAATACCTATAGATGCATAACACAATGACAAATTGCCCACAAATATGTAAAAATGCGAACCATTACATGAAAATGCACCCAAACATGCACATACATGTAAAATCACTCAACTAAGGTTACACAAAAGCATGCACAAACAGGTAAAGATATGTAAATATGTGTATTAAGTTGAGGGAAATGATTACAGAGAAGATCGGATATGGAAAATATACAGGTATCTGAGCGAATATTATTATTGAAGAGAGGGAGAGTATAGTTATCATTACGCCAAAATATTTTTAAAGCCCGTTTTAAATGAAATTTTCTTCTCTTTCCATTCGAACCAACCAGAATATTGGGACACTGTAACTACAGTCTACAGGACTTTATGTTGTGGAAATTTATTTGGAAAGCATATGACCCTTCATAATGTGATTACAACAAATCAGATACAATATTTGAAATCTGCAGTAAAAAATTTACACTAGTATGGAACATTTCAAATTTTTATTACCTCAAATTTAGGAGAAATTTAATAAATTTGAAGCTATTTATTGAAGTCACGGCACCCTCGGATGGAATTTTCACTATTTTAGGCTGAAATTTTTTTTTTTTTGTGGTTTTAGGGCGCACAACTTCTCAGGTCATTAGCGCCCAGATCAGAACAGAGATTCGCTAGATCTCTAAAAATTTATAACTGACAGATAGAGTATCAAGGAAAAGCTAGAAGAGAGAGATAAAAACAATTAGAAGGGTTAAATATTCTTTGATAAATTGGCCATGTTGATAAAACGCAAAACTGGAGCAGCTGCTCGTGTGTCATCAGCTAAAAGCTCCTCCAGAGTAGACAAAGTGAAGGGCTACATGGAGATGATGAAAATTTACACAAGACAGTAAAACATGTCGCACCGTCAGCAATTCACCACAGGAGCACAGCGGTGCAGGGTCGGCGGTTAGCAAATGACGGTGGCTGACGGGACAGGATGACCTCCTCTCGCCGAGAGGGGCGTGAGGAGGTCCTCCAAGCTGTCGGGATCAGTTTTACAGTTCTCAATTTATGGTCATGGATTGAGAACCACGCACTGTGCCAGGACGACACAATACTCCGGCGAAGAGCCGTTGAACATTGTCTGATGGGACACAGAAAGTAGCCATGCAAGACAAAAGAGCTGCTGCCTTGGCTGCTATGTCGGCGGTCTCATTCCCGGGCACACCCACATGGCCATGGACCCACAAAAAAAGATACGTAACAGCTGTTATCTGCTAGCAACTGGAGGGAGCATTGGATTCGATATACGAGAGGATGGGTCGAGAAAGAGTCCTTAAGACTCTGCAGGGCACTAAGGGAGTCAGAGCAGATGGCATAAAAAGGATGGCGGTGGCAGCGGCGGATGTATAAAACAGCCTGGTGGGGGGCAAAAAGCTCAGCCGTGAAATTCAAGCACCTGTGAGGGAGCTTGTATTGGAACAGGTTGTCCCCGACGAAGAAGGCAGATACGACACGGTCAGTGCTCTTGGAACCATCAGTATAGATAAATATGGCATTATCAAACCGCGAACGGAGTTCGATACGCCTCAAGCGGTATACCAATCCGCATGTTCGGAAGGTACCAGCTCGGGTAATCACCCCTCCCTGGGCCCGGCCTATACCGGGGGGTATGTACATGCCCTACATGTCTACCCGGGGTGGGGAGTTACGCCTTACCCCGTCACCAGCTACGCAAAGTGTGGGTTGACCTTCAGACATGCACAGGGAGGAAAGAAGAGAGGAAGGAGAGAAAGGGATGAAGGAGGGCGAATCTCAAACGCCGAGGCAGAGATTTAAAGGGCGGGTTGAGGACAAGAAGAAAGAAAGAGGGGAAGGCTATAGAACAGGAAAGGAAGAGGACCAAGAAAAGGAGAAGTCTGAGAGGAAGCGAAAAAAGAAACCTTGGACTGACTGAAAACGCCCATCTCCGGGCGAAGGCACAAACCGGGGGGGAAAGAGGGAAGCGGCCTGGGACAGAAGAAAGGTCACTTCGGCTTGGGGCCCCGTGCGCGCCACACACGTACCCACAAAAGAGCTGAGGGGGCTGAAAATCAGACTGCCCTAGTTACAGAATGGTTTATGATAGATGTTTTGACATTTTAATCCACTGATTATGTATGTCAACAACAATTGTACCAGTTCTCATGAATATAAATGTAGAGTTTCAAATATGCAGTGCAAGTATATATTCTTTAAAGCAAACTCAGCCACTGAACTACAAGGCTGGAATTAATTTATAAAAATGATAGCCAATACCATAATTTTGACTCAGTTTTTTCTGTCATACAAATTTTGTTTTTGCCCCCATTTACATACTGCAAATAAATTTGGCATGTATATAATATTTTCCAATTCTTTAAAAATTATTAACTTTATTTATCATTTTCTGCAATCATGTGTTATATCTTCACTGTATTGCACAAATTGTTAGGTTTGCAGTGCATATCAGTTTCTTATTATTAAATCCTTTGCATGTGAACATTTCACTCTTTTCTTAATTTGTGTGTCACTACTTTAGGCAGGAGAGCTTTTTTTCATTCATAGCTTGGTGCCAAATTTCATTTATTTAGCATACATGATGGGTGCCTTGAGTGAGGTGTGGAGGGGAGGAAAACAGACATTAGAATAGTGATGATAAGGAGGGGCAGAGAACTTGTGTTCCTTGCCCACCTATAGCTATAGTGATGTTAATGTATAATTTCAAATGGGCTTATTTGAGTTAATACTGGTGTCCAGCAGCTGGAAATAAAGTCAGCTTACACTCCTCAAACACTGCACCCCCTAACATCGAATACCCACTGACCCTGTTAAAGAGCATGAAGCTAAACCGATAAGAATTTTGAGGGAATATTTTACAGAATTTTAGCAGTTTTAAGTGAGTTCAGTTTAGTGCAAATTTAATTCTGTACACTCCTCATTTCAACCAAATGAGAACCCATTAATACTTACACTTCCTGTCATCAGATGTGGTTTCTGCTTTTGAAGTTGGGGAAAATTATTTACAGATAATTTTGCAGTTAAAAACGTTCCATACCAATCCAGCATTTGCCTAAAAGGGTATGAGCAATCATCAAACAACTGCTGGCCACCTATGTACCAATCACATAGAGAGTCTTGCCAGACCAACTGGATTGTAAGCATTTCACTGACAAACAGTTCTAAAAGAAAGTTATACAAAAATTTTCTTGGTAGGACACACACCACAAAGCTATATTCGACTGATAAAACGCCCATAACAATTTTCTATAAAAAGTTGGCAATGGCTTTGACAATAGTAACAATTTACCATATGAAATTACAGAATTAATTGCAAATGCTGTATTCATGGTCTCTTGCTGTTAGATATCACTGATAATACACTTTACACATCTATAAATTATCTATTACAGAACATATCCTCTCAAGATATATTACAAATTTGGATGCACTTTTAGAGATCTTAGTAAAGAGTGAAGTTCAATAGTCATTTTCACAAATGTGAAATTTTTTTGGATTCAACTGCTTCTTTATCAGTCCATAGCTTACAAACTACTTAAACTAAGGTAAACTAACCTAAGGACAACACAAACACTCTTCCCCAAGGGTGAAAGCGAACCTCCAACAGCGAATATCCGCACACTTCGCAACACAGTGCCCCAGTGCACACGGCTAATCTGCTGCAGCAGTCATTTACATACAACAATCTATTGTATGCATTTCTCTCTTCTCAATATGTTCTTTCCAACCACCCAACACAAACCCCAGAAGTAACTCTCCTTACTTCAGGTAACGTCCAATTTTTACTGGTATCATCTGCACCAAACTCTTACTCAGTTTGTCCAGATCTTTAAAAATTCCTACCTTACAATTTTCAACACAGCTCACTAGCACTACTGTACCATTAGACAGAAAATATTAATAACTCTGAAAATACTGTTCTGACTAATTCTTTCATCTTTCGTGTTTCTCTTCACTGGATTGAGGAATGGCTTGTCATACAACAATATAATAAGGATAGTTTGCAATGCACAGCAAAGAAGTAATGAAGAGCTGCGACAGGCACATGAAAAAGACACACACATACAACATTTACACTATTAGCCATGGCCTTCTTCAGAATAAAGAGCATTCACACAATTACACAGGCACACTCTGCACTCCGATTTGGAGTGTGACTGTGTGAATGCCCTTTATTCTGAAGAACGCACTGGCTGATAGCTTAAGTGTTGTATGTTTGTGTCTTCATTACGTCTTTGTGAGTTGTAAACTGTCCTCATTATATTGTTGAATTCCAACCTGGAGTTTTTATCATTGCAACAGTTGTACAATATTTTAAGTGCATATGATAGTCTTAAAAAATAATCCCCTGAGTAAAATCCCACAATCTCCAGTTCACCCATAAATTGCACAGTCTTCTTCATGACAAGTTTAATAAAGCTATTGAAGATTCAAGTAATAAATGTTAGTGTTAAGAGGATTCACTCACTGGTAATGCATAACTGTAAGACAAAACTTTCTACATTCCATGTACAATGAAAGGTTTTTAAAATGTGATTTGATTATTATAATCCAGCATGCTGTTCTAAGCAATTAAATTACATAAACAATGTTAAGATTCTTACCACAGTTCCATCTGGATGCATGTATGTGCCTTGGTAGACTGCACCAAATTCCCCCTCACCAAGAACTTCACCCAACTTTAAAGATTCTCTCGGTATTAACTCTGAAAAATGATAACGGTGTTTGAACAGAAGACATTTTGTAGATAAGCATTTCAAAAAGCACAAAATTATTCATGCTCATAAATGCAACTTTGTATGATTCAAAATAAACTGTGGTAACTAACAATATCCACAGATCTTTCTCAATGAACTTTATGATTCTGGTACCAGTACTGTGTAATATCTTTCCTTCATCCTTTAACTTTCCCATAAACTGCAGCTATTTTGGATGTAACACAATAAAAAAAAATGACTGAAATAAATGAAAGGGTTCATTTAAATATTTAAACAATGGAAAACCGAGGCTGGAATATCAACAATAATATGAAAAGGACAGGTTGCTATTCTCCATAAAGACATGTTGAGTCGGATACAGTCACAATACTTAGCTTCCAGCCAAGTCTTCCTAATAAAAAGGAAACACACACACACACACACACACACACACACACACACGCGCAAACAATCTTACAGTCACAACTTGGGTGAAAGCTAAGTTTTGTGATTGTATTTTCATCATGCCAACAAGCAGTTCAGCTTGTTGTCCTTTTCATTATATTATACATTCAAATATTTAACAATGGAAAATCTGATAGGAATATCAATAATGGAAGATAGGTAACAACTCACCTTAAATGTGATTATCGATTTTCGTGTCTGTCAGCAGCTCAACGAGCCTATTTCTGGTGAGCTGTTACCTATCCTCCATTATTGACATTCAAATATTTGTATGATGTAAGAAAACATCATGATTGAAGTCACTAACAGTTCCATCAGTTCTTGAAAGAATATTTTATACTTTTATCCATTGTGTAGGAACCTGCGACTGTTTATTGAAATAGGTTTCAGAAATTACAGCAACCAGTCGCCTTTTGTTTCTTCTTAATGAAGATTTATTTAAACCATTACCGGTTTCGAGCTGCCTAGCAGCTCATCTTCAGATGGTATAAAATATTACAAGTTACAATTCAATAGTTATGCACTTTACATGTAGTTTGTCCATATTTGGTCCGCTTATTGATAGAATATCAGAACACTTCTTTTCCATCATCATGCCACAACAACAACCTAAAATTCATGGGATTTGTTGTGGCATGATGATGGAAAAGAAGTGTTCTGATATTCTATCAATAAGCGGACCAAATATGGACAAACTACATGTAAAGTGCATAACTATTGAATTGTAACTTGTAATATTTTATACCATCTGAAGATGAGCTGCTAGGCAGCTCGAAACCGGTAATGGTTTAAATAAATCTTCATTAAGAAGAAACAAAAGGCGACTGGTTGCTGTAATTTCTGAAACCTAAAATATTTTATACATTTCGAATGAAACATACGATGTAACTGGGTAATATTCTGCAAATTTATTGTTTTCACTAACCAGTTTTTGGCCATTATGCCATCATCAGGTAAACACTACAGAAATACAGCGGTGCAGCTGGGAGTTTACATTCAAAGATCTTAAGTTGCTGTGTAGACAATACATGTACATTAATTTTCAAAGAAGACTAGTATGACATTAACGTTAGTAAAACATGACAAGATTGACACTGATAGAATATATGACAAGATATAAAGCACAATATATAATAGGGCAGTTTACAACTCACAGCAAAGATGTGACAACGAGCTGCAACAGGCACATAAAAAAGGCACACACATACAACACTTTCAGTTATCGGACATGTCCTTTTTCACACAATCACGCAGGCACACAACACAATCACACAACCGTCATCTCCGGCTGCTGGACTGTGTTGTGTGCTTGTGTGAATGTTCCTCTTTCTGAAGAAGGCCATGTTGTATGTGTGTGCCTTTTTTATATGCCTGTTGGGGCTCATCGTCATGTATTTGCGATGAGTCATAAACTGTCCTATTATATACTGTTAATTCCAACTTGGACTTTCCATTATAAGATATAAAGTAGAAAATTTGTCCTAAGAGACTAAAATGAATAATAGACATTGGCCGAACAAAAGATTTTAAGTTTACCAGGTCAAACCAAATGTTTGACCTAATCTAATGTTCAGTTAATTTTCTTAGGACAAATGTTGTATTTATATCTTGTCATATTTTATCATATTTAATCTCGGCATATTTTACCCATGTTTAATATCATAAAAGTCTTCTTCAAAAATTAATATACATGTATTATCTACACAGCCACTTAAGATCTTTGAATGTAAACTCCGAGCTGCATCGCTATATCTCTGTAGTGTTTACATGATGATGGCATAACAGCTGAAAACCGGTTAGTGAAAACAATAAACTTGCAGAATATTACAGAGTTATCTGATATGATTCATTCAAAACTTACCTATGACTGTTATTTTCCTATTCATACTTGGAAAAACTTTTGGACTGTCTGAACAATCACAATTACACACTGGGATTTGTTACGTTGATTTTCAGTGATAACTGCAAAATGCCATCAGTAAACCACAAAGTTTTAATTTATCTTCTCTGAACTTCTGTTTCCAAATTTCATCTTGCTTTCCTTCACAGTTTGCTCATTGTACATATTTAATAACTTTAGGGACAGGCTACAACCCTTTCTTACTCCCTTTCAAATTACTGTGTTCCATTTGTGCTGTCTGGTTGCCATGCAAGTTGTATGTAACTTTTTGATTTCTTTACTGTACTTTAACCTGCTACATTCAGAATTAGAAGGATTTATGTGGTCCAGACAACATAATCAAAAGCTTCATCCAATTCTACAAAAGCTATAAACATAGATTTGCCTTCACTTAACCTAACTACTAAGATAAATTAACATTTCTCATAAATCCATACCAATCTTCACCAAAGTCAACTTCTATTAGTTTATCCATTTTACCGTGAATAGCCTGTGTTAAAAGTTTTGCAACCATGACTTATTAAACTGATAGTTATATATTTTTCAAAACTGGCTGCACCTGCTTTGTTTTTAATTAGATCTTTCAGTGCTCAGACAAATTCTTCTCATAGCATCATATCTCCTATTTTATCTCTATCTACTACCATTTCTTCTTCTACAACACTGCCTTCATCTTTCTTGCATAGCCTGTCTACATGTTTCCATAACATTTCAGCTCTAGTTTCTTTACTTAGTACTCGTTTCCCATCTGAGTTATTGGCATTCATACAGCTGCTTTTCTTGTCTTCAAATGAGTCTCTTATTTCCAGCCACCTGTTACCCTTTTCCTGCTTCATTTACTCCGTTTTTATATTTTCTCCTTTATTAATTAATTTTAATTTCCCTTGTGATGTTCAAGGATTTATATTAGGCTTTGTCTTTCAACCAAATTGGTCCTCTGCTGCATTCACTATTTCCGTCTCTCAAAGCTACCCATTCTTCTTCTAGTGTATTACTTTCTCCCATTCCTAAAATTTAATAATGGAAAGTCCAGATTGGAACTGATAATATAGTAATAAGGACAGTTTACACAGGCACATACAACACACACACACACACACACACACACACACACACACACACACACACAACACTTTCAGCCATTGGCCATGACCTTCTACAGTAAACAGAACATTCACACAATCACACAACACAGTCATACAACCGTCACCTCGATTCAAAGTGCGGCAGCTGTATGACTGTGTTGTGTGCCTGTGTATTGTGTGAATGTTCTGCTTTCAGAAGAATGGCATGGCCAATAGCTGAAAGTGTTGTGTGTGTGTGTGTGTGTGTGTGTGTGTGTGTGTGTGTGTTTTGTGTGTGTGTCTGCGCGCGCAAGCGCGCCTGTTGCAGCTCTTCGCCATGTCTTTGCAGTGAGTTGTAAACTGTCCTTATGACTATATTATTAATTTCCCCCATTCCAGTTGATTGTTGCCTGTACACTGAGGAAGCTATACTTTTTGCCAGTTTGATTACTTATAGCTTTGCACACTGATTTCATTTTGGTGTTCCAATTTCTGATGTACAAATCATTGTACAGCTTTTTTGCTGTTACTAGTGGGAAACTATAGTAACAGTAAAAAAGAAGTATAAGATTCATACATCAAAAATTGGAACAATAAAATGAAATCAAGTGAAGCAAGTAATAAATTCACTGTAAAACAAAAATTACATTGCTGATGATGCACTTATAATAATCGCTAGTACATGAGGGTTTACTGAAAATTAATGTCTCCAAATTTACTATGTGAAAACTTTTACAATTGTTTAAATCAAACCATTTTTATTACTATATACATCTTTATTCGTCATGGATACATATTTATTTGTCAATACAGTCATCAAAGTGACAAACAAATTCCTCCAAATAAGAAAGCTGTTGATGGAGCTACAATCTCACCTAGGCTTGCATCACTTTTTTTAACTGCAAATTGTCCCATGTTCAGCAAAAAGCTAATTTTTATGATTTATCTAAGAAAAAGAAAGCATATCTGATAATGAAGCAGCTGATGATGTTCTAACAAAGATCCAACATGGGGACCAGGGTAGTTTGGTCCCTTGAACATCTAACCAATCAAGATCCAAGATGCTTCTGTCTCAACTTAGCAATCTGTCTCCTTCAATATGGATGGTGGGCATATGATACTACCTTCGCACAACTTACAGTTTGTGAAGAATAGTGCAGAACTGAAATTCACCAGAACTCCTCTTTTTATGAAGAACTGAAGATGATAAAATGAGAGACAAATAACCAACTAACACTGGAAAGCCTAGGTTGGAACTCAACATTATAATGATGATAGTTTGCAACTCACCACAAAGACGTACATCAAGCCACGACAGGCACATAAAACAAACAAACAAACAAACAAACAAACACACACACACACACACACACGCACACACACCTTCAACTTTCTGCCATTAGCCTTTGTCAGAAGATGATTGTTGTGTGCCTCTATAATTTCATGAATGACAGTGTGTTCTTCTTCTGATGAAGTCTATTGGCCAAAAACTGGTTGCATGTGTGTTAGTGTGTTTCTAATGTGCCTGTCATGGCTTCACATACGTCTTTGCAGCAAGTTGCAAACTACACTCATGATATTGTTGAAAGACAAATAAACAAGCTAAAACAACTTTTTTCACGCTACTGTAACAGAGAAACTAAATTCACACACAATTTGGCATAAATGGAGTCCTGTGAACACAATGAGCTGCACAGGTTTTTGGTGTGGTTTTGCATATATCAGGTGTTAGAAAACTGAAAATGACAAGTTATTAGTCTATGAATTCTGTATTACAGGCCTCCCCTGAAAGTGAAGTGAGCACTATGAGAGTATTTTCTGCAAGTTTACATATCATAGATGATGAAATCTTTACTTTAAAAAAAATAAAGAAGGCAACAAGCCTACTCAAAAGGTAAGACCCTTCATTGATATTTTCATGACAAAATATGAAAGAGCATGGAAACTAAGAGACAATCTTACTACGGATGAAGATATTTCCCTTTTTGTGGAAGACTTTGTATCAAGGTCTATATGAAAAGTACCCCAACAAATTTGGAATACATCATATTTAGGAGTAAAGAGCCCACTTACCAAAAAGCAAAAATACTGAGTCGTCAACAACTGAATTTTAACACCCACACACACACTGGTGATGTGCGTGCATGCATCACTACATAGTGCTGGTTGGGCACACAAAGTGACACTGCTTTCAGGAACTGCAATTTGGGACAGGCATTGTGTGTGGTGGGGTGGCTGAAAGAGAGGAGGGTGGAAGGCAGGAAGAGGGGTTCGGTGTGGTTGACTAATGGCTCACAGAGTTACCTGCATACTGACAGCGCCCATCCCTTCCACTCATCCTGGTCAGTAGTGGACAGCATATCAACAGTGACAAGAATTCCCTTGCCAAAAAATCGAAGGTCTCATGAAAGTCTTCAGAGGAAGGCATTAACACCCCCCCCCCCCCCCACAACCACACATACACACCTAGTCTGCAAGCAGATTTCCCATACCATATCCTGCCCCCCCCCCTCAAGAATCAGTCACAAAGGTACACCCAGACAATCCTGGAACAGCTGAATTACATCCTTCATCAGGGTTTTGATTATCTATCTTAATGCAATGAAGTGTAGGACAGATTACCTAAAGTGATGTTTCATCACCCACAAAAGCTCCAGAACATCTGTAACACTACATCACAGTCATCGCATTGGAATATCCATTTCAGTACATTTTAATATTTATTAATTTTTGTAAGAGGCACAATTCACGTATTTTTTTCAAAATTTTAAAGAAATCTGTTATATCTTTGTAAAGTCAGAATAGTTAAAGTCATAGAGTAACCAGGTCAAAACACTGCGATCACAGTTATAATTTGTCGTAAATATAGTATAAATAGTAAACGCAGTAGCATTACTCTCTCTCTCTCTCTCAGTCATTGTTTTACGGTGTGTAAAGATCTCTCTGTAAGCGTCTCGGTAATTGTCTTGCAAAATAGTCTAGAATCATGTACGGAATATTTTGGAACTTTTAATTCACGTTTAAATTATTCCTATAAAAATCAGAGACTTTGATAGTTATCAATGAATGATCGAAAGGTTATGTGATTGCGTAGTTACATTATCTATGGACTTTATTTCGGGATTAGACTACGGAACGTAGAAAAATCCTGCCTCTCGTGGAGATAGTTAATAATCAAGGGGACTTTAAAAGAAAAAACTGACAATTAATTTCATTGAGAAAGGATAGAGTGTATTAAGGAACTTTAATTTGGCTTTGGGAGAATATTCTGAACTTTGATTGTACCAGATATATAATGAACTATCAATGTGAAGAAATATATTTTGAGAAATGTGTCTCAAATAACGTGTTACTTTGTTCAGTGTATGTTGTAACTGTGTGCTTTTAAAGTGAAAAATATAACAGGAATTGTGTTTTAAAAAAGTTTCTCGAAAACCTTCTTACGTAGATAGTACCCTTTAATCAAATCAATGATATTTGAAAATTACTTTTAAATAACTGTGTTTGAGATAGGAATATGGAGGAAAAAATTGATTAAAAAAAATTATTCAGTAAAAAAAAAATCAAAGATGAGGCCAATTAGCAAAGACTATTTTTCACAAAAGAATTAGTAATTAATGTCTGTAAGTCCAGTGCCAGCTGTTGTTGCTGCCTCATCGCCCAGAACGCTAAGTATGATAATTTAATTATGTGAAATTTTGTTGCCAGTTAATTTCTTAATTTTCATCAATGCTTTTGTTTTTAAGAGGTTCCTTCTCACCTACTTGGCAAATTTCGTTTGTGCTACTGTTTTAAAAGTTTATTCTCGCATATTTTGATAAATACCGTTGTAGTTTTTGCTTGCTGGAAGCTACACGATTTAAGTCTCATATTGTCACTTCCTTATTTCGTGTTCTGCTTTAAGAAAGCTTATATTCCTGCGCATTTGATAACAATGTATTCCATAGATTTTCTTGTTTATTTTGAAAACTGCCAGACTCAGTTTTGTTGTATTTGACAGTGTAGTTACCACTAACCACAATTCAGTCAGCTGCCAGCCGCCTTTATTAAAGTACTAGGCTAGTTAAAAGTTGATTATTTAGTTTTCTACTCTCTACATTTAATTGTATCCATAGGATGGATAGGATGTGTTCCTGCTGTGTGCAGGTGCAGGAAGAGTTGGACGCAGTTCGCAAACAGCTGACTGTGCTGTTGGCTACGGTCAGTCGTCTTCAGGTTGCTGTCTCGGGGTGCAGCAGTGGTGGGGAGCCTGGTGCGTCAAGTGGGACACCTCAGGTGTCTCATGCTTCACCCTCTTTCCCTGTTACCAAGGCACCTTCAGGTGTACTGGATGTGGTCGAGCCACAAGAGGAGTGGTGGGTTGAACGGTGTTCGCGTTGCTCGAGACGGAAGGCCGATGTGGAGGCTGGCCATCCGTCCACACCCATCGTCCTGTGAGTGGACGTGTGGCCACTCCTTCAGCAGGGTCTGACCAGGTGCACAGGGGGGGGGGGGGGGGGGATTATTAGTTATTGGGAGCTCCAATGTTAGGCCTGTGATGGAGCCCCTTAGGTAGATAGTGTCAAGATCTGGAAAGAAGTCCAGCATGCACTCGGTGTGTCTGCCGGGGGGCCTCATCTGAGATGTGGAGACGGCATTGCCGGCATCTATCGAGGGTGCGGTCGACTGCAAGTCGTGGCTCATGTCAGCACCAATGATGCTTGTGACTTGGGTTCTGAGGACATCCTCAGTTCCTACAGGAGGCTGGTGGAATTGGTGATGGCTGCTGCCCTCGCACGTGGGGTGCAAGCAGAGCTGTCGATTTGTAGCATTGTTCCCAAAGTCGATTGGGGTCCTTTGGTTTGGAGCCGAGTGGAGAGTCTGAACCAGAGGCTTTGCCGACTCTGTGACAGTCATGGCTGCAGATTTCTGAATCTGCGTTATTGGGTGGGGAATTGTAGGACGCCCCTAGATAGATCAGGGGTGCACTACAATAAGGAATTGGAATCTGAAGCTTTTCAATGAAGCGCTACCTGTGAAGGGGACAATGAAATATCTAGGGGTTACCCTAGATGAGAAACTGACATGGACCCCTCACATCAGGAATATTTGCTCCAAGGCAAAAGGTACTCTTGTGAGTACCAGGAGAGCTTGTGGCAAAAATTGGGGCCTGAGCCCCAAGGGTATGCACTGGATATACACCACAGTGATTAGACCCAGGATCACCTATGGGGCGGTCGTGTGGTGGAAGAAGGTAGAACAGCAGGTTGCTGCTAAGGAGCTTGGTAAGGTGCAGAGATTACCCTGCTTAGCCATAACAGGCGGAATTAGCAGCACACCAACTGCTGAGATGGAAACCATGCTGGATATGCCCCCAGTACACCTTTGTGTCAAGATGGAGGCAGCGGCTGGTGCATACAGACTCAAATCTGGCAACAACTGGAACTCTTTGGAATATCCAGAATCACACAATAAAATAGTGAGTGAGGTAAATATAGGAAAGGTTGGGGAAATGCCAGCCAACTATATTATACCCCATACTGCTTCAACAAGCCTTTCAATATAACAATTGGAAGCAGGGAGCAGTGGGAGAAAATAGTTCAACACCATACGGGGGATATTGTCTGGTTCACTGACGGGTCAAAATCAGACCAAGGTGTTGGGGCCAGGGTATATGGGGTGCAGCCAAGACTGGAGGGCATCATCTCTCTAGGAAAACTGGCCTCAGTATTCCAGGCCGAAATCACTGCCATCAGGGCGTGTGTGGAGGAGAATTTGTGTAGGTGCTACAAAGATCGTAGCATCTATACCTATTCAGACAGCCAGGCAGCCCTGAGATCACTGGCAGCTCCTGCAACAAGGTCTAAAATTGTTGCAGAATGTCACAGGGTTCTGGTGGAGCTAGGGGAAAGCAATAGAGTAAACCTATTGTGGGTCCCTGGCCACTCGGGGATCAGTGGCAACGAACATGCTGACAGATTAGCCAGGATGGGGGCAGAGACTCCATTTATTGGACCAGAACCTGTCCTGACAATCACTAAGGCAATGATCAAATTGGAGCTACGTAACTGGCTCAGAAGACAGCACGTAGAATATTGGACCAAAGTCCATCAACAAAAATATGGAAAGGTAATGATGCCAAAGCCATGTTTTAAAAGAAGCTCTGCAATCCTGGGTCTGAAAAGGAGAGAGATTAGACTCGTGGTTGGATTGCTGACAGGCCATGGGAATTTCAAAAAACACCTATGTGCAATGGGAATAACAGAAGAGGACCATAAATGTAGGATCTGTGATGACGGTGATGAAACTGCATCACATCTAATCTTCGAATGCATTGCATTGGAGAATCAAAGGCACATAATATTTCGGACAACCTGACCCGATGAAATTGTGTCTAGTAAAGAACTGGTAAAGGGACTCCTTGCACTGTTCAAAGGCATTGGTTGGCTTTACTAGATATACAGGGAGCACAATAAACTTAGTTTTGGTGCGGGCAGTGGCGGGTTGGACCAAGACTGTTTTGGCTTCCCTGGAAAAAATCAATCAATCAATCAATAAGGAAGCAGCTACCTGGGTAGCAGAGTACTTGAGGAGTGCATATGGGGATTTTTAGGCTAGGTGCTAACTCTGATGAGCACTCACCTGTCAACATTCAGACAGCGAATTCAGCCTGCGTCGTCCGTCTAAAAACTTTGACTATCAAAATATTAGCTGCGAACTTTCAAAGTATTAAAAACAAAGTTCCCGATTTGCCACACAGCATGGAAATTATTGTGCTCAGATAGTTTTAGGCACCGAAAGCTGGCTAAATCATGATGTGACAAGTTCAGAAATATTTAGCGAGGCGTGGCATGTATATCGGAAAGATAGATCGGACACAACTGGAGGAGGAGTGTTCATCGCTGTGGACAAAGATATGGTTTCTACTGAGATTGAGGTTGAAAATAACTGTGAAGTTATCTGGGCACGTATAACAGGTCTAAAAGGAGTAAAGTTAATAGTTGGGTGTGTTTACCGGCCGCGCAGTGCTGCTGTAGCAGAGTCATTCAAAGAAAGTCTACCCCATGTAGTGCGTAGGTATCTGGGCAATGTAATATTAGTCAGGGGAGACTTCAACCTTAAGAGTATAGATTAGGACCTCTCTAGTTACATTTCAGGCGGTACAGACAAGCAGTCTTGCGAGCTACTTTTGGACACATTCTCCGAAAACTGTCTTGAGCAGTTAAACCGGAAACTCACACGCAATGGAAATATTTTAGATTTTATAACTATGAACAGCCCTGACCTTACTGACGATGTCTGTGTAGACAGGAATTAGTGATCATGATATCGTCGTAGCGTCGATCGTGACCAAAGTTCATAAACCAATCAAGAAGGCTAGGAGCATGTTTTTGTTGGGAAGAGCAGATAAGCAATTGTTAGGATCACACCTACAAAATGAATGGGCATCGTTTAGTTCCAGTACTATGGATGTAGAGGAATTGTGGACTGAATTTAAGTGCATTGTACATAAAGGGTTAGAGAAATACGTGCCTGTAAAGTCGATTAAGGATGGAAAAAATCTACAGTGGTTTAATAATAATGTTAGACAGCAAAGACTGTTCCACCTTTGGTTCAAATAAGAACACGCAAATAATGACAGGCAAAAGTTAGTAGAGATTTGTGCGTGTATAAAAAGATCGATGCACGAAGCATGCAATAATTACCACAGCCATACCTTAGCAAAAGATCTTTCCGAGAACCCGAAAAAATTCTGGTCCTATGTAAAATCGAAAAGCGGGTCAAAGCCCACTATCCAGTCACTCCTTGATCATTTCGGGACAGTAATAGAAGAAAGCAAACGGAAAGCTGAAGTTCTAAATTTAAACTTTAAGAAATCTTTCACGCAGGAGGACCGCACAAATGTACCATCTTTTGATCAACGTACTAATTCCGAAATGGAGGACATAGTAATAGGTATTTCCGGTGTAGAGAAACAGCTGAGAGAGCTACATACGAAAAAGTCTGCTGGGCCAGATGGAATAACAATTCGGTTTTACAAAGAGTATTCTGCGACACTGGCCCCTTCCTTAGCTTGCATTTATCGTGAATCTTTAATTCTTTAATCTTTAATATACTTCATCTGTAAAGGAGACCGCGTATAAAATGTCTGTATGACCACGTTTTGCGTATTGCTCAAGTGCTTGGGACCCGTAGCTGATTAGTTTATAGGAAGACATAGAAGCAGTTCAGAGGCGAGCAGCTAGGTTTGTTACTGATAGGTTTGACCAAGGCGCGAGTGTCACGGAAATTCTGCGGCAACTCAATTGGGGATCGCTGGAGGAAAGACAATGTTCTTTTCATGAATTTCTGTTGAGGAAATTTAGAGGGCCGGAATTTGAAGCTGAGTGTAGTACGATCTTGCTGCCACCTACTTAAATTTTGCATAGTGATCACTAAGACATGGTAAGAGAAATTAGGGCTCATAAGGAGGCATATCAGCATTCTTTTTTTCCTCGTTCTATTTGGGAGTGGAATAGGAAAGGAAATGCCTAGTAGTGGTACAGTGTACCCTCTGCCACGCACCTTATGGTAGAGTATGTATGTAGATGTAGAAGGTGAGTTGCTACCTATCCTCCTGATTATTGCCATTCCAACTGGACTTTTTATTGTTAGATTATGTAACAAATCAGACAGAGGAATTCAGTGTTAATAATCACAGACAGACAGAACTACAAAAAGTATATTCATTATTTTTGGCTGAACAATAGCAAAGTTACTTACCTTGGTGCCGTGGCTCTGGACCTTTGACTGTTCTTAAGTGTAGTAAATCAAGACAATTGTTTGCCTCTGTTGCAGGACTATGTATATCATTGGTACTGGGCAACACAGAATTGAGAGAGCCACGCCTACTGTTTACTGGTGATGCTTTAGCACTTGACACTGGTGATACTTTGTGACTCCTGTTTGGAGACCTTTTCAAAAGTTTCCGGCTTGGCATCGTGGCAGACTGAAATGCGAAGAAAGATCATTTTTCAAAAATAACAGTTGAAAAAAATGTTGTTAAACAGAAAGCAATCAAATAATGGAAAGTCCAGGTTGGAATTAAACAATAAATGACAGTTTACAACTCCCAAAGAAGACGTGACAACGAGCTGCGACAGGCACATAAAAGGGGCATACAACACTTAAGCTATCAGCCATTGCCTTCACACAGACACACAACACAGCCACACAACCATCATCTCCGGCTGCCACACTCCGAAGTGACTGTGTTGTGTGAATGTTCTAATTTCTGAAGAAGGCCATGGCCGATGGTTTAAGTGTTGTATGTATGAGTGTCTTTTTTATGTACCTGTTGGAGCTCATAGAACATGTCTTTGCGGTGAGTTGTAAACTGTCCTCATTATATTGTAGAAAGGAATCAAAATTTTATATAAACATGACTTACTCCATTCAGTGCCAAAAAATTTGCTGGCATTTCTGGTACTGGTGGTTTTGGTTTTGGAGGAACAGGAAACTGCAGAGTTGTAGGCAGACCATCTGACATACTGCTGTAATGTTCTATAACATGTTCCAGAGAGTCCAAATATGGGCCATCATCAATGAAACAATAAGATCCCTGAATGAAAGATATATGCATTTTGCAACAATTCAGTAAAAAATATAAAATCAGCCTTAAAATTGATAAGATTTATTATTTAAACAAACCTTTGTCTGAATCTGAAAATGATATGGATGTCCAGCATGAACAGTTGTCAAAACATACATTCCACCATTACGATCACTGTATCGTACCAAGAAAGTGCCATCCTTGTTACCATACTCTTTCAAAAGAGCAACTGCTTCACTCCGATCTAATGTGCCGTGGTACCATTCTTTCTTCTGTGTCTTAGGGGAAGGGCACTTATAGTTCACTTTCAATGAAAAAGTAAAATCAATATATAGAAGGAGATCAAAAATCTTTTCAAACAAGAAATTACATAAGGAATTTAGACTTACATAATATCTTTGCACATTCAAGATGATTGTTTCTTCTAGCTAGATCAGCAGGAGTGTCATTTGCTAAAGTCCTCGGTCTGAGAGGTGCATTAAGGGAAAGTAAAACTTGAACCACTTCCTTGTGGCCACGGCTTGCTGCCTCATGAAGAGGAACCCACCCTGTATTTACAAGCGAAAATTAAATTACTGAAGTAGACTGGAACATTTAATTATTTAACCATATTATTCATCCACAAACCTGTTTCTGTATTCCGAACCTGTACATTTGCATAACCAATCTGTACAAGAATCCGAACAGTGTTTGGGAGGTTGCTCTGACATGCATACTGAAAAGAAGTTACACATTCTGAGAATCATACTAAGAAAAACAAAAACATCTCAACATTTTTAAACACAGCACACACACACACACACACACACACACACACACACACACACACATATTCTAACTAGAATTTTCAGTTATTATACTTACATTTTTTTTAGCATCTAATTTACAGTGCATTAGCTTTCAAACAGGGGTAAGTTATACTCAGAATAGCAAAAGCTACTGACTCCAAAGTAGAAAGTGATTCTATAAATTTTATTCGTTGCTCCTTTGAGTTTGTCACTGTGCCAGCGAACCATATATTTAATGTTAAGACTACAACATAATTCTGTATAATAATATTTATATGGTTTGGTGGCCCAGTTGCACAGTGCCAAACTACAATGCTACAGTTCTCTGCTTTGATTCTTGGTTAATACTACGATTTTTATGCATCACATATAGCTTTTTACAACTCAAGTAATGTTTGTTGATGTGGTAAATACTGAGTTGCACCATAGTACAGAATCTGCATTAAACTGTATTTCTTCCTATAACTGGCTACATTAGAGGGAATGTGTTCCTTGCAGCCAACCGAAATATTGTCTCTACTGAGGTCAAAGTGGAGAGTGACTTTGAATTTATCTGTCAATAATGTGAGGATAGGTAGCAACTCACCATAAAGATGATTGCTGACAAACAGACAGGCTCATGAAAAAAGAGACTCACATTCACAAAATTTAAATTTTTGGCCACAGCCTTCATTTACACAATTATTCAAGTGCAACTCATGTCCACATGACAACCAAGAGTTATGCTCAAGTGACTGTGTAAATGTATGTGTTCTCCTTTCTGATGAATATTGTGTCTGAATATGACCGTCCTTTCTACATACCTGCCTACAGCTCAGCAAATTTCATTATGGTGAGTTGCTACTTACCTAAAGTACAGGCTTGTCGATAGAAACACCAAACACACACAAAAACACACAACCATTCGAGCTTTCGCCACCAGTGATGGCTTCTTCGGGAAAAAGAGGGAGGAAGGAGAGGTCTGTGTAAATGTGTGGGTGTGTGTGTATATGTTTACCCTCCTTTTTTCCCCCCAAGGTAAGTCTTTCCTGTCCCGGGATTGGAATGACTCCTTATCCACTCTCTTAAAACCCTCATCATTTCCTTTTCCCTCTCCTTCCCTTCTGCCTGACGAAGCAGCTAGGCTGCGAAAGCTTGTATGTGTGTAATTTTATTTTATTTTATTTGTTTCTATCGACGAGCCGGTCCTTTTGGTAAGTCATCTCTTTTCTATTTTTTTTATTTTTGTTTATCCCACCGGGAAAGTTGATCCTCTCTCTCTCTCTCTCTCTCTCTCTCTCTCTCTCTCTCTCTCTATATATATATATATATATATATATATATATATATATATATATATATGAAGTACACTTACCAGGCGAAGGGGCACAGGCAGTAATAGCAACAAATAAACACACAGACACACACACACACACAAAAATGCTAGCTTTTGCAGCCTAGCTGCTTCATCAGGCAGAAGGGAAGGAGAGGGAAAAGGAAATGATGAGGGTTTTAAGGAAGGGGGTAAGGAGCCATTCCAATCCCGGGACAGGGAAGACTTACCTTGGGGGAAAAATGGAGGGTAAATAAATGCACATACACCCACACATTTACACAGACACAAGTACACTTAGGCAGACATACTGTAGAACTGTAGACAGCAAAGAAGTTAGAAGTTAGACAGAGATGCCACTTGAGGCAGAGGCTCTGTCCAGAGAACCAAGGCAAATATGTTAAGATGGTGGGTGGGAATTCGAATTTAGTGGAGGTTGAGACCAGGTGGGCAACGGGAAGAGAGAATATGCTGAAGGGCTAGTTCCTATCTCCGGAGTTCTGAAGGATTGGTGTCAGTGGGAAGTATCCAGATAACCCGGACGGTGTAGCACTGTGCCAAGATGTGCTGGCCATGCACCAAGGCATGTTTAGCCACAGGGTGATCCTCGTTACCAACAAACACTGTCTGCCTGTGTCCATTCATGCGAATGGACAGTTTGTTGCTGGTCATTCCCACATAGAACGCTTCACAGTGCAGGCATGTCAGTTGGTAGATCACGTGGGTACTATCGCAAGTGGCTCTGCCTTTGATCGTGTACACCTTCCGGGTTACGGGACTGGAGTAAGTGGTGGTGGAAGGGTGCATATGGCAGGTTTTACAACGGGGGCGGTTACAAGGGTAGGAGCCAGAAGGTAGGGAAGGTGGTTTGGGGATTTCATAGGGGTGGACTAGGAGGTTACGAAGGTTAGGTGGGCGGCGAAAAGACACTCTCGGTGGAGTAGGAAGGATGTCATGAAGGATGGATCTCATTTCGGGCCACATTCAGAGTCCGCTCCAGTCCCGGAAAGTATCCGGTGACAAGAGGGGCACTTCTGGGGTTTTGTTGAAGGTTCTTAAATTGGGGGGATGAGGAAGTGGCTCTGGCAATTTGCTTCTGTACCAGACCAGGAGGATAGCTGCGGGATGTGAAGGCTGTTATCAGGTTATTGGTGTATTGGTTCAGGGATTCAGGACTGGAGCAGACTCGTTTGCCACGAAGACCTAAGCTGTAGGGAAGGGAACGTTTGATGTGGAAAGGATGGCAGCTGTCATAATGCAGGTACTGTTGTTTATTGGTAGGTTTGATGTGGACGGATGTGTGTAGTTGGCCGTTGGATAGATGGAGGTCGACATCGAGGAAAGTGGCATGGGATTTCGAATAGGACCAGGTGAATTTGATGGGACCAAAGGAGTTGAGGTTGGAGAGGAAATTCTGGAGTTCTTCTTCACTGTGAGTCCAGATCATGAAGATGTCGTCAATGAATCTATACCAAACTTTGGGTTGACAGGCTTGGGTGTCCAGGAAGGCTTCCTCTAAGCGTCCCATAAATAAGTTCGCGTACGAGGGGGCCATTCTGGTCCCCATGGCTGTTCCCTTTAGTTGTTGGTATGTCCGGCCCTCAAAAGTGAAGAAGTTGTGGGTTAGGATGAAGCTGGCTAGGGTATTAAGGAAAGAGGTTTTAGGTAAGGAAGTGGGTGGTCGGCGTGAAAGGAAATATTCCATCGCAGCGAGGTCCTGGGCATGTGGGATATTAGTGTATAAGGAAGTGGCATTGATGGTTACAAGGATGGTTTCAGGAGGTAACAGGCTGGGTAAGGATTTCAGGCGATCAAGGAAGTGGTTGGTGTCTTTGATGAAGGATGGGAGACTGCACATGATGGGTTGAAGGTGTTGGTCTATGTAGGCAGAGATTCGTTCTGTTGGGGCTTGGTAACAGGCCACAATGGGGCGGCCGGGATGATTGGGTTTGTGAATCTTGGGAAGTAGGTAGAAGCTGGGGGTGCGGGGTGTCGGTGGAGTCATGAAGTTAATGGAGTCAGGTGAAAGGTTTTGTAGGGGGCCTAAGGTTTTGAGGATTCCTTGAAGCTCTGCCTGGACATCAGGAATGGGATCGCCTTGAAAAACTTTATATGTGGTATTATCTGAAAGCTGACGCACTCCCTCTGCCACATACTCCCGCCGATCAAGTACCACTGTCGTGGAGCCCTTGTCGGCAGGGAGAATGACGATGGAATGGTCTATATATATATATATATATATATAGAATATTATAGAGGAAAAATTCCTAACAGGAAAAAAATATACGTAAAAAATAGATGAACACTTACCAGGCGAAGGGGCACAGGCAGTAATAGCAACAAATAAACACACAGACACACACACACTCAAAAATGCTAGCTTTCGCAGCCTAGCTGCTTCATCAGGCAGAAGGGAAGGAGAGGGAAAAGGAAATGATGAGGGATTTAAGGAAGGGGGTAAGGAGCCATTCCAATCCCGGGACAGGAAAGACTTACCTTGGGGGAAAAAATGGAAGGTAAATAAATGCACATACACCCACACATTTACACAGACACAAGTACACTTAGGCAGACATACTGTAGAACTGTCATGTCTGCCTAAGTGTACTTGTGTCTGTGTAAATGTGTGGGTGTATGTGCACTTATTTACCTTCCATTTTTTCCCCCAAGGTAAGTCTTTCCTGTCCCGGGATTGGAATGGCTCCTTACCCCCTTCCTTAAATCCCTCATCATTTCCTTTTCCCTCTCCTTCCCTTCTGCCTGATGAAGCAGCTAGGCTGCGAAAGCTAGCATTTTTGAGTGTGTGTGTGTCTGTGTGTTTATTTGTTGCTATTACTGCCTGTGCCCCTTCGCCTGGTAAGTGTTCATCTATTTTTTACGTATATATATATATAGAGAGAGAGAGAGGGGGGGGGTTTAACTTACCAGGTGAAACAACAAAGGTTCGTTGATAGACACACAAATAAAAACACACAAGAACATACAAATGCTTAGCTTTCAAAACCCTAGGTTGATCCTTCAGAAAAAGAGCAGGGAAGAAGAGGGAAAAGGGAAAGGATGGGGGTTTTAAGGGAGTGGTTGAGGAATCATTCCAATCCTGGAAGAGGAAGGACTTACCTTGGGGCAAAAAGGACTGGTAAACAAACACACACACACACACACACACACACACACACACACACTCATATACATGCACACACACCAAGGCAGACACATATAAAAAGCAAAGAAGTTGGACAGAGGTGCCAGCTGAGGCAGGGGCTCTGTTCAGAGATCATAGGCAAATATGTTGTTGAATGATGGACGGGAATTTAAAATTAACGGAGGTTGAGACCATGTGGGCAATGGAAAGAGAAAATATACAGAAGGGCAAGTTCCATCTCCAAAGTTCTGAAAGGCTGGTGTCGGTAGGAAGTATCCAGATAACCCAGATGGTGTAACACTGTGTCAAGATGTGCTGGCCTTGCACAAAGGAATGCTTAGCCACAGGGTGATCCTCATTACCAACAAATACAGTCTGTCTGTGTCCGTTCATCCAAATGGACAGTTTGTTGCTGGTCATTCCCACACAGAATGCTTCACAGTACAGGCATGTCAGTTGGTAAATCACGTGGGTGCTATCGCAAGTGGCTCTGCCCTTAATCATATACAGCTTCTGGGTTACAGGACTGGAGTAAGTAGTGGTGGGAGGGTGCAGAGAGCAGGTTTAAAACTGGGGGTGGTTACGTGGGTAGGAGCCGGATGGTAGGGAAGGTAGTTTGGGGATTTCACGGGAATCCCAACCTTCCGGAGTGGTCCATTGTGGCTGGTTACCAAGCCCCCACAGAACGAAGCTTTGCCTATGTAGACCAATACCTTCAAACCCATTATGTGCAGTCTCCCATCCTTCATCAGAGACACCAAACACTTTCTTAATCGCCAGAAATCCTTACCCATTCTGTTACCTCCAGAAACCACCCTTGTAACCATTTATGCCATTCCATATACGCAAACATCCCGAACACCCAGGGCCTCGCTGCAATGGAGTATTTCCTTTCACGCCGGCCACCCACTTCCCTACCTAAAACCTCTTTCCTTAAGACCCTAGCCAGCTTCATCCTAACCCACAACTTCTTCACTTTTGAGAGCCAGATATACCAACAATTAAAGGGAATAGCCATGCAAACCAGAATGGCCCCCTCGTACGCCAACTTATTTATGGGATGGTTAGAGGAAGCCTTCTTGGATACCCAAGCCAGTCAACCCAAAGTTTGGTATAGATTTATTGATGACATCTTCATGATCTGGGCTCACAGAGAGGAGAATTCCAGAATTTCCTCTCTGGCCTCATCTCCTTTGGTTCCATCAGATTCACCTGGTCCTATTCCAAATCCCATACCACTTTTCTTGATGTTGACCTCCATCTATACAATGGCCAGCTTCACACATCCATCAACATCAAACCCACTAACAAAGAACAGTACCTCCATTATGACACCAGCTATCCATTCCATATCAAACGGTCCTTTCACTACAGCTTAGGTCTTTGTGGCAAATGAGTCTGCTGCAGTCCTGAATTCCTGAACCAGTACACCAATAACCTGAGAACAGCTTTCACATCCTGCAGCTACCCTCCTGACCTGGTACAGAAGAAAAATTACTAGGGTCACTTCCTTATCCTCCCATACCCAGAACCCTTCCACAGAACAGCCCCAAAAGTGCCCCTCTTGTCACCGGATACTTTCCAGGCTGGATCAAACTCTGAATGTGGCTCTCCAGAAGGGATACGACTTCCTTAAATCCTGCTTCGAAATGAGATCCACACTTCATGAAATCCTTCCCATTCCACCAAGAGTGTCTTTCTGCCACCCACCCAATCTTCGCAACATCCTAATTCATCCTTATGAAATCCCCAAACCACCTTCCCTACACTCTGGCTCCTACCCATGTAACCTCCGCCAGAGTCCTATGCACCCTTCCACCAACACTTACTCCAGTCCTGTAACCTGGAAGTTGTACATGATTAAGGCGAGAGCCACTTGGGATAGCACCCACATGATTTACCAACTGACATGCCTGCACTGTGAAGCCTTCTATGTAGGAATGACCGGCAACAAACTGTACATTCGAATGAATGGACACAGGCAGTTGGTAATGAGGATCATCCTGTGGATAAGCATGCCTTGGTGCAAGGCCAGCACATCTTGGCACAGTGGTACACTGTCCGGTTTATATGGATACTTCTCACTGACACCAACCATTCAGAACTCTGGAGATGGGAACTTGCCCTTCAGCATATTCTCTCTTTCCGTTGCCCACCTGGTCACAACCTCCATTAATTTTAAATTCCCACCCACCCTTCAACAACATCTTTGCCTCTGATCTCTGGAAAGAGCCTCTGCCTCGACTAGCATCTCCATCCAACTTCTTTGCTTTTTACAAATGTCTGCGTTGGCGTGTGTGTGTGTTTTTAACACTTTCGCTGTGACTGACGCTTATAAGCGTACGTGCTCAATGTAGGATAGCTCAGCCGCAGCGAAAGTGTTAACTATCGTTTTTCCCCCAAGTTAAGTCCTTCCCCTCCCGACATTAGAATGACTCCTCAACCCACTCTCTTAAAACCCACATCCTTTACTTTTTCCATTTCCTTCCTTGCTCTTTTTCTGAAGAAGCAACCTAGGGTTGCAAAAGCTAAGCACAACTGAATATACCGAGCAGAGTGGAGGAAGAATCTGCTTCAGTTGTCCAATTGTTTTATTATGTCACATACAACCAGTATAGGGCATGTTAAATCCCACTGTTAGGTGTTTAACCAAATTACAACTTGCAAGGTCACCAAATGCTGTCTGTGTGAGTTTCTGGACTCAGTTACAGACCAACTGCAAACAATTGTGCATCTGAAGTGGGTTTTTCCTCTACCATGTAATCAAAACTGATATGGGGCTATAATTTAACTGATCAGCAACAGTACTATAATTCTGTCTAATAATGTATTCTGTCATGCTTGCTTACAAGTACATAATATTCACATTACCAGTTTCGGAACCAAGTTGCTATCTTTAGATGTCAAAGCTATATTGCAAAGCATCAACAAGATGCTGCTGCACAATACACACCAGGTGGGATGGAAAGAGTGTACCAGAACATGTTTCGGAGGTAAAATGTGTGTAAGGACATTGGTGGTCGTCACATCGAGCTGCTGTTGTAATACATCAGCACGTTGCGGCTGATGCCATAGATGCTGGGTTCTTGTTATTGTCGACTAATGTAAACCATAAGGTGTAAATTGTAATGAAAATGCATAAGTAATAAAAGAAAAATTCAGTATTCTTTTCAAACTGATTGCAACAATTGTGTTGGGTAACGCCTAATTACATTCCTCAAGTGGAGTGGATGAGATAATCATCTGAATTGAAACCCTTGTGGAACGGAAACGATATGTTTTCAGACATGGGTTCCTATTCAAAATGTTACGTACTCACTACCCTCTACAAGTCCTAGAAGGTTGTAACGGGAATTTCCGACCACCCTGTATACTTAGCCCTTCACCCACCAGTCTCACTTGTCTGGTCTATGGTATATGTGTTAACAATATGCAGTCATAAAAATGATATTATACTCTCCACAAAAGATGATTGTCATGACTGCATATTTATGACACTCAAGAGCAAACAAGTGTAAGTCTACCACAGAAAGCACCTGATGAAAATGGATATATCAGTTAAATATTCTGTGCACAAATTCAATATAAATGAAACACCCAAATGCACACTAGCTATAATTCAACAACATGGATATTAGAATATTATCCTGGTCCATAAAATATATTTCGCCAAGCTAATGGAGTCCCTTCCAAGGTATTGAGTGTTCAGTATTAATACCGTAGAACTTCAATCTTTAACAACTATTGTGGAGGGCAACATTCTCAAAAAAGAACTTACAGTTGGTATATGATATGAGTTTCAGTTTTAATTGCATCCCTAATTACCTTGCTTCTCAATGGATGTGTTTTGTAACCTCATACTTTGATTTGTGACACTCTTAAATAATAACTGGTTACAGTCACACATAAAGTATGAAAATAAAATTTGTTAGGTTCAACTTGATGAAACGAATATTATAGAAGGAGGCTTTCCTGGTGGGAAGAATATGTATGAAAATAAAGATTGTTTGACTTACCCAAAGCACAGGCTCACCGATAGACACAAAAAAACACAAATAAAAACACACACACACACACATACAATCAAGCTTTTGCAACCGTTGGCTGCTTCGTCAGGAAAAGGGGAAGGAAAGAGGTGGGAAAAAGGAAAGGTTGCGGGTTTTAAGGGAGTGGATGAGGGGTCATTCCAATCCCGGGAGTGGAAGGATATACCTTAGGGGAAAAAAAGGAAGGTAAACAAATACACACACACCCACACATATAGACACACAAACACACCTAGGCAGACATTCGTAGAAAGCAAAGAAATTGGACAGAGATACCACTTCAGGCAGAGGCCTTGTCCAGAGAACAGAGACAAAGATGTTATGGAATGGTGGGTGGGAATTTGGATTTAGCAGAGGTTGAGACCAGGTGGGCAATGGGAAGAGAGAATATGCTGAAGGGCAAGTTCCCATCTCCGGAGTTTGTTTGTGTTTTTGTGTGTCTATCGGCGAGCCAGTGCTTTGGGTAAGTTAAACGACCTTTATTTTCAAACATAAAATAAATTTTGTGTTTGAAGAACATGAGTTTTTTGAGGATAATTCATTTGCCAATTATGAAATGTTATGCTCAGTACGTGTATCGCTACATTTTCACCAAAGGCTCATATAAATAAAGAGAATACTGACACAAAGCCACAGAGAATGGCATAATCACAACAAATAAATATGATAACAACAAAAATAAAACAGCAATAATAAGAATAGAAATTAAAAAAGAACACACATTAAAAAAAGTTCTATAGTATATTTGGTTGTGAGGAGTAAAAAGAATCTGAGGATAGCAAACACAAGAAAACAATATTCTGTTGCAATTTTTCATACATTTATTCATTTAATAAAAATGTGGAAATCTAGAAAATGTCAGCGAATAAATCAGTTCACTGTCAAGTGAAAGTTAATCTGTAATCTTCCTTCCTTCCTCTAGTATAACACGTAGTCGCACGCGTGGACTGTTGGTGTACACGATGCCCATAATTCAACAGAAAACACCAGCAGAACTCTAATGCTCTAGAAAAAATTAATTTAAATTTTAAATTTAGATAATGTGGAAAACACTTGTCTTTGCAACTAACAAATAGTCATGCCATTACAGACACTACAATCAGTACAACTTTTCAATAAAACTCATTTTAGTTAGTAATACAAACTTGTACATATGACACAGTATTCATAACCTAAAGGAAGGAAGCTGTGAATTAACTCCACTAGAGTGATAACATATGTTATGGAGAAAAAAATGTTAACTTCAATAAAATATTTGGAAAAAATCAACCAATTTAAGGGAATAATACTTACTAAAATACAAAGATATAGACAATTATCACTGACTCACATGCAATGGAGTGTATCCAGCAGTATCCCTACAATTTATGTTAGCACCACTTTCAATGAGTTTTTTGAGAATTTCGTCTTTTCCCATACGACTTGCCAAGTGAACTGCTGTCTGTCCATCCTGATTTTTGGCTTCTAGACTACGATAGCCACATTTCAGTAGTTCAGATACAACAGTGTAGTTTCCTAGGGAGAAGAAAATATTACAATGTGAAATACCATATACAAGAAGTATTATAATTACAACAATGGAAAGCCCAGGCTGGAATTCAACAATAATATGAGGACACCTTGCAACCTATCACAAAGGCAATTACCAAGATGCACATAAAAAAAGACAACAAGTCAACAGACAACTTGTGGCTTCTGGCCACACTCTTCATCAATAAAAAACACACTCTCATTCTTACAGTCAAAGGCACAACTCACTTCCAAGACTCGGAATGCAGCAATTGGAGATGACAGTAGCGTGTTAGTGAATTGTGCCTGTCACTGCACAAATGAGAGTATGTTAAGCCTCATTTACAGTGGGGTAACAACTTGCAACATTGTGGCATGTGACATTGCCGCACGTTACAGTGCCACATGTCGTCGCATGAGTCACGCAGCACAGGCAACACCATTTCTCATGCTGCAAGCTGCCGCAGATAGCTCCTGAGCTGAGTAGGTTCGTGTACGACAGTATCTGTGCGTCAGCGCGTAGTTCGAAAACATGGAGTGGTCTAACGAGAAGTATTTGGTGTCCATTGAGGACTACAGGTAATCAGAAGTGCTGTGGAATGCACATGACAGCAATTATAAAAATAACAGACTAAAAAGAGACATGATACAGAAACTCGGTTCAATATATGAAATTGACAAGGTCACTGTAAAGAAGAAGATAAAAAGTCTGAGAAGTGCATTTCATTGGGAACATGCATGTATGATAATAAGAAAAGCCACTCAGCACCTGATACGGAACAGAAATGGTTCACATATGAATCATTAAAATTCATTCTCAACATGACGGAACCACGTGCCGAAATGAACAGCTCAATTGTCAGTGCCTCGATGTTTCATAACCATACATATTTTATAACTGAGTACTGTAGTATACTAATCAATGGCCATAAAATTATGAATAAGTATTTTAATATTATAGAGGAAAAACTCCTAGCAGGAAAAATTACAAAAAAGTATATGAAATTTACTTACCAGGCAAATATTTGTACATTAGGCAATTTTCCTCTGTTCATACAGACTTCGAATTTGTTATATTGTTGTTGTAATAGGCTACAAACAGCATCTTCCAACAAACTGATCCGAATAAATATAAAATTGAATAACAGTAGTTTCAAAACTCTTTCTACTACAGCATACGATAAAATATGTTTGTAGGAACAAAGTCACCAAAAAGTCTGAGTTCATCCAGTAACTTTCGGGTGTGCGGCTGGATCCCGTCGTGATTCTGACACGATATTTTGGCCTGGAAACGTCCAGCCATCTTCAGGTGAGTAGCGAGCACTGAAGAGCCCAGGTGCAGTCATGATATTTGTAGTAGTTCTTGCGCATGAGAAAAGTGCTGGTATCATTCTGCACATGCGCATGCACAAAATGATACCAGTTCTTTTGGCATGCGCAAGAACCACTATAAATATCGTGAAATAATCCGGGAAAGCTTCAGAAGTCACATCAAATACCTCTATGGGGAGGAGATGATTCAAGATGTTCGCAGATTGGATAAATCACGTGAGAAGAGAGCCAGGTTACTGTGTTCAATAATTTTGTTGTTGAAATGTAGAGACCATAATATGATTCCTACTTTTGCCAGAGTTTTTAATTTCATCAATAATGCTGCTTCCAATAATATAAAATGTAGAGCAAGTCTGGCCTTAGTCAGAGAATGTATTCGTTTTATGCGTTGTGAATTAGAAGCTGTTTCTGGAGATTTATTTAATTTACATCTTAAGATTGCAGCAAGATGTTCCTCTTTCAGTTGGGACTGGATTCACGGGTTATCCTGGGCTAAAGCAGACTGGGCGCACAGGGACAGTACGAACAGGCAAAGTGCAAAGTTTAGCTGACTCGCAACATGTAAGTCGCAAGATGTTTCCTCTGGACAATCTGTGGTGAACCTCACAGAGAAATCTTTGGACGACACGGCGATTTCTGTTCTCGCAAAAGGACTAAACTTCGCTCCTATGCCCACTAAGCCTCCTTTGATGGATTTCATCAGTTGTATTGAAAAAGCCAGAAGACCTCTCTCTGTGGATTCTGCAGATGAAATCTAACGAGAGTCCTGTTGTATGCTGTTGAAATGTGCTCCTAAACGTAGTAACATCTCGCCAGCTGAAAGAGTTGCTCTTCGCAGCCTCCAAGAAGATACTACCACGGTCATTCTCTCCACAGATAAGGGTAATGCCACCGTCCTGATGACAAGGGAAGCCTACAACAACAAGATCTACAGTCAGCTAAGTGATTCTACTTATCGCAAAATACAAAAGGATCCAACAAGCCGGATATCAAGGAAAACTACTGCACTGTTAAATGAATGTTTTCTACCTGAACAAGTTACCAAGAGTCTAAAACCATATAATGCAGTACCACCGAGACTTTATGGTCTCCACAAGATCCACAAGGATGGTGCTCTACTGAGATTAATAGTAAGTAATATTGCTGCTCTGACCTATTCTACGGCCAAAAACCTGGCATCTCTACTCAAGCCGTATGTGGGTAAGTGTTGTCACCATATACGCAATTCTGAAGATTTTGTCCATCTCTTGAAGTCTATTAAGCTCAGTAGCTCAGACTTACTTGTAAGTTTTGATGTGATCTCACTCTTTACCAAAGTGCCTTTATTTGATTCGTTACATCTTATTGGCAACTTATGTAATGCAGAACTGACAGCCTTGTTTGAACGCATACTCTCCTCGACGTACTTTTTATTTAATAACGAATTTTTTGAGCAAACAGACGGCGTCACCATTGGGAACCCTTTGTCCCCTGTGATGGCTAATCTTTTTATGGAGGATTTCGAGGAGACGGCACTTGAGTCTGCTGTTTTAAAGCCCATGGAGCTATGTAGATGACACCTTTGTTATATGGCCTCATGGTAGAGAAGAGCTAGAGAAATTCCACTCTCATTTAAATTCACTGCATGGCAACATCAAGTCTATGATGGAGATTGAAAAAGATGAGACTTTACCCTTTTTAGAAGTATTAGTACTAAGAAAGAATGATGGATCACTGGGTCACTCTGTGTATAGAAAACCCACGCACAGTGATCTATACTTACAGGCGTCGAGCTGCCATCACCCCTCGCAAACTGCTGGTGTCCTCAGCACTTTAATTCATCGAGCGCATATAATATCTGATGAAGATAACCTCCACACAGAATTAGAACACCTGGAGAAGGTTTTCAAAGATAACAGATATACTTCTCGACAAATAAAGAAGGCCATGTACAACTACAATAACAAGAAGCAACGCACAGAGGGCACTGATGATGATTACAAATCAATTGCTTTCCTTCCTTTTGCCGGAAATGTGTCCTCCAAAATAGGCGGGTTGCTTAGGAGAAATAAAATCAAGGTTATCTTCCGTCCACCTGCGAAGAGTTTGGCTTTAGTAGGATCCATCAAAGATGACCTGCAACTGAGAAAATCGGGTGTTTACAAGATCCCCTGTGAGTGTGGTGCTGCATATATAGGCCAAACAATACAATCTGTACAGGAACGATGTGTAGAACACGAAAGACACACCCGTCTACTCCAACCATCAAAATCGACAGTAACAGAACACTGCATTTCCATGGGACGCACAATGGAATATAGTAAAATTAAAATTTTAACTCCAGTCTTAAGTTTCTGGGATTCACTTATTAAAGAATCCGTGGGAATTCGTCTTGCCGACAATCTTATAAATCGTGACAACGGCTTTCAGCTCAACAAAAATTGGAATACTGTGATTAATATCATCCAGTCACAGCATAATCGAAGCAATCAATCGATTAACAATGATTAGAAGACTATTGCTCTTCCACCACAGAGGGCATCAAATACAACTCGGGTGTATCGCGCATGACACCATCCACACATGCGCAAAATGATGCCAGCACTTTTGGCATGCACAAGTACCACTATAAATACTGCGACTGCACCTGGGCTCTTCAGTGTCTGAGTTCATTCATAGAATTCTATTTATTTACATAAAATAATATACATTGTAGTACGTGGTACGACACTTTGTTATCTTTCTAGCCAGAATTCTAAATATTTGAAAGTGAAACAACAATTTTTTTCCGATAAATCTGAATCATTGAATGAAAATTTATGATACGACCGGGAATCGAACCCGGACCTCCATGCTTACTAGGCAGACGTCTTACCGCTAGACCACCGCATCACTAGCGATTAAGGTAACTCGGAATAGTCTATGCACGATTTCCTTCATTTCACAAACTTTAATTCAGCTTCCGTGTTCCACAGAACATTGCCACTATTGCCAAGGCTCTCCATGCAGCGGAATAGCACCTCAGCAATGGACATATAGGAACATTCCTGTTTTAAGGTGATATAAATATCAATGTAAATGCAAATAAACAAACCCTGAGAAGGATTTTTGTCTTGAATATGTCAAAGACATTAGTGATAAATCTGAAACATTGAATTAAAATTAGTGATGCGACCGGGAATCAAACCCAGCCCCCCATGCTTACTAGGCAGACATCTTACCACTAGACCACCACATCACTACTGATTAAGGCGCCTCAGAATTCAATGCTTCAATGCTTCAAATGTCTTTGACCTATTCGAGCCGAAAATCTGTCTCAGGGATTATTTATTTGTATTTACATTGAAATTTTTCCGATTTAAAAGGAATGTTTTGTGATGACTATTTATAGTGTAGACTTTTATTCATGTGAAATTAAAAATTATATAAAAAGCCAGTGTTGCATGTTGCTTACTTACCTTTATGTAATTATTCAACACTGATGAAAGAGCTTCACACACTTCTGACACTATGAGGGAAATAGCTGAATATGATACTCTGAATAGGTACATAAGTGAGTGTACGAATCACCTGTGGCTAGAAATCTTAATGTGATAGCCAGTCAAATTCTTGGAGAAATACTATCTTGGAAATTGTTTTATTTATTTATTTTTTAAGAGGTGCTATTAACCACAGTAAATAATCAAAGTCCTCATTCGACATACTCGTAAAGTTACTAAATAAGGCACCATCATCTGCTGTTAGATCTCCTAGTATGCTATACCGTGGGCCTTCTTTAAATATTTTCCTCTTCCACCATCATGTTCCTTCCATTGATTTTCGTTTCCATTGTTGGCTGCACCTGCATGTGCAATGACTAAGTAAGCCTCCGTTGCAGTCACTGGAGCACCTACTCTCCTACAAGACCGACTCCATGTAGCACGAATTCTGTTGCTTTGGTATAAATTAAACTGCCGCATGCAACATACGCTACAAGATGCTGCCTTCTGTAGCATGCAACAAGGCGACGCACGCCACATTTACGTAGCATGCCACAATGCTGCAAGATGTTGCCCCAATGTAAACGAGTCTTTACAGATTGATGAAGGCTGTGGCTGAAAGCTATGGCAGCGGTGTGTGTGTGTGTGTGTGTGTGTGTGTGTGTGTGTGTGTGTTTTGGCATTTTTTATACACCCGTTGTAGTATTACCTCTGCAGAACTTGAAATTCTACAGGATCATGTATGGAAAAATGGTATAGCACCGTCACTACAAGAACTCTTTCTTTTGTTGTAATCTAAGTAAAATTTAGTCTTCTGGCTTGAATCTTCCCTAAAATTAAGATGACGTAATGTGAGGCCCAGCTACTCTGGTCCTCATGTGTTTTCTTCTTTGTATAAGTATACTCGGACTCGTAATAATTCTGGAGATTACTTTTTGAACAAAACAAAGAGAATAATTATAACAAGCATTTACTGCCCAGTAACTTTACAGGAGTTTTATGATAGAACACACTCCTTTATTCTTCTAAAAAATACATTATTGACTCGAACTAAAGACCAACACTCTCGTCTTACATCAGTCTCCAACAATAATCCAACAAAATCTCCTCAAATCATAAAACAAAAAACAAGGTTCATAGAGTGTGCAAATTACATACTAATTACTTGACCTTTAAGTCCATTTACATTCAAATTCACTTAACATAATACTTTTCATCAAAAAATGATTGATACCTAATCTGAAAAATAAAGACATAAAAAATTAGAAGAAAATACTTCTCCATATATGGTTTTTAAATAAACTATTTGACATTCTTATGTCAATTCATTGGGTTGTAGTACGACTTGTTACACTATACCGTCTGCAGCTTAATGATAATCTTGGTGGAGTATTATACTTCTGTAAAGCAGAACCTAAACATGAATAAGGTTGTAGTCAACTCAGTGAAAGACCAAAAAATGATGACCTTATGGAGTGTAGTTCTAATGAATATATTTCAATTTTAATGAGCTTCAAATTATTCATTATAATTTGTAGAGCTGTTTACCAGGTTGAATGCTGCCTTTTGATACTTATATTTCACCAGTAAAAACAACACATGCATACTGGTTTTAAAATATAACTAACATACCTTCTTTCGTAGCTCGATGAAGAAGATTCATTCTTCCATGTCGCCTTGAATCATGAGGTGGTGGATCCTTCTTACATACTTTTGTAAGCTTACATAATAATCCATGTGAAGCTTCTTGATAATGTTCTATCAGGGTTTCAAGCCCATGGATTATGGTATGTTCATCTATTCAAAACATGTATCAAATCAGTATCAACTTTTATAACAAAGAGTCACAAAAAGTATTACAATGCAGTTACAAAAGTATACTGTCAAAGCTGAAATTAATATAAACAATTTAGTTATAATACTCAGACTGAGGTTTTTTACCTATGATATAAAAGTACTTGCACTATTCAGTGCCAAAGCACTGTGCACAAATCTCCCATCATGAGTTTTACTCCAGTGATAAAGTGATAGTACTGTGGTTAAAGCTAGAGAATTAATAGGATACATCATCACTACATTTTCAATGTAAAGATTATACTTTAAGTGTACATAAACTAACAGAAATTTCTTAAATGCTTGTCAATTAGGAATTACTGTTAAAGCACCACTAATTTATATCTTGATCCATACAGCTTCTGATTTCTGTTATGCATCTCCTCCTTCCTCACTCTTATATTTACCTATTAGGAGCAGAATTGAAAGCTATTCTTATTTTGACACTGATCTCTTTTTCATTATAATTGCAGATATTGTACAACATCCATGCATAGTATAAGAAATAGATAAAAATAAAAAATAAAACATTATGTTTCAACAATTGCTCCTGAGGAAAGAATGTTTTCCATAATCTATTATTTGTTAATTGTACATTTTTCCACATCTTCTGTTGTGTTAATATCCATCTTTTTTTCTTAGAAACATACACATACCTTCTGTAACTTGACACAGTGAAGGAGGCAAGAGGAATGGGATTTGGGTAAGATGTTAAATTGGATTCATGTTGATGATGCCTGAACAATGGACCCAGGAGTTGTCATCTGGAAATGTGAATTTGTCCCCAGAATGCCGATGAAACAGTTCAATGACGAGTTGTGGAGCCTTTAACTTGCTCTTGACAGGCAATAATGGCATCTGAAATCCCCATATGATACCCATCTCCTCAGAATATTATTGATCCTCCACCTTGCTGTACCCTATTGACAGTAAGCCATTGGAATGAATCATTACCATGATCTACCTATAGTGTCGATAAGACATAAGGTATCAAACCTATGCGGCACTCATATGTGACAAGAACATTTTGTCAATTTACATAGACCATTCTTGGTGATTTTGGACCCACCTGTACCATGGAGCACAGTGTCTGGGTTTAAGATCCAGAACTCTCCATGGCCATCTAGAACACAAAGAATTGGCTGTGGAGTCAGTTTCATACAGTCTGGTTTAATATCTGCCTCCCATTTGTCCTCAGAAAGTCATTGTTTATCACAGAGGCAGTATGGCTGGGGTTCCTATGGGCAAGACGTCCTAGACATCAGTCATCTACCCTACGGTGAAGAGTACAGGGCAATTTATGAACTCTATAGTTTCAAAACAATTCCAGGACCTTACACATCACTCTGACTCACAATTACTTGCTTTGCAACAGCTCTTGATGAAAATCTTGGTTAAAATAATGCACTAATACCTGTGTCATCAAATGTTAATATTCTTACTCTTATACCATTAATAAACTGTGTACAGAATGTAGGTACAAATGTTACTACTTCATCTACATTCAATAAAATGGGTAGGCTTTTGATATAAAAGGGAAAAGACAAGTTTTGTTTTCATTTTATGACAGTTCAAAGGACCAAGTGTTTAAAGTAATCATGTCAAAATAGGTCCAGTAGGAATGTGTTTATAGCATACACTGGTAATACAAAACTTTTTAACTGATGTATTTGATTTGAGATCGCAGTAACAATCAGTTACTGGACTACTGTCAATTTATTGTTTGATACTGGTTAGCTGTGTACTAATCTTTCCTGTTGAATAGCATGCTTTGGAATTAATTTAAAGACTGTGCTGAGAGCAATGAATGGACACAGGTCCGTGTTTGTGACAGCACGCTGAAGGCAGGTAGCTACTTGCAAACAAAGGGAATGGGAAGCCTCTACGGCTCTGCAAAGAGCATTTTTATAATTCTGCAATTACATCCCTGCAGGTGGTGAAGTACGAGGTGCATTAACATCTAAAAAGCTTGAAACCATCCTTCTTCCTAGTACTTAGGTATGTATGAGAAACATGAAATGTACTGCTGCAGAAAATAGATGAGCCTACCTTCAAATGCAGATAACTGAATCTGACTGGTGAAGGCTTTAGGGATTAGAGGAGCTGTAGACTGTTCTAAAACAAATTTCCAAACTACATATAGGCTGCAGGAAGTTGGCTGACAGTATCAAGACAGAAGAAATGAGAGGCATTCTGTTTGTAATGAGTGTGAAGGTTGGTTCCAAGAAGAGCTCAGGTGAAGTTTTGTGGTAACGCGCGGCATGTATGTCTGAACGGCACGCTGCCCGTTGGCACGACTGGCCGTTGTGTGGCGCTGGCTGGGCTATCGCGCTGCACCCTGCTGGCCGCGAGCCCATTAAAGAGATCTTCCGGGTCCAGCTGCAGCCATTTCTATCCAGTATGGTTTCATCAGTGTTTATGAACTAGTGTGTGCTTCGTAACTGTACTTTGTGCTGTTCGCATGGACTGGAGTGGAAACCGCTCACTTCGTAGGTCCTCAGACCCCGAATGAGACAATTCAAGACTTCTGTACTGCTTGTGGCTTACATAGCTTGCATAGGTGTGTTACTCATTATAACACAAGTGGCAACGAGTGTGGTATTTGACTTGATGTCTGCTACGCCGTGGGCAATGGTGGAAAAAGGGACTAGGTCCAATGGATTGTCAGCTGCCCCCGTGGGGCCAAATTCTCCAGCAACCTCTACAGACTGTGGTTGAGTCCGTTCAACAGTTAACTATGATCGTGTCGGGTCAGCCAGAATGTTTTGATTTCCTTGAGACATAGTTGCCGTTGGCTTCTCTGCTGGCGATTGCTGCCAGTTCTGTGTCTAATGCTACGGTGTTCCCGCCTCCTTTCTCTGGTTTTAATGATTCATTAGAAGATCGGAACTCTTATGAAAACAGGCTGTGCCAACATTTCCTTGCGTTCAGGGTGTCAGACCCAGCTTTGTGTAAGGCTTTATTTCTCTCATGGGTCTCCCCTCACATCTATCAACTTTTGTGTCAACTTCCCTCCCCCCCCCCTGAAGCAACCGACTGAGCAACTTTCGATGAGATGTATCATTTGTTGTCAGCTCATTACCGCCCGTGTACACATGTTATTGCGGCGCGGGTTGAATTTTACCGGTTGCATGAGAAACCAACGCAGTCCTCAGGTTGAATTTTACCGGTTGCATGAGAAACCAACTCAGTCCTATTGCTATCGGTCGTGGGCCGCAGAGCTGCACAGTCTTAGCCGTCATTGTATGTTCATTACTCCGACCCACAAGGAATCGTATGTGGACGATATGGTTCGTGATGCAATTCTCAGGCTTGCTCCAGATAGGGAAGTTCGCCAAGGCACCTTACAATTGGAAAATCCAACCTTGACGGATGTTCTAAACATTGTGCAATCTTTTGAAGTCTCACGGACTGCAGGGGACCAAATAGAGACGTGGGCTGATGTAGCTGCAGTTTCTCAGTCTGGCTCGGCGCCTTTGGATTGCGAGAACATTGCTGTTGTACGGAAGCACCACAATCGCCGTACACATGGTCATAAACAGGCCGTAGCTTTGCAGCACAATCCTGTTCATATGCGTCAACCTTTACCATCTTGCCTCGTTTGTTTTGTACAGCATGACAGGGCAGACTGCCCCAATCGTTGGGTTGTATGTCACCCGTGCAAGAAAAAGTGCCACATGGCTTCTGTTTGCTGTTCACGTCTGACTGTGCAGGACGATGACATGGATGTTAATCTTGTCCAGAATGTTCATTCTTCGTCTCCCAAACTTTTTGTTGAAGTTCAGATTTTCGACAAGGAGGTCACCTTACTTGTAGATACGGGAGCTTCCATTTCTCTTCTTAATTATCTTGCATATATGGCTAGGCTCGCTCTTCTTGGCAGCAGTCATCCGTTCATTAAGTGGCTATAACTGCCAGCGAACCTTATCTTGGGTTAATTTACGGCCTCCATGGCTTATAAATCTGTCGTCAGGCCAGTCACTTTTCTTGTTGTTGACATCACTGCGGCTGCTAACATCTTTGGCCTTGATACCTTTAATGTTTTTGGCTTTACTATCGACAATTTTGTCAATCTTCTTTCAGATTCGGTGCCGTTCCCAGAGTTGGATGCCCTTCGCCGGGAATTCTCTTCTTTGTTTTCTGGTAGGCTGGGTTGTGCCGCGGACTTTACCGCCCAGATTACTATGAAAACAATGGCACACCCTAAGTTTTTTCGTGCACACCAGGTGCCGGTGGGCCCTGCGTGACCAACTTAAGTCTGAATTGGATCGCCTCCAAGACTTACAGATCTTAACTCCTATTTCTTCCAGTGAATGGGCTAGCCGCTGGTTACTGTAAAGAAACCTGCGGGGTCTTTACATATCTGTGGGGATCTTAAAGTTACAATCAATGCACAGTCTGTAATTGGCTTGTACCCCATGCCTCTTACAGATGAACTCCTAGCTTTACATTCTGGTTCGCATTCTTTTTCTCATCTCGCAGAAGCCTATCTTAAGCTTCCTTTAGAAGATGATACAAAATGTCTCCTGGTCTTATACACTCCTTTTTGGTTTATACCAATGTCAACGGCTTCTTTTTTGGGGTTACTAGTGCCCCTGCTATTTTTCAGCATTACTTAGAGCAGCTCCTCCGCCTGGTTCTAGGCTGTGTTAACTACTTACATGATACTGTTGTGACCGGGGCTTCACCCCACTAACATTTACAAAACCTATGATCCCTTTTCTCTGTTCTCCAAGCAGCTGGTCTCGGCTGCAACCTGGCCAAGTCTGGTTTTTTTCCAACCTTCTATTCGTTATATGGGGTTTGAAGTGGCATCAACGGGCACCCGCCCTTCGCTGGACAGTGTGGCCACGGTACAGTCCCTGCCGCGTCCCGCGTGTGTCAAAGATGTACAGGTTTTCTTGGGCAACATTGCCTATTACCATCACTTCTTACAAGGGGCTGCCTGGTGGTGCACCCCTTGAACCATCTGCTTCACAAAGGTCTTCCAAGTGTGAACGTGTATTTTGCATCTTAAAGCACTAAACAATTTCTGCCCCTTGTTTGTTCCTGGGCAATATTTGGTTCTAGCTACAGATGCTTTTCAACATGCATTGATGCTGTTTTGATTCATAAGTATTCCAGTGGGTCAGAGCGCCCAATCGGTTACACGTATAAGACATTGATGTCTACCCAGCAATGATAATCTCAAATTGAAAAAGAGGCTTTAGCCAATGTGTATGCTTGTATGGGGGTCAAGTCTCATCTCACTACTGATCAAAAGCCCTTAGTCTTTTCACCCTACGGTGGGGTTCCTGACAAAGCAGCTCATAGATTGCAGCGTTGGGCTCTTTCGTTCTTTCTCATTATAATTATGAGATCCATTTCTGTTTGACAGCGCAACATGCTAACACAGACGCATTATCTCGCCTCCTCGCAGGTGCTGAACCTGACTTTGATAGAGAAGAACTTTTGTGCATTTTTCTGGAAGAGGAAGCTCAGGCTATTGTTGATGGTTTTCCTATTACTGCACTGGTCTCGGCTAAGTCAGTGACATCCGATCCAGTGCTGCGACGCAATCGTCACTACATTCGTGTGGGCTGGCCAGACACCCCTTCAAGTAGGGCTTCAGATCCCCGCTGAAACTATTGTTCTTTCTGTTTTCATCTGTCTGAATGGGTGGGGATTCTCCTTTTGGCTACAGACGGACAATCTCGGTGGGTACTGATCCCGGCGGAACTTCATTCAAAAGTACTTGAGATGCTTCATGAAGAACACAAGGAGTTTCCCACATGAAAACATTGGCTCACCGGCATGTGTTTTGGCCCGGTATCAATGGTGACATTACAAGGCTGGCGGCTAAGTGCTCATTGTGCACTTCGCAACAGGCGGTGCCTCGGTCATGTCTCTCTTCTGGGCCACACCCCAAACAGCCATGGGAAAGAGTGCATATGGATTATGCGGGACCCTTCCTTAACTCTTATTGTTTTTTTTTTTTTTTTTTTTTTTTTTTTTGGGGGGGGGTATGCTTATTCAAATTTTTCATACATTTTTCGTTATCATATGATGTCCATTGCTGTAACTATTCAGTCGCTGTCTAAAGTTTTTGCCTTGAAAGGTTTTCCATATACAATTGTTTCGGATAATGGCACTCAATTAACTTCTTCTGTTTTTCAAGATTTTTGTACTCGTCTGGGCATTTGCCACTTTACGGCTCCTCCGTTTCATCCGCAGTCTAATAAAGAGGTAGAACGACTTGTGCATGCTTTTGAAGTTCAAATGAACAAATATGTGACCTCCGGCTCTGTGGACGATGCTATTATCCATTTCTTGATGTCCCATCAAATCACGCTGGCGGGGGAATGCAGCCTGGCAGAATTGCTCCATAGCAGGTATCCTCGCAATCTCTTACATTTGTTGTTGCCCCAGCCATCGAGTGCGGCGGCACAACCACCAGGTCGGCATGTTCTGGGTTCTCTTGTTTGGGCGCGAGGTTTTGGCTGTCATCTTTGTTGGCTGCCACTTCTGCACTGTGGATACTATTGTGCGCACTCTTTGTCGCCACTGGGATCAGTTGCGCCCGCAAGTCCTGGCACATCTGCAATCGCCACCTCCGCCCACGTCGCCTCCAGGACCTGTTCTGCCGACATGCTCCATGCCGACTGCCGACATCTTCTTTGGGGCCGGCTCCTGCACCGAGTGCCATGCCCGACCGAGCACCATCAGCGGTACATGTGCCTTCTCCTTCTCCTGTACCGGCACCAGTTCCAGTGGTCACACGCCCTCAGGGTCATGGACAATACCATCTCCTGTGCACCTTCGGCGCCCGTCGGGGGGTGCCACTGCTACCAAAGTCATGGACACCCTGACACCCGAAATGGACGTGAACCAATTTGTGAGTAGTGCAACTGTTCCTTTTTTATCTTCAGTGCTGGGATCAGATGGTGCGCCCTCATCCCTGGTGATCGCGTGCAAAATTCAAAGACGTACCAGCCATTCACACAAGTAAGATCAGGACACTATTGGACTTATGGGCTGGTGCCGGCCCGAAACTGGCAGCCAGATATGGATGATGCATCCCTCATGGATGTAGCGTGGGTGCTTCGGCACCCCTGGAGATTACACCGTGAGGGGGAAGGAATGTGGTAACACACGGTGCGTATGTCGGAATGGCGCACTGCCCATTACCAGGACTGACTGCTGAGTGGCACTGGCTGGGCTATTGCGCTGCACCCTGCCAGCCGCTTCTATCCAGTACGGTTTCATCAGTGTTTATGAACTAGTGTGTGCTTTGTGACTGTACTTTGTGCTGTTCACATGGAACAGTGGGAATTGCTCGCATCGTAGATCCTCAGACCCTGAATGAGGCAATTCAAGACTTCTGTACTGGTCGCTGCTTACATAGCTTCCATAGGTGTGATACTCATTATAACAGGTTGGCTGAAAACTGGCATATAGGGGAAGGAGGATTTGTTTTTATGTCTCAAGAGTAGACATATTAGGGGTGATACACTGTACTGTATAACAGTGATTTTCAGGTAAATGGGCCAAAACATATCCGGGTAAAGTTTTGAAAAAATATGCAGTATTTTCTTATATTCACCTTTCTATTACATGAAATAGGTTTGTTCTGATCTGTACAATACTAAAAAACCAGATATATTTTTTATTTACGAATTCTGAAGAGCTAAATTATCATTTATGTAACTGTCAGCAAGTACATTACTCAGTGTTTGGGTCATTCCATGCCAAGTGGTCTAGTGGCTCCCACACAACCCTCATGGATTTTGATGAAATTTTGCATGAACATTCACACATGTTCTCAATGAACACTGGTAAAGTTTCAGTTTCAGAAACTCAATACTTTCTGAGATACAGTCACTTGTTTAAGACCATAGCACAGCTTCCAATAGTGCGTCATTGAATTTTCAGAAACTTTGAGATGATATATCTCTGGTAGTATTTGCATGAAAGAAACAAAACCTGGCCATCTTATACAACTTTTAGAGCTCTTTAAAGTAAAATACAGTAAAACCTCGTTTTTACATTCTCGGTTTTTACGTTCTCCCGTCATTTACACCATTTTTTGTCGGTCCCGTCAAATTTCCTATGTTTACAATGTTAATTCGTCCTCGTTTTTGCGTTTACATATATACATTTTTCCCGCGTTTTATGCTTTTCAAAAGAATTTTCGTGAAGAAAAATTATGTAATGTACATAAATTGACGCTAGCATGGTTTTCCCCATAAAGTATAGCGCTTAAAAATTATTCACAGTCGAGTTTCCTGACACTTTGCATTTATTCAAACATATATTTCGCCTTTCGTTGTTGACTTACGATGCACCGATTTGTGACGATGTAGTTCCTCTATCCACCAGCTACTTTGCCAGAGTGGCTGGCGTCCTCTCAAACAATCAGAACCAGTTGCTTTGATGAAGTGAGAATAAAGAGTTGCATTGTTTTTGTCATACATATTTCTGAATAATAAAGAACGTTATCTGTCAAAGTTGGGTATAATAATACCCACAGCCTCAAAAAAGCGATAACAGTGAGAGGTGCCGATCCTATGCAAACGACACAAAAATACTTATGCATATGTTTGTACTCGAGAACGCGAATAAATTCTCTAATATCGTTGTGTGAAACATCTAAAAATACAAAAATAACGGAACTTTGAGTTTTACTATGTAAATAATTACGTAATGCCGGTAAAAGGCAGTAATTTTGAAGATGTGTTACATAGCCTGGCAGCAGCGTCCAAACGATATCAAAGCGGTTCAGGTAATTTTGAAGATGTGTTACATAGCACAGCAGTGGCGTCCTCGATTATAATGAATAAATTACGACAAAAAATTCTGCTTCTCATAAAATTACGTTTTGCCTGGCACTTAAAATAGTAAAAATTTGGATAACTTTTATTGTATAATAAACTTCCTGGCGAGTATTTAGATGCCTATTATGTACATATATCACAAATAAACTACGAAAATTCAAGGCTGATGCAGTAAGCATATTTTACCATTTAAAACATTATTTCCTGCATTTTACATTTTCCTGTATATTACACCATTTTACTTAAGTCCCTTGAAAAGTGTAAAAACAAGGTTCTACTGTATTAAGAAAAGGATTTCTGAGCAATTTTCATATAGATAATTTAAAGCAAAGTTGGGCGAAAAAATAGCTGGTTAAAAAAAATGCGAACTTTAGTTTTTTATATCTCCGAAAGTAATTGTGGGATGTACACGAAACTTTGCTCAACATAACTCACCAACATAAGGTCTTGGAATATAAATTTTCATTCTCCTATAGCTTTCCATTATTTCACAAATCTAGGGTACAGTTGCCGATTTTTCAAAGAGTCCTAAAATGGGTATTTTTAACAAAATTTTACAAAAAAGTGTTTTCTCCAAACTCTTCTAAACTATGGTCATTAGAAAGAGCATGTTCTAAACTATCTAGAAAAGTGGATTTGGTTTTGCAATGCAAGCATATAAGGCCCTAAAAAGGAGCATCATCATAGAGGCGCACTGGAAGTTTGAACACATTTTTCTGGAACTCAAATTATACCTGAAATCTTTTATTATGCCTAATAAATGTTTATTAATGTCTGGGATAAGTGAAATAAGAAGTCCTGATGAATAGGACTTAGCTTAAGTCCAAATAGTGAAAGACTATAAATAGAAACTATGTTATTTCTTCTCACCCCTACCTCCCCCCCCACTCTCTCTCTCTCTCTCTCTCTCTCTCTCTCTCTCTCTCTCTCTCTCACACACACACACACACACACACACACACACAAAATTACTGTTTAAAATGAATGTCAATCATAAAATTTGTTTGCATAATCATTATATAATTATTAGTAGCTTGTTTAATGAACAACACTAGCTTAGTGATGGAAAAGAAGTGTATAAATGAGTTGCTATGGTCCATGGTGGTTTAACCACTGATAGTTTCATTTCACATGAGAAAACCAGCATCCCCATCGCCACAGGTGGCATGCCTGATAGCTTAGCAACAACAGCCATGGGTGGGTTTCTGTACCACTGAATCCCAAGCCTAATAAGGGTTGCTTTACACAGGTTCCCAAGTAAAATTATTTAAGTGCCCTGGGTAAAATTAGAAGCCACTCTTAGGTTAGTTAAAGTGTTTCCTCTAACCTATTTCAATTTTTTATATTCTACATTAATTTTGTGATGAATATCAAGAGGAATGGTGTATTGCCGGCCAGACGAATATACTGATGGAGCTGGAATAACTGCAATAATGTGTTACAGAACCCAGCACTTGTCACTTGTTGGTGACCAATAAAATGAATTTGCTGAACCATGTGGGTGCATAAAGTTTATTAATGCATTCCTTTGCGCAGTGGAAGTCTCACAGATATTCCCAATCCACCACAAGTTTTCCTAGATGCGTGCAACATATTGTCCTGGTTGGAGGACAGACATTAATATGCCTCCTTCAGTCCTGTGACCTATTTTAGCTGGAAAAGATGAACAATCATTTGAATCTCTGCTGACTGTTTCATCAATAGGTCAAAAGTGATGATTTTCTCTAGTGCCTGCTACAGTTTGTCCAAGTTTAAAACTCGCTTCTTGTAACAATATTTTTTTTTTTCAATTTCATATTTACTGATGAAAACAAATTTAATTCCATTAATGTTTTCAGAGCAGAAGTAAAACAAATCTAGGTGAACTATTGCAAGCTTCTCTTGCTGCTAACTGCTTTGTTGTACCCCCAATCCCATCACAAGGTGATTTCCCATGGCTAGTTGCAAAAAAAATTCCATTCTGCTGTCATTCCAAAATCACTCTTATGATAGCACAAACTTAGGAAATTCTTGAAATTTTTATATTGAGCACTGGAGAGATCAATGAAATAATGAATGTGGGATATCTGTGCAAACTGTGCTTTTATATATTTGATGAGCTCCTTGACGAAAACATGAACTGTAACAGTGTCATGCCGCAAACAACCACTGATAATGCAGAAACTTAAAGATTCCACTTTCTCATTTTGGCGAAAGTAGATAACGAATGGATGAATTGTTGCTTGACTATTGTCCCAGTGGAAGCCTTGCACAGCATCCTGAACGATAAAAGAATAATTTTTTCTAAAAATCCATTAGCACAACAAGCTCTTCATCTTTTAGATGACATTTAAGGCCTTTAAGATGCAAACTTTGATGTTGGCAATGCAATGATGGCATGACACTCCATATTTTATTTTTTACCATCTTCAATAAATTCATCCACTACCCTTTGCTTCATGTCCAGTGTGGCTCGATCAGTATGGATCCTTAGCTTAAACACAATAACTTTCTGTGGCTCATGCTCTAGGAAACAACTAGCAATTTCAGATTTCACATGTTTCCCTAAGACAAAAATACACAGTTTACAACACCTAGGTATTAAAATCTCCAAATTAATTGGAAAGTTTACATCACTTGATGCATGATTCAAGCAAACCGATGCTTTTCTGGAAAAATGTTTTATATAATTGAATCCAACAATTAGGTGTTAGTTTTCCGCTTGTAAATACTTCCAATTTTGAGAAATACTAAAAAATATGAAGCTATTATTCATTTAATTCTTTATTATCCCCCCCCCCTTTTTTTTTTGTTTTTTTTTTTTACAAATGAGAAGAGTTTCATGCAGATGAACACTTGCAATAAAGGAAGAAGAGCTACTTCCCATAGTTTTTAAGTTTTTTTGACAGTGACATGCCTGTTTGCCAGATATTTTTATTTAACTTATCCCAGACATTAATAAACATTTATTAGGCATAATAAAGTATTTCAGGTATAATTTGGGTGCCAGAAAAATGTGTTCAAATTTCCAGTGCGCCTATATGATGATGCTACTTTTTAGGGCCTTATATGCTTGCATTGCAAAACCAAATCCACTTTTCTAGATAGTTTAGAACATGCTCTTTCTAATGACCATAGTTTAGAATAGTTTGGAGAAAACACTTTTTTGTAAAATTTCACTAAATATACCCATTTTTAGCACTTTTTGAAAAATCGGCAACTCTACCCTAGATTTGTGAAATAATGGAAAGCAACAGGAGAATGAAAATTTATATTCCAAGACCTTTTGTTGGCGAGTTAGGGTGTTCAAAGTTTCATGTACATCCCACAATTACTTTCGGAGATATAAAAAACTAAAGTTCACTTTTTTTTTTTAATCAGCTATTTTTTCACCCAACTTTGCTTCAAATTATCTATATGGAAATCGCTCAGAAATCCTTTTCTTAATATTTTACTTTAAAGAGCTCTACTAATTTTATAAGATGGCCAGGTTTTGTTTCTTTCATGCAAATACTACCAGAGATATATCATCTCAAAGTTGCTGAAAATTCAATGACGCACTATTGGAAGCTGTGCTATAGTCTTAAACAAGTGACTGTATCTCAGAAAATATTGAATTTCTGAAACTGAAACTTTACCAGTGTTCATTGAGAACATGTGTGAATGTTCATACAAAATTTCATCAAAATCCATAATGGTCATGTGGGAACTTTTCTAGATATTAGACCACTTGGCACGGAATGGCCCATATGTAAAGGTATAAAGCATTCTTAGTTATTTTATTGTGTATCATATTCTTGCACTAAAAGCATGAAAGATAAATACAAAATATATCACATATCAATATAGTGATCGAATTGGCAAAATATTGCGTGTTAATTGTGGTCGGCGACTTAACCCCTTATTTCCTGTAATGCCAACAAAACCTACAGATTTTCTGACAATCATATTACTATTTACAATAGCGGGTATTACATGATTTTCAGTATTCTGTTGAGATCGCGGATCAAATATACAAAACCTACCGCAGAAAGTTTGACATTAATATTGTGCATGATTTATTTGTGTCTCATTTCTGTAATGTGTTTTATAAATGAAATAACAGTGACCGGAACTGGATTCACCTATTATGTATCACATACTCTCATAAACTGTCTCCCTTAACACTTTCACTGTGAATTATGCTATCCTATATTGAGCGCAGACGCTTATAAGTGTCAGCCGCAGCGAAAGTGTTTAAACAGTTACTTTGATTTACCATGTTAGTACTGAAAAAATTAACATCTAAAGCTCATTTCTCATTTTCGTTATGTCTCAGTACTGTAACGCCTTAAAAGGTGTACATTTCTGAAGTGATAAAATACGTAACAGTAATGATAATAGACACATATTCTGAATGCGTATTATTTTTGTTGAAAAATTAAATGCACTAGTATGTACCTGTGAAAAAATGCAGGTACAAACGTTTTCAAAAAGAAATGGGCCGCGCCTTAAAAGACCACCCAAGAAACGGTTTGAAGACAGAATATCAGCCCTTATCCTCCATCCTGTCAAGTTACAGGATTGTGTGGTTACCAAATAAGCTTGAACATGATAGTGAAAAGACTTCAGCTCTGTTTGATCACAAGAAGCTGGATAGAGAATGAGGAAGAAAGAGGTTAGGGAACCTCTAAAAATTTCAAAAATAAATGTGAACCCTATTAATAAATCTGAATAAAATGAAAGTTCTTTGTCACTACAGCCAATTGGAAAATAAAACTAAATAAAAACCCTTCAAAAGAAAAGTTTCTGTTAGATTTACACAGAGGATGAAAAATAGAATCAGAATTTTGTGAAGCTTTAAAACAACAAATTTCATACTATTTTTTGTTTTTAGTTTAGTTAAATACACAATATTCTTCCACTCATTTATATATTATTTATGTAAATTGAGATTACATTTGTCACATTACGCACGATTTCATTCCTTAAAAAGCTGGAGAATATTATGCCTCCCTTCTGAATGAACTCAAAGCAGCTATTGTGGATAACTGTCATGCAAATGCAAGAAACATTTGTTATCAATCACGAACTTGAGAAACAATGAACCAAGTGTGTTGAACTTAAGGAAATTATGTCAAAAAATAAGTTAGAAAACTCAGATCGTTTTCTTTCATATTCAACCAAGTTACTTATCAAACAACCCTTCTATTATGGGGCTATTTATTTGCTTACATCTATGAGATGGAATAGAAAACTATATTGTCTGCTATTTGTATAGAGGCTATTGTTGTGACATTGTTACTCCAATGTAACCAAAATAAATTTATGTAATTTGAAATGATACATGCAGTGTTTCATCAATGCAGGTATAAATTGAGGTGTCTGAAAAATTCTACCCAGCAATTTCCTTTTACATTCCTTTCCCCCAGTCAATGTTCTCCTACTACTTTCCATTTTCTTCATTTTCCTATTATTGACTTCCAGTTCCCCAACAGATTTAACAATTTTGTCTTCTTAAATATCTCCCTAGAATACATGTTCATCAACAAAGAAAGTCCATGCTGACCAGTGTTACAAGGTCAGATGAGTCAAACATCCAGATTGTTGCCCCTGCTACAACTAAAAGAACTATAAGTCAGTTTGGCCTCTCCAGATACCCCGAAAATTCTAGTTGCACATACAGAACTGTTATCAGTATCATAGGTTCATGTAAGTCATCCCTACTTGGTAAGGACCATGGTTTATAGGGAAGGTCTAGTCACACAGTATAAATTATGACAAGACAGAATGGCTGAACATCAGTTATTTTGAGGAAGCAAAGGCCAAGTACTGTGAGGTGTTCTATGTGAGAATTACCAGCAACTAACTGTCCATTTGCGTGAACACACACAGGCAGACAGTGTTTGTTGGTAATGAGGATCACCCTGTGGCTAAGTATGCCTTGGTGCACCGCTAGCACATCTTGGCACAGTGTTACACCATCTGGTTATCTGGATACTTCGCACTGACACCAGAACTCTGGAGATGGAAACTTGCCCTTTAGCATATTCTCTCTTCCTGTTGTCCACCCGGTCTCAACCTCCATTAATTTCAAATTCCTGCCCACCAGTGAACAACATCTTTGCCTCTGATCTCTGGACAGAGCCTCTGCCTCGACTGGCATTTCTGTCCAACTTCTTCGCTTTTTATTGATTGATTGGTGATACAGGGCACTTAACATCGAGGTCATAAGTGCCTTCACTATTTACATATGTCTGCCTTGGTGTATGTGCTTGTATATGTGTTTGGGTAGGTGTGTTTGTTTACCTATTCTTTTTCCTCACCCACTCCCTCAAAACCTGCATCCTTTACTTTTCCCTCTCCTTTCCTGCTCTTTTTCTGAAGAAGCAACCCAGGGTTGCGAAAGCTCAGTTTGTGTGTGTGTGTGTGTGTGTGTGTGTGTGTGTTTATATGTGTGTGTCCACGAACCAATGCCTTTTCATCTGATAAGTCAAACCTTCTTTACTTTTTATAAATATTTTTCTGGCCAGAAATGTAGAGGGAAACATTCCTGGTAGGAGAAATATGCATAAAAATAAAGACGGTTTAACTTACCAAAAGCACAGACTCGTTGATAGATACACAAATAAAAACACACACAAACACAAAAATCCAAGCATCCACAACCATTTGTTGATTCATCAGGAAAAGAGGAAGGAAGGAGTGGAAAAAAGTAAGAATGCGGGTCGAACCAGTGCATTTTCGCCTGGTAAGTCAAAGGGAAGAACAACAAACATAGAAGAGTACTATATCAGCAGTGTGGAATACATACAACAGAAGAATTAAAGTTAAACACTCACTATGAAGCTGAGACACAGGGCTAGCCAACAGGCAAATAAATAAGATTAAAAGTAATATTCAGATTTTGGTCAATGTCCATTAGACAGGTACATTTTTGCTGGGCTGCCAATTGGGGCAATGTAAAAGCACTTGAGCTTGCTCAAGTGATTTAAATGTGTGATTTTAGTTTGTTGGCTCTGTGGAAGAACATTACTTAGCTATAATTACACAGCTTAGGAACAATTTCAATCAGGTTTATATGTCTATTACTCCAAGTGAGACTGGGTGAGTTGTTTCATTGTTTGTAACTAATATTGTGGTGACCTTTTTAACTGCTGAAAGCGGTACCAATTTCCACAATATGTTCCTGACAACAATGGAAAGAGTCCATAAAACCTTCGGTTTTCTATGAAATGTGAAAAATTCAAGAAAATTTTTATCCAAGAATATATCTCCTTTAAAATGTTACACACAGAGAGTGTTGTAATGTCTGGCCAAACTTTGTATTCAAAGGCTTTCTTCCTCAATAGAAAGATAAGTGAATCAGTGTCATGACTATAGTAGTTTTTATTTTTATTTATTTATTTTTTTACCTATGGAAAAAAAGGCATCTTCATTGTGTCTTCTGATCTGATAATGAATTATTTGTCCTTGATACTGAACTGATAGCACATAATCCCCTGCAGCTGTGTTGCTTTCACGGACCAAAAAGTAGCCATCTTCCACTTCATCTTCTGTGAACATAAACACAATTACAGTCACAATTAAAAAATTATATTAAAAAAAGAGGTAAAGTCAACCACACACACACACACACACACACACACACACACACACACACATGACCACTGTCTCCTGTCAGTTCAGCCATGGTAGCTGGACACAATAGTTATGTGTGTATGTGTATGTTTTCTGTTTCAAACATACGGCTTTTGGCTGAAAGCTTAAATGTTTAGCAACACTTTTGCTGCTCCTGTTTGTGACTCTCTTTATGTGATAAGTAATTACATTATATACTACAACTACTTACATACTCTGCAAAATACTGTGAAGAGCATGGATTTACTTCCATCAGCTGTGAAGTTTAATGAATCACACTTGGATAGCTCATTCAGGAGAACACTAGGCTATGAAAGACAAGTGTCCGAAATTGTAGTGTAGTGTAGTGTGCACCACGTAAGTCGAATTGAGCACGCCGACTATGTACTTGCAGTGTCCGCCACCAGGGGCGCACAAGAATAGAGACAAGCAGCGCGCCCTCTATGAACAAAGGCGGAGGTAGTGCGGAGTCGCGCAGGCAGTTGTGAAGTGCATGCCAAACAGTTATGTTATGTTCGGTTCTGTACTTAATGGCTGACGTGGGCCATTTATGCTAGTCTTTATGTAATAAAGTTTGGAGGTTACAATACTCATTGGCAACGAGTGTGTTCGATTCCACGAATTCTGTTTTCGCTTAGGTTCAAGAGAGGTCTGTGAAATGATGGAAGCTACACTCGATGAAGTAATATGCCACCCCATTGATCAACAGATGGCTCTTGGTGCAGCGTTGCAAAACCAGCCTCAGCCGTTGCAAAACCAGACTCAGGTCTTCGCAACAGCTTTGGAGAATCTTAGCCAGGTATTTCAGTCTTCAGCGTCGGTGCTGTCCGCGCATGCGTGCCCCATGGCACTGGCTGCGTCAACCCTCGTCTCACACCCACCGCCCTTTCCAGCATTTGACAAGGCCACGGAAGAGTGGAACTCTTACAAATTTACACATGTTGTAGCTGCTCATGTAGAGTTTTATAGATGCCGTAAACAACTGCACCAGTCTTATCAGGTGTAGGCGGCTGATTACACGGTCTTATTCACCATTACAATTTTGTTTTGGAGGTACACAAAGAGTATTATGCGGATCAGATGGTCAGGGATGTGATTATTTGCCTAGCATCTGACAGGGAAGTCACGGAGCGCACCTTAAAACACGAAAATCCTTCGTTGTCAGAGGTCTTAAATTGCCCAAGCTTTTGAAGTGTTGCGGATGGCAGGAAATCAAATCGAGGCTTGGTGTGACATATTGGTTGTGCAGCCTTCCCCCTCTTGCCACCTGCAGGAAGACAAGCCCCCTGAGGAGGACAGCAAAAGCTGCGGGCGCATGGTTTGTAACAACAGACGACACACAGGGCCCCTCTAGTGCCCCTTTGCCCTCTTGCCCATCTTCCTTTGTTAGTCATGATCGGGCCACTTGCCCTCAGCATTGGGCCACGTGCCATCACTGCAGCAAGAAATGTTATATTTCGTCTGTGTGCAAGTCAAATCCCACCGTGCAGGATCAGGATATGGATGTAGATATGGAAATCAACTGTGTGGCGGCAGTGTTTGCGGGTTCATCTAAACTTTTCCTGGACCTAAAAGTTTGCAACAAGGTCCTCCGTATGCAGGTTGATAAGGACGCTGCCGTCACCTTGTTAAATTCACATATGTATGTTGAGTTAGGCTCCCCTTCCCTGCAGCCAGTCACTCGTAAATTGCTCCGTTACAACAAACAACGGATTCCAGTGCTTGGCCAATGTACCACTCAGGCGGCATACAGCACTGTCGTTCACCCCTTAACCTTTCTGGTAGTGGACAATGCAACCACAGTGTCTTTTTGGTATGGACGCAATTCAGTTGTTCAGGTTTTCTATTTCGGACAATGTCAACCTAGTTTCTAACGAGGTACCCTACCCACAACTGGACGAGCTCTGGTCGGAATTTTCTTCCTTGCTTACACCGGGTTTGGGTTGTGCCAAGTCTTTTCTAGCACATATATCTATGAGACCTTCTGTGCACCCACATTTTTTTCTGGCACGCCAGATACCGGTGGCCCCCCCGCAATTCTGTCAAGGCGGAACTAGATGGGCTCACATCCCTGGGGGTCACTCGTCCTATTTCCTCCAGTGAATGGTCTTCTCCATTGGTCATCGTCATAAAGCCAACTGGCAATTTGTGGCTCTGTGGTGATTTTAAGACCACAATCAGTCATTGACACTTATCCATTGCCTTGCCAGGGGGAATTGCTCACAAAGTTGGCAGGAGGACTCTTTTTTTTTTTTTTTTTCAAAGGTGGACTTCGCAGAGGCCTGTCTTCAGGTTCCCTTGGACAAAGAGTCACAGCGTCTGTTGGTGGTTAATACACCATTTGGCCTATACCAGTATTTATGCCTACCGTTTGGGGTTGCCAGCACCCCAGCCATATTCCAACAGTTCCTGGCACAGCTCACAGTGCTCATTCTGGGCTGTATAAATTATCTGGAGGACATTGTGGTGTCAGGCATGTCTACCAAAGATCACTTGCGGAATCTACAGTCCCTATTTTCTGTGCTCCAGGCCACTGGACTCAAATGCAATCTAGACAAGTGCAGCTTCTTCCAACCAGCTATAATCTATCTAGGTTTCGATGTTTCAGACGAGGGTGTCACCCCTTTACACCAGCACGTCACGGCCATTTCGGCCTTACCGCGACCTACGTCAGAGCAGGAGTTACAGGTTTTTCCTAGGCAAGATTGCATATTACGACAAATTTCTCCGAATGTGGTGTCCATAGTGCAACCATTGCATGCCCTCTTGCACAAAGACATGTGTTTCCAATGGTCGCGGGCATGTGAAAATGCGTTTACTCTTTTGAAACAAAAGTTACAGAGTGCCCCCTTCCAACCCAGGCTACAATTAGTTTTGGCCACAGATGCTTCCCAACATGGGATGGGAGCAGTCTTGGCCCAATCTAATGGAGAGGTCAAACGTCTGGTTAGAACATTTAAGACCCAAATGAAGAAGTACATAGTTCAATGTACATGGCGTTAGAGAGATTCCTGGCTTCCACTGTTTTACTCCAATCGGTGATAAGAGCCCAGCAGCTCTTACACGGCCGACAGCCTTGGACGCTGCTTCACCTGTTGCAGCCCCTGCCAGGCCACCTCCGCACAGCAGTGCCGGCCCGTTTCCATCTGGGCACAGCAGTCTGGGCTCGCGGGTTCCGCCGCAACCCCTAATGGAGCCCAGCGGTTGTCGCGCGCTATTCTGGCTGCCGTCTCTGTGAGGTCCGCATGGAGGATTGCCTCACATCTCGACATGTGGATAACTGCAGCGTAGGGACACCCGACACAGCCTCAATTTCGCCCAGCACCTAACGAGGCCGAGCACCAAACCCAACCTCCTCCTGGCTGACACTCCATGGCGTCCAAGAAACGGGGTCCAGCAACACCTACAACTTGGCCAGCATCACCCGTGGTATCGGTGCCACATCAATCGCCACCAGCAGCGCCTCTGCCGCCACCGTTTCTTGCAGTTACGCCACCTATGGCACTGGGTGAGAGTGACAACAGCATCATGGACTACAACCCAACTTCTCCGGACATATCTCACTGGCCGCCAACGAGCAGGGCTCGCGGTGTTGCACGGCACTCTCAGCCTGCACGCCCATTCCGGCTTGACGTTTTGGTCGTGAGTATGAAATGGATGTGTCATGTGTAACAGTTTAGTTTTTCTTCAAAGAAGAGGGAGATGTGCTGTAGCATAGTGCATGCCATGTAAGTCGAATTGAACGTGCCAACTATGTACTTACAGTGCCTGCCATCTGTGGCACACAAGAATAGGGACAAGCAGCGCGACCTCTATGGACAAAGGCAGAGGTAGCGCGGTGTCACGCAGGCAGTTTTGAAGTGCATGCCATACAGTTATGTTATGTTCAGTTCTGTACTTAATGGCCAAAGCGGGCCATTTATGTTAGTCTTTATGTAATACAGTTTGGAGGTTACAACACATATCGATCCAGCACACAGTTTTAATCTGGCACAAAGTTTCATACTGGCTCACACTCTAATGCAGGGGGAAAAATTAATTCTGTTTACATCCCCTGGATGTGGCTAAGTCATATCTCTACATCTTCTTTCTTCCTTGAGTGAGATAATACAATTTTCACATGAGAACTTTTTATGAAGTTTGGAAGGTACGAGAAGAGAAATTGGCAAAAGTAAAGCTCTGATGGTAGGTTGTGGATCGTGCATGGGTAGCACAATCATTAAAGCTCTTATCCACAAAAGAAAAATTTTCATAATTACAGCTTGGTTTTGCACAGTTTTAATCTGCCAGGAAATTTCAAAGCAGCTCACGCACAGCTGCAAAGTGACAAAAATCATTAAGGAAGCAATGACTTCCTCAGCCATCAAGATTCTTACATGAAATTTCTAAACTATGATGATACCTCATTCACACCAACCACACTACACATATCTCTCAACATTTGCATCAGGAATTAATGCAGAATGAATTTCTCATTCAAGCATCATGAAAGAAGGTTGTATACATGGAAGAGACCACGCGACACCTGAAGGTACCAACGTGACTTTGTAGTGGGAAGACATTGATTTCGAAACCAGGTTTTAAACTGTAAGACATATCCATGGGTAGATATAGGTTCTGACCATAATGTATCGGTTATGAACTGTATGTTAAAAGTTAAGAATTTCGAAAGAGATAGAAAATAAGGTTATAAAACCTGAGTAAACTGAAGGAACCTGATTTGTCAAGAGTTTTAGAGTGAGCATTAGGCAAGGATTGACCGAAGTGAAAGATAGCAATACAGTAAAAGAAGAATGGGTAGCTTTGAGAGATAAAGTAATGTAGATCACAGAGGATAATATAGGTAAAAGGACCAGACCTAATACAAATCCTTGGATAACATAAGAAATACTGAACTTAATTGTCAAAAGAAGAAAAGATAAAATCGGTGGAAGTGAAGCAGGCAAAAGGGAGTACAGATGGTTAAAAAATGAGGTTGACAGGAAGTGCAGATTGTCTAAACAGGAGTGCCTAGAGGACAAATGCAAATCCACAGAAGAAGATATAACTTGGGGAAAGATAAGATACTCCTTACAGAAAAATTAATTAAAGTTTGGAGAAAAGAAAAGCACCTGCATGAATATCAAAAGCTCTGGTGGAAAACCAGTACTAAGGACAGAAGGGAAAGGTGGAAGGAATATATAGATGGCCTATACAAGGGAAATTAACTTGAAGGCAATATTGTAGAAATGGAAGAAAATATAGATAAAGATGATATAGGGGATAGAATACTGTAAAAGAATTTGATAGAGCACTGAAAGATTTGAGTAGATACAAGGCACCAGGAGTAGATATTCTCTCTGAACTGTTGACGTCATTAGGAGAGTCAGTCATGAAGAAACTTCCATTTTGTGTAAGATGTATACAACAGAAATAATATCTCAGACTTCAATAAGAATATAGTAATTCCAATTCCAAAGAAAAAGAGTTCAGACAAATGTGAAAATTATGGAACTATCAGTTTAATAAAAGAATGCAAAATACTGATGTTAATTATTGAACAATGGAAAATCTGATTGGAATGTCAATAATACAGGATATATAACAACTCACTGTAAAGATGCTCATTAAGCTGTTGACAGGCACATAAAATAGACAATAATATTCATAAAACTTAAATTTTTGGCCACAGCCTTCATCATAGAAAGAAACACAAATTCACTCAGACAGAACTTGCATATACAACCACCATCTCCGGCCACTCCACCACTACAAGCATCTTCTAAATTTCCACAATCCATCTTAAGGTACATGGTGGAAGGTATACTGTACCATCACTAGGCAGTGGTAGTGTGTGAGGAGGGGAGGGGATTGATGCTGGATAAGGGTGGGGATGGAAAGTTCTGTGTTGCTTGATCGATTGTAAAGGCTAGCTGACAGGTGGGAATGTGCAATGAACCATTGAATGCAGTGAAGGGAATGGGTGGGAGAGAATAAAAGGGAGATGTAGTTGTGTGTGTGTGTGTGTGTGTGTGTGTGTGTGTGTGTGTGTGAGGGAGGGTGGTTTTGAAATGATAAAAACAAGGGAAAAAAATAAGAGTAATTAATTAGGGGATATTTGTGTGTGTGTTTCTCTATATCTTTCCATCTTTCCCTGTTAATCAAAATCATTTTACATAACCTCCTCCTCCACCCCCAGCATCATTCAGTTCACTCATCTTTACTTCTCTTTACTGCTTGATCCCACTTACCTTTGGTTATATGAGTAGCCTATTATCAAAGACGGACATCTGTTGTTTGCCAGAAACTGAGATAGGTCATTTTTTTACTGTGAAACGTAGAGCTAATATATTTATCAACTTTAATATTCGAGGATTTATATCTGGAAGTGACTAATATCAATTTGATTACTCAACCCCCTTCAAATTGTGTTTGAAAATACAGATGTCCGTCTTTGAAATCAAAATGTGCAGGTGTCCGCTTTTGATATTAACACGCTTTCAGATGTCCATTTTTGAAACTCAGAGATTTGCTTACTGCTGACGAGAATCTTTTACAGGTGTTTAATCTGAGAAATTATAGGAATATCGACATAAAGTGGAAAATATTAAATTTTGAACTCAATTACATATTGGAAAAGTTAAGAACTACAAGAATCATAATATTTTTTTAAATTCTATATACAAAATGGAATGTTATGGCCTGAATCTCTAAAATTATTAGCATAAGGTCTATTGAAACTGTTGCCAGATTTTTCCGTAAACATCCTTACGTCAATTCTGACATCGAACTTCTTTCCAACAAGTGATAATTTTGTACAACACACCTTACAATAGAACAGTGTAGCTTACAAGCTAGTATTACCTTTATTTCTTTTCAGTGTTTATTTTCCACTTTTCACATTGCCTCAACCGTTTCCTAGCATTTGCTTCGGGTGCTGGTGATATATTATGTTCCATTTCACTCGCTTTAAGGTGTTTATTAGTAATAATACTATAAAAAAAAATTACTGATAAACTTAAGTGCGGGCTAATATGTCTTAGTATCTGGTACATACTGTCCCCATATCTGATTTTAGATGGCATGTGATCATATACTGTGCTCCCATTGGTGCACACTGCTTTATTCAAAAAGTGTCCGAATTTGATATCAAGCTCTTATGTAGGTGTCTGCTTTTGATGTGAACAGTCAACTTTAACATGTGATTTATCACATTTATGTCGATTTTTGGGAAAAACAACTTCACCAATGAAAAGAGTGGAAAAACTTCCCTTAGGAACGACTGCTAACTAAATTTCGACCATCAGGTCAGATGTCCAGGTTTGATATTAGGCCACTCATATAAATCCTCTTTGGCATTGCTCAATACTAATATTCAGTATCTCTGTCTTCCACAATCCTTAATCATCATCCTCATGACTTAGGTCATGAATTACCTTCCCCTTCTGTTCCCATTCCTTTTCTTTTCCCTTCTCTCCTACCTGATGAAGGAGATCTGCTCCAAAAGCTTGTTACTCCTTTTTTGTCCTTTTTCTTTCTTTGCGTGACTATTGGCGGTACAGCACAAAAGTAAGGAATGGCCAGCCAATCTATCTCTTTTGTAGAACTGCCTTAATTCTAACATACAGACAAGGTAGCAATTAACCATCCACTCTAAGATCTTTCCCACACAGCTAGTGAGGGCAACAGTATGATAACTACTTGGGATTGAGCGATCTTTCCCATGTTTTAAAAGGGGGATAAAAATGCCCTCTCTCCATGAGTCGGGAAAGTGGCCTAATGCCCAAGTCTGAAGTCCAAATTGCCCATCTCAGCAACCACTCTGTGTGTCAGTTTGCTGGATCCTGAATGGCAGTGGCACAAAAATTAGCAAAGTATGTCTTGTGGGCTTGTTTGGAGAGGCCATTTCCCATTACAGCAGCCACTGAATGCCTGCCTCCTTTCCCAAAAATCCTCCTGATGGTCTCCCGTATTGTAGCACTTTTAGTGGAATGGTTAATGGTACTCTGGAACTGTTCAAGATCTCTTCTGACTCTCTCTCATAATTTGGCAACATTCGGCCCTTGCCATCCAAAAGGCCGCAAGGTTTTCTAAAGTTGGCTTGCACTTAACACAGAGCTGCATACCAGGCCGTAATTGCAGAGCACCACTCAGAACTCTAAGAAGGGGTAGGCTACCATTCTGGTTATCATAATGACTGTGGCACAGATGCTTCAGCAGCACCGTGGATCACTTGAGTAATATGGTCCATCTGTTCCTGGACGTTTGCATGAGGTTCCAGCTCAATGCATTACTTGAAGTGTGTCCAGTCTGCTTTACTGATCACCCACTGAGGTGGTTTGCATTCAGGCTCTACTCTGTCCGATAGGTGAATCCAGATGGGGAAGTGATCACTGCCACATAGGTCATTTACCTCTTCCCACTGAGTAATGTGGGCAGGATCCGGAGAGCAAAGTGAGAGATCTATGACAGAGAACTACCCTGCTGCAATGCAGAAGTGTGTGCTTTGACTTTAGTCAATACGCACACAATGACAAGAGTAGCCTCTTTATTGCTCTACCCCTGGGACAGGTGGCAGCAGAGCCCCAAAACACATTGTCTGTGTTAAAATCCTCACGAAGGATGAAGGGGTGGCAGAGCTGAGTCAAAAAACGTTTTTGAGAGCATCAACATTGAGTACATCAAGGGGGAAGTGGGGAAAAGGGAATATACAGTTATTCAATGATGCACATGTATGGACACTGCCACTGCTTGATGGCTTGTGATGAGAAATGGACTAACGAGTGATAGTCTGTATTAATGAAAATAGCCTCTTCTCCTCTAGGTATATCTCCATTAATGTCTCCTTTCTGTGGAGAACATGGTGCATACCTCAGGAGTGGTGGAAGGCTTGAAATTTGCCTTCTGGAGATGAACACACATTGGTTCAATAATCTAAGTTCCTCCAAATTTGTCTTGAATCCCTGCAAGTTCTACTGAAGTATGGGAGTCATCTATCACGGAGTAAAACTTTTCTCTCCTTCTACCATGGTGTGGATTCCATAATAGAAAGAAGGTCAAGCCTTGGAGTGAGATGACTGCCCCTGACTCACATCCAGTTCCGTGAGCTCTGGAGCGGAGTCAGATGAAGCATCAGGTACAGTGACAGTCACCTACGGTTTAGAGTCGAGTCTCGCCAGTACTGGGAGATTTGGTTTTGAATTTTTTTCTCTATTGAAAGTTAGGAAGAAGCACTTTGATTTTACGAGTTCTCCAGCCACCCTTTTCATAATATGAGGGTCGTCCACAAAGTAAGTTCCATTTCTATTTCTATCAGGGGCAGCACTACGGTCGCAGTACTGAGCATGTGTAGCAGTTACTCTGACTTGAGGAGAAGACATGTATACCATTTTCAGATCGCTGCTACCAGTGTGTGCTTTGTAGTGCTTCTTTATAATGTTAGCCACCATGTGTGAAATCAGATATGTGATTCGTTTTCCAAATGCAAAGAAAGTTAAACCAAAGGAAATTCATCAGAAAATCAGTGAGGTTTACAGATAAAATGCTTCCTTGGTTAGAAGATGGGACAGACTGTTCATTGAAGGACTGATCAAGTGCATGATGAATAACAAAGTGGATGACCAGCTGTGGTTACTGATGAACTGGTTCACACAATGGAAGAGAAGATTAAGCTCAACCAAATTTATGAAACATCTGTCCTTGGTGGTCAATGCTTCAATGATGATGACAAACAGAAAGAACCTATTATAAGACTGAATCTACATCTACATCTACATCTACATACATACTCCGCAATTCACCGTAAGGTGTGTGGCGGAGGGTACACTGTACCACTACTAGGCATTTCCTTTCCTATTCCACTCCCAAATTGAACGAGGAAAAAAAGAATGCCTATATGCCTCCATACGAGCCCTAATTTCTCTTATCTTGTCTTTGTGATCTTTACGCGAAATGTAAGTAGGCGGCAGCAAGATCGTACTACACTCAGCTTCAAATTCCGGCCCTCTAAATTTACTTAACAGAAATTCATGAAAAGAACGTCGTCTTTCTTCCAGCGATCCCCAACTGAGTTGCCGGAGCATTTCCGTGACACTCGCGCATTGGTCGAACCTACCGGTAACAAATCTAGCTGCTCGCCTCTGAACCGCCTCTATGTCTTCCTTCAAACCGATCTGCTGCGGGTCCCAAATACTTGAGCAATACTCAAGACGTGGTCGTACAAGCGTTTTATACGCGGTCTCCTTTACAGGTGAAGTACATCTTCCCAAAATTCTCCCAATAAACCGAAGTTGGCTGTCTGCCTTACTCACAACTGTCCTTACATGCTCGTTCCATTTCATATCGCTCTGCAATGTTACGCCTAGATATTTGAACGACGCGACCGCATCAAGAAGCTCACTACTGATGCTGTATTCGAACATTATAGGATTGTTTTTTCTACTCATGCGCATCACCTTACATTTTTCTACATTGAGAGCTAGCTGCCATTCTTCGCACCAACTAGAAATTTTGTCTAAGTCAACCTGTATGCTATTACAGTCAGATACAGACGACACCCTCCCATACACCACAGCATCATCAGCAAACAGCCGCAAATTACAACTTACTCTGTCCATCAGATCATTTATATAGATAGAAAATAATAGCGGTCCTATCACGCTCCCCTGGGGCATGCCTGACGATACACTCGTCTCTGATGAACACTCGCCGTCGAGAACAATGTACTGCGTTCTATTACTTAGGAAGTCTTCCAGCCAGTCACAAATCTGTGAACCTATTCCATAAGCTCGTATCTTCGTTAGCAGTCTGCAGTGTGGCACCGTGTCGAACGCCTTTTTGAAGTCGAGAAAAACACAATCCGCCTGTTGCCCTTCCTCCATGGCTCGCAAGATGTCATGTGAGAAAAGGGCAAGCTGAGTTTCACATGAACGATGTTTCCTAAACCCGTGCTGATACATGGAGAGAAGCTTTTCCGTTTCAAGGAAATTTACTATATTCTAACTGAGAATATGCTCCAAAATTCTACATGAAACCGATGTTAACGATATTGGCCTGTAATTGTATGGGTCAGTTCTCTTTCCTTTCTTATACACGGGAGTCACCTGCGCTTTTTTCCAATCACTAGGAACTTTGCGCTGAATTAAAGATTCGCTATAAATGCAAGCTAAGTAGGGGGCCAATGCCGCAGAATAGTCTTTATAAAACCGAACTGGTATTCCATCCGGACCAGCAGACTTTTTCGTATTTAGCTCTCTCAGCTGCTTCTCTACACCGGAAATACCTATTGCTATGTCCCCCATTTTGGAATTAGTACGTTGATCAAATGATGGTATATTTGTGTGGTCCTCCTGCGTGAAAGATTTCTTAAAGGTTAAATTTAGAACTTCAGCTTTCCGTTTGCTTTCTTCTATTACTGCACCGGAATGATCAACTAGTGACTGGACAGTGGGCTTTGACCCACTTATCGATTTTACATAGGACCAGAATTTTTTCGGGTTCTCGGAAAGATCTTTTGCTAAGGTATGGCTGTGATAATTATTGTATGCTTCACGCATCGATCTTTTTATAGACGCACGAATCTCTAATAACTTTTGCCTGTCAACATTTGCGTGTTCTTTTTTGAATCGAGAGTGCAACAGCCTTTGCTTTCTCAGCAGCTTTCTAACATTATTATTATACCACGGTGGATCTTTTCCATCATTAATCATCTTTACTGGCACATATTTCTCTAACCCTTCATTAACAATGCATTTAAATTTAGTCCACAATTCCTCTACATCCATAGTCCCAGAATTAAACGATGCCCATTCATTTTCTAAGTGTGATAGTAACATTTGCTTGTCGGCTTTTCCCAACAAAAACAAGCTCCTAGCCTTCTTGACTGGTTTATGAACTTTGGTCACCATCGACGCTATGACGATATCATGATCACTAATTCCTGTCTCTACACAGACATCGTTAATAAGGTCAGGCCTGTTTGTGGCTATAAGGTCTAGAATATTTCCATTGCGCGTGGGTTGCCGGTTTAACTGCTCAAGACAGTTTTCGGAGAATGTGTCCAAAAGTAGCTCACAAGACTGCTTGTCTGTACTGCCTGAAACGTAACTAGCGAGGTCCCAATCTATACTCTTAAGGTTGAAATCACCTCCGACTAATATTGCATGGCCCGGATACCTATGCACTACCTGGTGTAGACTTTCCTTGAATGATTCTAAAACTGCTACAGCAGCACTGGGGGGCCGGTAAAAACACCCAACTATTAACTTTACTTCTTTTAGACCTGTTATACGTGCCCAGATAACTTCACAGTTACTTTCAACCTCGATCTCAGTAGAAACAATATCTTTGTCCACAGCGATGAACACTCCTCCTCCAGTTGTATCAGATCTATCTTTCCGATATACATTCCACGCTTTGCTAAATATTTCTGAACATTTAGCCAGCTTTCGGTGCCTAAAACTATCTGAGCGCAATAACTTCCATGCAGCGCTGCAAATTCGGGAACTTTGTTTCTAATACTCTGTAAGTTCGCGGCTAATATTTTTATGTTCGAATTTTTGTTCCGAACGTGGCCTGAATTCGCTGTTTGAATGCTGACAGGCAAGTGCTCATCAGAGTTAGCGCCTAGCCTAAAAAAACCCCATGTGCACTCCACAAGTACTCTGCTACCCGAGTAGCCGCTTCCTTAGTGTAGTGCACCCCTGATCTATCTAGGGGCACCCTACAATTCCCCACCCGATAACGCAGATCCAGAAATCTGCAGCCATGACTGTCACAGAGTCGGCGAAGCCTCTGGTTCAGACCCTCCACTCGGCTCCAAACCAAAGGACCCCGATCAACCCTGGGAACAATGCTGCAAATCGACAGCTCTGCTTGCACCCAGCGTGCGAAGGCAGCAGCCTTCACCAATTCCGCCAGCCGCTCGTAGGACCTGAGGATGTCCTCAGAACCCAAGCGACAAGCGTCATTGGTGCCGACGTGAGCTACGACTTGCAGTCGACTGCACCCCGCAACCTCGATAGCCGCCGGCAAGGCCGCCTCCACATCTCGGATGAGGCCCCCCGGCAAACACACCGAGTGCACGTTGGAATTCCTTCCAGATCTGGACGCTATCTGCCTAAGGGGCTCCATCACGCGCCTGACATTGGAGCTCCCAATAACTAATAATCCCCTCCCCCCGTGCACCTGCTCGGACCCTGCTGAAGGAGTGGCCACACATCCACTCACAGGACGAACGGGCACGGACGGACGTCCAGCCTCCACATTGGCCTTCCGCCTCGAGCGACGCGAACGCCGTACAACCCGCCACTCCCCTTGCGGAGAAGGCGGCTCGACGACGTCCGGTACACCTGAAGGTGCCTCGGTAGCAGGGACAGAGAGCGTAGCGTGAGACACCTGAGGTGTCCCACTCGACGCACCAGACTCCCCACCATCGCCACCGTAGCCAACAGCACGCTCAGCTGTTCGCGAACCGCGGCCAACTCCTCCTGTGTCCGCACACAGCAGGCACACATCCTATCCATCCTATCGATACAATTAACAGCAATTAACAACTGTAAAGATGCCTAGTACTCTAATGAAGGTGGCTGGCTGCTGACTTAACTGTGGTCAGTGGTAACTACACTGTCGAATCAACAAAACTGAGTCCGGCAGCTTTAGCGCTGTTAACGCTGCGGCACTTGTGGCAGCTGGCACTGGACTGACTGATAATGAGCTTAGTAACGGTCTCTGACTTGTTTTGAAATACACCGGTCAAAGACGAAGACTAAACACAACGGTATTTATCAAATACGTTAGAATAAACTATTAAAACAGTAGTACAAACGAAACCTGCAAGTACGCAGGAATAAACCTCTTAAAACAGTACTACCGAAAATGAACTAGACTGGCAAATTAAATTTGACACAAATTAAATTCAGATACTTAGCGCTGTTAACGCCGCGACACTGGTGACAGCTGGCACTGGCACATGAATACATGGGCAGCAACCTTTTATGAAGAAGGCATACAAAAACTTGTGCCACAATATGACAAGTGCCTACAAAATTTTGGAAGCTATGTATAAAAGTAGTTTAACAGTTGTAAATTTTTGTACAATAAATATTTTTTTCTGTGTCTATTCACATTTGTTTTATGTAACCAAACGTAACTTACTTTGTGGACATACCTCGTATACTGTATGCAGGCGATAACTTCTACAGCCCACCCTGATTTTAATTCTTTGACTGATAAGTCCACTAAATCCCTACAGAAAACTACGCCCTTACTATAATTCAGAGTACTATGTAGCTCTGTTTTAATTGAGTATCCTCCAAGGCACTTTATATCTGGAGATTTCCACATGTTAGCTATTCAAAGTTTCCACCAACAGGTACTGTTTCACAACTATGTTGCAGCTTTTAAATTACACAGAATTCCCTCCTAACCCTTGTTGATATAGAAGGCTGAAACTTTATTGAATGAACCACCTTCTCTTAACCACGAGAAACACTTTCTAGATAGCAGCTTCTGTTCTGTCACTCAGTAAAAAATATTTTATATGAGCACTTACATCTGGAGGAATGGCAGACCAAGCTCACTTTTTAGATTAGGTGTTGATGCCCCGCCCCTCCCTGGTACTCCCATCCTGCCAGGAGATGGAAAAGAAACAATCAAAGAATCCATGTTGATCCCATGAGCAGCTAGGGATCTAAAAGCCCACTTAGACAGTAACCTTCATGCCCAGGTAAGCCTTATACAACTGAGGTGCAACAGTATACCCAGAGGTTGCCCGTTAGCAACTGCTCCACCTCAACAGCCACACATCCCATCAGTAAGTAGCACAATTTGGGATTAAGGTGTGTGTGTGTGTGTGTGTGTGTGTGTGTGTGTGTGTGTGTGTGTGTTTTAAGAACAATACGAATATTGTCTTTATGATTTGCCTTATTGTTGAGAGTTTCCACTCAGTCCCAGTCTCTTCTGGTTTAGGCTGTGACAAAAGACAGCTGTAGATGGTGACCCATATCATGTATTCCCTCCCTTACTAATGCTTAGTTCGCCTTCTGTTTGATACTGCTGGCTGCTCTGGAGTTTATGTGGTGTTGGATTCTGGCAAACACTGGAATAACATTCTCTTCTTGGCATCTCACCGGAAACTGAGTATTGAGAATTCTCCCTTTCCTTTGTCACAGCTTTTTCCAGATTCCTGGTATTCAGATGTATTTCCTCCCTGTAGAGTCTTCTGATGTAGCTGTTAAGGCTTTACCAATAGGGTGTTGTTATCTTGGAGAATCAGGCTTTCTGCCAGTAATCTGGGTCGTATTAGCAAAATATTTCAACCAAGTTACTCTCAATCATCATCAGGTGCTTCCTGAGGTTGAGTCCATTTGAACTAGTCCAGTAATTATGCCTGTGTGTAGTGACTTTATGTTCTCTTATTGGTCTGCACTGCTCGAAGCACTCAGTTTATCGGTGCCGACCAATAACTAGATGTGGCTGTTCTGACTGCTGCGCATGTACTTATACCTCTTGTCAGTTAATAATTTTAGTTCCACCTCCAAGTTGTACTGGGCGAATAGTCTTCTGACTCAATTCAAAAGTCAACAAAGTTTCAGCCAACCAGTTGCATAAAAATAGTTTACATGCATAAACCTTGCCCTAGGTTTCGGCAAAAGTAATTTTGCCTTCTTCAGAAGTATTACCTGATAAAATATAATACCCAAATCATATGAATAATATTAAAATACATAAGTGTTTCTAAAATACGTAAGAAATTAAAATCACAGCATTACATGAGAATGTACTTACATTTAGCTCACATTGTTAAATAAAAGATGCCTGACTCCATATCATAGTATAAAAGTAAAATTTAAAACATGTCTACAACATAAAATTGTGAAGCACAGCCACATACAGGTTAAGTGAGCACTGCGTACTAGTAGAGGCGTAAGAACACTAGTGACATGCGCCCGCACTAGGTGGCACCAAGAGAGCTGACGGGCGTGCACGCAGTCGCGGCCGCGAAAGAATTTGAAGAGAAGAAAACTATATGTAATATTGCCGTGAGAGACCACGTACATCGGCTGCCGGCCTGGCGCAGGGGATAGCGTCACGGACTGCGGTGCTGAAGGTCGCCGGTTCAATCCCCCCCCCCCCCTAGCAACAATTTATTTCTTTGTAATTAACAATTCCAGAATGTTCTACATCTTTCTTATGTTCACTTGTAAATTCTACTTGTTTCTTATTTTAACAGTTCTTCTAATTTCTGGTAAATTCTGTCCATGTATAAACAGCAGAGCGCTCTGCCTGAGAGGCAGTCAGTGCTGCGTGTATGTTAAGTTCGTAATAAGTGTGCTTTCAGTATAAGTGCTGTGATTCAGTTGCCTTTGAAGTCAAGCCTGCTCCCATTTCAACGTGACATTGTTTGGTGGAGGCGCTGGGTATCCTGTACAACAGCTGCATCACTGTGGCTCCGATTAGGCAACATGAGAGCCATCACTTACACGGACTGGAACGGGAATAAAAGGGATTTACCGAGTACATCCTTCCAAAAGTCCGTATCATCAGAACCATGGAAACGAAACCAGCGGTAAGCCAGCTGCACATCAGACACCCGTCGGTGTTCTCTGGAGACACTGGACAGGACCCCGAATGGCTAAAAGGGTTCGACCGAGAAGCCAAGTACAACAGGTGGGATCATATGATGTGCTTGGCCAACGTTTACTTCTATCTGGACGGAACAGCCCAGCAATGGTTCGAGAACAATGAAGACAAGTTGAATGACTGGGAGATGTTCCAGGAGGAACTTAAGAAGACGTTTGGAGACCGCCAGTGACAAACTTGTTCGGTGGAAGAACAACTGAAGAACTGGCGACCTTCAGCACCGCAGTCCGAGTCACTATCCCCCGCGCCATGCTGGCAGTCGGTGTATATGGTCTCTTGCGGCATTCAGGACAGTGAGCTCAACGTCATCAATGAAGACCCATGCCCTCCTGTTAGTACAGACAACACACTGGAGGAAACAAACGTGGAACTGGCAATAGGGCCTGGACTGACCAAGGAACAACGCCAGCAGGTGTTAAGTATACTTCGCCAATTTTCGGGTGCATTCACACCTCAGCAGGGGAAAAGTCAGACGAAACGGCCCATGATATAGCACCCTATCAATACTGGGGATCATCTGCCAATTAGCCAGCGTTTGTATAGTGTGTCGCCAGCTGAAAGATGGATAATTCGGGAGGAAGTGGAGAAGATGTTGCGAGATGACATTATTCAACCTTCAGAGAGTCCTTGGTCATCTCCGGTGGTCCTCGTAAAGAAGAAGGATGGCATGTGGCAATTCTGTGTTGACTATCGGCGGCTGGACAGAATCACAAAGAAAGATATCTACCCATTGCAGCACATTGACGACACCTTAGACTGCTTGAAAGGAGCAACATACTTCTCAACTATGGACATGCAGTCAGGTTACTGGCAAATCGAGGTTGACGAAGCTGACAGGGAGAAGACGGCTTTTATTACACCTGACGGCCTCTATGAATTTAAAGTAATACCATTTGGATTATATAATGCTCTGGCCACATACGAACGCGTGATGGACAACTTGCTTTGACACCTTAAGTGGACGATGTGTTTTTGCTATTTAGATGACATTGTCGTTTTCTCGAAAACATTCGAAGAACATTTGAGTTGCCTGTCAACTGTGTTGAAGTGTGTTCAGGCTGCAGGACTCCGCCTCAATCCAAAGAAGTGCCTCTTCGTCGCCAAAGAGATAAAAACCCTGAGGCACATAGTCAATGGAGATGGTGTCCATCCTGATCCAGATAAAGTAAGGGCAGTCACAGAATTTCCAACTCCTCAGCACATTCATGATGTGAGAAGTTTTCTCGGGCTGTGCTCATACTACCGATGTTTCATAAAAGGATTTTGTAACAAGGCACGTCCATTACAAGAACTTCTGCAAGGAGACGCCAAGTTTTACTGGGACGAGACAAAAGAGAGAGCTTTCCAGGCACTTAAGAAGGCTCTAACTTCCGCACCAGTGCTAGCCTTGTACGACGAGAATGCGGAAATGGAACTTCACACAGACGCTATCAGGTATGGGATTGGTGCAGTGCTTGTACAAGTTCAGGAAGGTGCCGAAAGAGTGATTGCCTATGCGTCAAGAGTACTCTCAAAGTTCGAGATAAACTACTCTACAACTGAGAAAGAATGTCTCGCAGTTATCTGAGCTATCAACAAGTTCCGGGCGTATTTATTCGGCAAACCATTCACCGTCGTGACAGACCACCATTCTTTGTGTTGGCTGACTAGCTTGAAGAATCCATCAGGTCGACTAGCAAGATGGGCACTAAGACTCCAAGAGTACAATGTCACAGTGATATTCAAGAACGGGTGCAAACACAAGGATGCCGACTGCCTTTCGAGGAATCCATTAGTGGAACACAACAGCATGAATGAAATTTCAGCCCTCACGGAATTAGATGATGTTACAGCTGAACAGAGGGAAGATTCAGCACTATTAAAAACGATAGAGGCCTTGGAGAAAGGAGAACCGACCAATGGAGAGTTCCAACTTATACAAGGAACATTGTATAAGAGCAACTACGATCCATTGGGACCCAAATGGCTACTGGTCGTTCCAGCTCATCTACAGCCAGCTATTCTCAAATATTTCCACTATGCTCCAATATCCGGTCTTCTGGGATTCGTGAAGACCCTAGACAGAATCAGACGCAGGTATTACTGGAAAGGTCCTTACCGATCTGTCAAGCACTATGTGAGTCACTGTAAAGAGTGCCAGCGACGGAAGCATGTGCCGCAATTACCTCCAGGGCATCTTGGACCGATTCCGCCGGCAGCAGCTCCATTCCACTGAGTTGGGATCGATCTTTTAGGGAGGTTTCCGAAGCCGGCAAACGGTAACTGATGGATAATAGTCTGCACTGACTACCTTACATGCTATGCTGTCACCAAACCTGTGCCGACTGCAAAAGCTCCAGAGATCGCAAAATTCCTTGTAGAAGACATTATTTTGAAGCACGGAGCACCACGTGTGATGATATCTGATCGTGGAAAAGTATTCCAGTCAAAACTAGTAGCAGAAGTAATGTCATGGTGCGACATTGTCCACAGAATGACAACTGCATACCATCTTCAGACAAATGGTCTTACGGAACGTTTTAACAAGACGTTGGCCGATATGCTGTCGATGTACGTCAGTGTTGAGCAGAAGGATTGGGATACAATTCTGCCAGTCATGACATTTGCTTACAATACCACAAGACAAGACACCACAGGCTTCACGCAGTTTTCCTGCTCTATGGCCATGAAGCTGAGACGACAATGGATACGCTGTTTCCTTTCCAACCGGACGACAGTCAGGATGACTATGTTAAACAGCTCATCACCAGGGTCGAAGAAGCAAGACAGCTGGCTCGCATACGGACACTGGACGCACAGGAGAAGGACCGTCAGCGGTATAACGACAAGCACCGACCTGTTGTGTACAGCCCAGGAGTTCTTGTATGGTTTTTACCCCTGTACAGAAGGTTGGACTGTCAGAAAAGTTATTGAAGCGATACTTTGGTCCATATCGTGTCATATGCCGCCTGTCAGACGTCACATACGAAGTTGAGAATTATGAGCCGCCATCAAAACGACAAAAGCGAAGAGAAATTGTTCACGTCTTGCGCATGAAGCCTTACTACGATCCTGAAGAGCGGGTAGACAACAATGGCTTCCTGTTCAAGGACACTAAGAACGGTAATGTTACTGATGAAGCCACGACAGGAACGTCTGTCATCGATGATTGTGGAGAAGGGAAGGATTCCCTTGAACTGCCATACAGAGGACCATTGACAAGGTCAAGATCCAGGACATTTCAGCTAGCTGCACAGGGCACGTAACAGCGGGTTGCTGTTTTTCTAGGAGAGGGAGCAATGCCACAAGAGACCACGTACACCGACTGCCGGCGTGGTGCAGGGGATAGTGTCACGGACTGCGGTGCTTATTATACATCACAACATTAGAAAAATATAAACAAGTGCACCACCAGAATTCTGAGGACAATAAACACCATGCAGGAGCAAGTATTGCATTAACAAATGTCTACAAACAGTATAGGTATTGTCTACTTGCAAGTTGCAGTTGGTAATTTAGCATATTGCCATTGTTGATGATGAGGTGTTTGAAAATTTCATATTTTTCCCATATATCTAATTTCCTTCCCTTGGTCCCCCTACGCAAAATTACAGTAGGTCTGTTCGAGTGTCGAAAAATTCACCAGTCGCCACTGTTTCCGACTACCTCTACTGCGCATGCCCAGCCTCCGCCAGTTGCAACTGCAAACGCCAACTCGAACGCTTTTTTTCTCATGTTTCATGGTTTGGCCACCTGTAGCACTAGTTGACTCATTTGCTCTCTCAGCTGCGTAGACAAAAGGTTTATGATTTAAAATAATGAAACACAACAACCGCAATAGTTTATTATACTGAGCAGTATACCTTTTCATATCGTTAAATACAAATATTTATGTGACATTTACATGAGGCATTCTGCTGATTTTGATCCATGCTGTGTATGTATGTGATGGAGGAGGCAGTATAAAGGTGCGGTATAAAGAACATCTACTAGGGAGGACAGGATGCAATGTGCATAATCCGACCTTTGCCGAGCATTTGCTCATAGCCGATCATGTCCCTAAATCGTTAGAAGACACTGTAATTTTGCATAGGAAGGCCAAGGGAAGGAAGCTTAGATATATAGGAAGAATATGAAATTTACAAACACCTCATCATCAACAATGGCAATATGCTAAATGACCAACTGCAACTTGCAAGCAGACAATACCTATACTGTTTGTAGACATTTGTTAATGCAATACTTGTCCCTGCATTGTGTTTATTGTCCTCAGAATTCTGGTGGTGCACTTGTTTATAGTTTTCTAATGTTGTGATGTATAATGTTTATCCCCTTCCCTCCCACCGGAGGCGTGCTGTTTATTCTTAGTTTGTGTTTCATGCACTATATGTCTGGCCACTGAATATTTCCTAACTTTTCTATTTTCAATTTTTGCGTGTAGGCACGTATATATATTCTACCATGCACATGACTCGGCTCCAGATTTCATTGCACATTTTTTCTCATCTGATTTCCCATCTTTCTTTACCTTATCTGTTTTCTGTCAGTATCATATTATACATAGTTTTCTTCTTTTCAAATTCTTTCGCGTCCGCGACTGCGTGCACGCCCGTCAGCCCTCTTGGCGCCATCTAGTGCGGCTGCATGTCACTAGTGTTCTTACGCCTCTACTAGTACGCAGTGCTCACTTAACCTGTATGTGGCTGTGCTCCGCAATTTTATGTTGTAGACATGTTTTTTAATTTTACTTTTATACTATGACATGGAGTCAGCCACCTTTTATTTAACAACTATTTCAATGTGAGCTAAATGCAATTACATTCTCATCTAATGCTGTAATTTTAATTTCTTACTTATTTTAGAAACACTTATGTATTTTACTATTATTCATATGATTTGGGTATTATATTTTATCAGGTAATACTTCTGAAGAAGGCAAAATTACTTTTGCCGAAACCTAGGTCAAGGTTTATGCATGTAAACCATTTTTATGCAACTGGTCGGCTGAAACTTTGTTGACTTTTGGATCATGTTCCACAATTGCTGAACTGCAGCCATGTTTAAAATTTTAGGCTTCTGACTGTCGACATTTAAGCTTCCTTGTAGACAATTCTGTTTTGTTGCTACACCCAGTCTCATCAAGTGACCCCTCTGGTGGAGAAGCAGAGTGCAGTGCCTTCTCAATATCTATGCAGGAGTATCTGTTTCTGAGGAACACAGACTGACGGTGTTGCAGCTCATACATCAAGTTATCTGGATCCGAAAAAGTTCATGTCCGATGAACCAGAGTTTTGAGTACACCATTCTTTTGCTTTAGCTTTAGCTACTAGCTTGCAGATATAAACATTGTGAGTTGGTTTTCAGTAAATACTGTGACCAAAAATGTGATCTGCATTCCTCTGGACAAGAATTTGAGTTGTCCATTCTTTTCCGTTTCCATGGTGAATTTCATGTCAGGGTGCCGAGTGTTAAGATGTTCTAAAAATCAAGGAACATCAAGACAATCAGACAAAGGAGCCAAAATACCACACATAATAGATCGTGAATAAAGTGATCAAAATATTGTGCTAACGTGGCGCAAATAACCAGCAGAAACATTGATTCTCCAAGATGACAAAGTCACCCACTTACTGAAAGTCGTAAACCATACCACTATGAACAGCAACCTTTCTCTGACGCTCCACGCCTACAAATTATGCCTCAAAACACACTAGGAAAAAATAATTAATTTTCTGTTCATGAACGTCTTCTTCATCACATTTGTGGCAATCTTATTTCTTTTAGCATACCGAGAATTTCGGACATATCATTCTGTTCGTCATTTTCAATCATACCTTGTGAATTTTCTTGTGTGTCCAAAATTTTATGCCATGCTTTTTTTCAAATTCTCTTTCTTTATACTGTTTCATGCTGCACTGATCATGTAGGACACGTCTTTCAAGTCAATATTCTTATGATTTCTTAAGATACATTCTTCTCCATCGTCTTCTCTTTCTAACAATAACTTATGCAACAATTCTCACCTGTAATATCGTTTGAAAGTCTCAATAATGGCTTGATCCATGGGCTGTATTAAAGAGGTTATGTTAGGTGGCAGAAATATTACCTTTATGAACTCGTCTTTTTCGTTTAAAATATCACATGACAGATGAGTTGGTGCATTGTCAAGGAAAAGTAGTGTTATCTCCCTCTTCCCATTCTTTAGCTGATGAGCTTTTACAGACGGTACGAAACTGTCCAGAAATCACTTCATAAAAATCGTACTATCCATCCAGGCGCTCTTTTGTGAGGTGTACACAACAGGCAAGGCTGACATATTAATGTGCTTGAAACAACAATGTTTTTTACTTTTACCAATGACGAACATAGGCAGTCAGTGACTTCCAGTAGCATTAGTGAAAGCCAAAGCTGTAATATTGTCCTTGCTTGTTTTAGGACCAGGTGCTGCTAATTCATGACATGAAACAAGATTTTTTCTCGGTAAAGCTTTCCAGTTATGTCCAGTTTCATCAGCATTGTAAAAGTTTTCAAGAGCATAATCTTCTCTTAATACGTCCCTTAGTTTGACTTTAAAAGAATCAGCTGCTGAAGAATCAGCCGACAGTTTTTCTCCCTGTATTGTAAGCTCACGAATGCCTGTGCTCGCTTTAAAGTTCAAAGGCTCCAAGTTTTTCATTGAACTGCATTGCCTTCTCACATAGAATGGAACCTGAGATAGGTTCTCCTTGCGATCTCTTTTGTGTAAACCACTTGTAAACAGCATCATCTAGATGTGTGTTAGTGGCGAGCTTCATAGTTTTACGGCTTGTTGATCCATCAGTAGAATCAAACATAGCTATAAAATTTGCTATGCTCATCTTTTGTTTTTTGATATCCATAATTGTCGACTTCCCCACCTTGTACTCATTGGATAAAGTGGTCGCAGATTCACCTTCTTCTAACCTTTTAATAATCTCGTACTTATCCCTCATAGAAAGGACATCATGTTTACGTATAAGCATTTTGTATCATCAAGTTCACTTCTTCACGCAGCAGCACACAATTGGTCGTAACAGAGAACAGAAAGTGACTGTTTGCACCATGAGAAGCTCTTCTTGGGCGCGCGCAATTCTTCAAACTGCGCAGAGTGGCATGCCTGTGATTGAAGAAAGTGGGAGGAATGATATGGATATCAATGAAAGAGGAAAGCAAGCCCACAGATTCCTGCGAAGTCTGGTGTGGAGCAAAGTTGTACCCCAGAAGATTAATCATGTGATATACCGACAGTATTATGCTCCAATACTAACGTATATATCAGAAATGTGGGTTATGAAGAAAAGGCAGGTGAGCAGAATACAGGCGTGTGAGATGAAATTCCCCAAAAGCAAGATTGGTGTAACCATAATGGACAAAATGAGAAATGAGAAGGCAAGGGAAATGGTTAAAAAGAAACCTCTACAAGAGACCACAGAGTAGTCAAGACTGAGATGGTATGGGCATGTCAAGAGAATACAAGATGGCAGGATTCCAAAGAAAACCCATGGGATGGAAATAGGAGGCAGGAGACCAAGAGGAAGACCAAGGAATAGATGGAAAGTGTAAAGCAGTGAACAGTATTCAAGTAGTAAACCAAAGATTATATGGTAACATCAATAAAACCAATTGATCACAGTAACTTTATTACAATATTAATAAAAACAACTTATCTTTTCATACAGTATCAATTTAGTTCAAATGAAATTTGATTCAGAATCAAGCTGAATGGAGGGCATGATGTACCTTGCAGTAGAAGCTGTTCAGCTGCTTCTCTGGATATCTTTCCATGGTACCAACAGATTTCATCATCCCTGTTCATTGTCACATCTGAGTTGGACTGCAACAAAACAATGTCATCTATATTACAAACTATACTTCCATCCTCATTTCTAACAGTTTATAAATTACACTGTGATATGGCAAACACATTATTAGTAGCATGAAAAACAAAAACAAAACACAAAAAACCAATAAATGATTTTTTCATAGTTAATAATCAACTTTATTTTCTCTTGTTTGAAAAAGCACCTAGCATTGACTTTACACTGTACCCTACTTTTTTTAGGTCTCTTCTGCTGCACAGTAAATATGAGTACACAGACAGATGACAGATTCAGTTTTTGTCACTTATAACCACACTTATTACCTTGTTTCACAAAACTTTGTGTTTCAAAGTGGTTCGATTTATTTAACTGAAAAATGTTTCGATATGAACTAACTGCTGTATCAATCAATATGTATATCTACATCCATACCCCGCAATCCACTCAAAGGTGCATAGCTGAGGGTACTCAGTCCCATTACTAGTTACTTGGCTTCCTGTTCCACTTCATATATATATATGAGAAATTAGGGCTTGTACAGATGCATACAAGCACTCATTTTTCCTCTCATTCTATATGGTAGCGCAACAGGAAAGCCAGTAACTGGTAGTGGTACCGAGTACCCTCTGCCACGCACCTTTGGGTGGACTGCGGAGTATGTATGTAGATGCAGGTGCATCTGTATGAGTCATAATCGCTTTGAATTCTGGCCCTATATATAAATTTCTTCAACAGTGTTGCTCGAAAATAATGTCACCTTCCCTCCTGTGACTTCTATTTGAGTTCCCAAAGCATTTTAGTAAGACTCGCACATTAATCGAACCTACCAGTAAAAAATCTAGCAGCACAACTCTCAATTGCTTGCATGGCTTACCTTAAACAAATCTGGTGGGGATACCAAACACTTAAGCAATTCTGAAGGTGGGGTCATATAAGCATTTTATTTGTGGTCGCCTTTACAGGTGAATCACATCTTCCCAAAAGCATCCCGTTAAACTAAAGTCAAACATCCACCTCTCCCACAAATGTCCTTATATGCTCGTTACATTTCATATCGCAGTGCAGCGTTACACCTAGATATTTAATTGACATGACTCTGTCAAGCAGCATACTACTAATGCTGAATTTGAACATTATGGGATTGTTTCTCCTATTCACCTGCATCACCTTACATTTTTCTATATTTTGAGCTATCTTCCATTCCTTTTGGTTCAAGTCATCCTGCATCCTACTACAGTAATTGAATGCTGACACCTTCCTATACATCACAGCATCATCAGCAAACTCTGTATTAATCATTAATAATAATGATGAACTTATAATGTTACAATGTATTGTATCCAGATAGTAAAATGAAATCCACAAACAGATATCTATTTCTTGACAGAATATAAGTGGGGAAAACTGCTTCATGCATCACTCATTTGAAGTTATGACTGCTAAGTGATTCATGATAACTTCACTTTGCATTGGAGTGTGCACTGACATGAAACCTTCCTGGCAGATCCCAGTTCTGATACACAGTTTTAATCCGCCGAGAAAGTTTTAAACTAAATGGTCATTATATACCATAAACTCAGACATTGTTAAGGCAGATAGAAGACTTTGGTTCAGTAGTACTGAGAAAAAAATCAGTTTAAAAGAATAACATATATGAAATATATGTAAATTTCTCCCTAAAATATAATTCACTTATGTTGGATAAATGGAGTAGGCCTATACAGAATATATACAGTACAAAAGATAGGCAACACAAACGCTCAATGATTTGTCTGAGCCAGGAACAAGAATTCCAGGATGCTGAAAAACCTATACTGGCAGACACTTGAAGAAAGATGTAATCTATTCTGTGAAGCCCTACTTTCAACATTGAAGAACCAATGTTAAGTGAGGAATCTATGCAAGATTAGACAATTTCCTAAGCTTTATTATGGTCCATGCAAGGCACTGTGCTTGTTACAGCACAAATTTTGGCAGCACCTCTGCTAGTATCGCAGCCAGAAAATAGAAAATTTGAAACACTTGTTGTTGTGACAGACTGCTTTGTAGCATAACCAGAGGTCGAGGTAAGGTTGGAAGGCAAACATTTGGTTTTGAGCTGGCAAACCCAACAAATGTGAAAACAACCAATTTGGCAGAGAGTTGGGAAGCCAATGAATGTAAAAACAGAAAACCTGGTTCTGTTAAAGCATATTTTGTTAAAATCAAATATTTGAAAACATAATATCACTTTTAGCTACACAACTCAACTGTTCCATCATCTTCGCTCATTGCAGACATTAATGACATACACTTCAAGGAAAGAGTGTGGACAGCCCTTTGTAAAGTTTTGCCAGACTATTTGCTGCTAGGAGAGAGGTCTTTAAGCAATCATTCTTTTTGTTTTCGTGCCATGTAAATGGAGTGGGAGAAAATTGTAACTTTGGGAAAATGGGAAGTTCCTTATGCCTTGCAGTTCACCAAGATATGTGGATGTAGTTTGATCCATAGTTCTATGGAGGATACTTAGTTAAGGTAGTTCCTAAGATAGATAGCAAAACAAATATTCAAAAGAAGCATTATTAAAGATCAATTATGATGGATTGTACAGGATGGTGCTGAGTGTTCACATAAGTAGGGAGTCACTGATAAAATTTTTTATCATCTATGTTAGTGACTAACATCTTTACTTTCCATTCCATTCTAACTACAAATTTTTTAAAGCAAGAACCATAGTTTCAACAGATCTGTAACCTTTGTTAAAAACTAAAATATATTAGTAATCATGGGTAAAATTTTACAGTTTGTGTCACAGTGTAGTGTCGAGTGTTCAGATGTTGGCAGTGGCCGGAGCAAACAGAATTGTATAGGATGGGATTATTTTTCATACCGACTATGAAGTAAATAGTTAATGTTGTTCCTGCTCTATGTTTGACAGGTTCTCGATGTACCCTTGTCCGGTCACTGGAAAAATTCATAACAAAACATTCGGAAAAAGAACGTGGCTGCCGTACTTCACATGCAGCAGCCGTAGCCAACATATGAACACAAAACACTATGCCACGACAAGGACTGTAAAATTAAGCCATAATCATGATTGTGAAGTTTTTGCTTTAGATGCAGTGCTCCTCCAACTACAATATGGTAGTAGGGGTACAAGCTATTAGAAAGATGTAGAAGAAAAAGAATTGAACAAAAGAAGAGAAAGAGAAACAATAAGAGAGCTCTAAAAGGGAATAAGAACAGAGGTGTATGAAAAAGTAGAAATCATGAGGAGATTTGGGTTGGAGTGTTCTGCAAGATCTGTCCATCCCTCATTCAGAAAAGATTGTGTCACCCTCATTTTGACAAATGAGCTAATGTGAAAAGTCCTACTATGCCTGGACTGGACACACAAGGTGACTTATACACCTCTGAAGAAATGCATTAAGTGCCTGAAAACTGTTTGAAATATTTAAACATTCAAATTGTGCAACTGGTTGCTGTTTTTCTCCCCAGCATCAGTGAAAACGAAGTAATAAGTATATTTTCAGTTTGTTGTTTTGTAGTGATTGGTATTGATACAGTGAAAAAGTTATGACATTTTTGTTGCAAGAAATTAATTTGAATAGTGTTCCCTGTCTTTTTTATAGTAGCACACGAAGATAAATTATTGAAATTTGCACCTTCCATACCTTCCAACTCTCCCGATTTACGCGGGAGTCTCCTGATTTTTCACATTTTCTCCCGCCTCCTGCTTTTGCCATTATTTCTCCCGATTTTTAGCTTTTGTCCTGACACCCAAGATTCGATTTTCCGCCAATGGTCAAAAGTCCTTTGCTCATTTATCAATTAGAAATAAATACGTATCGAATATCATAGAAATTAAGAGTTGCACTTGACTTATATAATGATTGTTTCTATTCTTTGCACATATTTGCAAATACACATGTAGTGTTTCAAAGTTGTGCTGCTTTTGAATGTGATGTTTCGTCAGTGTACGTAAGTGAAAACACTTCAGTGGTTTTGTAATCGCTGGTAACCTTTTGATTGGATAGTTAGGGGCATCAGTTTCATACGCGAATTGCAGAAAACAGGCAACTTTCGTGTTAACAGATATTTTACGTGATTATGGGATTTCAATTCGGTGGTAGGTGGTCCAGTATGGCAAGAAATATAACCAATTTTTAAGCAGTTTTCAGAACATTTTTTTCTATTTTGTACTCACTCTTTGCCGGTGTGATATTTCCACATAACGTGGTCGAAAAAGCAATGTACCAAAACAGTGCAGAGTAACAATAAAAGACTGAAATTGCTGAAAAAAGTGAAAGCGATCATGCGATACAAGCAGAGAGCTTATTTACATTGTTTATTATAGAGTACAGTTTACCAATTAAATACGACTGTGGGTCATTTGTTCCATAACATGTTCCCAGGTTGCAGTATAGCACAAATATACAGCTGTGAACTTTTTTTATTTTGATCTAAAAAATCAATCACTTTACCTTGGCTGGCTACAAAATATAAGGATGTAATCAACAATTGGGTTAACGCAAGGTTTTTTTGTAGCCATTATGTAGCGTTATGAGATCATAGGAAAAGACTAAAATCAGTTATCTTAAGGCTTATAATAAAGTGCACCGCAGTGTTTGATAGAACGTATCTCCTGATTTTTTGAGGAATCTCCCGATTTTCTAAACTGGATATCCTGATTTTTACATTTTGAAGGTTGGCATGCATGACCTTCTCTTCCTCGGAGAGTCATGAGGATTTGATAAATAAAACAAACACCAAAGAAGATTCAACCAAAAATGAAAGTATGTCAGAAGAAGGGCATAGGAGATGGAATGGCGATGCAAAGTTGATGTTTGTGATGAGTCCTCCTTTGAATACTGTTTAGAGGCAACTATCAAGAAATAAGAAGTAGCAATGAACTACATCAGTCATGACAATAAAGGGAAACAGAATGCAGCACATCTCCAGCATGCTGCAATGTTGCAAAACATCTCAGATATAATGTGTACTCAATGTGCCAGCTCTAGAATATAGCTACTGAGGCATTTAACAATTGCCACTAAAATGGAATTTTAATTTTTGACAAATGCTTACTACATTAATAGGATCATCTTTGAAACATTTAATAACAAAACTGAGCAGTGATTGTACACAATAACGGGTGCAGTTGTATTCTCAATCCTTTTTATGAGTTCATTTAAAGAGTATGAAGCAGAACAAGTAACAAAGGTACAAACAGGACAGCTGAGGAGGTAGGTAACTTGTGTAAATCTCAAATAAATCTGAAGAATCTGAGAAAACAATAGGTTTGATGAACAAGAGAAGAAAAATGAAAGTAGACAGAAGGCTAAGACAGAATATGCAGAGCTGTGCAAGGTTGTGAGAAAGAACATGAAGGAAAACATAAAAAAGTGTGAAGAAGATGCACTAAAAGCCAATCCTAAAAACAAAACTGGTTTAAAGAGAGTAAAGTGAATGCTTATCATTAGCAGGAGTCAGTTAATATCATTAGACATAGATCAAGGCCAAACTACAGATAAGAAAGAAATATTCGAATATATTGACAATAAAAAGTAACTTACAATAAAAGCAATAATAATACAGATGAATTACATGATTTTGGCTCCTGAATCACAGAAATACTTTCCTCTGAAGTCAAACATGCAACAGATAATATGAAAAAACAAACTGCTCCTGGTAGTAATGACCTCTTAATCTATATTTTAAAGTTGATGGATGAGGAATCATAAAGCATTTAGCTAAGATATTTTGGGTTGTTTGCATAGTGAAACATTACCAAGAGATTGCAACAAAGGCAAAATAACCGCAATACATAAAAAAGTAGTACTAAAAATACAAAGAACTATTGCCCTATTAGGCTTCTGACCATTCTATACAAGGTTTTTACTAGAATCTTGACTTGAAGAATGAGCATTACACTTGTGGTAATTGGAGGTCATATCCACATAAAACACTGGTTATAGCAGGAACAAACATTTATTGATGCTAACACTACAAAGAACAATCCCAAACTGGTTTGTGAAATTGGCGGAGCAGCCTGTTGCTGCGGCCCTCCACAAAGAACATGACATGAAAGATAAAAAATACAATGTTTCTAACAATATTGATTTACTGGCATCGCCACACATTTGAACTGGCTCAACCCACTGAACAAGCAGGGTTCCACTCAGGATTTAATTAAATTGACCAAATCTTCACTCTAAATGAAACAATTTGTGGAACAAATGAGTACCATCCACCTCTTTGCCTTGCCTTCATAGGCCATATCTTGAATAAGCAATTGTTTCAATCAATAACCCATCTTTGTTTGGGACTCAAAGAACATGGAACAGAATGGGACTACATTAAAATCCTATATGATATAAACAAAACCACTGGCTTTGTGAGCACTGCTGAGGAAACCAATGACTTACCCACTGAAAAGGGTGTAAAACAGGGTAACTCAATATCTCCTGATTTTGGTAGTCCTAGAAAAAGCTATATCTAAATTGAATTGGGGGGGGGGGGGGGGGGGGAGGGAACACAAGTTCTCAGAAAGAGACTGAACAACTTGAGGTTTGCAGATGATATTATTCTAATTGCAAATGATGTAAAAGACCTACAAATATCACATAGTGATCTTGCATTAGTGTGCTTTGAAAATGAACACTTAAAGAATCAAGATAATGAACAATGAATGGATACTAGAGGGATCTGTTGGAGATACATAACTGTAAAGGGTCACAAAATACTTCTATGGCTCAGTAGCACAGTGGTAGAGTGCCAGACTACAAATCCAAAGGTCAAGGGTTTGATGCCTGCCAGGGCCTAGGATTTTTGTGTGTCTCTTTCCATTTCTTTCACCAGTGGCAGTATTGCTAATGTGGAAAATATTGACAAGCACCATGGTTCGGAACCCACATTAAACTGTAGGTTCCCCTATAACTGGCTGGGTAAGTCAGTTCGAAGGTCGGAGGAAGGCAACGGCATACCACCTCCAAACATGACCATGCCTAGTAAAGCACTGTGGTGTTCAAACCAATCTTCGGATTGTTGACTGCTTTACCTTACCTGTGAATATTCGATTAATGATGGAAATTCTCCTCAGAGATAATAAATTATTTTTCAGAAGAGATAGATTGCCAGTCCAGTACTTACCTTTGTGCTGTACTGCCGATAGTGACACAAATGAAGAAAAAGAAAAGAAAAAGGAATGAAAAAGGACAAGCTTTCAGAACACAGTTGCTTCTTCAGGTGGGAGGGAAGGGAAGGGTAATTCACGACCTAGGTCATGAGGATGGTGTTTGAGGAGTGTGGAAGTCAGAGATACTCAGTATCTCCTTGTCCTTTTTTTCTTTTTCTTCATTTGTGCCACTACCGGTGGTACAGCACAAAGATAAGTACTGGCCAGCCAATCTCTCTCTTTTGAAACGTAATTTACCTTAACTGTGAACCAATAAACATGAAAAGAGATTTAAAATCAGAAATATTTTGATGTTTTCAATTGGGCTGGCAAGCTGTTAGGACACAGTCTTCAGATTTGAAGTCGGCTGAGCTGAAGAAAATAACTTTTGAGCAATATATACTTCCAGTTATGACTGAGAAACATGGACATTAAATGGGTCCATTGTCAGGAAACTAATAGTAACCCAAAGAGGAATGGAAAGATCAAAGTTGGGCTACACCGAGAAAGGAAGATTGGAGTTGAGACCAGACAACAAAGAACAGACATAATGGAAACAATGAATACATTGAAATAGCAGTGGCTTGGTCGTATTTCCCAAACAGAAGTTGGTAGATGGTTAAATCAAGTTCTAGACTGGAGCCCATTTTACCAAAACAGGTGAACAGGACGACCACCAGAGAGCTGGAATGGAGATCTATGTAAGACAGCTGCTTCAATTGGCAACAAAAAGCTTACAAGAAAATGAACTGGCAGAACCTAGTGGGATACTATGTTACATGCTAACTCAATGGGCTACGTCACTAAGTGATATAACTTGCTGATGCTGATGATTGGCATTTGTAGCCTAATAACCAATTTAAGAAAAAGAATGCGTACCATCTACTACTTTTAAGGATTAATGAAGCACATTGTTTCTTTGCCTGTTTGCAAAAAGAAGATTAATGCAGGATGTATGGGTAAACAACTTATAGATCACATTTCTTATTTTAGTGCATTCGGATAATTTTATTAAGCACAGTAATTAATGTTATGGCATAACTTTACGATGCTTCTCGCCGAGCTCCAGTGCTTATGTTGGCAACAGATGAACACTGAAGTGTAGAATTGTATTAATATTTTTCATAAGCTACAGAGCGTAATTGCTGCTCATTTCACTCGCAGCAAAATTAATACTGTACCTGCTCTATGGTTGACAGTTTCTTGTAAACCCTTGTCCATTCCGAAAAAAATAATGTTCGTTTTAATTGAATTTGTCAAGACAAAACCTTTATTGGTCATGCGAGTTGCTGCCATTAACCATTGGTGCCAACATAACCACTGGAGCCCGGTGAGAGGTGTTGTACAATTTAATCTAATGTTATTTCTAAGAGCAATAGGGGAAAGTACCAATCTTGCAACAATCTTATGCACCATTATGGTATATGGGAAACCTCTCTACTGTCTTACAAAGTGAGTATTGTGTTTTCACCCTTTCCTTTCCTCCCAGTACATATTCTTTCATAACAGTTCCATACTGCTCAGCCACTTATTTTGGCTATAGCTGACAACACAATACAGATGACGTACTCATCTCAAATGTAATAAAATGGAAGAAAACAATGACAAACCACACGTACTTGGATATTCCAAAAGAATTATCCATCCTATTCACAACTGTCAAGAGAAAACTTTACAAACGGGTGTCCACACTCTTACTTTGAAGTGTATGTTGGTAATGCCTGCTGTGAGCAAAGATAACAGAACAATTGATTTGGGTAGCTAATAGCTATATTACAGTATAAAATATTGAATTTTCATATAAACATGCTTTACCACAACAAGGTTTTCTGCTTTCAAATTCGTTGGCTTCACCAGCTCACAACAAACATGTTGCTTCTCAACCTAACCATGATTAGAATCATCCGTAATCTGTGCAATAATTTGTATAGTTGATGTTATCATCATAAGTGAGCAACTGACAACATTACAAGTGTTAAACAGATACAGTATCTATACAGTCCTAGAAATGTCTGAAACAAAAGAAAATTTCTAACAGTTACTTGCATTTGCAGTCACTAGTAATATCTATCACCAGTTAGCAAATAACAACAACATGTATTTATACATGATAGGGCAGCAGTACAAGTATGTTTGTTATAAAAATGTCAGTAGTTTATTAAAAAAGTAATTTGATCCATCTGTATCTTACAAAATAAAACTTCAGAGTTATGAAAATAAAATTTAAAAAAATAATAATAATAGAAAAAAACCATCTGTGGAATTTCAGTACAAGTAATGATTATGTGAGTCAGTATAATAACTCTACTGTACTATACGCAATATACCTCGTTTATGTCCGAGTCATAAGCATGATTACCATAAAGAAATAACAATAATGTAAAAATTTATGGGAACTACATTCTCTTGAAACCAGAGGGCAGAGAAACCTTCAGTAGATGTAATATGAAACTGTAGATAGAGCTTGCATCTTATATTAACACTCAAAGTGAATGCAACATACTGTATTTGCAAAAAATGCTCTCTGAATGCATACATTGCCAGTCCAAAAGGTATTTTGCTTTGTAGAAATTGTTATAGAGTGAGTAAAAGAAAGACTGGAAACTTCAAGTTCTGGGAAGGAAAAGGGTATATAAAGTAAAAACGTAATAAATTCTTTCCTTTCATAATACTTTTAGTAACTAGTGAACAGGCCCAATGGTATGTGTTTTTGCGGCAGTATAATAAGGTTCTTTATTACTCATATTAAATACCATATAAAAATAATTTTAACATTGCCTTCTTATGAAAGATACTAATAATAAATCGTTCGGGAATTCTTAATTAGTATTTTTTCATACATATCGTTGTTTCATGTCATGAAAACATTTAAAATATAATTTTGCTTCGAATATATTTTGAGCATAAAACACATGATGGGAGAACCGAAGGCTGTCATAAAAGCAAAAACAACCTGAATTTATGGCATTTAACTGTCGTCCAATTCGTAAGTTACGATCAATTCACCAATAACAGCTGATACTTTTTATGTTATTGTTTTCTCACTTCGGCGGATCCAAAATTAAGCGTTATTGTTATTTCAAAACCATCATAATAAACACTACTGTCTAGTAGTACCTACAGCTATCATTCCAAAGTAACTTCACTTTAGAAAACATTCAGTACTTCATTCGAAATAAGCTGTCACGAACCGCATTCATTTTTAAAGGTGCGTATTTATAAATGAAGATGCATTCGATATATTTGGGAGTGTATTCTAATTGAAAAAAAACACTTTCACGTATATTGGGACGCGCCTTTCATTTATTTTACTTTACCAACCTTTCAGTTCCTCGAGACGTACAAATAAACTTCGACTTCGATAGATGCATGTAAGCAAAGCTGCTTGTCTCTACAGGTGTTTACAAACCACTATCGCAAAACTTTAATCCTGTATATTTCCGCACATCCGGAAATAAGTAAACACTGTGATGGATGATATTATCCGTCACAAAGAAAGGTAGATTTTCCAATCATCGATTAGTGGTGGCTACATGGCTTTTAAGTATAAGTGATTTAACTAACATGTTCGGCCGTGATGGAAATAAAAACAGCGATGTACAGTAGTTAACTTACCTTAAGTTGTAGGAACCTTGACACTAGCTGTTTCAGCATTGTTGACATACCCGTGCAATTTGAATGTGAACATTACATTTGAGTCTTTGTATGTATTGTGAATGCTTGGAGAACTCGTTTTCGTACCAGTAACCCACACAAAAGCGTGCCAGAAATATTTGTGAGAGCAACAGGTGGTTGGCTGAATCAACACAGCTAACCATGAAGTGGAAAGATGAATCAACTCCATTCGTTGTTAATAAATATCCTGCGTCCACTGTTGTAGGATAGCACCAGAATGACAATTACCGTAGCGAAGTAGTTTGCCTTCAGTTCGTTGTGAGTCATACCTGTCGGAAGAGAATGCTTTGGCTTGTACCTTGCATGTGCTGTCCACTTACTGGAACTGTATGATTCATAAAGTTCATCGAGGGCTTAAAAAATAATCATAAAAAATTATTTGGAATCACAATATGTAAACGCACTCATTTACTGGAGATAAGTTACAAAGGATCAGATATAAGTTACATGACCCCACCGGAATGAGTGAATGTTATAATTAGACGTTACTACCTTGAGAAACCAAAATTAGACAGACCGGTGTAATTTACGGAATTTTTAATTAATTATCGGAGTTAATGAAAGTATTAGAGTAAATTTACAAAATAGGAACCAAAGGTGCCAGTTCAGTGATATGCACTAATTATACAAAATTGCCTTTTTACCTATTCAGAATAGTGGTTAAAGACATTGTTATACAGATCTAAATTTCTAGGTTCAAAATAAAATAAAAAAACAAAAAGCAGGCACAAGCATTAATAAAATTTGGCTCTCACTTTTAATACTGCTCTTGATATATGTCATCAGCAATCATTTCAGTGGTCTGTGAGTTTCTGCTGTTTATCAGATATTACCAATTCTTTGTCAATGACCAGTTGGAGTTCTGTATAGACTGGCATCAAGATTACATTTTAAACAATGATAACACTACCCTTAAACTAATAATTTACATTAGCATTTCCACATTTGTATTGTTCACACAATATTGTTCCAAGTCAGGTAATCTCTTTTGTCACTGGAGAAGAATTCATCTACAGAGTACAGTACACTGGACATTCTTTAAGTTACTTTACGGTTTAGTTTTAAACAGCTCCATTGGGAGGGACTGAACACTATTTGAAAGCATATTAAAATTTTGCTAGCTACCACAGGGAAACCTGTCAGACTTGGCCAATCAACATTTTTTCTCGTACCTATAAAGTCCTTACTACAGGTGTTGTGCAGTGGTTGTGACGTATCTTACTATAAGTGTTTGGTTCATATTCACGTGAGTGTGGCTGTTGAACACATATTGACTGTAAACAGTCATAACACTTAGCTTAGCAAAGATAGGTTTACAGTGGTCTGTATTTTTGCTGTAAGTAATTGTCATCACGGCTTTTTTCTGTGACAGTAGCACATTCCTGCATCATGCAGCATGGCCCGGTAGCAGCAGTACATAGTTGATACAGCTGTGAAATAGTGCATAGTAAACAGTGGGCAGGTATTGTTCTGTTATGACTCATTTTAGTTGTCTCTATAGGTAAGGGACTCATGACAGTTTGACACACACATGCATAGTGTGCTCTTTCCAAGCTAATTTGTTGTCAGTGAAGAATCCCCGATGTTTCATAGCTCCACCATTATCCAGTGATCCTGTGTCACTGCGGCTACATACCATCCTTTGTGTTTCGCTTTCATTTATTTTCCTTTAGTAGGATTACACCATTCCTTGGCTTCATTGTACAGAACATTAGCTTTTTGCATCACCTGAATGACACTCTTTCCACATGTAAGCAGCATTGCGTCACCTGCAAAATGTTACCATTTGAGCTTATCCCAGTAATAAAAATTAGAAACAACAAAGGCCCGAGAACAGAGCTTTGAGGCACAACATATCACAATTTCTCTTTACATGAGACTGTTCCTACAACTGAAACCACCTGATTTCTGTCAGTTAGGGTTGCCAGAGAGTCATTCCATGTTAACTCAACACAGTTTACATTAAAATTTTCCTTCACCATCTCAGATTTCAATGAAATTTTGTATACTGGCACCCCCCTTATAGAGAAAGAAAAATACCAAATTTCAACTCAATATCTCAAATGGTTTCAAAATAACGCCTTGTTAAAGTTTCCAAAAAACGCTAAAAATCGACCTGTGTATGAAACTTTAAACTGCTATAGCGACTCTCAGAATCAAGCTAGAAAGATAAGAGAGGTGTCATTTTGCAGCATTTTTCAAGCCCTTTCCAAAAATATATAACACTACAAGGGGCATAATAATTTTTTTTTGACTAATTTCAAAATAAAAAATGTATTTTTAAATTTCTCAAAATGCGCCACTTTTAAAATTTTGAAAAAATTCTCAAATAGTCCTTGTATAGTGCTTAACTGATGGTATAAATTTCATAATGGGTTCTTATAGAAAAATGCATTTGAAAATATGCTTACATTAGCATTTTGACTATAATAATGACTCATTGGTCCCGGAAGGTCTAATAGTCTCTTAGATTTATGAAAAATTTATATGAGAGACTTAACAATAGAAATATGTCTATAGATTTGATCAATGATATTTAATTTTTACAACCTCTTTTTAAAAGATAAATGTAATCATTAGAAAGCTTTAGACATATCACTAATAGAAAAAGAAGCCTATGCACTAAAACTAGGTAGTTTTAAAACTGAAAAATTTTAGTTGGGTGAAATTCAAGATTAATATTCACATGAAGTTTGGTAAAAACTTTTAATGTGTTGTAACTGGGTTAATATTTTAATAAAGTCTATGTACATAACAGAAAAAAACTTACGTAATTAACTTGCAGCCTTTTTTAAAAATATTTTCAGAAGGTTAAATTACAAAAAGATTATGATAACTTGTTTGCCTGATTCATGGAGTGTAAGAAAAATAATGCTCCAAATTACATGGTCAGGTAGTCTAAGAAAATACTTAAAGATAAACGTATATTAGAGGGCCCTCACCAGAAACCTGGCAAGAGCCTGGCAATAGAAGTAGTAAGAGCAGTGCGTGATTTCTATGAAAGTGAAGAAATCAGCAGGGTTTTAACTGGTAAAAAAGACTGTTTCTGTTAAGTCTGGGACTGGAGAAAAAGTCACACTGCCAAAGAGACTAGTTTTATGTAATTTAATGGAAGCATTCTTATATTTTAAAGACAAAAATCCTATGTTACAAAAAGGGTTTCCAAGTTCGCAGAACTAAGACCGAAAAACTGTGTCCTGGCAGGGTCTAGTGGTACGCACTCAGTATGTGTCTGCAGAAGCCATCAAAATGTAAAACTTATGTTTGAAAATGCAAAAATTAGCTCAATGACAAATGGTGAACTGCATACGAATAAACACTGTATTGCTAAAGCACTGTGCAACCCAGCCTCCATTAAGTGTTATTTTGTGGAATGTTCAACCTGTCCAGGTACAGATTACATCAAAAATTTGATGAAGAAAAATTCGAAGAAAAAGGCATTGAAAAATTAACTTTTTGGCAATGGATGTAGGTCGATAGATGCAACCAGGAGACAATAGAAAAATCAACTTCAGATTTTATTGAATTGTTCATCCACTGGAACAGTGCACAAGCAACAGTACCTCCATTTGTGATCTACTATAAAAAGAGAGGAAGAAACCAAACATGTAAGCTTTGTTATCATTTCTGAGGTTCTAGAGCACAATACTATAGCAGTGTATTGTTTTCAAAGGAAACTGATTGAATTCATGAAACAGAAATTTGGAGACAGAAATTTCTGATGGGTGCGCACACAGTACACAAACCGGAAAAACTTCTCCAATCTAAGCTTTCATTCAGAAGACTTTAAAATTAATGCTGAGTGGCATTTTTCAGCCACCACCCATGGGAAAAGTGCCTGTGATGCTGTTGCAGGAACTGTGAAGAGATTAGCTGCCAGAGCCACCTTTCAAAGGCCCTATGAAGACCAGATTCAAACACCATTCCACCTGTATGAGTGGGTGATGCTAAATATTTTTGCGGCAAATTTTGTTTACGTTACACAACAGGAATACATTGAAACTGAGAAGCACTTGGAAAATCGGCTGAAAAAATCTGTGACCATACAAGGCACTCAGAAACTTCATGCATTCATTCCTATCCCTTCTAGTAACAGCAAAATGAAAGTAAAAGTTATCTCAGAATCCTCTAAGTTCCAAATTGAAGTTGTTACAATGATTCAGGGTTGTTTAAGTTTAGCAGAAGTCAGAGGGTATGTGACTCTCATCTATGACAGTAACTGGTGGTTGGCCTATGTACTTGAAAAAGAAGAAAACAAAGATGAAGTGAAGGTTTCTTTTTTACATCCAGCCGGTCCATCGTCTAGCTTTTCTTTCCCTACAAAGCAAGATATCCTTCAGCTTCCTGTGACACTTGTGCTAAGTAAAGTTAACCCAATAACTCCAACCGACCGAACTTTGTCAAATAAAGAACTGCAGAAAACCACTGAAGTCTTCACCGACTTTAGTAATTTAACCTTCTGAAAATATTTTTAAAAAGGCTGCAAGTTAATTACGTAAGTTTTTTTCTGTTATGTACATAGACTTTATTAAAATATTAACCCAGTTACAACACATTAAAGGTTTTTACCAAACTTCATGTGAATATTAATCTTGAATTTCACCCAACTAAAATTTTTCAGTTTTAAAACTACCTAGTTTTAGTGCATAGGCTTCTTTTTCTATTAGTGATATGTCTAAAGCTTTCTAATGATTACATTTATCTTTTAAAAAGAGGTTGTAAAAATTAAATATCATTGATCAAATCTATAGACATATTTCTATTGTTAAGTCTCTCATATAAATTTTTCATAAATCTAAGAGACTATTAGACCTTCCGGGACCAATGAGTCATTATTATAGTCAAAATGCTAATGTAAGCATATTTTCAAATGCATTTTTCTATAAGAACCCATTATGAAATTTATACCATCAGTTAAGCACTATACAAGGACTATTCGAGAATTTTTTTAAAATTTTAAAAGTGGCGTATTTTGAGAAATTTAAAAATACATTTTTTATTTTGAAATTAGTCAAAAAATATTATGCCCCTTGTAGTGTAATATATCTTTGGAAAGGGCTTTTAAAATGCTGCAAAATGACACCTCTCTTATCTTTCTAGCTTGATTCTGAGAGTCACTATAGCAGTTTAAAGTTTCAGACACAGGTCGATTTTTAGCGTTTTTTGGAAACTTTAACAAGGCGTTATTTTGAAACCATTTGAGATATTGAGTTGAAATTTGGTATTTTTCTTTCTCTATAAGGGGGGGGGGGGTACCAGTATACCAAATTTCATTGAAATCAAATATGGTGAGGTAAAATGACTGTGTTGAGTTCACATGGAATGACTCCAGAGTAGCTTCTCCAATCCCTTAGGATTTAGTTTACTTTGTAGGATCTTATGAAGAACTCCCTTAAAACCAGCATCCTTTCCTTTTTGCCCTTCATTCCTTCGTCTTTTTCTGCTGAAGCTACCAATGGTGGCGAAAGCTTAGCATTTGTGTGTGTTTTTATTTGTGTGTCTATTTAAGTACCTGTGCCTTTTTGCCTGGTAATTAAATAGCCTATATGAGATCTAGAACTGCTGATTTAGGCTTACCCTTCCAAAAACCATGTTGTGCATCATTAAAGAGATTGTTTTCCTCAAAATAAGTTAAAAGTTGGTGTTTCATTAGAGATTCCATCACCGTACACTGGGATTATGGAGAAAGGCCTACAGCCTGAGACATCTCCAGTAATCTGTAGTGCATCATGCTGTTATTTATTGAAACAAGCAGACTTTTGAGTAATATCCTATAGTAAATTGATTAAAAAAACACCTGCAAGAAAAGGAATTTGTCTTATTCATAATGCCGATATTAGTCGCAAGGAAATTAATGACTGTCTATAGGTTTAATCTTGCGGTAATAGGTAAGACATAATTTGTCCAATAGGTAGTACTGCAACATTTGTTCAATCCGTGGCCAATTAATTTCATCAAAATATTCATATAGGCAAGGCCTATTTTTCTATTGCACATACAAAATATTCGTGGAATGAACAACACATATTCCTCTTCTGTAAAATTTTTTTTATCTATTTCACAAATGCAGAAGAATATTTGAAATAATATACACAGCCTTACTCCAGATAGCACTTCAGTCATTACTTGAATTAGGCCTATATCTTATTTATGTAAATGTTAAAATATTTTTGAAAAGAGAGAGATTGGCTGGCCAGTAATTACCTTAGTTCTGTACCACCAACAGTCACACAAAAATAGAAATGAAAAGTATGTGACAAGATTTCGGAAATATATTTCTTCGTCATGTCTGAGAGGAGGGAAGAGGAAGGGAAAGGTTATTCACGACCTAGACCGTGACGAAGGAAAATATTTCCAAAAGCTTGTGTGATACATTTCATGTCTATTATCATGTTTTTGTGTGACTATTGGAGCTACAAAAGTATTGTAAATACTGGCCAGCCAATCTATCTCTTTTCAAGAATATTTTAACATCTCAGTGGGGAATTCCCATCAGTAATTGAATTATGTAAATGTAGGATTTTTTATTCACTATTAGGATCTGCTCCTGAACCATAATGCCAGTCATGTTGAAAACTGCGTGTTTTCCGAAATTCGAAGGCTGGTCATTAATAGAGCACAACTCTTTACACTTGGAACACATTTATTGCTAAAACAAACGTACACTCAGTACAGACTGCCTCCTACTTGAAGTGCTCCACTATTTATAGACCTACATAGAAAGAATTTACTGGAACTTACAAGTACATCAAACATAGGAAACATGTAGAACATTCTACAAATAGTAAATACAAAGAAATAAATTTTTTTCTGCCTGTGGTGGGATTTGAATTGGGGACTGCAAGCTCAGCGATCTGCGTGCTAACCTCTGCACCACGTGTACTGTTGGAAAACTCATTGAAAGAACAGTGACCTGCTGTTAGGTTCCCTTTGCAGCCAACTGCGATGTCATGGGTCCTCTGTATGGCAGTTCTTGAGAATCTTTTGCTTGTTCCTGCACGGCTTCCTTGCGGTGCCAATGACTGGTGCCAGAACCTCCTGTCGTGTATTCATCATTACCATAACATATTTTTGGAAACAATTTCGTTTCACTTATGGAGAACAACACTCTTATTTAAATTTATAAATAAAGAACAGTTTAGAGTACAAAATATTTTTATTTTTTTTCAACTAGTTTCGGTCTTACTTCAGACCATCTTCAGGAAATTAAGCTCCATTGATGGCGTGGAGCTTAATTTCCTGAAGATGGTCTGCAATAAGACCGAAACTAGTCTAAAAAAAAAAAATTTAGTCTTTGCACTCTAGACTGTTCTTTATATATAAATTACCATAACGGTCTGCAGAGTCCTTAAACGAAAGTCTGTTTCTTCTGTGGCGGCCTCACCTCCTTGGATGGTCACCTCCCCTAGTTTTCCTGAACACAGCAGCTAGGTGAGCAGCTGGTATCTCCGTAAGGCGACAGTGAATGGCGGCGGCAGCATGTTGGAGAGCAACTACATCCAGGATATGGCGACAGGCTTTGTCCCATAGGTTGACAGTAGTCATCTGCAGTTGACTGCTGTTGAAAGGAGTGCTCCAATAGTTGGCATCTTGCGACATAATAATTGTCAAATACTCCATGATTCTCCAACATCCAGTCATCTGGGAATCATTAAGACCCTAGACAGATCAGACGCAGGTATTACTGGCAAGGTCTCTTTCGATCAGTCAAGCACTATGCGAGTCACTGTAAGGAATGCCAGTGAAGCAAGCATGTTTCGCAATTACCTCCAGGTCATCTGGTACCAATTCCTTCTCTGTATTGTTGAATGACTACCACTGCAAACTAACCAAGATAATGTTCTGTGATACAAGAGCACCTGTGCTGAAGGTCGCAAATGGAAAATTTATCTAGCCGGCAGGAACATGTGTCACAAGAATAACCATCAACAACAGGACACAGCCTTTTGGATTTGTCATTTTAACAGAATGTAGCCATAATGTCATCCTCAGATAGGACTTACTTCAGGCATCTCAGGCTGTCACTGACTGTGGAAGATCTGAGTTACAAATTGAGAAAGCCGCTCTGCAGAGTACAGGGAACATGGACTTCCATGGGAGGTTGTCGGCTGTCAGGAAAGTTGAGATCCCACCATTAACAATGAGAAGAGTTCTAGTCTGCAGCCGAGATGACAAGTTGGACGGTGAAGTGCTTGTCGATTGCAAATAGCTAATCAGTATAACAAAGGAAATCTACATACCAGCGGCTACCATAAGCATTACAGGTGGTCAAGGAGAGCTTTGGATCACTAATTTTCATGAGCAATCGCAACTCATTCCTAAAGGAATGTTTATTGGAACAGCCGAACCAGCCTATGACGGTGAGCTCAATGTCATCGACAAAGTCTCAAGCTCTGCTGTTACTGTCATCACACTAGAGGAAACTACTATGGCATTGCAAATATTCTGACGCAGGAACAATGTCACCAGGAGTTAACCAAAATACACCAATTTTCAGGTGCCTTCTAGGCCAGGCAGGAGAAGAGAGAGACGAAAATAGAACACCATATCAATGCAATTAGCCAGCATTTGTACAGAGTGTTGGCAGCTGAAAGGCAGATAATTCAGGATTGCAAATATTTTTTATTACAATGACACGTTTCGCCCAGTTAGGGCATCTTCAGATATCTGACAAAGAACGACATATTGATACAGAACATACAATATTTACATGACATTATTTCGAAAAGTTTTAGCTACAAACCAAACTGAAACTGTTTTAAGAAACTGTGATAATGTACGGTACTAATGTTTTATATACTCTCCAATGGGTGTCTGATGTGCAGCTGGCTTACCGCTGTTTTGGTATCCATGGTTCTTTTGATAACATGGACCTTCGGACAGAGGTAATCAGTATACCCTTTATATTCCGGTTCTTGTCCTTGTAAGCAATGGCTCTTACGTTGCCTAATCAGAGCCACGGTGATGCAGATGTATTGCAGCATACCTGACGCTTCCACCAGAAAGTATCACATTGAAAACTGCATGTGGCCCGGAATTCGAAGGCTAGTCGCTAACAGAGCACAACACTTTACACTTACAACATGTTTATTGCTAACACTCAGTGCAAACTGCCTCCTGCTCAGAGTGCTCCACTATTTGTAAATAGAAAGAATTTACTGAAACTTACAAGTACATCAAACATAAGAAACATGTAGGACCTTCTAGAAATAGTAAATACAAAGGAATAATTTTTTTCTGTCTGTGGTGGGATTTGAACTGAGGACCATAAGCACAGCAATCTGCAATGCTAACCACTGCAATACACATGCTGTTGGAAAACTCGCATCAATATTTCATAACACACTATGGAGAATAATGCCCAAGTGAGGCTGCACAGTGGTAAGAAAACAACAGTTGGAATCACTGTTTATTGATCCAACACCTGTAGGTGGCATTGATCCATCCGCATTTAAGTTTCCACAATTTCCCTTAATCATCTAAGACAAATGCTGGCCTCAAAAGTGCCGATTTCTTTCTCCAATTAAAGCTCGAATTCAGTCTTTAACTATCCCATTGTTGATGGGGTTTAAATGCAGTTTATGCATACAAGGCTGGCACTTAACGTGTAGATGTTGGCAATGGTGCTATGGATGACGAGAGATGAAGGTAACCAATGAGGAGTCGCATTCGGACAGCCAATAAGATTGCGTGTTTGTTAGACTAGTAAATTTTGTGTCAGTTTTAAACTATGTTTTGACGTTTGTGTGCAGCATTTTTGACAATGTAACTGATATTTCATTTATAAGCTGAACTAATTGTGTTTGTTATACCATTTATTGTTTATATATATATATATATATATATATATATATATATATATATATATATATATATATATAAAAATAGAAAAGAGATGACTTACCAAAAGGACCGGCTCGTCGAGAGAGACAAATAAAAAACAAATAAAATCACACACAAACACACATACAAGCTTTCGCCACCACTGGCAGCTTCTTCAGGAAAAAGAGGGAAAAAGGGGAGGAAAAGGGAAGGATATGGGTTTTAAGGAAGTGGAAAAGGAGTCATTCCAATCCCAGGAGTGGAAGGACTTACCTTAGGGGACAAAGAGGAAGGTAAACAAATACACACACACGCCACGTCTTTGCGGTGAGTAGTAAACTATTATTTATTCAAAATTGAAAAAGGTTCACAAGCATTGTTCAGGATATACACTTACATGTTTTCAGCACTTGGCATACTCTGTATGTATAAAAAATTAAATTAGAATATAATAATGGAATGTCCACATTGGAATTAATAATATAGTGAGGACAGTTTACAACTCACCACAAAGACATGGTGAAGAGCTGCGACAGGCACATAAAAAAGACACACATATACAACACATTCAGCTATCGGCCATGGCCTTCATCAGAAAATGGAACACTCACGCAATCACACAGGCACACAACAGTCATACAACCATCACCTCCGACTGCCGCACTTCGAATCATGCTCTGCAGCGTCCCCGATTCGCTACAGAACTTGATTCGAAGTGCGGCAGTCGGAGGTGATGGTTATATGACTGTGTTGTGTGCCTGTGTGATTGCGTGAGTGTTCTATTTTCTGATGAAGGCCATGGGCGATAGCTGAATGTGTTGTATGTGTGTGTCTTTTGTATGTGCCTGTCGCAGCTCTTCGCCACGTCTTTGCGGTGAGATGTAAACTGTCCTCACTATATTAAAAATTAAATTAGTGTAGTTATAAACACTAAGGTCTTCTGCTTTACACACTTCACACAAAACATCTGGTTTTTGATGAGCAAATTCATCAATAATTGGGTCAAAACTCAATTTTAAAACCACACCGTGTTCCACTGACAACATGGAAAGAGAAGACAGGCATTCTTGTGAGATGCTGCTTCTGAAATAATAATATTAAGAAAATAAATTTTAGAAGGCAAAAATGCAATTAATTTTCCTATTCCCCTGTCTGCCTCTATAGCACAATGGCATAATCACTGACCACAAATGCAAGAGGCCCAGGTTCATTTTCCAGTAGGGGTGTTGTATGTTTGTTGTCATCATCAGTTTCATCATCATCATCGACACTCAAGTCACCAAAGTGCCATCAATCAAAAGACTTGCCTTGTTGGGGATTGGGGATTTATCAGCCAATAAAAGCCACACAATTATCATTTCATTTCCTGTTTCCTTGAGGTAGCATTTTGCTAAATCAGAGCAGGTACCAGCAGCAGTTCGTTGCTCATATAAGGCACAGCAGACAGGCAGGACAACTGGCCCCACCAGTACAGCTGCCTAGTGGCCTTGTTCTGAGTGCCTCACCACCCCATCCAATTGTTCACAGAGAGTGGAGCACAGCTCAGCTCAGGCGTGAACAGCCTGTCCTGTGCGAAACATCTATTAATGGATGAGTATAACACTTGATTATCATTTAAAATTTCTGAACTGATAGGCAACGGTTGATAGATAAAACTTGTCCTCAGCTGAGCCACTCTATTTTCTTTTAGAGCACACTGTTATGATGCGGCCCAGAGTCTTCTCAAGTTTTATCTATGATAAAACTTTTGTGGAGCACCTGAGAAGACTCGACAAAGACCTAATCAGCCCAGAAATTTTAAATGAAGTTGACGCCAGCCATGAAAGGCTACATTGTATGATCAACTTGTGTGTGTCACAACGATTAGAAGAAAGGACACAGAGAGGTGTTAACAAAGAATGAATCGTGTACCTCTTAATTTAAGCACAAGCAATAGTCATGTGTTTGGCTACATACATTAGTATCATACACCTGGTTATTACAACTCTGATACAGGCATAATTTTCTTAATATGAAATGTTCTCAAGTGATCATAGTTATGCCACAATGTGTATATACTTAAATTACATTACATTGCAATTAGTTTCAGAAATGAAATGAGATGTCAGTTACGGCATTGAATACATTGAAGAGAAGGGGTGAAGAGGATAAAACGGTGGTGTAGTGGAGTGTGGGGATGAAGTGGAGGACTGTAATTATAAAAACAATAGGAAAAAGCAATTAAGTGGATATTGTAAAGGGCGACACACAGTTGCAAGGAAGACATTAATTGGAGGGATACAGGATAATGAATGAGAGGTGGTGAAAGACGGGGGGGGGGGTGGATAATGTTAGCCATAGGGTGTAGAGATGGCAAGTTATCTTTGGTCATTATTGACACCCTATGCCTAACATTATTCTGCCCCCATCCAGCTCCACTCATTATTCTGTATCCCCCCAATTCACGTCTTTTGTGCAACTCCGTTTTGCTCTTACAATATCCACTTAGTTATTTACTTTTTTATAATCTTTCTTTTATTATTATTATTTTTATCATAGAAGATAGGCGTGAGGGATGTTGTTTGAGTGAGCAGGGAGATGGATTTGATGAGAAAGGTTCTCAGAAGGATTATAAGATTTTAGCAGGGATTGTAGGCCACATTGGAATTTTGGTACGGGATCATCCTGGCACAATTTGTGGGTGGAGAACTCGGACAACTGACAGAGGCATTCTGCCACATAGTCAATGCGATTCATAACAACAGTGGTGGAACCTATGTCTGCAGGATGATCAGTTAGGATCTGTTTAAGGTTGAATAAGGCTGTCCTTTTTTCTACCAAAAGGTTGAAATTCTTAGGAAAGGACCTGGGCGAGGATGGTGATGCTAATTTGGAGGTGAGGAATTACCTGGAAGGTGATCGTAGGCTCATTAGATGGGAATGAGGAATGGTCACATTGGATGGTGGTATGAATTGAGAGAAGTAGGGTTCAATATTGGAATTAGGATGATGGTAAGACCTTTGGACAGGGCTGAAACTTCTGTTGAGGTTTTTGGCAGAAAGGGTAACAACAGTGTTCTGGGATTGTTTTGGCTTTGGGAATTGTGCAGAATTGGTGGGGAGTTTCGTGGGATGTGGCAAATGGAAAAGATCAGAAAGACAAGGTCTAGGTGCTATGAGAGTTTCACATGAGGAACGCATTGGGTAGGAAAAGGGTTGGCTAGTGGTGGATCAAGGCGGCAGTAGGATGTCAGCAGACTGGACGCACCCCATGTCTAACATTCCTAGAAGGTGATTAGAGGGTGGTTAGGTGGGAATGATTAAGGAACATGGTTGGATGGTGTTATGAACTGTGAGAGGCAAGGCTCAGTTTTGAAAGTAGTTTGTCTTTGGTTGGAGAAACTGGTGGCAAAGTAGTGTTTCCATTGTAGGGATCAGAAGAGTGTGGTTGGAATGCTATGGTCAAAGATAAATATTCAGTAATAAAGGAGACCACTCAATGCAGATGCAATGAGCCATTCACAGGTGTGCATCAAAAAGGGAAAAGATATCTTGATTGTGATCAGACAGTATGCCGCTACAAGTTAGAGTATATGTCTAACAGTTTGGCAGCAGCCAGGCAGTTTGCCAGTTGGGGATTTGGAATGTAGGTGGCAGGCTTGTAGGCTAGGCATGTGATATACAGATTGTGGGACCAGTAGGAAGCAGAGCATATAGAAAGTGAAGTGAGGATGAGAGTCAGGAGGATAGTGACAGGATGGACCATAGGGCAATGTCTCATAATGGCCTAAGAAGCCGAAAATCGATTCACATGATAAACAAACAAAATTGTGTTTGTGTGTGTGTGTGTGTGTGTGTGTGTGTGTGTGTGTGTGTGGTTTTTTTTATAATTATGGGTAGAGTGTATGTGAACTGAGAGTTGCCAAAGGTTTAGACAAGGATGATTTCAAAGACAGAATAACCCACAACAATTATTCCCACTCAGGCTGGTTTTTCTGCAATGACAAAACTCCCTTACCCAGTATGCTCCACATTTCACAAACGACTTTACAGAAAAGCACATTCCCACTCCCCTAAAAAACTAATTTATGTTCAACTATTACAACAGACCTAGTATATTACATGGCTGCTTTCACAGGTAGTCCAGTATGAAGGCTGAAGGATAAACCTGTGACCGTAATAGAATAGCAAGTGCTGAGTGAGTGGTTTCCTGTCACTGGCTTATCCTACCCATCACAAGCTTGCCCACATACCACCCATCCCCAAGTCCTTTCCTAAGAATATAAACCTTTTGTCAGAACAAAGGATAGCCTTACGCAACTTTAAAATAGGTCATAACTTAATCATCCTGCAGACCTAGGTTCCACCACTGTGTTATGAATCACATTGACCACGTGTCACAATGTTTCTGTCAGTTGTCTGAGTTCTCCACCCACAAGTTATGCCAGGATGACCTCATCCCAAAAGTCCAATGTTGCCTACAGTCCCTGCTAAAATCTTATAACCCTTCCTAGAACCTATTGCCCAAATCCATCTCCCTGCTCACTCCAACAACATCCCACACATCTACCTTCTAAATTCTCTCAAAAATCCACAAACCTAATAATCCTGGACACTCACTTGTGGTTGGTTACTGTGCTCCCACTGAAAAAATTTCGGCCCTCATTGACCGGCACCACCAACCAGTAGTTTGAAATCTAGTCTCCCACATTCCATACACCAACCACTTCCTTTATTGACAGTCCACCATTCCCATCCTTTGCCTCCTGGATCCTTACATGTCACTGCTGATTCCACGTCCCCATACACCAATTACCCACATGTCCATGGCTCTCCTGCTCTCAAATACTACCTTTCTCAGAGTCCTTCTAACTCTAAGCCCAATACTTCATTCCTCATAAGCCAGTTATGCCCTAACAAAAAGCTTTTCCTTTCAATAGAAATCAAATCCTCAGCACAGCCATGGACTCCCATATGGTACCCTCCTACATCTGTCGATTTATGGACCATCTAGAACAATGATTTACAAAGCGGTCTATATAGACCCCAGGAGTCTATTCCAACCTGCAACAGGTCCACATCAGCAGAAAAATAATTTGGAGGTCCATCTTTTTTTAAATGGGGGTCTCATTTAGATTGGTCAGAACCAAAATTCAGAATTGTCCTCACAATGCTGAAGCTTGATCCTTTGTATTGTACTGTTCACTTCATTGGCTAAGTGAAAGAGTGGAGGAATTCTGTATTTGTGGTCTCCTGCTGTAGGCCTGTAGTCCTATTGTATTTTATTTTCTTATTCTATTTATTATTATTATTATTATTATTATTATTATTTATTGGGTGTGTGGGGGAGATCAGACAATTATGATGTATATATTCTAACTTGTAAAACATTACAACATAAATAAATCTAAAGGTGTACATGTATTTCAATAGATATAATATTACATTTTATGAAATGCAAATCCCCAAAGAGGAACTTTAGCATACTTTTCAATTACCATACCATCAGCTATGTTATTGATTATTTTCATAGCTCCTGTACATAAACTATCATCCCTTGCCCTTCTCTGAGGAGTGGGGCAAGTATCGGATTCTATCCATGAAGGGCCAGCAAATGTTTCGTCTTTCATCAAGGGATATATTAAACTGGACTGGGTGAATCAGGGATCTGTTCTTCTGCATTTTGTGTAGCAGTTGCCACCACACAGAATTTAAGTTGTTTATTACATTTGAAAGAGTGGTCAAAGAAACATAGATGGATGACCTTTTTTTATACTTCTGGTGATATTGGGGTAAAGCCCTAGACTGAAAACCGAAGGGTTGCAGGTTCGAAACCTGGTTGAATCATGGAATTTTTCAGCCTGCGTTTTAACTCAGCATTCACCTCTCAACCATGTGAGGAGTCACCAGAAATGACATGTGGTTCTGATTCCACATTAAACCATAGGTCCCCTTTGCTCGCTTGGATAACTGGGTTAGGCTAGAGATGTGCAAATTGCTGAAGTGGCATCCAGTTTAAAGACTTGCACCAAGCCACCGAGCAACACGAAATTATAACAACATACTGAAATGAGAAGGATTTTATTTCACAACAAAAGAAATCTCTTTCTTGTTATTTGTTTCATAAATGGAGATTCGATAACAATTATTGCTTCAGCAAACCTTGCTAGATGTGAAAGAAGTGATATATAATGATAAAAAATCCTAGAATTGATGGGGGATCTCAACTGAGATGTTCAAATCCCCCTCGGGCGTGGATGTTTGTGTTGTCCTTAGTTTACTTTAGTTTAAGTAGTTTTCAAGCTATGGACTGATGACTTCCCAGTTAAGTCTAATAGATTTACCAACATTTGAACATTTGAATTTTATTCCAAATACCCATGTTTAGATTCAAAATCCACATCACTTGTGGAAAATTTGATCAGGGACAACACAAAACCAGACAGGATGTTTTTCCCATAATAGTATACCTTAATTTCTTTGGAGGATATCTTAATTAGAGCAGGTAATTTCAAGTTTTTAACTACAGAGTGAAAATTCCAGGATATTGACCAAGGTTGTATCATATGACTGGAAGAAGATTGTGTGGCGGCGTGTACACTTCGATATATACAGCAATGTGTATCTTTAGGCCAATATCTTTGGAGTCAGCTTATCTGAGCTCTATTGGCCAAGTTAGTCATTCTGGATTTGTATTTTAAACAATTAACAATAAAGTGCATTTCTAGTTCATATATGTGGTTTCTCTAAGGCTCAAACCCTTCTCGATCCCCATACTGGTGACCCCGAGTTTCTTTTTTTGTTCATTTGACCACAAAAGTGAAATCAGCAACTTTCACACTTGATTTTTGCCAAAAATACAATGTGCCACCAGCCAACAATCAACAGCCACAATTACTTCGCCATTACAGACTTCGCCCAGTTTCACTTTGGACCTCTACATATTCTATGAGTGCCTAATCTGGATGGTATAACGAGAGCTTCACCTTCAACCTCACCACAAGATTTTTCACAAGTTTTTTTCACCATTCTGCTTGCGATGAGTGCAGTCACATATTTTAACGACTTTGCTACACCCAATGTGCTTCATAATGTTTCTCCTTCATTTAGTGCTGACAAACAATTGAACATTCTACCATGTGATTCTAATTTTCCAAATTTAAATTTTTCAGACTTGTAAAATTTGAACAATGGACTTCCAACCACCAGTTACATGATTGGTCAAGAATGTGCTACTCTGCCGCCACAATGGAACTTTATTCTCCCGTCGGGAAACAGTGATTTAGTGATTGTGCAATTTCAAATTTTCCTATGAATTATTCTTTCAGTTCGGATCAGTTTTGTCGCACTCCGAGCGCACATTTTTCTGCATGCGCAATGAACATTCCAGACAATGCCATTGCTCCAAGTTTCGTGCAACAGTCTTTCCATGTGTGAACAGTGAAAGTGTTGTTGCTTCAAACTATCACCATAGTGACTTTGCTTTTTCACATCCTGTGTCCTGTGATGGTGTTTATGTGCAGCCATGTGCTGCATTACATGACGCGTCTGCCGTGCCGCGACCATAACAGTTGGTTACGCAATTGCACATGGCTGACACATTCTGATACACGCAACTGCCTGTTTATGAAGCACATTCCGGTGTCACTGCCGCGGCGGTCTATGCTGTTGCGTTGCACCGTGTTTCCGTTCTACTGCTTTCATTTCCTGTCCCGCCAGGGACATCTGCCATGCCGTGTGAACTTCACACCTCATCTCAACAAGTGTGTTGTGTTTCCACTATCGTTTAGGATCCATTTCTGACACCGTGTGAGTGCTTTTGATTTGGAGACAATCTATGACACCCATTCTTGTGATGACTGTCAAAATCTACTTGTGCCTACGCTATCTTACACACCTCACATCCCTGCTGTCATTCGAGGTCGCTCCTGCAACGTAGATGACACACGAAAGTCACATTACTTGTCTCGCTGCCCACATACTGCCAGAGTTCCAGCCTCACCGCCTCCTCCTTCACTGGTGTTCGAGCTGGCTGCCCTGCAGTGAGTTATTACAACTCGTCAAGTTACTTCAAAGGATAATCGCACCTATGTCAGCACTTGTGTTTGTGACAGTTTTGTTTCCCCGTGCTGCTACTATGCAAGTGCTTGCAAACAAAACCTGGTTGCTATGCCAACGCCTCGCTCAAACGCACTGCCAGCACTTTGTTCTACTCTAGTAGCCGCCTCCCAGGTTACTCTTTCTCCTATCATGCGGCGATTTTCTTCTGTTTACTGCTTCCCTGCCCTGTTGGTCGAGCACAAATCTGAAACTTCAATTTCTCTGACTTGCATGACCGTGTTCGTCATGGGAACTTCTCAAACGCATCTCATGCGCCGCCATCTTGTGCTCGTGTAACAGTGCCTCCCTCACGCACGCCGGCGGCTGACACATCAACTACCTTGCTGCTTCGACTCTCTTCGGTTGCCCCGAAAACTTACAAGCCACCGACTGCCAAAACGATCCATTTCACGTTCTTCAGGATGACCTAAAAGATGACCTGTCCCTTAGTGAAATTATGAATGGCATTCTCCTATCATGACCAGGCATGTGGCTCTGCACCAGTTGAAGTGTGAGCCGACTGCAGATAACCTTGCAGCCTTTCAGGTTGCAAGTGCCAAATGTTGGTGGGTTATGCATAAGAACAGAAAGAAGTCATGCGAACAATTCCTGGTCAACCATCACCTTGTCTGAATGTTAAAATCCAGGCAGCTTCTTAGTTGCTTTCTCTGTGAGTTCAGAAGATATTACTCCACCTTTGATAAGCTGGCCTTCCTGGAGGCATCTATCCTACAATCTTTCCTATACTGGTATCACCTTCTGGCTGTATTTTTCGATATCCAGAAGGCCTACAACACACTTGGAGGTATCTTATCCTCAGGACGCTCCACAAATGGGGGTTTCATGGTTATCTTCCCATTTTTATTTGGGCCTTTCTTTCTCTGCTTTATTTTATATGTCGAGTCGACGAGGTTCACTCTATTTATTTATTATCCAGGAGAACAGTGTCCCTCAGGGAAGTGTTTTAAGTGTGACTGTGTTTGCCTTAGCTTGATAGCATAACTTCAGTTGTTAAATGACCTTTGCAGTGTGCGTTACTTGTTGATGACTTCTCTATCATTTGCTCTTCCACCAGCCTTGCCACAAAAACACATCAGTTGCAATTAACATTTCATTGGTTGGATGAATGGGCAGACAAGACTGGTTTTAAATTTTCAACTGAGAAGTCTGTGTGTGTTCTTTTTAAATTTCTCATTCTGTTTTCGACTTATCTGAACTGTGGTGTAGTGACACTGTACTGAATTTCAAAGACACAGTGAGGTTTTGGGTCTCATATTTGACTCACCGTAAAGACTTGAAATGATGGTGCCTAAATGTCTTAGCCAGACTTTTTCTGATGAAAATTCAAGTGGCTAAAAATTTAAGTCATGATTGTGATAGTCTATTTTTCCTGACAGCGTCTCAGTGAGCCTCTTTACAGTGAGTTGTTGTCTATCCTCCATTATTGACAGTCTTGCAAATGTGATTTAGTGGAGGAACTAAAAGTGGGTGTGAAGTATGGGAGTAATCTTTAAGGGGTATTACCTAGTCATTGGGGTCAGGAAAGAAGGGTTAAGTTTATTGTAAGTCATCTGAAAGGACATTAGGCTAATAGGACAGAAAGAGGACTGATATTGGTAGATTTGGCCATCTCCAGCAAAATAAAAATAAATAAATAAAATAAAGATAGATAGATGAGATGGACAGATTTTATGATGCACTTAGTGATGTAGTTGTTAGAGTAAAGGACAAGGGAAGTGTTTTGCTCAGGGGTGACTTCAATGTCAGGAAATCAAACAGAAGGGTATGAAAAGGTTATGGGTAAGTTTGGAGAGGATACGAAGGCCAACAGGAATGGGAAACTGGATTTCTATGCCAATATGGGTTTAGTTATCACAAACTCCTTTTTTAAACATAAGAACATTCACCGGTATACTAGGGAAGGCATGGGAAACAAGATCTGACATTGACAATATAAGAACATATCAGGAATTCAGGATGGCAGTCAAGGACACACATTTTTTCAGAGGGTTTTTTGATGATACTTATGAGTATTAAACTGCAGTTAAATTGATTTTGTGAGGCCAAAAGTGCAGAAAGTCAGGTCCATAAGTAGAAGGATAAGAGTGGAGAAGCTTCAGGACAAAGAAATCAGGCACAAATACATAACAATGATCTCAGAACGGTACCAGTTAGTTGAAGGTATTCATTTACAGTCATTCAAAGAGGAATGGCCAAGGTATCATGACACACTACTAGAAGTGGCTAGTGAATGTCTTTGAACAGTAGTGTGTAAAGACAGGAAGGAGCAGACAGCTTGGTGGATTGACCCAGTCAAGACAGGCTGTAAAAATAAAAAGAAGGTTGAAACTTTCACTCTGCAGTGGAGTGTGCACTGATATGAAACTTCCTGGCAGATTAAAATTGTATGCCAGAACCAGGACTCAAACCTGGGACTTTTGCCTTTCACAGGCAAGCACTCTACTGACTGAGCTATCGTGACACGACTCACAGGAGGGGTTCTGTGAAATCTGGAAAGTAAGAGGTGAGGTACTGGTGGAAGTAAAGTTTTGAGGTGGCATCATGAGTCGTGTCGGGATAGCAAAGTCAGTAGAGCGCTTGCCCACAAAAGGCAAAGGTCCCAGGTTTGAGTCCTGGTTCCGGCACACAATTTTAATCTGCCAGGAAGTTTCAGAAAAAGAAGGTGTTTGAAAAATGGCTCCATACTAGAAATAAGACAGACAAAGAAAGTTATTTGAAGAAAGAAATGAAGTCAAACACATAATTGTTGAATCCAAGTAGAAATCATGTGAAGACTTGGGGAAATATGGTCCAAGCCAGGGAACACATTCTTGAGCATAATTAGTAGTCTTCAAATGGGAGGAAAGAAGGACTTGACAAGTGTTTTGGACAGGTCAGGAAAGCTGCTAATGAATCATGTGAATTTTTTTTTTTTTTAAATGTGTTTATTTCCGTCAACAGTTGCTATAAAATTGTTTCATAACTTGTTTCGATCACTTGGATCATCTTCAGATCTTATAGTTGCATCCGCAACTCGTCTGGCTGAGTACTGAAGATGATCCAAGTGATCGAAACAAGTTATGAAACAATTTTATAGCAACTGTTGACGGAAATAAACACATTTAAAATAACGTACTGCAGTTGCGGACTCTCTATAATCGACCATGTCGACTATAATGAAAATCATGTGAATACCTTGGGCAGATGGAGGCAATATTTTGGAGAGCTGCTCAATGTAGGTAAAATATTCAATTACTTTGAGGTAGAATGGGATAGAAATGATAATGGAAACAGGATCACATTTGCGGAAGTGGAGAGATTGGTCAGTAGATTGCAGTGTAATAAAGCAACTGTGGTAGATGAAATTAAGTCACAACTCATTGAAAACATGAACACGAGGTCTCATATGGTTACACAAGATAACTGAAATGGCATGGGAGTTTGGACAGGTTCTGTCTGATTGAATGAAAGCAGTAAACACACCAATTTTCAAGCACAGAAACAGAAAAGATTTCAACAATTACAGAGGTATATCTTTAATTAGTGTTGTAGGCAAAACATTCTTAGGTATTGTTAAAAGGGGAGTGCAAGTATTAGTTGAAGACAAGTTGGATGAAAATCAGTGTGGGTTTAGGCCTCTTAGAGGCTGTCAGGACCGACCTTTAGCTTACAGCAGATGCTCTGAGTGGAAGAGGGAATTGTATTGATGTTTTATAGATCTAGAAAATACTTATGACCATGATCCTGGGAGGAAGCTATTGTCATTTCTATAAGATTGTGCAGTGGGAGGCAAATTTCTGCAGGCAATTAAAGGTCTGTACATAAACTGTCACACAAAAATTAGAATTGATGGTAAATTGAGTTCATGGTTCAGGGTAGTTTCACAGGTAAGACAAGGCTGTAACCTGTCACCACTGTTCATACTATTTATTGATCATATGTTGAGAGCAGTAGACTGGCAGGGTGAGGTTAAAATATGTGAAAATGAAATAAACAGTCTAACATAAGCAGGTGACTTAGTTGTGATGGTATATTCGAGTGAAAGGTTGCAAGCCAATATTTCAGAGCTAGATCATAGGTGTAAGGGTTATGGTATGAAGATCAGTGACTCCAAAAGTAAAAGTAATTTCTGTGCAAAAGAGATTTAAGCAGACTGAGTGCCAAATAGGAGGAAACTTCGATGGGAACTTTTAGTCAACTGAAATATAATGAAACTTCTGAAGGTTGTAGGAATTTTAAGGAAGATCGTTTAAATCAAGCCATTTAAATAAATTAATTAAAAGAAAGAGTAGTTATAATTGTAAGAAGAGAAAAGTTTGCTTATATCAGCCATAGTCATGGAGTAAACATAAATCATGTAATTTAATTTGAATTAAATTATTCTTACAGAAAAAGTTGTGACCTGCAAAATAGGTCAATAGAAATATTTCGTAGGGTCATCAAAACATCAAGGCACGAATACTTGATCAAAAAGTGCTTGAGTTAGTTATCATGCCAATACAAAAAGCTGTGCAGCAATCATTGCACAGCTTTTTATATTGGCATGACAACTAACTAGATGTCCATGAGAATTAATGACTACCACCAAACTGTGTCCAAGAACAAGGTGAACCACCCTGTGGCACAGCATGAGTGGAGCATATGCTTGATTTCAATGGCTGCTTCACAGCGCAGGTCATCTAGTTCCTCCCAATCAGCACTAGCTTTTCTGAACTGTGCAGACGGGAGTTGTCCCTACAGTACATTCTCCATTTCCAAAATTATCCAGCCCTCAAACTATGATAACATCCCTTTTCTCCACACCTCTCTAAACCTCTCCTATTTTAAGTGCTATGTGAGTGTGGGGGAGGGGGGGCATGCAATCATTTTATTTTGTTTTGTTTTCCTCCACTCACCCACCTCCCCACTCCATCCCTAAGCTGCATCTCGTTCCTCCCATCTAATACGTAGATACTCTGGAAGGCTGTGCTGTATCCACTCCCACCACCATGACACAACTTTCCTATCCCCCCTCCCCTTCCGTGTTTCCACATCGCAGATCATGATTTGAAGTGTGGCAGTCAGAGATGATGGTTGTGTGCCTGTGTTATTGCTTGAATGTTCCTATTTCTGAAGAAGGCCAAGGCCGATAGCTGAAAGTGTTATATATGTTTGTGTTTTTTATGTGCCTGTCACAGCTCGTTGTCACGTATTTGCAGTGAGTTGTAAACTGTCCTTATTATTATATTGTTAATTCTAACTTGAACTTTCTGTTATTAAATACGCTGGAAGTCACAATGAAATCCATGGCAGATTTTTTTTGCAGGACACTTATGTAGTGGATTTATAATAGAGAGGAATCAGAGTTAATGTTCGGAGATCCTGGTGAAGAAACAGTAACGATCTGTTCTGTACGGTTCTGTCAACATCACCAGTGTTATTGTTAAATACCAGAAGGGGCAGACGTTTCTAGGGTGAGGGATGGTATTAGCTTCCCATCTTTGGGGTTCTTTCTTCTTTTTTCATTCGGCTCTGATTTTTCTGGTCCTCTTTTTCCTTTTTTTCTACCTTAAAACATTTGAGATGTAAAAGTCCATTACACCATTCTGGGTGGTGAGGGAGGAGTTACCAATTTAATTGTTCAGGTGATGGCCGCATTGAGCCGCCCACTAATGATCATGATAAATTGTTGTTGAGGTAGGTGATGCGCTGACTCATTATACTGTGTCACTGCAGAGAATAGTTGATTTTTTAGATAGTGCTCCTTGCTTCTTAACCCACGTTAAACTGTATGTCCTCCTCTAACTGGCTGGGTAAATCAGTTCAAAGGTCGGAGGAAGACAATGGCATACCACCTCCAAACAGGACCATGCCTAGTAAAGCACCATGGTGTTCAAACCAATCTTCGGATTGTTGACTGCTTTACCTTACCACACACTCCTAACCTGCTTGCCACGTTGAAGTGCAATTTTTGCAGTGGTGGAATCGTGTTAACGATATTGGTCATCTTAAGCCTATTGGTGACCAGTTGAAAATTATTCAGCAACTGCATTTCCAAGTTCACAATTTGAAAAGTCCTGTAGTTCAACTTGCACTGAAGGACACAGCAGGTTAATGCTATCCATCCTGACTTGGGGGGTTTCGATTAATTTATTAATTTTGGAGGTTCCCTACCCTATAGGAATTTTATTTAAGGTGATTGAGCAATTACTATTGATCCTCTGAGTGAGGTTTAAGCTGTTTCATGGCTTTCTGTGATATTCAAGTTGCACACCAATGTCTTGAGTTTGCTACATCATCAAGTTCTTCATGTATTGTACCTGGTAATTAGCTGTACCTAGAGGCAAATGTTCGCTTATGTTCTACAGGAATGAAAGGGGTTGAAGGAGTTACATTGATGCTTTATTAATTTTATGCTGTCCTCTCATTTGAAAAATGATTTGCACTCAAGCATTATTGTTGAGAACAGTCTAGCTATGAGACTTTGGTAAATACATCGAACAGATGTGATAAGTTGACTTTGTTTTAGATTTACAGAGATCTGAGCTACAAATCATTGATAATATCTTGGAAGGAATGGGACCAGAGAATTGGCCTTGTATCATTTTGCTAGTAAAACCATCCACCTTCAACCAATTGAGAGCTCTGGTTTCTGCTGGACTGGAGAGCTTAGTTATTTTGATAATCATCAGGATCAACTACCACTTAATCATAGTATGGTCTGATTGAATTTGGATAGTATTGATTAGTTCTGGCCCAAGGTCTGCTGTCATTGTCATAATGCAGGACAGATAACTTTCAGAAAATTAAGTGGACTGTCATTAAACTTTGATAAAACCCAGTATATACAGTTTCATACAGTAAATGGCATGACACCATTAATAAAATTAGACTTTGAACATAAATCTGTAGCTAAGGTAGAATATTCAAAATTTGTAGGTGTTTGCATTGATGAGGGATTGAATTGGAAGAAACACATTGAAGATCTGGTGACATGTTTCAATTCAGCTACTTATGTTATCAGAGTCATTGCAAAATTTGGTGATATACATCTCAGTTAATTAGCTTACTATGCCTATTTTCATTCAGTGCTTTCATATGGCATCATATTCTGGTGCAATTTAACAGTGAGTACAAAAGTATTCATTGCACAAAAGTGTGTAATGAGAATAATTGCTGGAGCCCACCCAAGATCATCCTGCAGACATTTATTTAGGGATCTAGGGATCTTCACTGTAGGTCACAGTACAGAGTGGTGCATTGATAGTGACCGGGCCAAGTATCTCACAAAATAAGCATCAAACAAAAAAAAAACAAGGAACAAAACTTTTATAGATTGAAGGGGGAAAACAAATGGTGCTATGGTTGGACCGCTAGATGGTGCTGCCATAGGTCAAATGGATATCACCTGCATTTTTTTAAAAATGGGTACCCCCATGTTTATTACATATTTTTCTAGTACATAAATAAATATGAATGTTTTATTTTGAAAACTTTTTCCACTTTGAGATAGATGGCACTGTAATAGTCACAAACATATATGTGTAATAATGGAAAGTCCAGGTTGGAATTAACAATATAGTGAGGACAGTTTACAACTCACCGCAAAGACGTGGCGACGAGCTGCGACAGGCACATACAAAAGACACACACATACAACACATTCAGCTATCGGCCATGGCCTTCTTCAGAAAATAGAGCACTCACGCAATCATACAGGCACACAACACAGTCATACAACCATCACCTCCGACTGCCGCACTTCGAATCACGCTCTGCAGCGAATTGGGGACGGGAGGGGAGGGGAGGGGGAGGGGATAGAAAGGTTACGTCACGGTGGTGGGGATGGGTTAGATGGGAATAACGAGATGCAGCTTAGGAATGGAGTGGGGAGGCAGGTGAGGGGAGAAAATAAAATAATAAAAAAAGAAAATAGAAAAGAGATGACTTACCAAAAGGAGCGGCTCGTCGAGAGAAACAAATAAAATCACACACAAACACACATACAAGCTTTCGCCACCACTGGCAGCTTCTTCAGGAAAAAGAGGAAAAAAGGGGAGGAAAAGGGAAGGATATGGGTTTTAAGGAAGTGGAAAAGGAGTCATTCCAATCCCAGGAGTGGAAGGACTTACCTTAGGGGAAAAAAAGGAAGGTAAACAAATACACACACACTCAGACATATCGAAACGCAAGCACACCTAGACAGACATTTGTGAAAATTTTATTTTTATTTATCCCACCGGGAAAGTTTCCCTCTATAATATATATATATATATATATATATATATATATATATATATATATATATATATATATATATATATATATATATGCACACTGCAAGTACACAAGACTGCATACACACACATACACATGCACGGATGCGCACGCGCGCGCGCACACACACACACACACACACACACACACACACACACACATATATACACACAAACGATCACACATTCACACACCACTCAAAGGCGAGGTTTGGGATAGAGAGGTAGGAACTATAAGGTATGGAAAAATAAGGTATGGAAAAATATATATAGGGAAGTTATCGTAGGTTGAGGCCTGGTTGATTTCGGGATCGGAGAATGTATTGCTGCATCAACAATCGGCGTGGTTATAAAGCTCTCTGTTGAAAGCTGGCGGGATTGTTGGCTCGGAAGTCGGAATGTGACAGTTACAAAGGATTGAGAAAAAGGAAAATACAAGAGAGAAGGAAATATTGATAGAGGGATGTTATAGAAAGTAGTAACAAAGGAAAAGGTTTGGGATGGAAGGGAGACCGTTAGGCAAAATTTAATAATGGAAAGTCCAGGTTGGAATTAATAATATAGTGAGGACAGTTTACAACTCACCACAAAGACGTGGCGACGAGCTGCGACAGGCAACATCCCACATGCCCATGGCCTTGCCGCTCTGGAACACTACCTCTCCCAATGTCCCTCTGAACGCAAGCCTGATACCTCATTCCTCATAACCCTTACCAATTTCATCCTACTTAACAACTACTTTTCCTTTGAGGGGAAAGTTTACCATCAAATCCAAGGCACAGCTATGGGCACCCGCATGGCACCCTCATATGCCAACCTGTTCATGGGCCGTCTGGAGGAATCCTTCCTAGCATCCCAAAACCTCAAACCTCTGGCCTGGTTCCGGTTCATTGATGATATTTTCATGATCTGGACTCAGGGCCAGGACACCCTATCCTCCTTTCTTCAGAACCTCAATTCCTTCTCTCCCATCCACTTCACCTGGTCTTCCTCAACCAACCATGCCACATTCCTGGATGTCAACCTCCACCTCACTGATGGCTCCATCCACACTTCCGTCCATATTAAACCTACCAACCACCAACAGTACCTACATTTTGACAGTTGCCATCCCTTCCATGTCAAAAAATCCCTCCCTTACAGCCTGGCCACCCGTGGATGACATATCTGCAGTGACAAGAATTCCCTTTCTGAATATGCTGAAGGTCTCACAAAGGCCTTCACAAACAGAAACTACCCCACACACCTAGTCCGCAAACAAATCTCCCGTGCCATATCCTCACACACCCCAAATCCTCTTCCTAACACCAGTAACCATCCACAAAAGAGCGCTCCCCTTGTCACCCAGTACTACCCTGGTCTCGAACAACTAAATTCCATCCTTCGCCAAGGTTTTGATTTTCTATCCTCGTGCCCTGAAATGAGAGACATCCTGCCAAAGATCCTTCCCACCCCTCCTAAAGTGGTGTTCTGTCGCCCTCCCAACCTTCACAACATCCTAGTTCATCCTTATGCCACCCCGAAACCCAGCTCACTGCCACAGGGATCATATCCTTGTGGAAGACCCCGCTGCAAGACCTGTCCAATCCACCCACCCAGCACTTCCTATTCCAGTCCTGTCACAGGCTTATCCTACCCTATCAGAGGCCGGGCCACTTGTGAAAGCAGCCACGTAATTTACCAGCTGTGCTGCAAGCACTGTACAGCTTTCTATATTGGCATGACCACCAACCAGCTGTCCATTAGAATGAATGGCCACCGCCAAACTGTGGCCAAAAACAAGGTGGACCACCCTGTGGCACAGCATGCAGTGGAGAACATGCTTGATTTCAATGGCTGCTTCACAACCCGGGCCATCTGGATCCTCCCATCCACCACCAACTTTTCTGAACTGCACAGATGGGAGTTGTCCCTACAATACATTCTCCGATCCCGAAATCAACCAGGCCTCAACCTACGATAACTTCCCTATATATATTTTTCCATACCTTATAGTTCCTACCTCTCTATCCCAAACCTCGCCTTTGAGTGGTGTGTGAATGTGTGATCGTTTGTGTGTATATGTGTGTGTGTGTGTGTGTGTGTGTGTGTGTGTGTGTGTGTGCGCGCGCGCGCGCGCGCGCGCGCGCGCGTGCGCATCCGTGCATGTGTATGTGTGTGTATGCAGTCTTGTGTACTTGCAGTGTGCATATATATAAGGAGACCTTCCAGGTAGGAAAATGGTATAAAATAAAGATTTTTAAAGATTTTTGACTTACCTAAAGTACAGGCCCGTCGATAGGAACACCAAACACACACAAAAACACACAACCATTCGAGCTTTCGCCACCAGTGGTGGCTTCTTCGGGAAAAAGAGGGAGGAAGGAGAGGAGAAAGGGAAGGATACGGGTTTTAAGGAAGTGGAAAAGGAGCCATTCCAATCCCAGGAGGTAAGTCAAAAATCTTTATTTTATACCATTTTCCCACCTAGAAGGTCTCCTTCTATTATATATATATATATATATATATATATATATATATATATATATATATATATATATATATATAATGGTATAAAATAAAGATTTTTGACTTACCTAAAGTACAGGCTTGTCGATAGAAACACGAAACACACAAAAACACACAACCATTCGAGCTTTCGCCACCAGTGGTGGCTTCTTCGGGAAAAAGAGGGAGGAAGGAGAGGAGAAAGGGAAGGATACGGGTTTTAAGGAAGTGGAAAAGGAGCCATTCCAATCCCAGGAGTGGAAGGACTTACCTTAGGGGACAAAAAGGAAGGTAAACAAATACATACACACTCACACATATCCACATCCAAACACACCTAGGCAGACATTTGTAGAAACCAAAGAAGTTGGACAGAGATGCCACTTCAGGCAGAGGCTCTGTCCACAGAACCGAGGCAAAGATGTTAAAGATGGCGGGCGGGAATTAGAATTTAGCGGAGGTTGAGACCAGGTGGGCAACGGGAAGAGAGAATGTGTTGAAGGGCAAGTTCCCATCTCCGGAGTTCTGAAAGATTGGTGTTGGTGGGAAGTATCCAGATAACCCGGACGGTGTAACACTGTGCCAAGATGTGCTGGCCGTGCACCAAGGCATGTTTAGCCACAGGGTGATCCTCATTACCAACAAACACTGTCTGCCTGTGACCGTTCATGCGAATGGACAGTTTGTTGCTGGTCATTCCCACATAGAACGCTTCACAGTGCAGGCATGTCAGTTGGTAAATCACGTGGGTGCTATCGCAAGTGGCTCTGCCCTTGATCGTGTACACCTTCCGGGTTACGGGACTGGAGTAAGTGGTGGTGGAAGGGTGCATAGGGCAGGTTTTACAACGGGGGCGGTTACAAGGGTAGGAGCCAGAGGGTAGGGAAGGTGGTTTGGGGATTTCATATGGATGGACTAGGAGCTTACGGAGGTTAGGTGGGCGGCGGAAAGACACTCTCGGTGGAGTGGGAAGGATGTCATGAAGGATGGATCTCATTTCGGGGCAGGATTTAAGGAAGTCGTATCCTTGCTGGAGAGCCACATTCAGAGTCCGCTCCAGTCCCGGAAAGTATCCGGTGACAAGAGGGGCACTTCTGGGCTTCTTCTGTGGAAGGTTCTGAATTTGGGGGGATGAGGAAGTGGCTCTGGAAATTTGTTTCTGTACCAGGTCAGGAGGATAGCCGCGGGATGTGAAAGCTGATATTAGGTTATGGGTGTACTGGTTCAGGGATTCGGGACTGGAGCAGACTCGTTTGCCACGAAGACCTAAGCTGTAGGGAAGGGAACGTTTGATGTGGAATGGATGGCAGCTGTCATAGTGTAGGTACTGTTGTTTGTTGGTTGGTTTGATGTGGACGGATGTGTGAAGTTGGCCGTTGGACAGATGGAGGTCGACATCAAGGAAAGTGGCATGGGATTTGGAATAGGACCAGGTGAATTTGATGGGGCCAAAGGAGTTGAGGTTGAAGAGGAAATTCTGGAGTTCTTCTTCACTGTGAGTCCAAATCATAAAGATGTCGTCAATAAATCTATACCAAACTTTGGGTTGACAGTCTTGGGTATCCAGGAAGGCTTCCTCGAAGCATCCCATAAATAAGTTTGCGTACGAGGGGGCCATCCTGGTTCCCATGGCTGTTCCCTTTAGTTGTTGGTATGTTTGGCCCTCAAAAGTGAAGAAGTTGTGGGTTAGGATGAAGCTGGCTAGGGTATTAAGGAAAGAGGTTTTAGGTAGGGAATTGGGTGGTCGGTGTGAAAGGAAATACTCCATCGCAGCAAGGCCCTGGGCATGTGGGATGTTTGTGTACAAGGAAGTGGCATCAATGGTTACAAGGATGGTATCTGGAGGTAACTGGCTAGGCAAGGATTTCAGGCGATCGAGGAAGTGGTTGGTATCTTTGATGAAGGATGGGAGACTGCACATGATGGGTTGAAGGTGTTGGTCTATGTAGGCAGAGATTCGTTCAGTAGGGGCTTGGTAACCGGCCACAATGGGGCGGCCGGGATGATTGGGTTTGTGGATCTTGGGGAGTAGGTAGAAGGTGGGGGTGCGGGGTTTCGGTGGGGTCATGAGGTTGATGGAGTTAGGTGAAAGGTTTTGTAGGGGGCCTAAGGTTTTGAGGATTCCTTGAAGCTCTGCCTGGACATCAGGGATAGGATTGTGTCGACAAACTTTGTAGGTAGTATTGTCTGAAAGCTGACGCAGTCCCTCAGCCACATACTCCCGCCGATCAAGTACCACGGTTGTGGATCCCTTGTCGGCTGGGAGAATGACGATGGAACGGTCAGCTTTCAGATCACGGATGGCTCGGGATTCAGCTGTAGTAATGTTGGGAGTAGGATTAAGGTTTTTTAGGAAAGACTGAGAGGCAAGGTTGGAAGTAAGGAATTCCTGGAAGGTTTGAAGAGGGTGATTTTGAGGAAGAGCGGGTGGGTCTAGCTGTGATGGAGGACGGAACTGTTCCAGGCAAGGTTCTATTTGAGTCATGTCTTGTGGAGTTGGATCATTAGGAGTAGGGTTAGTTTTCTTCGTGGCAAAGTGGTATCTCCAGCAGAGGCTACGAGTATAGGATAGTAAATCTTTGACAAGGGCTGTTTGGTTAAATTTGGGAGTAGGGCTAAAGGTGAGGCCTTTGGATAGGACAGAGGTTTCAGTTTGGGAGAGCGGTTTAGAGGAGAGGTTAACTACTGAATTGGGATGTCGTGGTTCCGGATTGTGAGCAGTAGGATTTAAAGGTTTGGGGGGGAGTGGAGCTGGAAGTGGGAGATTGAGTAGATGGGAGAGACTGGGTTTCTGTGCAATAAGAGGAGCTTGAGGTTTACTGGAGTGGTTGTTGAGGGAGAGTGTGTTAAGGGAGAGTGTATTGCCTTTCCGGAGGTGGGTGACAAGGAGTTGGGATAGTTTTTTGAGGTGGAGGGTGGCATGTTGTTCTAATTTTCGGTTGGCCTGTAGGAGGATGTTCTGAACTGTGGGTGTGGATGCGGAAGTGGAAAGGTTGAGGATTTTGATTAGGGATAGGAGTTGACAGGTGTGTTCATTGGCGGAGTTGATGTATAGGTTAAGGATTAGGCGGGTGAGGGCTGTGGATTGTTCTGTTTGGAATTGGTGTAGGGCTTGATGAAAGGATGGGTTACAGCCTGAGATGGGAACTTTTATTGTGAGGCCCTTGGGGGTTATGCCAAATGTTAGACATGCCTGAATAAACAAAATGTGGGACCGTAATCTGGCGAGGATGAAAGCATGCTTGCGGAGAAAATGTAGGTAAAACTTGATGGGGTCAAGGTAGGGTAACATAATGTATGGAATGGAAAAGTGAGAACTATGCGTTGAATAAATGACTACAAAGTATTTAGAAAGGAAAGAAAAATAAAATTAAAAAAATTTTTTTGAAGGTGGATAGACAGCGAAAGGATTCAGCAAAGAAAATAGAAATCTATAAAGTTGTTCAAGAGAGTTGTTGAAGTTGAACCTGGTGGAAACTGAGGTCAACTACAGTTGGTTAACAACGTAATGCACAATAGTTTGGTGGTTGTATTGGCGTCCAAAACAAGTTACAGGGAGGAGAAAATCAAAGGAAAGCGTATTATAATGACTGATTAGTAGTGGCAGATTACGACTATGAGGTGGATAATAATCTGAGGAAGGAATAATAGGGTTAAAAACGTATGAAAGTTACTGAAAAATGAACGGGAATGTCGGAAGAATGAACGGAAATGTGGAAAAATGGGGTTCGGAAATAATAATAATAAGCTGGCGAAGGAATAATAGGGTTAAAACGTTATTGAAAAATGAGCGGGAATGTCGGAAAAATGAACGGAAATGTGAAAAGACGGGAATCGGAAGTAATAATAATAATAATAATAATCTGACGAAGGAATAATTGGATTAAAACGGATAGAAAGTTATTGAACAATGTACGGGAATGTCGGAAGAATGAACGGAAATCGGAAATAATAGTAATAATAAGCTGACGTAGGAATAATAGGGTTAAAACGTATAGACAGTTTAGAAAAGCGATCGCGAATGTCGGAAGAATGAACGGAAATGTGGAAAAACGAGAATCGGAAATAATCGCGAAGTTTCTAGGAAAAGTCGAAAATGGTAGGTTATTGTAAAATGCAGTTGTGAAATAGTATTACCACAGTAAATGTGGATAAAAGCGGTAAATAACAAAAAATATAAATAAAATAATAATGATGAAAAGCGTAAACGAAAAGTCGATAGTCGTATTATTAGTGAGGTTCAGAAGTCAATACTGATTGTTGTATGTGGCTAATTTGGTCAGGAGAAAAATGAACTTAAATGAGAGCGAATATAGGGTGAGAATATAATGTAAAATAAAAACAGAAGGAGAAAGTAAGAGGACAGAAAAGATTTCGAAAGGCAACAGAGCAATAATGAACGTAAGTAATTGTTAGGTTCAAAAGGATGAAACTAATATTATAGAAGGAGACCTTCTAGGTGGGAAAATGGTATAAAATAAAGATTTTTGACTTACCTAAAGTACAGGCTTGTCGATAGAAACACGAAACACACAAAAACACACAACCATTCGAGCTTTCGCCACCAGTGGTGGCTTCTTCGGGAAAAAGAGGGAGGAAGGAGAGGAGAAAGGGAAGGATACGGGTTTTAAGGAAGTGGAAAAGGAGCCATTCCAATCCCAGGAGTGGAAGGACTTACCTTAGGGGACAAAAAGGAAGGTAAACAAATACATACACACTCACACATATCCACATCCAAACACACCTAGGCAGACATTTGTAGAAACCAAAGAAGTTGGACAGAGATGCCACTTCAGGCAGAGGCTCTGTCCACAGAACCGAGGCAAAGATGTTAAAGATGGCGGGCGGGAATTAGAATTTAGCGGAGGTTGAGACCAGGTGGGCAACGGGAAGAGAGAATGTGTTGAAGGGCAAGTTCCCATCTCCGGAGTTCTGAAAGATTGGTGTTGGTGGGAAGTATCCAGATAACCCGGACGGTGTAACACTGTGCCAAGATGTGCTGGCCGTGCACCAAGGCATGTTTAGCCACAGGGTGATCCTCATTACCAACAAACACTGTCTGCCTGTGACCGTTCATGCGAATGGACAGTTTGTTGCTGGTCATTCCCACATAGAACGCTTCACAGTGCAGGCATGTCAGTTGGTAAATCACGTGGGTGCTATCGCAAGTGGCTCTGCCCTTGATCGTGTACACCTTCCGGGTTACGGGACTGGAGTAAGTGGTGGTGGAAGGGTGCATAGGGCAGGTTTTACAACGGGGGCGGTTACAAGGGTAGGAGCCAGAGGGTAGGGAAGGTGGTTTGGGGATTTCATATGGATGGACTAGGAGCTTACGGAGGTTAGGTGGGCGGCGGAAAGACACTCTCGGTGGAGTGGGAAGGATGTCATGAAGGATGGATCTCATTTCGGGGCAGGATTTAAGGAAGTCGTATCCTTGCTGGAGAGCCACATTCAGAGTCCGCTCCAGTCCCGGAAAGTATCCGGTGACAAGAGGGGCACTTCTGGGCTTCTTCTGTGGAAGGTTCTGAATTTGGGGGGATGAGGAAGTGGCTCTGGAAATTTGTTTCTGTACCAGGTCAGGAGGATAGCCGCGGGATGTGAAAGCTGATATTAGGTTATGGGTGTACTGGTTCAGGGATTCGGGACTGGAGCAGACTCGTTTGCCACGAAGACCTAAGCTGTAGGGAAGGGAACGTTTGATGTGGAATGGATGGCAGCTGTCATAGTGTAGGTACTGTTGTTTGTTGGTTGGTTTGATGTGGACGGATGTGTGAAGTTGGCCGTTGGACAGATGGAGGTCGACATCAAGGAAAGTGGCATGGGATTTGGAATAGGACCAGGTGAATTTGATGGGGCCAAAGGAGTTGAGGTTGAAGAGGAAATTCTGGAGTTCTTCTTCACTGTGAGTCCAAATCATAAAGATGTCGTCAATAAATCTATACCAAACTTTGGGTTGACAGTCTTGGGTATCCAGGAAGGCTTCCTCTAAGCATCCCATAAATAAGTTTGCGTACGAGGGGGCCATCCTGGTTCCCATGGCTGTTCCCTTTAGTTGTTGGTATGTTTGGCCCTCAAAAGTGAAGAAGTTGTGGGTTAGGATGAAGCTGGCTAGGGTATTAAGGAAAGAGGTTTTAGGTAGGGAATTGGGTGGTCGGTGTGAAAGGAAATACTCCATCGCAGCAAGGCCCTGGGCATGTGGGATGTTTGTGTACAAGGAAGTGGCATCAATGGTTACAAGGATGGTATCTGGAGGTAACTGGCTAGGCAAGGATTTCAGGCGATCGAGGAAGTGGTTGGTATCTTTGATGAAGGATGGGAGACTGCACATGATGGGTTGAAGGTGTTGGTCTATGTAGGCAGAGATTCGTTCAGTAGGGGCTTGGTAACCGGCCACAATGGGGCGGCCGGGATGATTGGGTTTGTGGATCTTGGGGAGTAGGTAGAAGGTGGGGGTGCGGGGTTTCGGTGGGGTCATGAGGTTGATGGAGTTAGGTGAAAGGTTTTGTAGGGGGCCTAAGGTTTTGAGGATTCCTTGAAGCTCTGCCTGGACATCAGGGATAGGATTGTGTCGACAAACTTTGTAGGTAGTATTGTCTGAAAGCTGACGCAGTCCCTCAGCCACATACTCCCGCCGATCAAGTACCACGGTTGTGGATCCCTTGTCGGCTGGGAGAATGACGATGGAACGGTCAGCTTTCAGATCACGGATGGCTCGGGATTCAGCTGTAGTAATGTTGGGAGTAGGATTAAGGTTTTTTAGGAAAGACTGAGAGGCAAGGTTGGAAGTAAGGAATTCCTGGAAGGTTTGAAGAGGGTGATTTTGAGGAAGAGCGGGTGGGTCTAGCTGTGATGGAGGACGGAACTGTTCCAGGCAAGGTTCTATTTGAGTCATGTCTTGTGGAGTTGGATCATTAGGAGTAGGGTTAGTTTTCTTCGTGGCAAAGTGGTATCTCCAGCAGAGGCTACGAGTATAGGATAGTAAATCTTTGACAAGGGCTGTTTGGTTAAATTTGGGAGTAGGGCTAAAGGTGAGGCCTTTGGATAGGACAGAGGTTTCAGTTTGGGAGAGCGGTTTAGAGGAGAGGTTAACTACTGAATTGGGATGTCGTGGTTCCGGATTGTGAGCAGTAGGATTTAAAGGTTTGGGGGGGAGTGGAGCTGGAAGTGGGAGATTGAGTAGATGGGAGAGACTGGGTTTCTGTGCAATAAGAGGAGCTTGAGGTTTACTGGAGTGGTTGTTGAGGGAGAGTGTGTTAAGGGAGAGTGTATTGCCTTTCCGGAGGTGGGTGACAAGGAGTTGGGATAGTTTTTTGAGGTGGAGGGTGGCATGTTGTTCTAATTTTCGGTTGGCCTGTAGGAGGATGTTCTGAACTGTGGGTGTGGATGCGGAAGTGGAAAGGTTGAGGATTTTGATTAGGGATAGGAGTTGACAGGTGTGTTCATTGGCGGAGTTGATGTATAGGTTAAGGATTAGGCGGGTGAGGGCTGTGGATTGTTCTGTTTGGAATTGGTGTAGGGCTTGATGAAAGGATGGGTTACAGCCTGAGATGGGAACTTTTATTGTGAGGCCCTTGGGGGTTATGCCAAATGTTAGACATGCCTGAATAAACAAAATGTGGGACCGTAATCTGGCGAGGATGAAAGCATGCTTGCGGAGAAAATGTAGGTAAAACTTGATGGGGTCAAGGTAGGGTAACATAATGTATGGAATGGAAAAGTGAGAACTATGCGTTGAATAAATGACTACAAAGTATTTAGAAAGGAAAGAAAAATAAAATTAAAAAAATTTTTTTGAAGGTGGATAGACAGCGAAAGGATTCAGCAAAGAAAATAGAAATCTATAAAGTTGTTCAAGAGAGTTGTTGAAGTTGAACCTGGTGGAAACTGAGGTCAACTACAGTTGGTTAACAACGTAATGCACAATAGTTTGGTGGTTGTATTGGCGTCCAAAACAAGTTACAGGGAGGAGAAAATCAAAGGAAAGCGTATTATAATGACTGATTAGTAGTGGCAGATTACGACTATGAGGTGGATAATAATCTGAGGAAGGAATAATAGGGTTAAAAACGTATGAAAGTTACTGAAAAATGAACGGGAATGTCGGAAGAATGAACGGAAATGTGGAAAAATGGGGTTCGGAAATAATAATAATAAGCTGGCGAAGGAATAATAGGGTTAAAACGTTATTGAAAAATGAGCGGGAATGTCGGAAAAATGAACGGAAATGTGAAAAGACGGGAATCGGAAGTAATAATAATAATAATAATAATAATCTGACGAAGGAATAATTGGATTAAAACGGATAGAAAGTTATTGAACAATGTACGGGAATGTCGGAAGAATGAACGGAAATCGGAAATAATAGTAATAATAAGCTGACGTAGGAATAATAGGGTTAAAACGTATAGACAGTTTAGAAAAGCGATCGCGAATGTCGGAAGAATGAACGGAAATGTGGAAAAACGAGAATCGGAAATAATCGCGAAGTTTCTAGGAAAAGTCGAAAATGGTAGGTTATTGTAAAATGCAGTTGTGAAATAGTATTACCACAGTAAATGTGGATAAAAGCGGTAAATAACAAAAAATATAAATAAAATAATAATGATGAAAAGCGTAAACGAAAAGTCGATAGTCGTATTATTAGTGAGGTTCAGAAGTCAATACTGATTGTTGTATGTGGCTAATTTGGTCAGGAGAAAAATGAACTTAAATGAGAGCGAATATAGGGTGAGAATATAATGTAAAATAAAAACAGAAGGAGAAAGTAAGAGGACAGAAAAGATTTCGAAAGGCAACAGAGCAATAATGAACGTAAGTAATTGTTAGGTTCAAAAGGATGAAACTAATATTATAGAAGGAGACCTTCTAGGTGGGAAAATGGTATAAAATAAAGATTTTTGACTTACCTAAAGTACAGGCTTGTCGATAGAAACACGAAACACACAAAAACACACAACCATTCGAGCTTTCGCCACCAGTGGTGGCTTCTTCGGGAAAAAGAGGGAGGAAGGAGAGGAGAAAGGGAAGGATACGGGTTTTAAGGAAGTGGAAAAGGAGCCATTCCAATCCCAGGAGTGGAAGGACTTACCTTAGGGGACAAAAAGGAAGGTAAACAAATACATACACACTCACACATATCCACATCCAAACACACCTAGGCAGACATTTGTAGAAACCAAAGAAGTTGGACAGAGATGCCACTTCAGGCAGAGGCTCTGTCCACAGAACCGAGGCAAAGATGTTAAAGATGGCGGGCGGGAATTAGAATTTAGCGGAGGTTGAGACCAGGTGGGCAACGGGAAGAGAGAATGTGTTGAAGGGCAAGTTCCCATCTCCGGAGTTCTGAAAGATTGGTGTTGGTGGGAAGTATCCAGATAACCCGGACGGTGTAACACTGTGCCAAGATGTGCTGGCCGTGCACCAAGGCATGTTTAGCCACAGGGTGATCCTCATTACCAACAAACACTGTCTGCCTGTGACCGTTCATGCGAATGGACAGTTTGTTGCTGGTCATTCCCACATAGAACGCTTCACAGTGCAGGCATGTCAGTTGGTAAATCACGTGGGTGCTATCGCAAGTGGCTCTGCCCTTGATCGTGTACACCTTCCGGGTTACGGGACTGGAGTAAGTGGTGGTGGAAGGGTGCATAGGGCAGGTTTTACAACGGGGGCGGTTACAAGGGTAGGAGCCAGAGGGTAGGGAAGGTGGTTTGGGGATTTCATATGGATGGACTAGGAGCTTACGGAGGTTAGGTGGGCGGCGGAAAGACACTCTCGGTGGAGTGGGAAGGATGTCATGAAGGATGGATCTCATTTCGGGGCAGGATTTAAGGAAGTCGTATCCTTGCTGGAGAGCCACATTCAGAGTCCGCTCCAGTCCCGGAAAGTATCCGGTGACAAGAGGGGCACTTCTGGGCTTCTTCTGTGGAAGGTTCTGAATTTGGGGGGATGAGGAAGTGGCTCTGGAAATTTGTTTCTGTACCAGGTCAGGAGGATAGCCGCGGGATGTGAAAGCTGATATTAGGTTATGGGTGTACTGGTTCAGGGATTCGGGACTGGAGCAGACTCGTTTGCCACGAAGACCTAAGCTGTAGGGAAGGGAACGTTTGATGTGGAATGGATGGCAGCTGTCATAGTGTAGGTACTGTTGTTTGTTGGTTGGTTTGATGTGGACGGATGTGTGAAGTTGGCCGTTGGACAGATGGAGGTCGACATCAAGGAAAGTGGCATGGGATTTGGAATAGGACCAGGTGAATTTGATGGGGCCAAAGGAGTTGAGGTTGAAGAGGAAATTCTGGAGTTCTTCTTCACTGTGAGTCCAAATCATAAAGATGTCGTCAATAAATCTATACCAAACTTTGGGTTGACAGGCTTGGGTATCCAGGAAGGCTTCCTCTAAGCGTCCCATAAATAAGTTTGCGTACGAGGGGGCCATCCTGGTTCCCATGGCTGTTCCCTTTAGTTGTTGGTATGTTTGGCCCTCAAAAGTGAAGAAGTTGTGGGTTAGGATGAAGCTGGCTAGGGTATTAAGGAAAGAGGTTTTAGGTAGGGAATTGGGTGGTCGGTGTGAAAGGAAATACTCCATCGCAGCAAGGCCCTGGGCATGTGGGATGTTTGTGTACAAGGAAGTGGCATCAATGGTTACAAGGATGGTATCTGGAGGTAACTGGCTAGGCAAGGATTTCAGGCGATCGAGGAAGTGGTTGGTATCTTTGATGAAGGATGGGAGACTGCACATGATGGGTTGAAGGTGTTGGTCTATGTAGGCAGAGATTCGTTCAGTAGGGGCTTGGTAACCGGCCACAATGGGGCGGCCGGGATGATTGGGTTTGTGGATCTTGGGGAGTAGGTAGAAGGTGGGGGTGCGGGGTTTCGGTGGGGTCATGAGGTTGATGGAGTTAGGTGAAAGGTTTTGTAGGGGGCCTAAGGTTTTGAGGATTCCTTGAAGCTCTGCCTGGACATCAGGGATAGGATTGTGTCGACAAACTTTGTAGGTAGTATTGTCTGAAAGCTGACGCAGTCCCTCAGCCACATACTCCCGCCGATCAAGTACCACGGTTGTGGATCCCTTGTCGGCTGGGAGAATGACGATGGAACGGTCAGCTTTCAGATCACGGATGGCTCGGGATTCAGCTGTAGTAATGTTGGGAGTAGGATTAAGGTTTTTTAGGAAAGACTGAGAGGCAAGGTTGGAAGTAAGGAATTCCTGGAAGGTTTGAAGAGGGTGATTTTGAGGAAGAGCGGGTGGGTCTAGCTGTGATGGAGGACGGAACTGTTCCAGGCAAGGTTCTATTTGAGTCATGTCTTGTGGAGTTGGATCATTAGGAGTAGGGTTAGTTTTCTTCGTGGCAAAGTGGTATCTCCAGCAGAGGCTACGAGTATAGGATAGTAAATCTTTGACAAGGGCTGTTTGGTTAAATTTGGGAGTAGGGCTAAAGGTGAGGCCTTTGGATAGGACAGAGGTTTCAGTTTGGGAGAGCGGTTTAGAGGAGAGGTTAACTACTGAATTGGGATGTCGTGGTTCCGGATTGTGAGCAGTAGGATTTAAAGGTTTGGGGGGGGAGTGGAGCTGGAAGTGGGAGATTGAGTAGATGGGAGAGACTGGGTTTCTGTGCAATAAGAGGAGCTTGAGGTTTACTGGAGTGGTTGTTGAGGGAGAGTGTGTTAAGGGAGAGTGTATTGCCTTTCCGGAGGTGGGTGACAAGGAGTTGGGATAGTTTTTTGAGGTGGAGGGTGGCATGTTGTTCTAATTTTCGGTTGGCCTGTAGGAGGATGTTCTGAACTGTGGGTGTGGATGCGGAAGTGGAAAGGTTGAGGATTTTGATTAGGGATAGGAGTTGACAGGTGTGTTCATTGGCGGAGTTGATGTATAGGTTAAGGATTAGGCGGGTGAGGGCTGTGGATTGTTCTGTTTGGAATTGGTGTAGGGCTTGATGAAAGGATGGGTTACAGCCGGAGATGGGAACTTTTATTGTGAGGCCCTTGGGGGTTATGCCAAATGTTAGACATGCCTGAATAAACAAAATGTGGGACCGTAATCTGGCGAGGATGAAAGCATGCTTGCGGAGAAAATGTAGGTAAAACTTGATGGGGTCAAGGTAGGGTAACATAATGTATGGAATGGAAAAGTGAGAACTATGCGTTGAATAAATGACTACAAAGTATTTAGAAAGGAAAGAAAAATAAAATTAAAAAAATTTTTTTGAATGTGGATAGACAGCGAAAGGATTCAGCAAAGAAAATAGAAATCTATAAAGTTGTTCAAGAGAGTTGTTGAAGTTGAACCTGGTGGAAACTGAGGTCAACTACAGTTGGTTAACAACGTAATGCACAATAGTTTGGTGGTTGTATTGGCGTCCAAAACAAGTTACAGGGAGGAGAAAATCAAAGGAAAGCGTATTATAATGACTGATTAGTAGTGGCAGATTACGACTATGAGGTGGATAATAATCTGAGGAAGGAATAATAGGGTTAAAAACGTATGAAAGTTACTGAAAAATGAACGGGAATGTCGGAAGAATGAACGGAAATGTGGAAAAATGGGGTTCGGAAATAATAATAATAAGCTGGCGAAGGAATAATAGGGTTAAAACGTTATTGAAAAATGAGCGGGAATGTCGGAAAAATGAACGGAAATGTGAAAAGACGGGAATCGGAAGTAATAATAATAATAATAATAATAATCTGACGAAGGAATAATTGGATTAAAACGGATAGAAAGTTATTGAACAATGTACGGGAATGTCGGAAGAATGAACGGAAATCGGAAATAATAGTAATAATAAGCTGACGTAGGAATAATAGGGTTAAAACGTATAGACAGTTTAGAAAAGCGATCGCGAATGTCGGAAGAATGAACGGAAATGTGGAAAAACGAGAATCGAAAATAATCGCGAAGTTTCTAGGAAAAGTCGAAAATGGTAGGTTATTGTAAAATGCAGTTGTGAAATAGTATTACCACAGTAAATGTGGATAAAAGCGGTAAATAACAAAAAATATAAATAAAATAATAATGATGAAAAGCGTAAACGAAAAGTCGATAGTCGTATTATTAGTGAGGTTCAGAAGTCAATACTGATTGTTGTATGTGGCTAATTTGGTCAGGAGAAAAATGAACTTAAATGAGAGCGAATATAGGGTGAGAATATAATGTAAAATAAAAACAGAAGGAGAAAGTAAGAGGACAGAAAAGATTTCGAAAGGCAACAGAGCAATAATGAACGTAAGTAATTGTTAGGATCAAAAGGATGAAACTAATATTATAGAAGGAGACCTTCTAGGTCTCTTCCTTAAATCCTGCCCCGAAATGAGATCCATCCTTCATGACATCCTTCCCACTCCACCGAGAGTGTCTTTCCGCCGCCCACCTAACCTCCGTAACCTCCTAGTCCATCCATATGAAATCCCCAAACCACCTTCCCTACCCTCTGGCTCCTACCCTTGTAACCGCCCCCGTTGTAAAACCTGCCCTATGCACCCTTCCACCACCACTTACTCCAGTCCCGTAACCCGGAAGGTGTACACGATCAAGGGCAGAGCCACTTGCGATAGCACCCACGTGATTTACCAACTGACATGCCTGCACTGTGAAGCGTTCTATGTGGGAATGACCAGCAACAAACTGTCCATTCGCATGAACGGTCACAGGCAGACAGTGTTTGTTGGTAATGAGGATCACCCTGTGGCTAAACATGCCTTGGTGCACGGCCAGCACATCTTGGCACAGTGTTACACCGTCCGGGTTATCTGGATACTTCCCACCAACACCAATCTTTCAGAACTCCGGAGATGGGAACTTGCCCTTCAACACATTCTCTCTTCCCGTTGCCCACCTGGTCTCAACCTCCGCTAAATTCTAATTCCCGCCCGCCATCTTTAACATCTTTGCCTCGGTTCTGTGGACAGAGCCTCTGCCTGAAGTGGCATCTCTGTCCAACTTCTTTGGTTTCTACAAATGTCTGCCTAGGTGTGTTTGGATGTGGATATGTGTGAGTGTGTATGTATTTGTTTACCTTCCTTTTTGTCCCCTAAGGTAAGTCCTTCCACTCCTGGGATTGGAATGGCTCCTTTTCCACTTCCTTAAAACCCGTATCCTTCCCTTTCTCCTCTCCTTCCTCCCTCTTTTTCCCGAAGAAGCCACCACTGGTGGCGAAAGCTCGAATGGTTGTGTGTTTTTGTGTGTTTCGTGTTTCTATCGACAAGCCTGTACTTTAGGTAAGTCAAAAATCTTTATTTTATACCATTTTCCCACCTAGAAGGTCTCCTTCTATAATATTAGTTTCATCCTTTTGAACCTAACAATTACTTACGTTCATTATTGCTCTGTTGCCTTTCGAAATCTTTTCTGTCCTCTTACTTTCTCCTTCTGTTTTTATTTTACATTATATTCTCACCCTATATTCGCTCTCATTTAAGTTCATTTTTCTCCTGACCAAATTAGCCACATACAACAATCAGTATTGACTTCTGAACCTCACTAATAATACGACTATCGACTTTTCGTTTACGCTTTTCATCATTATTATTTTATTTATATTTTTTGTTATTTACCGCTTTTATCCACATTTACTGTGGTAATACTATTTCACAACTGCATTTTACAATAACCTACCATTTTCGACTTTTCCTAGAAACTTCGCGATTATTTCCGATTCTCGTTTTTCCACATTTCCGTTCATTCTTCCGACATTCGCGATCGCTTTTCTAAACTGTCTATACGTTTTAACCCTATTATTCCTACGTCAGCTTATTATTACTATTATTTCCGATTTCCGTTCATTCTTCCGACATTCCCGTACATTGTTCAATAACTTTCTATCCGTTTTAATCCAATTATTCCTTCGTCAGATTATTATTATTATTATTATTACTTCCGATTCCCGTCTTTTCACATTTCCGTTCATTTTTCCGACATTCCCGCTCATTTTTCAATAACGTTTTAACCCTATTATTCCTTCGCCAGCTTATTATTATTATTTCCGAACCCCATTTTTCCACATTTCCGTTCATTCTTCCGACATTCCCGTTCATTTTTCAGTAACTTTCATACGTTTTTAACCCTATTATTCCTTCCTCAGATTATTATCCACCTCATAGTCGTAATCTGCCACTACTAATCAGTCATTATAATACGCTTTCCTTTGATTTTCTCCTCCCTGTAACTTGTTTTGGACGCCAATACAACCACCAAACTATTGTGCATTACGTTGTTAACCAACTGTAGTTGACCTCAGTTTCCACCAGGTTCAACTTCAACAACTCTCTTGAACAACTTTATAGATTTCTATTTTCTTTGCTGAATCCTTTCGCTGTCTATCCACCTTCAAAAATTTTTTTTTAATTTTATTTTTCTTTCCTTTCTAAATACTTTGTAGTCATTTATTCAACGCATAGTTCTCACTTTTCCATTCCAAACATTATGTTACCCTACCTTGACCCCATCAAGTTTTACCTACATTTTCTCCGCAAGCATGCTTTCATCCTCGCCAGATTACGGTCCCACATTTTGTTTATTCAGGCATGTCTAACATTTGGCATAACCCCCAAGGGCCTCACAATAAAAGTTCCCATCTCCGGCTGTAACCCATCCTTTCATCAAGCCTACACCAATTCCAAACAGAACAATCCACAGCCCTCACCCGCCTAATCCTTAACCTATACATCAACTCCGCCAATGAACACACCTGTCAACTCCTATCCCTAATCAAAATCCTCAACCTTTCCACTTCCGCATCCACACCCACAGTTCAGAACATCCTCCTACAGGCCAACCGAAAATTAGAACAACATGCCACCCTCCACCTCAAAAAACTATCCCAACTCCTTGTCACCCACCTCCGGAAAGGCAATACACTCTCCCTTAACACACTCTCCCTCAACAACCACTCCAGTAAACCTCAAGCTCCTCTTATTGCACAGAAACCCAGTCTCTCCCATCTACTCAATCTCCCACTTCCAGCTCCACTCCCCCCCAAACCTTTAAATCCTACTGCTCACAATCCGGAACCACGACATCCCAATTCAGTAGTTAACCTCTCCTCTAAACCGCTCTCCCAAACTGAAACCTCTGTCCTATCCAAAGGCCTCACCTTTAGCCCTACTCCCAAATTTAACCAAACAGCCCTTGTCAAAGATTTACTATCCTATACTCGTAGCCTCTGCTGGAGATACCACTTTGCCACGAAGAAAACTAACCCTACTCCTAATGATCCAACTCCACAAGACATGACTCAAATAGAACCTTGCCTGGAACAGTTCCGTCCTCCATCACAGCTAGACCCACCCGCTCTTCCTCAAAATCACCCTCTTCAAACCTTCCAGGAATTCCTTACTTCCAACCTTGCCTCTCAGTCTTTCCTAAAAAAACCTTAATCCTACTCCCAACATTACTACAGCTGAATCCCGAGCCATCCGTGATCTGAAAGCTGACCGTTCCATCGTCATTCTCCCAGCCGACAAGGGATCCATAACCGTGGTACTTGATCGGCGGGAGTATGTGGCTGAGGGACTGCGTCAGCTTTCAGACAATACTACCTACAAAGTTTGTCGACACAATCCTATCCCTGATGTCCAGGCAGAGCTTCAAGGAATCCTCAAAACCTTAGGCCCCCTACAAAACCTTTCACCTAACTCCATCAACCTCATGACCCCACCGAAACCCCGCACCCCCACCTTCTACCTACTCCCCAAGATCCACAAACCCAATCATCCCGGCCGCCCCATTGTGGCCGGTTACCAAGCCCCTACTGAACGAATCTCTGCCTACATAGACCAACACCTTCAACCCATCATGTGCAGTCTCCCATCCTTCATCAAAGATACCAACCACTTCCTCGATCGCCTGAAATCCTTGCCTAGCCAGTTACCTCCAGATACCATCCTTGTAACCATTGATGCCACTTCCTTGTACACAAACATCCCACATGCCCAGGGCCTTGCTGCGATGGAGTATTTCCTTTCACACCGACCACCCAATTCCCTACCTAAAACCTCTTTCCTTAATACCCTAGCCAGCTTCATCCTAACCCACAACTTCTTCACTTTTGAGGGCCAAACATACCAACAACTAAAGGGAACAGCCATGGGAACCAGGATGGCCCCCTCGTACGCAAACTTATTTATGGGACGCTTAGAGGAAGCCTTCCTGGATACCCAAGCCTGTCAACCCAAAGTTTGGTATAGATTTATTGACGACATCTTTATGATTTGGACTCACAGTGAAGAAGAACTCCAGAATTTCCTCTTCAACCTCAACTCCTTTGGCCCCATCAAATTCACCTGGTCCTATTCCAAATCCCATGCCACTTTCCTTGATGTCGACCTCCATCTGTCCAACGGCCAACTTCACACATCCATCCACATCAAACCAACCAACAAACAACAGTACCTACACTATGACAGCTGCCATCCATTCCACATCAAACGTTCCCTTCCCTACAGCTTAGGTCTTCGTGGCAAACGAGTCTGCTCCAGTCCCGAATCCCTGAACCAGTACACCCATAACCTAATATCAGCTTTCACATCCCGCGGCTATCCTCCTGACCTGGTACAGAAACAAATTTCCAGAGCCACTTCCTCATCCCCCCAAATTCAGAACCTTCCACAGAAGAAGCCCAGAAGTGCCCCTCTTGTCACCGGATACTTTCCGGGACTGGAGCGGACTCTGAATGTGGCTCTCCAGCAAGGATACGACTTCCTTAAATCCTGCCCCGAAATGAGATCCATCCTTCATGACATCCTTCCCACTCCACCGAGAGTGTCTTTCCGCCGCCCACCTAACCTCCGTAAGCTCCTAGTCCATCCATATGAAATCCCCAAACCACCTTCCCTACCCTCTGGCTCCTACCCTTGTAACCGCCCCCGTTGTAAAACCTGCCCTATGCACCCTTCCACCACCACTTACTCCAGTCCCGTAACCCGGAAGGTGTACACGATCAAGGGCAGAGCCACTTGCGATAGCACCCACGTGATTTACCAACTGACATGCCTGCACTGTGAAGCGTTCTATGTGGGAATGACCAGCAACAAACTGTCCATTCGCATGAACGGTCACAGGCAGACAGTGTTTGTTGGTAATGAGGATCACCCTGTGGCTAAACATGCCTTGGTGCACGGCCAGCACATCTTGGCACAGTGTTACACCGTCCGGGTTATCTGGATACTTCCCACCAACACCAATCTTTCAGAACTCCGGAGATGGGAACTTGCCCTTCAACACATTCTCTCTTCCCGTTGCCCACCTGGTCTCAACCTCCGCTAAATTCTAATTCCCGCCCGCCATCTTTAACATCTTTGCCTCGGTTCTGTGGACAGAGCCTCTGCCTGAAGTGGCATCTCTGTCCAACTTCTTTGGTTTCTACAAATGTCTGCCTAGGTGTGTTTGGATGTGGATATGTGTGAGTGTGTATGTATTTGTTTACCTTCCTTTTTGTCCCCTAAGGTAAGTCCTTCCACTCCTGGGATTGGAATGGCTCCTTTTCCACTTCCTTAAAACCCGTATCCTTCCCTTTCTCCTCTCCTTCCTCCCTCTTTTTCCCGAAGAAGCCACCACTGGTGGCGAAAGCTCGAATGGTTGTGTGTTTTTGTGTGTTTCGTGTTTCTATCGACAAGCCTGTACTTTAGGTAAGTCAAAAATCTTTATTTTATACCATTTTCCCACCTAGAAGGTCTCCTTCTATAATATTAGTTTCATCCTTTTGAACCTAACAATTACTTACGTTCATTATTGCTCTGTTGCCTTTCGAAATCTTTTCTGTCCTCTTACTTTCTCCTTCTGTTTTTATTTTACATTATATTCTCACCCTATATTCGCTCTCATTTAAGTTCATTTTTCTCCTGACCAAATTAGCCACATACAACAATCAGTATTGACTTCTGAACCTCACTAATAATACGACTATCGACTTTTCGTTTACGCTTTTCATCATTATTATTTTATTTATATTTTTTGTTATTTACCGCTTTTATCCACATTTACTGTGGTAATACTATTTCACAACTGCATTTTACAATAACCTACCATTTTCGACTTTTCCTAGAAACTTCGCGATTATTTTCGATTCTCGTTTTTCCACATTTCCGTTCATTCTTCCGACATTCGCGATCGCTTTTCTAAACTGTCTATACGTTTTAACCCTATTATTCCTACGTCAGCTTATTATTACTATTATTTCCGATTTCCGTTCATTCTTCCGACATTCCCGTACATTGTTCAATAACTTTCTATCCGTTTTAATCCAATTATTCCTTCGTCAGATTATTATTATTATTATTATTACTTCCGATTCCCGTCTTTTCACATTTCCGTTCATTTTTCCGACATTCCCGCTCATTTTTCAATAACGTTTTAACCCTATTATTCCTTCGCCAGCTTATTATTATTATTTCCGAACCCCATTTTTCCACATTTCCGTTCATTCTTCCGACATTCCCGTTCATTTTTCAGTAACTTTCATACGTTTTTAACCCTATTATTCCTTCCTCAGATTATTATCCACCTCATAGTCGTAATCTGCCACTACTAATCAGTCATTATAATACGCTTTCCTTTGATTTTCTCCTCCCTGTAACTTGTTTTGGACGCCAATACAACCACCAAACTATTGTGCATTACGTTGTTAACCAACTGTAGTTGACCTCAGTTTCCACCAGGTTCAACTTCAACAACTCTCTTGAACAACTTTATAGATTTCTATTTTCTTTGCTGAATCCTTTCGCTGTCTATCCACCTTCAAAAATTTTTTTTTAATTTTATTTTTCTTTCCTTTCTAAATACTTTGTAGTCATTTATTCAACGCATAGTTCTCACTTTTCCATTCCAAACATTATGTTACCCTACCTTGACCCCATCAAGTTTTACCTACATTTTCTCCGCAAGCATGCTTTCATCCTCGCCAGATTACGGTCCCACATTTTGTTTATTCAGGCATGTCTAACATTTGGCATAACCCCCAAGGGCCTCACAATAAAAGTTCCCATCTCCGGCTGTAACCCATCCTTTCATCAAGCCCTACACCAATTCCAAACAGAACAATCCACAGCCCTCACCCGCCTAATCCTTAACCTATACATCAACTCCGCCAATGAACACACCTGTCAACTCCTATCCCTAATCAAAATCCTCAACCTTTCCACTTCCGCATCCACACCCACAGTTCAGAACATCCTCCTACAGGCCAACCGAAAATTAGAACAACATGCCACCCTCCACCTCAAAAAACTATCCCAACTCCTTGTCACCCACCTCCGGAAAGGCAATACACTCTCCCTTAACACACTCTCCCTCAACAACCACTCCAGTAAACCTCAAGCTCCTCTTATTGCACAGAAACCCAGTCTCTCCCATCTACTCAATCTCCCACTTCCAGCTCCACTCCCCCCCAAACCTTTAAATCCTACTGCTCACAATCCGGAACCACGACATCCCAATTCAGTAGTTAACCTCTCCTCTAAACCGCTCTCCCAAACTGAAACCTCTGTCCTATCCAAAGGCCTCACCTTTAGCCCTACTCCCAAATTTAACCAAACAGCCCTTGTCAAAGATTTACTATCCTATACTCGTAGCCTCTGCTGGAGATACCACTTTGCCACGAAGAAAACTAACCCTACTCCTAATGATCCAACTCCACAAGACATGACTCAAATAGAACCTTGCCTGGAACAGTTCCGTCCTCCATCACAGCTAGACCCACCCGCTCTTCCTCAAAATCACCCTCTTCAAACCTTCCAGGAATTCCTTACTTCCAACCTTGCCTCTCAGTCTTTCCTAAAAAAACCTTAATCCTACTCCCAACATTACTACAGCTGAATCCCGAGCCATCCGTGATCTGAAAGCTGACCGTTCCATCGTCATTCTCCCAGCCGACAAGGGATCCATAACCGTGGTACTTGATCGGCGGGAGTATGTGGCTGAGGGACTGCGTCAGCTTTCAGACAATACTACCTACAAAGTTTGTCGACACAATCCTATCCCTGATGTCCAGGCAGAGCTTCAAGGAATCCTCAAAACCTTAGGCCCCCTACAAAACCTTTCACCTAACTCCATCAACCTCATGACCCCACCGAAACCCCGCACCCCCACCTTCTACCTACTCCCCAAGATCCACAAACCCAATCATCCCGGCCGCCCCATTGTGGCCGGTTACCAAGCCCCTACTGAACGAATCTCTGCCTACATAGACCAACACCTTCAACCCATCATGTGCAGTCTCCCATCCTTCATCAAAGATACCAACCACTTCCTCGATCGCCTGAAATCCTTGCCTAGCCAGTTACCTCCAGATACCATCCTTGTAACCATTGATGCCACTTCCTTGTACACAAACATCCCACATGCCCAGGGCCTTGCTGCGATGGAGTATTTCCTTTCACACCGACCACCCAATTCCCTACCTAAAACCTCTTTCCTTAATACCCTAGCCAGCTTCATCCTAACCCACAACTTCTTCACTTTTGAGGGCCAAACATACCAACAACTAAAGGGAACAGCCATGGGAACCAGGATGGCCCCCTCGTACGCAAACTTATTTATGGGACGCTTAGAGGAAGCCTTCCTGGATACCCAAGCCTGTCAACCCAAAGTTTGGTATAGATTTATTGACGACATCTTTATGATTTGGACTCACAGTGAAGAAGAACTCCAGAATTTCCTCTTCAACCTCAACTCCTTTGGCCCCATCAAATTCACCTGGTCCTATTCCAAATCCCATGCCACTTTCCTTGATGTCGACCTCCATCTGTCCAACGGCCAACTTCACACATCCGTCCACATCAAACCAACCAACAAACAACAGTACCTACACTATGACAGCTGCCATCCATTCCACATCAAACGTTCCCTTCCCTACAGCTTAGGTCTTCGTGGCAAACGAGTCTGCTCCAGTCCCGAATCCCTGAACCAGTACACCCATAACCTAATATCAGCTTTCACATCCCGCGGCTATCCTCCTGACCTGGTACAGAAACAAATTTCCAGAGCCACTTCCTCATCCCCCCAAATTCAGAACCTTCCACAGAAGAAGCCCAGAAGTGCCCCTCTTGTCACCGGATACTTTCCGGGACTGGAGCGGACTCTGAATGTGGCTCTCCAGCAAGGATACGACTTCCTTAAATCCTGCCCCGAAATGAGATCCATCCTTCATGACATCCTTCCCACTCCACCGAGAGTGTCTTTCCGCCGCCCACCTAACCTCCGTAAGCTCCTAGTCCATCCATATGAAATCCCCAAACCACCTTCCCTACCCTCTGGCTCCTACCCTTGTAACCGCCCCCGTTGTAAAACCTGCCCTATGCACCCTTCCACCACCACTTACTCCAGTCCCGTAACCCGGAAGGTGTACACGATCAAGGGCAGAGCCACTTGCGATAGCACCCACGTGATTTACCAACTGACATGCCTGCACTGTGAAGCGTTCTATGTGGGAATGACCAGCAACAAACTGTCCATTCGCATGAACGGTCACAGGCAGACAGTGTTTGTTGGTAATGAGGATCACCCTGTGGCTAAACATGCCTTGGTGCACGGCCAGCACATCTTGGCACAGTGTTACACCGTCCGGGTTATCTGGATACTTCCCACCAACACCAATCTTTCAGAACTCCGGAGATGGGAACTTGCCCTTCAACACATTCTCTCTTCCCGTTGCCCACCTGGTCTCAACCTCCGCTAAATTCTAATTCCCGCCCGCCATCTTTAACATCTTTGCCTCGGTTCTGTGGACAGAGCCTCTGCCTGAAGTGGCATCTCTGTCCAACTTCTTTGGTTTCTACAAATGTCTGCCTAGGTGTGTTTGGATGTGGATATGTGTGAGTGTGTATGTATTTGTTTACCTTCCTTTTTGTCCCCTAAGGTAAGTCCTTCCACTCCTGGGATTGGAATGGCTCCTTTTCCACTTCCTTAAAACCCGTATCCTTCCCTTTCTCCTCTCCTTCCTCCCTCTTTTTCCCGAAGAAGCCACCACTGGTGGCGAAAGCTCGAATGGTTGTGTGTTTTTGTGTGTTTCGTGTTTCTATCGACAAGCCTGTACTTTAGGTAAGTCAAAAATCTTTATTTTATACCATTTTCCCACCTAGAAGGTCTCCTTCTATAATATTAGTTTCATCCTTTTGAACCTAACAATTACTTACGTTCATTATTGCTCTGTTGCCTTTCGAAATCTTTTCTGTCCTCTTACTTTCTCCTTCTGTTTTTATTTTACATTATATTCTCACCCTATATTCGCTCTCATTTAAGTTCATTTTTCTCCTGACCAAATTAGCCACATACAACAATCAGTATTGACTTCTGAACCTCACTAATAATACGACTATCGACTTTTCGTTTACGCTTTTCATCTTTATTATTTTATTTATATTTTTTGTTATTTACCGCTTTTATCCACATTTACTGTGGTAATACTATTTCACAACTGCATTTTACAATAACCTACCATTTTCGACTTTTCCTAGAAACTTCGCGATTATTTCCGATTCTCGTTTTTCCACATTTCCGTTCATTCTTCCGACATTCGCGATCGCTTTTCTAAACTGTCTATACGTTTTAACCCTATTATTCCTACGTCAGCTTATTATTACTATTATTTCCGATTTCCGTTCATTCTTCCGACATTCCCGTACATTGTTCAATAACTTTCTATCCGTTTTAATCCAATTATTCCTTCGTCAGATTATTATTATTATTATTATTACTTCCGATTCCCGTCTTTTCACATTTCCGTTCATTTTTCCGACATTCCCGCTCATTTTTCAATAACGTTTTAACCCTATTATTCCTTCGCCAGCTTATTATTATTATTTCCGAACCCCATTTTTCCACATTTCCGTTCATTCTTCCGACATTCCCGTTCATTTTTCAGTAACTTTCATACGTTTTTAACCCTATTATTCCTTCCTCAGATTATTATCCACCTCATAGTCGTAATCTGCCACTACTAATCAGTCATTATAATACGCTTTCCTTTGATTTTCTCCTCCCTGTAACTTGTTTTGGACGCCAATACAACCACCAAACTATTGTGCATTACGTTGTTAACCAACTGTAGTTGACCTCAGTTTCCACCAGGTTCAACTTCAACAACTCTCTTGAACAACTTTATAGATTTCTATTTTCTTTGCTGAATCCTTTCGCTGTCTATCCACCTTCAAAAAAATTTTTTTAATTTTATTTTTCTTTCCTTTCTAAATACTTTGTAGTCATTTATTCAACGCATAGTTCTCACTTTTCCATTCCATACATTATGTTACCCTACCTTGACCCCATCAAGTTTTACCTACATTTTCTCCGCAAGCATGCTTTCATCCTCGCCAGATTACGGTCCCACATTTTGTTTATTCAGGCATGTCTAACATTTGGCATAACCCCCAAGGGCCTCACAATAAAAGTTCCCATCTCCGGCTGTAACCCATCCTTTCATCAAGCCCTACACCAATTCCAAACAGAACAATCCACAGCCCTCACCCGCCTAATCCTTAACCTATACATCAACTCCGCCAATGAACACACCTGTCAACTCCTATCCCTAATCAAAATCCTCAACCTTTCCACTTCCGCATCCACACCCACAGTTCAGAACATCCTCCTACAGGCCAACCGAAAATTAGAACAACATGCCACCCTCCACCTCAAAAAACTATCCCAACTCCTTGTCACCCACCTCCGGAAAGGCAATACACTCTCCCTTAACACACTCTCCCTCAACAACCACTCCAGTAAACCTCAAGCTCCTCTTATTGCACAGAAACCCAGTCTCTCCCATCTACTCAATCTCCCACTTCCAGCTCCACTCCCCCCCAAACCTTTAAAACCTACTGCTCACAATCCGGAACCACGACATCCCAATTCAGTAGTTAACCTCTCCTCTAAACCGCTCTCCCAAACTGAAACCTCTGTCCTATCCAAAGGCCTCACCTTTAGCCCTACTCCCAAATTTAACCAAACAGCCCTTGTCAAAGATTTACTATCCTATACTCGTAGCCTCTGCTGGAGATACCACTTTGCCACGAAGAAAACTAACCCTACTCCTAATGATCCAACTCCACAAGACATGACTCAAATAGAACCTTGCCTGGAACAGTTCCGTCCTCCATCACAGCTAGACCCACCCGCTCTTCCTCAAAATCACCCTCTTCAAACCTTCCAGGAATTCCTTACTTCCAACCTTGCCTCTCAGTCTTTCCTAAAAAACCTTAATCCTACTCCCAACATTACTACAGCTGAATCCCGAGCCATCCGTGATCTGAAAGCTGACCGTTCCATCGTCATTCTCCCAGCCGACAAGGGATCCACAACCGTGGTACTTGATCGGCGGGAGTATGTGGCTGAGGGACTGCGTCAGCTTTCAGACAATACTACCTACAAAGTTTGTCGACACAATCCTATCCCTGATGTCCAGGCAGAGCTTCAAGGAATCCTCAAAACCTTAGGCCCCCTACAAAACCTTTCACCTAACTCCATCAACCTCATGACCCCACCGAAACCCCGCACCCCCACCTTCTACCTACTCCCCAAGATCCACAAACCCAATCATCCCGGCCGCCCCATTGTGGCCGGTTACCAAGCCCCTACTGAACGAATCTCTGCCTACATAGACCAACACCTTCAACCCATCATGTGCAGTCTCCCATCCTTCATCAAAGATACCAACCACTTCCTCGATCGCCTGAAATCCTTGCCTAGCCAGTTACCTCCAGATACCATCCTTGTAACCATTGATGCCACTTCCTTGTACACAAACATCCCACATGCCCAGGGCCTTGCTGCGATGGAGTATTTCCTTTCACACCGACCACCCAATTCCCTACCTAAAACCTCTTTCCTTAATACCCTAGCCAGCTTCATCCTAACCCACAACTTCTTCACTTTTGAGGGCCAAACATACCAACAACTAAAGGGAACAGCCATGGGAACCAGGATGGCCCCCTCGTACGCAAACTTATTTATGGGACGCTTAGAGGAAGCCTTCCTGGATACCCAAGCCTGTCAACCCAAAGTTTGGTATAGATTTATTGACGACATCTTTATGATTTGGACTCACAGTGAAGAAGAACTCCAGAATTTCCTCTTCAACCTCAACTCCTTTGGCCCCATCAAATTCACCTGGTCCTATTCCAAATCCCATGCCACTTTCCTTGATGTCGACCTCCATCTGTCCAACGACCAACTTCACACATCCGTCCACATCAAACCAACCAACAAACAACAGTACCTACACTATGACAGCTGCCATCCATTCCACATCAAACGTTCCCTTCCCTACAGCTTAGGTCTTCGTGGCAAACGAGTCTGCTCCAGTCCCGAATCCCTGAACCAGTACACCCATAACCTAATATCAGCTTTCACATCCCGCGGCTATCCTCCTGACCTGGTACAGAAACAAATTTCCAGAGCCACTTCCTCATCCCCCCAAATTCAGAACCTTCCACAGAAGAAGCCCAGAAGTGCCCCTCTTGTCACCGGATACTTTCCGGGACTGGAGCGGACTCTGAATGTGGCTCTCCAGCAAGGATACGACTTCCTTAAATCCTGCCCCGAAATGAGATCCATCCTTCATGACATCCTTCCCACTCCACCGAGAGTGTCTTTCCGCCGCCCACCTAACCTCCGTAAGCTCCTAGTCCATCCATATGAAATCCCCAAACCACCTTCCCTACCCTCTGGCTCCTACCCTTGTAACCGCCCCCGTTGTAAAACCTGCCCTATGCACCCTTCCACCACCACTTACTCCAGTCCCGTAACCCGGAAGGTGTACACGATCAAGGGCAGAGCCACTTGCGATAGCACCCACGTGATTTACCAACTGACATGCCTGCACTGTGAAGCGTTCTATGTGGGAATGACCAGCAACAAACTGTCCATTCGCATGAACGGTCACAGGCAGACAGTGTTTGTTGGTAATGAGGATCACCCTGTGGCTAAACATGCCTTGGTGCACGGCCAGCACATCTTGGCACAGTGTTACACCGTCCGGGTTATCTGGATACTTCCCACCAACACCAATCTTTCAGAACTCCGGAGATGGGAACTTGCCCTTCAACACATTCTCTCTTCCCGTTGCCCACCTGGTCTCAACCTCCGCTAAATTCTAATTCCCGCCCGCCATCTTTAACATCTTTGCCTCGGTTCTGTGGACAGAGCCTCTGCCTGAAGTGGCATCTCTGTCCAACTTCTTTGGTTTCTACAAATGTCTGCCTAGGTGTGTTTGGATGTGGATATGTGTGAGTGTGTATGTATTTGTTTACCTTCCTTTTTGTCCCCTAAGGTAAGTCCTTCCACTCCTGGGATTGGAATGGCTCCTTTTCCACTTCCTTAAAACCCGTATCCTTCCCTTTCTCCTCTCCTTCCTCCCTCTTTTTCCCGAAGAAGCCACCACTGGTGGCGAAAGCTCGAATGGTTGTGTGTTTTTGTGTGTTTCTATCGACAAGCCTGTACTTTAGGTAAGTCAAAAATCTTTATTTTATACCATTTTCCCACCTAGTATATATATATATATATATATATATATATATATATATATATATATATATATATATATATATATATATATATCTCTTACCAAAAGGACTGGCTCGTCGAGAGAAACAAATAAAATCACACACAAACACACATACAAGCTTTCGCCACCAATGGCAGCTTCTTCAGGAAAAAGAGGAAAAAAGGGGAGGAAAAGGGAAGGATATGGGTTTTAAGGAAGTGGAAAAGGAGTCATTCCAATCCCAGGAGTGGAAGGACTTACCTTAGGGGAAAAAAAGGAAGGTAAACATATACACACACACACTCAGACATATCGAAACGCAAACACACCTAGACAGACATTTGTGAAAAGCCTTTTGACAATGTGCCGATGCATGTGAGAACATTACTGAAGGTAAACTACTCGCTGTTGAGAGGAATTTTGTTATGCGTATATTGGCAAATGCATTGAAATTGAAGGACATCATTTTGAGCATTCATTGAAGTCATGAGGTAATTACAGGTAATCATGCAGTAACAGCATGCGTTCTCATAATGTATAATAATTTCACAAAAGTGCTTGTATCACATTGGAACAACCGAAATAAATTTCAAACTTATCTACGTTCTGTGTTTTAATTTAAAAAACCTACCTGTTACCCACTGTTCATCTAAAATTGTGAGCAATATATTTGTGAACATCTATCATAAAGCGACAAAAGTGTTCCAAATAAAACTTTATATTTATTTACACACTAGATGAATATGTAATAAAAAATGCGGGTTACTTATTTAAAAAAATGCAGTTGATATCCGATTGACCTATGGCAGTGCCATCTAGTGGGCTAACCATAGTGCCATCTGTGTTTCCCCCTTCAAGCTAGAAAAGTTTTATTCTTTGTAGTTTTTTTTCATTTGATGTTTATTTTGTGAGATATTTGTCCTGGTCACTATCAATGGACCACCATGTATATATATTTACTCATGAAATTTGTTACTAACAGTCTGACCCAATTCAAAATTAATAGCAGATTGCATAGCTACAACAGTAGGAGAAATGGTAATATTCACTATGCAAGGTTAAATCTAACTTTAGCACAGAAAGGGTTAATTATGCTGCCACAAAAGTCTTTGGTCACTTGCCAAGTAGCATCAAAAGCCTGACAGATAGTCAACTAGTATTTAAAAAGAAATTAAAATAATTTCTGAATGGCAACTCCTTCTATACTTTAGATTACTTTCAGTTAAAAATTAAAATAAAAAAAATCAATTACATGTTCCACATCATTACAAAATGTCATGTATATTTGATCTATGGAACAAGTATTAATCTAATCTAATCTCTTCAATATCCAGTTCAGGGAAAACTGATTGTGTCAGAAGCAAGGGAGGGAGACTATTACCACCACACCATAGGCGTTATCGTCATATTGCAACTATGGTGGCAGAGCCCTTATCTCTTGTGTGTTCCCAGCTAAATCATGAGCCCGTTTGTGCACTTGTGGGCTCCAATAATTTGGTATTGATACTTGATTGTGTAACGATACTGCTGACCCCCTCATCTCAATGTTATTGTACCATACCGTCGGCCTTGTCCTCTCATCTCGATGTCATCCTACAATACCGTCTGCTTCGGATCCGGAATCGTTTGGTTCAATAGTGATAAAAGTTGCATGTGAAGTTAGTTAAAAACCATATAGCCAGCCTAGGAATCGGTGTAGGACAGTGTCTCGGTGATACTGTGATTAAAACAAGTGATAGAGTTTGTTAATTAAGAGATTCATATAGTTTCTTTCCAGACAGTTCTATAAACAATACTTTTGTCATTGTTCAATATTTCAAATAAATAGACAGATGAAGGGTACAAACTTTTGGAAAACAAAGACATTAAAATAAATAGCATTGTATATATGTTAGGCTCATGAACAAGTTGTGTTGATCAGCTAATTGTGTTATTTCGACTATTACATTAATTATCAATATTGAATTCTTTGTATATATTGACTGACTTGATAATTGCCAAGATAATTGATAGCTCAATATATCTTAGGAAAATGTATGATGTACTCGTTAACTAATTAATTGATATTTAACATCACACTTTGTTGTCAACAGTAAGATCGGAAATTTCGTCTTAAAAATACATGTGCCATCTAAAATTATTGTATGCATAGTTTTCATTATACATTGCGATTATTTTTGTGTACATGAAATGTTTTACGTGTATGTTAGTTAATTGTAAATTAACATATTCCATTGTTGTGAACAATGTATAATGTAAAGTCATTATTGCTGATGTTATTTATTTGCCTCACTGCCTTGCATGGGGGAGTTGGAGTTTGAGTCGTTTGTCAAGTGCTCTGGAATCTATGTCAGTTTGTGTTTTGAGAATGGAAGTACTACCAGCTAAGTTCTGATGTATTGAATTTGTATTGTTTTGGTGGAGAAGTTTGAGTCAGATTAAAGAAGAAGTGAAAATTTTACATATCGACTATTTATTTCTACCACGACGCCCCAGGAAAATAATGTTGCAGCGAGCAGAACCCCCATACATCGAAATATTTAAAGATGAGTATTCTGTTTGAAAGTGGTAGAAAGGAACTGTAATTACTTATACAGCATACTAATGTTACAATTGTCAAACTGTTAATAGCCAACAACTGTCTTTGGTTGATGAGTTTTCCAGTAGTTTTAAGTACTGGGTGTTTCTCTTGGCCTGTCTAGTTATTAGTTGTTAAAATTTTTTGTATAATTTAATTCTAATGTATGATCTTATGTGTTGAATGTCACTGATGCTTGGTTGTCTGGAATGAGTCATTTATTTTAAATGTTGTCCCACTCAGAGGATTGCCTTGTGGTTGTGTAATGTCATTGCCTGTATATTATGTTTTTATTCGAAAGATATAGATTGGTTGGCCAGTACTTACCTGTACTGTCAATAGTTACACTCGGAAAAAAAAAGGAGAAAAATAACAAGCTTTCGGAACTCTGTTCCTTCTTCAGGTGGAGAGAAGGGAGAAAAAAGGAGTGGGAAAGGAAGGGAAATATAATTCACGACCTAGGTCATGAGGATGGTGAGATACAGTATCTCTGACTTCCACAATCCTAACACCATCCTCATGACCTATGTCGTGAATTATATTTCCCTTCCTTTCCCACTCCTTTTTTCTTGTTTCTCCCTTCTCTCCACCTGAAGAAGGAACACAGTTCCGAAAGCTTGTTATTTTCCTCATTTTTTCTGAGTGTAACTATCAGCAGTACAGCAAAAAGGTAAGTACTGGCCAGCCAATCTATCTCTTTTGAATAATAATTTATCATCTCTGTGGAGAATTTCCATATTAATCGAGTATATTATGTTTCTTCTAGTACAAGCTATTTTGAGTGTAGTCATTTGGAGCCAAGCCAGTGTGATCAACTTTTGCATATGCTTGATTAGTTTCCTCTGGTTCTAAATGATAAACTTGGTGTGACTACTAAGATTCAATTCAAAATCCATCTCACGGATGATGTACAGGTTCACCACTTGCCTTACAGATTATCCCCCCCACCAATATAAATTGTGGGCCACGATAAACAATATGATACTTGAGGGACTAATGAGACCTTCTACCTCTCCACATGCTTCAGCAATATTTCCCTCAAGAGTAGTAACGGACTTTTGGCCTGTTGTTGATTATAGGTTAGTTAATGAGAAAGTTGTGTTAAAAGTCTGTACCCTTACCTGATCTTCATAATATTGTTTTATATGGTTTTAAGGTGAAAAATATCTAACAGTTTTTAACTTAAGCCAAGCTTATTACCAAATTCTATTGTTGGAGGATTCCAAGCACCTCACTACCTATTGTATGGATTAGAACTTGTTTGAACATAACAGGATTCCTTTTGGTTTTTTCTATTGGTGCAGCTGTTTTGCTTAGGTTACTGGATTGTATACTTGGTGAATTAAAATTGAAATGCATCTACAGTTATTCAGATGATGACATTATTACAGACCTGCCTTTGAAGAACAGTTGCAGCACTTGAAAGCAGTGTTAGAACAATTGGGGGGACTGGTTTGACTGTGAAACAGTCTAAGATTATTTTGGTCCATCACGTGATTTCCTTTTTGTGACACTAAGTGTCTAATGATAGGGTCAGGATACACCAAGGGCCAACTAAGGATTTGTGTAAATTTCCATCCCCTACTAATAATAAGACAGTCATTGGGTTATTGGCATGCCCAATTTCTTTCTTAAAGTTGTGCCTAAATTTGCACAACTGGCCACCCATCTTATTTAAGAAGGGAGTCAATTTTCATCAGTACCTGAGTCATCAGGCTTCCTTTGAAGATATTAACCAAGCTCTTAGCAATCCTCCCATTGTGGCTATTCCTAACTTTGATTTAACCCTGGTTGTTCAAACTGATACCTCTACTTCTGGGGTAGCTTCTGTCCTCATCAAATAGCAGGAAGGAGAGTGCATACCAGTGGCCTGTGCATCCCGGAGATTATCCTTTCCAGAATTGAAGAACTCTGTGTATTAATGGAGAGCTCTCGTGGCGCTTTTCACTTTGGAGAAATTCAGTTTTAGTACATCACTGATTTTGTCTCAAGACTAACAACCAGACCTTTAATTGGGTTTTGGCTTGTCCTCAGAAGGCAGACCAAATAGTCTGATGGGCTGTCTGCATTTTGATTTTCTGGTTCAAGGTAAAGCAAAAAGCAGGGGAATGCAGTCTTAAATCATATGCTTGAGGGTGAGACACACCAATCGGATGAGAGACTCAAGATTCCCAAGTTATCTGGTGACCTGAGGGAAAGACAGAGCTGTGACCCCAGGTTCACTGAAATCAGAGATAGGTAGCTGAAAGGTGAGTATTGTGACCGAAGGTCGGACAGGGTCGGGAGCGACTAGCGACGATCGACCGATCAAGCGTCACCGCTAACGAGAACACTACACGAGACCACAGAGACGACAAACAATGACAACAACTAAGTGGAAAACAAAGACCAAAGCGTAAGCCAATCGGAACCGTGGTGGAGCCAAGTACAATGTACAGATAACAACAGAATGCAGAATGTTACCGAGCGCAGTCAACACACGACTGAGGAGCGAGCTGCAGCTCCGGGCCCTAAATAGTGTGGCTCTTTGCGCAGATGACTGACGTGGTAGGCGTGGCACTGCGTGCAGCGCTCTAGTTGTTGTTGTTGTTTATAGGGGACCAAACTACAAGGTCATCAGTCCCCTAGCGCTCTAGTGGCGATGGCAGCGCTCGTAGGTTGTGCGCGCCACCTAGCGGCTGCTGTCACAGTCCATGTGGTCTGGCGGGCTCTCAAACTCATGGTGCCGGGATACCAGAGTGAGCATGTCATCAGTTACCTTACTGCAAGACCTGCATATGAGCTAAACGTGATTCTAATTTCTGTAAGGGTTTCTTGCAATCTGTTAGGGATAGTTAAGCTGTGGATAGGTGGTTTATTGATTCTACAGGTTCTTTGTCTTTGCCCCAGACAGGGTGGAAATCAGTAGCTGTTAGTGGTTTTTGATTATTGTGATTTTGCTGGATATTCCCCAGTCAAATGTTTACCACACTGCCCATCATTCATGACTTTTTGGGCAACACAAGTTCTCAGACAAATTCTATGAAATTCATGGTACTCACACTTGAGTAATTATGTTGACAAGGCTATTATTATTAGGTTTGAAGACTTAGTGAGAATTCTTATACATTAACTTGAAGATACGTCTATATTGTCAGTTTATGGGCATTGCTTTGATATTAAATTGTTGACCACTCCACAAATAACTTCAGAAATAATTTCTGTTAGGTTTATTCAACAGTTCATCATGGCCCCAAATGTACCTTGGATGCTAAAAAAAGCTGACACCTCAAATGACTGCTGCAGTATTTATTCAGCAGCTCAGTGTTCTTGTGTTAAAAAAATTTGCAGTGTGTTTGACAACTAACCATTGTGGCTACTTATACATTATGTCTATCTCTAAACTCTGTTGTCATGGTATGGCTGTTGTTTACTTGCTTGACATTAAGTACTCAAACACAGCTTTAGGAGTGTACTCAGGGGCTTCATCATAGGCCAGAATATGTCTAAGATACTACAGACTCCCACAACATTTCAAACAACTTGTGTGAATGACAGACATAACCAAAAAATAGTATGGGGCTGTTTATATGAATAATAAACTTTGTAACACTTTGTGTAAAATAACATAATGGAAAGTCCAGGTTGGAATTAATTTTATTTGTGTAAAATAAGTTTGTCATGTCAAGATGGCTGCGAGTGTAAATGTCTATAATTACGATGATGCAAGAAAAAGCTACAGTTACGTCACCAAAAGGGAATTTGTGACAGTTGTAACATTGAAGTAACTAACCTAAAAGAACAAGTTTCAGATTTACAATTCCTAGTCAACAATTTACGAGCTGAAATCAACAAGCTGAAGAATGAAAACCGGTCACTATGGATGAAGCAAAAATCAACCGAAGTTGTGCAAGAAACTCAGCAGTCTTCTGAGTGGGAAAATGAACACTGTATTTGCTACAGTCCTGCATAGACATGATCTAACCAGTAATTCATGCGTAAATAAGGAAATAAGAAGAAAAAAAAATTAAATAAAGAAATTGTGCTCAGAATATGCAAACTGCTGTGTGCAGGGCCGGCGCAAGCCGAAGTGCCGCCCCGTGCGAGCTGCTAAATTGCCGCCCCCCCCCCTCCGCCGTTTTTTTCTTTGTTTTTCTTTTTACGAAACGTTTCTGGTATTTTTAGGAAATGTCAGCAATCAATCACTATTTTTGTTTTTAGTTTTCAGAGATATCTATGTTTCGGCCACTGAGTGGCCAGTCTCGTAGCTTTTAATATGTGCTTACATTTAAACCATCATGTTGACAGTTACGTACAGCATGACGGTACAGATGTAAACGTAACTAAAAAGAAACATTGCAACTGATTGATGACATTCTCTACTGATTTGTACAAAACAGTAAAGCCGACCGCGAGCCGGCCGCGGTGGCCGAGGGGACTGAGGCGCTCCAGTCACGGTCTGCACGGCCACTTCGGTCGGGGGTTCGAATTCCCCCTCGGGCATGGATATTAGTACCGTCCTAGTTCGTAAGTAGTTCATAAGTAGTTTGTAAGTTTAGGGACTGATGACCCCGTAGTTAAGTCCCATAGACTATACAAACATTTGAACATTGTTTTTGAAAGCCGAGCGGTCTGCGGCGCGCCTGTATTAGTCTGCACGGCCGCTATGGTCGCGGTTTTGAATCCCCCCTCGGCATGGATGTTTGTGTCCGCTTTAGTATAAGGTAGTTGATAGGTAGTTTGTAAGTTTAGGGCCTGATGATCCCGCAGTTGAGTCCCTTAAGCTTAATAAACATTTGAAAACAGTAAAACTGTCGCTGGGCACCAGCTGAAAAATGGAGTCAAACCTGAGTGAAAAAAATGTAGCCAATTTTAATAAGCCTTGTAAATTTATAAAAATGTTCAAGTGTGTGCGAAATCTGATATTCCTGTAGGACACTCTGTTCAGGAGATGAACTCATAAGAATTGAGCCGCATGAAATTAAATTTCAGGCCGAATTTCACTACAGACGCAGGTGAAACGGTCAAAGAGTGGGGCGGAAGACAATGGAGCGAGGAAGAAGAAAGCCGGCCGCAGTGGCCGAGGTGGCCATCCGCAACAAATAGAACAAACCATAGAAAGTGACTCAGGCGCTCCAGTCACGGTCAGCACGGCCACTACGGTCGGGGGTTTGAATCCCCCCTCGGGCATGGATATTTGTGCCATCCTAGTTTGTAAGTAGTTAATAAGTAGTTTGTAAGTTTAGGGGCTGATGACCCCGTAGTTAAGTCCCATAAGCTTAACAAACATTTGAACATTTTTTTTAGGAAGAAGAAGGAGATGGAGTAACATAATAATGCAATAAATGCACACGAGGGCATCGACGGGTACTAATGCTAGTTGAAATTTATTAACTCACTGCACTGTGGTTGTTCATTTCAAAGAACTGACACTCGACATCTTCCATGTGTCAGTTCTTTCGTGTCTGATTATGGAATAAGGTGTAACAAATTAGTCATCGCCGTATCACTTCACTTTTCTGCCTTTTATTTTCATTCTGGCTAATAGGACGACGAGTGCTTATTTGCCGACTTGCTAATTTTTGAAGTAACAGATAATAAGAAAAATAAATTTTCCTATTTCGATATCTTGAAGGAGAAAAATTGTAACTTATGAGTAACATGCATGTGCAATACTAATTGTACCAATCTTGACTCCCTCGGCTAACTACCGAAACTAATTTAGTAGTTTTCGTTGTAGAGAACGCAACAATACCTATTGCCTGGAAAGGCGAAGTGGTGACGCGGTAGTGCCAAGTACTAGGTCACGTGACGAGGTACAGCGAGACTACGATTAAACTAACACCCAACAAGAAGAAACAAGAAGCTCACAATAAGTATATGATATGGATAAATGTATTATCAGGCAGCAAATTTCTATGGCATTACGAACAATAGAAATACGAACTGCGAAAACTGCACAACTTTTGTCAAACAGATGATGATTGGCATTTTAGGGCGCTCAACAGAGAGGTTATCTTCACCCGTTCGTCAAACAGAAATGAGCTACAAAGCTAGCAAGGAAACCCTTAGAAGTAATGTTGTTTCTATGAATTTTCGTTTTAGAAGTTGTCAAAAATAACATTTTGTTTTATGCGGACGAGAGGGCATTGTTGCTAAAAGACCATACTTTCTCAGGTTTTTATCATAATCAAAGCGACCAGTAGTTTACTTAGACGAAACATGGATTCACACGCATTATACAGTAAATAAATGTTGGCAAAGTGATAGTGTGCGAGTAGTATTGTCAAACAAAAGTGCTGGCGAGAGTTTACTTGTTGTTCATACAGGCGGAGACAGGTGTTTCATGGCTCAAAAACCAAAACGTCCGACTATCACTCACAAACGGATAGAAAAAATTTTCAAAAATACATCGAAACCCAACTTATGCCATGCTTATTACCAATGTCTTTATCCCTTGAAATTACTTGCAGTGTATTTGCCCATTCGTAATAATTCTAGCCATTGTCGGTGTTGGACATGTTTGACTGTAGTAATGTTCAACCATTTTTTTCCATAATGCTGGAAGAGTAAAACACTCGAAAACTGCCACTGAAGGGCTTAGCAAAATTGCTTCAGGCTACATATGTAACCGCAGTATCGAACATTGCATTCGAATTTCCAAATTAGAATTCGTGTTCTGCAAAATTAGTTGAGTAAACGCACGGCACGTAACAGCACTCCACTCATAAGAATACTGGCGTCGGCGTGTGCGCCAAACTGCCCCCCCCCCCCCGCCTCATAACCACTGTTCCTCCGGCATAAACACGACGATGCTGCCACAGTGGCGACGAAGAAATCAGTCCTCCTCCCTCCCTTTGTCAAACAGAGGCGGCCGGCAGGAAGTCAAGGCGCCATGCCACAGTTTCCGAGGTTTGGTTTCGAATCCCCTCTTGGGGATGAATGTTGAGTTTGTCCTAAAGGGGAAAAAATGCGGGCGTCAGATTTGCCGCTCCTTGGAAACTGCCGCCCCGTGCGGCCGCACGTGCCTTGCGCCGCCCCTGGCTGTGTGCTAGATATTCATAAACTGCCTCGCAACCTCTACACCAAGCACGGGTTACATTTAAACTATGAAGGGAAGAAGATTGTGTGTGATCATGTCAATGAAATAATTAATGAAAGACTCAAAAGAATTAACACATTGTATGGATGTAGTGGTTCGACTAGTAACAACAGTGCTTTCATTTTTTTTATGTTGAAAGATTGTGATCCAGGCAACAAACCCACTGCTAATGAGCTAGTTCCGAAAAGCTACACTCGGAAAGGTGAGTGTTTACAGATAACAAACTACCCAAATAAACCTGTTACTATAGTGCAAATGAACATTCAGTGTATCAGAAACAAACTATTAGAATTAGAACACTTCTGTAGCATCGAAAATGTTGATGTTATGTGTGAATCAGAACATTGAATGACAGAAGATCAGATTGATTATTTCGTCCCTCAAGGTTATACTGTCGGTGACATTGTGTGTAGAAAAGTAAAACAGAATGTAGGTGCTCTAATATTTATTAAAGATAATATTATGTTTTCTATGATAGATGTTAGTTGTTATTGCACAGAACTAGATGGAGAGTTTAGTAGTATAAAACTGAGTGCAGAAAATACAGTAATTGTTAGCCTGTATAGGGCTCCAGGTGGGGATGTGAATACATTTCTCGATAGATTTGAGCTCTTTATGAGGAAAATTCTAAAAACTGAAACAAAACTCATTATTTGTAGCGATTTAAACATTGAAATGACCAATGATGATGAACACATTACAAAAATGTTTTCAATATCTTAAGATCTCTAAATCTACACTGTACAAGCCACTGCGCCACACACAAAAATTCCTGCCTTGATAATATTATAGTTGATTTTTCTAGAGATGTGTATAATGTCAGACTAGCTAGTGGTCCATTTGCAGATCACGAACCACTAATTTTAACATACAGCTGTGACCACTTGTCTCTGTCAGACACATCTGTTAGCGTTAAGTACAGTGATAGATGGATAAGAAGCCAGAAGGATGAACATATTAATTTATTTATTGATAGACTAACTGATGTTAATTGGGACTTTGTTTACAGTGCACAACCTGTGCAAGGTTCTGGGGAAGTAGTGTTTGCCAATTTCCTAAAAATACTCACTGAATTATGGTACTCCTGTTCGCCATTAATCAGAACCAATCCCAAACATAAACAGAAAAAGAAACAGTAGAAATGGTACTCAGATGAGGTGGCCCTCATTAGGGAAGAGATGCTCAGACTGTACCGAATCTACAAAACTTCTCATAAAGAAAGGTCTGACCTAGATGACACTCATTATAGAGCCTATTTACAATGTAAAAAGAAATACAAAAACAAACTGACCCTGGTCAAAAAAACTGCATGCAATAACTACATAGAAAGTGCTCCCAACAAATGTAAAGCATCATGCAGATAATCAATCAAGAAAATTTCCTAACCTAAGTACAAGCTGCCATGCTGGACCCAGAGGAATTAAATGATTACTTTCTGACCTCAGTGAGTAAACTGAAAGCAGTCAAGTGCTTTAGATCTACTTAAAGATGAGCCACTTAAGAGGTACAACTTCCACTGTAATGCAGTTACCCCTAGGGATGTTATGAAAGCTTTTTCAAAGCTCTCAAACTCAAGAAGTATGGACCACTACTGGTCTCTTAAGTACAGTAAAAAAAAAAAAAAAAAAAAAAAATTACACCTCATCTGTCAGCCCCTTTCATACAATGTTAATATTTTCCTAGAATCTGGAGATTTTCCTGATACACTTAAAATTGCTAAAGTGATACCAGTTTTTAAAAAGGGAGATAAACACCTGCCTGAAAACTACTGCCCAATTTCTATCATTCCAATTTTCTCCAGAGTTCTTGAAACTCTAATGTATAACCAGATAAATCACTATTTTGAAAAGCATGACCTCCTCATCAACAGACTGGTTTTCAACCTGGTAAAAACAGCATTACTGCTGTCAGTGAAGTTGTCAGCCAAGCATTAACTGCTTTTGAAAATAAGGAACTAGCTTCAGTTGTACTATGCGACCTCAGTAAAGCCTTTGATTGTATACCATTTAGTAGCTTACTTGCTAAACTGGAGTATTATGGTGTACACAATAAATCACTACAGTAGCCACAATCAAGATGTACCTAAGCAATAGGTGGCAGTTTGTGTCAGTGAATAATAGATGCTCCTCAGTGAAGGAAGTCCAGACAGGAGTGTCTCAGGGCTCAGTCCTAGGACCCTTTCTGTTTATCATTGGAGTCAATGATCTCCCTTACAATATAGGAGAAAAGTCAAAAGTGTTTTATGCAGATAACACAACATTGCTCAGTACACACCATGACAAGTTAGAACTCCAACAGGCAAGTCAGGAAAAACTGAAACTAGCAATGAACTGGTTTTCTTCCAATGAACTGCTGTGTAATACTGATAAAACACAGGAACTGATATTGGGATTAGCTACAGGTGTGGACAGAAAATCAGTAAAATTGCTAAGCTTTCATATTGATTCTAAACTAAAATGGGAGGCACACATTAGCCATGTCTGCAAGAAAATAGCAAGAGTATGCTATCTCATATGAAAACTGGCCAGTGAATATCTGAAGGTGGCATATTTTGGCCTTATTCAATCCCACATTTCATATGGCATTCTGCTATGGAGATATTCCTGCCATGTAAATGAAATCCCAATAATTCAAAAAAGGTAATCCGAATTATGTACAATGCCAAGCACAAGGAAAAGTGCCATCCCCTCTTTATCAAGCTTCAAATATTAACAGTCGTTAATTTATAGATATATATAGCTTTACTTTATGTTAAAAGCCATGCCAATGAGTTCATCACCAGGGAGATGATACATCCTCACAATACCAGAGGCAAACTAAATGTTGATATACCAAGACACAGACTCACAAAGACTGCAAACTCTCACAAAATCACACCCTTAAAACTGTTCAACAAACTTCCTATATGCACTCGAACACTGCCCTACAACATATTCAAAGTGAAGATAAATGATTGGCTAATCGTGCACCCATTCTATAAGACTGAAGAATTTTTTGAAAAAAAAAAAAAAAACAACATAACTGACATCAATGTATAAGGTATTTCTAAATGATACAGAATTAAATTGTGAAAACATCAGTAAAATTATTAATTTCTGTACAGTTGTAAGCCAGACATCTGTGTAAAATTATTATTAACTGTATATTCAATGTTAAAACCTATTCCGCTGTAAGTGGTCAACGGTTAATAAACTGAATATGTATGTATCTGTTACTTGCTGACTATAAAATATAACTACCACCTCAGTAATGTTTAGGTCATTCTAAAAAATATTTTTTGTTGTTGATTTTTTATTTTATTGGCAATTCACTTTACACTAGAAATGAAGCAATAATCAAAGCAGTGGATAGATCATTCTGAAATAAATTACATGAATTTCATTTACTAGAAAGAATATGATCATTTCTTGAAATAAAATGTGTTTACCCTTATTTATTACCTCACAAAGGGTAAAACTGTAACTGGCAAATAGTGTTAAGTAATATTGACTCAACAGATGAAAAATAACCAAGGAAAGGCCTCTGTTTTGACTTTGTATTATAATTTGGTTACTGTTTACTGTTCTGCAAGGACCGTCGCTGTGTAAGCAAAATCAAACAATGGAAAGTTCTAATTTTATGGAATGAATGGAGCCATTACAAGGCAGTTTGATTTATATGGTTTTGCAGGACTGGGTTGGAGTGGACTCTGTCTATTAGGCATGGTTATGGAATGAAGGTGACAAATTGTATTAGCAGTCTAATACAAGAGGTACCTACCTCACTTTATGATCTTGTTTTCAGCTGCTATATTTCGACAAATATCTGCCTACTTATCTAGTCAGAAAGAGACAAGGGCAACATGGAAATAATGCCCACACTGCTTACAGTTAATTGTGATTGAATGAAATATATATGTCCATATGTCCTTTTTAGTCTCCCCGCCCATGTGCGCGCGCGCGCGCGCGCGCGCACACACACACACACACACACACACACACACACACACACCAATATTTCTGTATCAATGATGACTACAGTGCTGGTTTTACAAATGACAAACTAATATGTGTGAGCTTTTGTGAAAACCTTTTGAGGGAACCACTGTGATAGATATGGTTAAATTTCTCACTCTTTTCCTCCCAAGGAAAATGTTTCACAACCATTTTAAGAGTATCAAAACATGATAGGTAATTTTCAATTAAATTAATATAAATTCACCATTAGTGTGTTACATGTGAGACTACCAATGGCTACAGAAAAACTAGTGTTACTTCATATCATTAGTCTCTTGTTCAGAATTAATTTCAAGTTTGTTGTGTGGTATTACATATGGATTTTGTTTGAAGCAAAGCAAATGTAAAGGGAATAAAAGTAGTGTAGTGTGTATTTTTAATGCATGAATATCTTACTGATTGGGATAAAAGATGGAGGTACACATGTACTCGCTGAAAGTGAACTTTGGAAATGGGAAAAGTGAGAGATATGGAGTCCACATTTAAAGTTTCTAAGTTACACAGCTGCATGTGTATCATTTTGAGTAAACTACATTTTAGTCATTGATGCACCTCCAAAAGATTTCATCCCACTACAATTTTTGCTATTATTATTGCAAGTAAAATGTAATAGACAATGTCTTCAAATTTTTCAGAATTTATTTTATATACAAAGTGAGTAAAAAATACAGGTCACACACAAACATAAACATATGTACACACACATACATAACATGAATACTGCAGTATTTAATTAAAACAAACATTGAACACATTCAGATGCCTTCTTTTCTTGAGAATAAGAAGCAACATTTACTTAACAGTAAATACATAGCATATTAATAATAAATTCTGCATGAAAAGCATAGCGTGAATAATTTATGTTGTTTTTTTATATATGCTTTGCTTTTATGCTACGAAACTATAGAGCCCATTTTTGCAGCAGCAGTATCTGATACTATTTGTGAAATAGCATCTATTTCCATGGCTGTCAAAAATTTACATTATATTTTTCTTCCTGGACAGTTTCATAACTAATTCAGTATATTGTCACAAGCAATAGTTACTTTGTGTGTAACTTCATTTACTGAAACAAATATTATAGCAGTCGAATTTCACATAGCAACAATTTGTCGCATTGTTTAGAAAACAAAAATATTTACATTGTTACAAATTTTGGCACTTTACATAAGTTCTTTTCTTGCAGTTTGAAACAAGGAGAAAGATCTTGAAAGAAACCATTTCATATGGAAATCAAAATATTTTTGACAGCTATTTATTAAATTCCTTTGCTGGTACCATATTTGTTCCCTACAATGGAATAATAATTCCATTTGGGTAATACTATATCACACATGCTATATTTTTAAAATATGCATGAAAAATTCATTGGGAGTTTGTAGCAGTGATCAAATTACACCTATTCATCCAGTGACAGTACAGCTGGCCTCGTCAATGCCATCTGAGCAGTCTTTTTTACCATCACATAGCTGTTGCAATGTGATGCAGCGTCCATCCACACAACGTAGTTCATTTGCAGAACATGTTGACATGTATGGCATAGCAGTGAGAATTTCATCTGAAACAATTAATTGCATTTTAAATGATTGTAATAAGTATCAGTAGGATAATGAAAACATTATATAAAACACACACACACACAGTCTTTTACACATGGCTTTATATGCATACCGTTCATATAATGCACACATGCCTTCCTCTCACTATGCCTATCCATCTCCTCGTTCTCTTCCACTTCTGCCTGCTCCTCTCCTTCCCCTGTCTCCCTCATTACATTTCTTTCTTTACCTATCTCTTTGTCCATGTCTTCTTCACTCTTCCCAGTCTATCTCCTCCTCCCTCTTTTACTTTACCACCTCTCCAGTATCTCTTTGCATTTTCCGCCTGCTTCCTACACTTCCCCATTACTGCCTTGTATCTCTTTACCTACCCTTGTCATTTTGTCCCTCCCTCTCTCTGTCCCCCCCCCCCCTTCCATGTCTCACCTCTCTTTTCATTCCCTCCTACCTCATTTCTCCTCCATCGTCTTCCCCCTCTCTCTGTCCATCCCCTCCTTTCCCCTCTCTGTGTGCCCCTCCTTCCCCAGCTCTGTCAATCCATTCCTTTCCCATCTCTCTGTTTCCTTTTCCCTTCTCTGTCCATTTCAATGTTCCCCAACCACTTGTTCAGTCACGCTCATCTACCCTTCCAATATGACAATGAAGCAGGGTACCTTTGATGTCAGGCATCATCACTGTGTTTCACCCCAATGTACTCACTGACTACTAGGTGGTGTTTACCTCCACAGTATTTATTTTCAGGCGATAAGCTGTATGTATAACAAATTTGGTTGTAATCGATCCAATGACAGGAGATGCAGGAAGCACATCATGCATGTTATTCTTACTGTAATGTGCGAATATGAAATTGTGAAAGACAATTTTCCATGTCCATGTCCATATTTATTATGGATTTCCATCCATCCTGATTTTTCCGGGACAGTTCCGGTTTTTAGTAAAATGTCCCAGTGTCCCCAAGACCTCTCTGGGAACAATTTAATGTCCCAGATTTTTGTCATAAATAACACAGTCTTTTTATTCCTACTAAAATAAGTGTGTCATAATCCATCACTTTGTTGACCTTGAGTTTTGCTATGTTGGTATAACATTACATTCACATGAAATATCTTTACTTTATTGCTTTTCAAGTTTGATATTTTATACCGGTATTGATTTTCCCTGTCATTGTTATTTTGAGTGCTTGCAGCAGTGACTGTAGTGAAATATAGTTTAGTTTTAACTGTGCTAACAATGGGAATGAGTAAGTGCAAACTCACTTGTAAAAGAAAACAAGAATTCCTGTTTATTAAAGGACATGAACCAGTGCCCAGGAAACTGGAACTGTTAAATGATGATGATGGTAAAGGACATGAAGGGAATGCCGTTTGTGGAATTTGTAGTGTAAAATTTAGCATGGTCATTGAGGGCATTCCGATATAGTCACTCATGTTAAGTCTATCAAACATAAAGCTGCACTACAGAATAGCTCTTCACCTCCAAAGTTGATAATTATTTATCAGTCAAAGTACTTGCAGACTCTGAGAAACAGCTTTCAGCATAACAACTACATTTGTGTACCATGCAGTTATGTACAATCAGAGCTTCAAGTCCATGGCCTGTATGACTAAATTAATTAAATCTTTATTTAGCAATCTGTCCAATTGGTCCTAGTGGGCTCCCAGGCACAACTGTCAACATCTGCCCCTTTGGAGGTTGGAGGCACCTCTCCCTCTGTTGCCCCCAAAGTCCCTGCTTTGGAAGCTCTAACCCCCCAACCAATGGAGACATAGGTCCCCACCCCTGAGCCTGAGGCACAACCACCTGCTCTGGCTTCTCTCACTAGAAAGTGGTCACTTGGATCCCTTTTATCTATGGATCTCGCACTGAAATAGCGGATATCAGTGAGTGATGGAAACTACCATCAACTGCTGATTGTAGGGTTTTGAAGTTCTCCTCAGTCCCCAAGACTGAGCTGCCAAAGCCCTCCCAGCATGAAAACCTAAAGACAATTGAGAACCAAAAAGAAGAAGAAATAGGCGATGAAGAAAGAAATCTCGGTGGCTACCATGCCACTCCCCCCCCCCCTCCACCTTTGCTTCTGAGGATGAGGTGGAAGTTCTTGCTCTCAGGGACACTTCAGAAATGATGTATGTCAAAGTAGAAACCTCTCAACCAGTGGATGCAAGTGATGCTGAGGTGTAATTAGCCCTCTCCTATAATTCATGTCTTCCCAGCTGTCAGAAAGCGGCATCGTCCAGTGGAACTGCGGCAGTTTTTTCACCCATCTGGCTAAGCAAATACCTGCCCTCTGCATTGCCCTAGAGGAAACCTGGTTTCCGGCAATGTGGACCCATTCCCTTTGTGGCTACAGGGGATATTATTGCAATTGCAGCATTTATATCAGGGTCTCGGGTGGAGTGTGTGTGTGTATGTCGTTACTTCTGTTCATACTGAATTCATTAGAAGCAGTGGCTGTCAAGAAAAGGACAACACAGGAGGTCGCTGTGTGTAGTCTCTATCTTCTTCCAGATGGTGATGTGTCCCTGAATGTTTTGACTGAACTTATATCTCAACTCCAACCACCTTTCTTACTATTGGGCAACTTTAATGCCCATAATCCCTTGTGGGGTGGTTCCACAATTTCTGGCTGTGGCAGAGTTGTTGAGAACTTATTATCTCAACTAAACATCTGCCTCTTAAATACTGGTGCCCCCACACATTTTAGTGTGGTGCATGGAATGATCTCGGCCATTGATTTATCGATATGCAGCCATAGCCTTCCACCACCAGTCCACTGGAGGGCCAACGATGACTTATGCAGCAGCAATCATTTTCCGATCTTTCTGTCACTCCCACAGTTTAAGTCCCCAGAGTGCCTACCCAGGTGGGCTCCAACCAGGGCTAACTGGGAAGACTACAACTCTGCTACCATCCTCAGACCTGCCCCACAACATTGATGTGGTGGTTGAGAGTGTTACTCTATCCATTGTTTCTACAGCAGAAGCTACAATCCCTCATTCCTCAGAGTGTCCACAGCGAAATACAGTGCCATGCTGGTCGCTGAGGCCATTTAAGACCATAGGCGGACTTTACAGTGATACAAGTGGCACCCTTCACTGGAGCACTACATCACTTTCAAATATGCTTATGCCCGACAACCCATTAAAAGACGGAAACATGAGTGTTGGGAAAGGTATATCTCCACTATTTTGTCAGGTAACTCAACTTCACAGGTCTGGAGCAAAATCAGGCACCTAAAGGGATATCAGACACCCTCTCTGAATTACCCACCAGCCTTCAGTATATTAAAGGAACGAGTAGAATGCCAGCACCTCTCCTTTACTATCTACCACTCTGAGACACATAATGCTTCATTCAGTGAGTGGGAGTTCCTCAGTGCTCTTGCACAGTGTCTCAATGTGGCCCCTGGGCCTCATAGCATCCATTCTCAAATACTGACACACCTCTCAGTGGAGAGCCAGCATAATCTCCTTACTCTCTTCAACTGCATCTGGTGTGATGGTGTTTTCCTGTCACAATGGCAGAAGAGCATCATCATCCTGGTGATCAAACTTGGCACAACCCTCTCCTTGTGGATAGCTATTGACCCATTAACCTTACCAATGTTCCCTGTAAACTGATGAAACGTATGGTCAGTTGGCAGTTGTGTTGGATCCTTGAGACTCGGGGACTTACTGGCTTCAGGCCAGGGCGGTTTCTGCCAGGGTTGCTCTACTAATGATAATCTGGTGTACCTCAAGTCCGCAATCCACACAGCCAGTTCCAGGCACCATTATCTTGTTGCCATCTTTTTAGATACGCACAAAGAATATGATACAACCTGGCAACACCATGTCCTCACTATGTTACCCGAGTGTAGTCTCTGGGGCTCAATCTTGATTTTTATACAAAACGTTTCAGCTGCCCGTAATTTTTGTTCAAGTTGGTGTCTTCTGTAATGTGTCTCTTGTTCAGGAGAATGGGGTTCCTCAGGGCTCTGTTTTGATTGTCACATTATTTCTAGCGGCCATTAACAGCTTAGCAACAGCAGTTGGGTCATCAGTATCCCCTTTCCTCTGTGCTGACAACTTTTGTATCTCTTTTATCTCCTCCAGCACCCAAGTTGGCAAACGCAGGTTGCAGGGAGCCATTCGGAAGGCACAGACCTGGCTTCTTGTCCATGGCTTCCAGTTTTCTCCCACTAAGACAAGTGTTATACACTTCTGTCAGCACCGGATGGTTCATCCCCACTGGAACTTTATCTTTACAACCACTTACTAGAGTAGTGGAAACTCAAAGGTTTTTAGGGCTGATTTTTCACACTTGGCTGATGTGGCTTCCCCACATATGTCAATTGAACCAGGAGTGCTGGCGCCATCTGAACGTTCTATGCCACCTGGGTCATATTACCTGGGATGCTGATTGCTCCACACTGTTGTGGTTGTATAAAACTCTGGTGCAGTCCTGTCTCGATTTTGGGTATTTTGTCTATGGTTCTGCATCACCTTCAGCATTGTGCTTGCTGGACCCCATTCACAATTGTGGGTTTGCATCATGATGGGTGCCTTCCGTGCCAGCCCCATGAACAGTTTACTTGTGGAGGCCGGGGTTCCACCTTTGCGGTTCTGCCACCAACAACTGCTCACAGCCTATGCATCCCATGTGCATAGCTTGAGAGGACACAGAAACAGCATCTAATTTTCTCTTACATGCTTGCCCGCCCCCAACAACGACAACTCAGGTCAGGTCATGTGATCGCCTTTCACCTCAGGTCCCTTCTGTTGAACTTGAGTCTTATCCTCTTCCATCTCCATTTCGGGCCAGCTCATGTACACCTCTGTGGTACCTGACAAGGCCACGCACTTGTCTGCACTTGGTCCATGGCCCCAAAGACTCAGTTCCCCCTGAAGATCTCCACCGTCAGCTCTTAGCTGTCATTGCTGAGTTTGCTGGATATCACTTGATCTACAATGATGGTTCACTTGTTGAGGGCCATGTTGGTTTTGCTTAGGTTCAAGAGGTCCATATTGAACAGTGCTCTCTGCCAGATGGCTGCAGTGTTTATACTGCAGAGCTGTTGGCCATTTCCCGAGCTCTTCAGCACATTTGGTTCTGCTCAGGTGAGTCTTTCCTCATCTGCCGTAACTACCTGAGCAACCTTCGAGCTCTGGTTCAGTGCTACCCATGCTCTCCCCTGGTGTTAACAATACAGGAGACCCTTTCTGCCCTTGACTGGTCCAGGCAATCAGTGGTGTTCCTCTGGTCTCCGGGTCACTTTGGTATCCCAGACAATGAATGTGCCAATAGGTCATTAAAACAAGCTGTTGATGAGTCTCTACTGGAGATCGGCCTTCCATCTTCTGATCTCCAGTCAGTGTTGTGCCATTGTGTTTATGAGCTTTGGGATACTGAGTGGCATACCCTAACTGAACAAACTCTGGGCTGTAAAGGAGACCACGGCTGTGTAGCATTCCTCCATTTGGGCCTCTTGCCAGGAATCTGTAGTCCTCTCACTGGGAGTTTGTAGTCCTGTGCTGGCTCCAATTGGCCATACTTGAAACACACGTGGCCATCTCCTCCATGGTAAGAACTAACCCCAGTGTTGCTGCAGCTCCTGTTGATGGTAGCCCACATCTTGCTGGACTGCCCTATTTTAGCCACCTTGTGGTGGACTTTTTATTTTCTGGCAGTTTTATCAGATGTTTTATGTGATGACGCCACAATGGCTGATTCAGTTTTAAGTTTTATTTGTGCCAGGGGTTTTTATCCTTCTCTTTAAAGCTTTGCTTAGTTCATCATCTATGATCCTGTTGTCTTGTTCCCCTGATTGGAGGTTTCCACATACATCAGATTGTTATTTTATTTCCTTTCATTGTTGGGTGTTTGTCTCATTTCATGTTTTGTCTTGTCAACTTCAGTGGCATTTTACTGATTGAGTGGGATTTTCCTCCTGTAGCTTTTTTTTTTTAACTCTCAGCACTCCCCCCCCCCCCCCCCCCACATTGACACTTTTCTTGTGCCGCCCTGTGATGGAATGGGGGACTGATGACCTCTGCAGTTTTGTTCCCCTAAAACACACAACCAACCAACCAACCAGTTCAAATATCAAATTGTTCAATTAAATATAAAAAATAGACGAAGATTACTCACCAGGCGAAGGAGCACAGGTGTGACAGCATCACAAATAAATAAATGAATACACACACACACACACACACACACACACACACACACAAACGCAATCTTTCACAACCCAGTTGCTTCTTCAGGCAGAAGGGAAGGAGAGGGAAAAGGAAATGATGAGGGTTTTAAGGAAGGGGGTAAGGAGCCATTCCAATCCCAGGAGAGGACAGACTTACCTTGGGGGAAAAAATGAAGGGTAAACAAATGCACACACACCCACACATTCACACAGACACAAGTACACCTACAGTACACCTCTCCTACAGTATGTCTGCCTAGGTGTACTTGTGTCTGTGTGAATGTGTGGGTGTGTGTGCATTTGTTTACCCTTCATTTTTCCCCCAAGGTAAGTCTTTCCTCTCCCGGGATTGGAATGGCTCCTTACCCCCTTCCTTAAAACCCTCATCATTTCCTTTTCCCTCTCCTTCCCTTCTGCCTGAAGAAGCAACTAGGTTACGAAAGCTTGCGTGTGTGTGTGTGTGTGTGTGTGTGTGTGTGTGTGTGTGTGTGTGTGTGTATTCATTTATTTATTTGTGATGCTGTCACACCTGTGCTCCTTCGCCTGGTGAGTAATCTTCGTCTATTTTTTATATTTAATTTTTCCTGCTAGGAATTTTTCGTCTTAAAATTGTTCAATTAATTATTTTTAAATGTAACAGCCTATCAAAACATGACAAATTTCATAAATTTTTCAGAATCAGAACACATGTTTTAAACAGTTTGAAACAATAACAATATTTCCTCTTCCATCTATATGGTTGATTAAGAGACAAAATCTCATTTGGGTGGAATGAAATATCCACATTTATAATAAATAATGTCATTTCACTGCCACTGTCAGCTATTATAAATGAGTACTTCAAGCAGGGCTGTTTTCCAGATAAAAAAGGGATTGGCTGAGGATAGGGAGAATTACCATCCTATCCTCTTGTGCCAATCTTCTTTAAATAGTTGGTAAAGATTGCAGCAAAGAATCTTCAAAAAATTTTTACTTTAAGTGACATATTTTTTAAAAATCAGGAAAAAGCACTGCAAATGCCATCAATGGAATTACGGTAAGTATATGCTCCTCATTGAATAAAAAGATTAATTATAAATTCTAATTCAATAAATTTCACCTCGGACTGGAAAACTGTTTCCTGAGATGTCCTGCAAGGTTCGGTATTGGGTCCCTACCTGTTCCTTTTCAATGTAAATGACCTACAATCCTACTATTGATGTTAATTCAGTTTTATCTGCTGATGACACATCAGTTCTAATTGAAATTGAGGTTTCAGAAAAAAATTCCTGAAAGTGTAATAAGCCTCTTAGAAAAACTATAATCCTGGTTCTATCGAATGGACTAAAACTAAATGTGATTAAAACCAAAATGACAGAATTTGAAAGTAAATCAGTAAAAATGAGTGAAATAAGAATAACTTTCAATGATCAGGATATCATAGAAACAAACCATGTAAAGTACTTAAGCCTATAACTAGATAAAAAATTAAATTGTAAGGTTCACATTGATTACCTAGCAAACAAACTAAATTCCTTGGCATTTGTATTTTCATTTGTGACAAACATAGACACGAGAAAGATGGTCTACCACTGCTACATAGTGTCAGTGATTCGCTTTGGCATAATCTTTTGGGGAAATTCAGCAAATGTCTCAAGACCCCTTTGTACTACAAAGTAAAAAGGAATATGTGTGTTGTCAAACAACTGGTGTCTTACTGACTACTGTTAAAAAATTTAAAAATATTATCTATTCACTCCCTCTATACATATGAGATGTTGATTTTCTTGTACAAAAACCAATACATTTGACAATTTCTGTTTTCACCACAACTACAGCAATCACCACAGAGATAATTTGAAATTTCGAACATGTTGTCTAAAACTCTATGCTCAAACAAGAGTTCATGGGATTAAAAATTTGTAATAAAATAAAGGGCAGTAATATATTTAACATGGAACTTGGTTAACTAAAACAATGGTTCTTCACACTCCTTGTTGAAATGTGTTACTACACTGTCGATGAATTTTTTGACGAGAATTTTACTGTTTCAACAAGGTAATTACATGTTTTCATTCTTTGTATTAACAACCATAACAAATATTTTGAAATTGCAACTCAAATATGTACATAAAAAGTATTGTATATCTTGATATGTCTGATGTATGCAAATCAAATGATTTGAAAATTGTATGTAACGAGATGAATAAATCACACTTCACATTTTGTCGTTTAATAGTACTAGCAAGAATCGTTTAATATTTTGTACGAAAATAAAAACAGTCAATTGGTAATTTTTACTGACCTTTCTCTACTGCACAATTCAGTTCATCAGATCCATCTTGACAGTCCTTATACCCATCACATTTCCAGTGTGCAGGAATGCACTTTTTATCTTTTTCACAACTGAAATAAAAATTGTGCAAGATTAATTTAGAGTTTGTAAAAGAATTCAGAAAAATATGAAAATGCAGTGCACTCCTAATATACTTTTGGATTAGAAAAAAGTGAACCCTGAAGAATTCTGTTACAATTACAATGAATATTTTCATTTGGAATAAACACTTAAGGCTGTGCTGACATACGAGGTGCATTCAAGTTCTAAGGCCTCCGATTTTTTTTCTTCGGACTGGAAAGAGATAGAAACATGCACATTGTTTTAAAATGAGGCCGCGTTCATTGTCAATATGTCCCAGAGATGGCAGCACTGTATGGCAGATGGAATTTTACCGCCAGCGGCGAGAATGAGAACTGTTTTAGATACTTAAAATGGCAACGTTTTCCTTACTTGAACAGCATGCAATCATTCGTTTTCTGTATTTATGTGGTGTGACACCAATTGAAATTCATCGACAGTTGAAGGAGACATGTGATGATGGAGTTATGGATGTGTTGAAAGTGCGTTCGTGGGTGCAACTGTTTAATGAAGGCAGAACATTGTGTGACAACAAACCGAAACAACCTCGGGCTCGCACAAGCCGGTTTGACGACATGATCGAGAAAATGGAGAGAATTGTTTTGGGGATCGCCGAGTGACTGTTAAACAGATCGCCTCCAGAGTTGGCATTTCTGTGGGTTCTGTGCACACAATCCTGCATGATGACCTGAAAATGCGAAAAGTGTCATCCAGCTGGGTGCTACGAATGCTGATGGACGACCACAAGGCATGTTGCCAAGCAATGTTGACGCGATACGACAGCATGAATGGGACTTTCTTTTCATCAGTTGTGACAATGGATGAGACAGATGCCATTTTTCAATCCAGAAACAAAGCGCCAGTCAGCTCAATGGAAGCACACAGATTCACTGCCACCAAAAAAACTTCGGGGTAACTGCCAGTGCTGAAAAAATGATGGTGTCCATGTTCTGGGACAGTGAGGGTGTAATCCTTACCCATTGTGTTCCAAATAGCACTACGGTAACAGGTGCATCCTACAAAAATGTTTTGAAGAACAAATTCCTTCCTGCACTGCAACAAAAACGTCCGGGAAGGGCTGCACGTGTGCTGTTTCACCAAGACAACGCACCCACACATCGAGCTTACGTTACGCAACAGTTTCTTCGTGATAACAACTTTGAAGTGATTCCTCATGCTCCCTACTCACCTGACCTGACTCCTAGAGACTTTTGGCTTTTTCCATCAATGAAAGACACTCTCCATGGCCGCACATTCAACAGCCGTGCTACTATTGCCTCGGCGATTTTCCAGTGGTCAAAACAGACTCCTAAAGAAGCCTTCGCCGCTGCCATGGAATCATGGTGTCAGCGTTGTGAAAAATGTGTACATCCGCAGGGCGATTACCTCAAGAAGTAATGCCAGTTTCATCGATTTCGGGCGAGTAGTTAATTAGAAAAAAAAATCGGAGTCCTTAGAACTTGAATGCACCTTGTATATAATGAAAACAGCCATCACACGTCAAATGTGAGGTGCAGTCAGTATATAAAGCAAAAGTTGTATTCGGTTTTGTTTTCATTGATAGTTTTGGTTGAAAACATATCAAATATTATTATGGATATCTTTCAATATACAACTGTGAGGAGCTCTGAAAACTTCATTGGAATGTTCCCCATCCATAAATTTGGCTCAATGAAGAAAGAATTCCACTGAATGCATTACATGGATGATGGGAAAATTATTGATGCAAAAATATGTTGATTTTGACAGAGACAAGTAAATATGATGCAGACATACAAGCCTGCTCATTAAGATGCTGTAGTATTGAACAGAAATTAATTTATCAGTCATCTTTTTGACACTGATGCTCTTCTTTCTTCTGTAGTTGCTAAATAAGTGGTGAGGATATTTCACCATAAGCAAGGCACTTCCCCACACGTTTCATCACTTTCTGTGATTCATCAGTGGGGTATTTCTTTATTGTTGTTCTTACATTACATTAGACTACATTAGAAGGTCATTAAAATCACTGGATGCAGCACTTACTACTTGTTGTTGTAATAGTTTTGTATACCTTGTCATGATTCTTTTCCTATATTAAAAAGTAGTGTTTTGTAGCCAAAAGATTGGACTAAATGCTGAATACAGCCAATCTTTTCACCTGTTAAGTTAAACCGTCTAAGATGCTCATAGTGCTGAAGCAGCCAGAGGCGTCCTGTGTGCAGGTTATGTCTGAGTGATTGTGTGAATGTATGTTTTTTTTTTTTTTTTTTTTTTTTTTTTTTTTTTTTTTTATCTAATGAAAACCATGACAAAATTTAAGGTGTCCATTTTACATGTCTATCAGCAGCTCAGCGAGTGTCTTTACAGTGATTTGTTATATATCCTCTGTTATTGAGTTTCCATTAATTGTCAGAGCTTGACCTGCCTTATGTTAAAGAAACATAAGGGCTGATGTTACTGTCTGTCCAAAAGCTGCATCAAACTGTCACTCATAGTGGGTTCATTACCTTTTATAGTATTAGACTGTTGATTCATACAGTGTACAAATTTCCTATGACAAATTTCACTAAACACCATTAACTGTGGCTTCTGCTGTCATGAATTTGAGAGCATAAATTCACATATTAATGTAATACTATGTAGAGCTGTTGCCAAAGAAATCTTCCACCATGATATCAAACATATGAGAAGTGACACTTATAACCTCAACAGTAACAAAGCATTACATGGCACAAGCTGCAAATCAAATTGTTTAATATATTCAAGGACACCAGCAGTGTGACAGAAGGTGTTCGAAGGAAGACAAGGAAACATGAAATGTTTTATCTTCTTTGGCATCTTCAGGAAGGGGATGGACTATTATATCACTCTGGCAACATATCTCCAGAAAAGAAAAAAAGGTCTACTTGTAAACTCGACATACTTATATGATAAAAGTGTAAAGGTTGTACAAACACTATCAAGACTACTGTGAAAATACCCTGTATCAAAACAGCACTATTAGCAAACTCTCAAAACATAAATTTTGATCAAGAGTGAAACTCCAACCTAACAGAAAGATAATCCACACCTAAGTATACACAATGTAATGATTATCAGGATATGATCAAAACTGGATGGAGCAATGTCACTGCAACACTATGCTAGTATCTGAAGCACAATAACAATTAAACACCACTCCCAAAGTAAAACACCCCTTGAAATGTAAAGCACCAATCACATAAGTGTCCATGAATGTGGAACACTTGGTGTATGCAAGTAATTATAATCCAGAACTAACCACATATCAAAACATAAACAAAACTGTAACGTAAGTTAATGTTCCACAAACAAACATACAATAATAATGATTACCATAATTAAAAATTCGAGTAACACTGTCATTGTTTAACTAGAACTCGTCCAATGATGGGATTTTCCCCACATGTGGGTCTGCATTTGACCATCATCAATACAACTGTTGTGATGGTAGATGACTGACAGCTAAGTAGTCCTTGACAGCTTGCCTTCTTTCTCTATTAGTGTAAAATGTGTCCAGGGTGTGTTGTTCTTTGCCCTGCAAATGTCTGTGTCTATTGGGCATTATCCTTGGTAACGAAGTCCTATGTTGGTTGGATGCTTAGTTGTCATTAGACAGTGTGATGTAAGACTATATTATATAAGTCAATAACAACTGAATAATTGACATAATCCATGCCATGTCCATGGTACACCAAATCGTTATTCATTAATTTTGGATGTATATCCAGCTGATACCACACTCATCATCTCATCCCCCTACACCACAAATTAAATGTGCTAAATAATCACTTTAGGCTTCTTTCCTAATGTATAAATTTCCGTAACTTATAATGTGCAGACTATGAATGTATTTTAAATATTTTAACAATGGAAAATCCAATCGGAAATGTCAATAATGGAGGACAGGTAACAACTCACCGTAAAGCGGCTCACTGAGCAGCTGACAGGCACGAAAGTAGATAATCACATACACACAACTTAAATTTTCAGCCATGGCCTTCATCAGAAAAAGACACACATACTTTCACACAATCACTCAGACAACTATACACACACAACCACCATGTCCGGCCATTCCAGCATGCAAATAGCTGTTTAAAATGAACTCTGTAGAGATTGACATACATTTTCTGTCTTCACATTATTAGCTTTAGTCAAGTTCACCATTATAACATTAGAAAACATATTTTACCTAATCTCTCCTTTGGCACAGTGTGTACAGTTGTATTCATCTGTGGCATAAAGACAATCATTTACATTATCACATACCCATCTGTTGGGAATGCAAGTGCCATCAGAACATTGGAACTCATTCTTCAGACATGTAGTTCCTGCAATAAATTAGAATAATATTAATAGCATAAAAGTGGAAACATTGCCGGAAGAAGAATAAGAAGCAAAAAAATAAGAAGGAAGCAACAGTAAGGTTAAACTTATTTAATAATAGTATATAAAATCAAAAATTAAATTAATGTGAGAGTTAAAGTTCTTCAACTGCATTACAATGAGAGTGTCACATGGCAAGTGGTATTTCATATCTATTGTTCAATACACTGTTAAGCAATGTTGCCAGGAAATGGGAAAAAGAAGTGAAGTTACAGGAAACTTATAAACTAATCAGGCTAGGATTGAAGAAGATATAAAATACACAGAGTGCCAATTGGAAGAAAAGCATTTTTGAAGAAGAGGAATTTTAACATTGAATATTAATTTAAGTACCATTGTGACACCAACTGCCTGGTTAAAATATTCTTCACCAAACAGAAAATATGATGATGCCAGAGTGTGCTTGAATAAATCCACACAACAGTGTCATTGAATAACAGAGAGAAGATGTATAGTCTTTGATGGGAAGGTGTGTGAATAAAGATAATAAATCAAAAGTGACCATCACACCCTCTTATCCAAGATGCAAGAATTTGATTTTTTGATGAAGTTGGTCATTATTCTTGATATGGTGCACAATGACCAATGTGGAGTTTGGCCAGATGTTTTGTGAGTCTGTAAGCTGGTGCACCAATGGTAATCACGACTGGACGAATAGGTGTGTTCATTTTATGAACCTTTGAGAGTCCATACAATGTAATTGGTTGAGATTCCTGTAGAATAAGGTTTTTAATGAGACTTTCTTTCAGTGAAGACCACTTGAACGCACCTCTTCGTCCGATTGTGAGTACCATTGGTGCATCAACTTACAGACTCGCAAATATCTGGCCAGCCTTCTTATGCCACATGTTGCTCACTGTGTGCACCATATCAAGAATATGGTTAACTTTGTCAGCAAAATAAATGCTTGCCTCTTGGAAAAGAGGCTATTATGGTCATCTTTGATGTGGTTTCATTATTCACACAGGTCCCCATATAAACTCTGTTATTCCAGTTATTTTATGACACTGTTGTGGATTTATTCAAGCACACACTGATGTCATCAAATTTTTTGTATGGGGAGAATATTTTAATGACAGATGGTGTCATGATGGGACACCCATTAGTTCCAGTTATAGATATAGCCAATCCTTTCAGGATGTTGCCCCAAACACAGCTTCTGTGAAGTCTAACAGTTTTTATCATTATGTAGATGACATGTTTGTTGTTTGGCATCATGGATGTAAAAAGCTGGGTTCATTATTGGTCAAAATTAGCAGCATACATGACAAAATCAAATTAACAATTAATTAATTTATTTAAATGGTTTTCTTTCCCATCCGTTGAACTACTTTTCAGGTGTAAAGCAAATTGATGCTTCGGCCACACTGTTTACTGAAAACCTGCCCACATGAACCAGTATTTTCATGCCATGAATCACCACCACCCTTCTCAGAAGCGATCTGTTCTAAGGATGTTGGTGCACCAAGTGGAAGTAGTCTCAGACACTGAAAATCTACAGAAGGAACTGAGCCACTTATGGAAAGTATTTAGGGAAAACAACTACAGCAACTGCCAGGTTTCACAAAACTCAACACCGGCTTACAATACTCTTACAAAATTACAACTATGATGAGACCCATGAAAGATGATTTAAGTCTTAGACATCAGTTGTATACAAAATACCATGTGCGTGTGACCAATTTTACATCAGACAGACAGTGTGTACTACTGGACAGTGCTGTGTTGAACACAAAAGATGTTTCTGCTTACTTTATCCTGAAAAAACAGTGACTGCGGAGCATGCTCTGGAAAACTAACATTATATTGTGTTCAACGAGACAGCAGTCATTATGAGACCAAATAGTTTCTGGGATAGCATAATGAAAGAGGTGATCAATATTAAAATATGTGAGAAAACTCTTAATAAAGATGGCAGATTGCAGATAAGCACATCTTGAAACCAGACTGTTGGAAGTTTAAAGTGGGCACGGCAGGCATGCAACCAAAACATTACCATATATGGTGACATCGCAAACACCAATGACAGCTATATACAGATGGCAGCAGCAATGATTCAACAGTCACAACTTGACAATGGTCAAGATCTCGGCTGAAAGCTTGTGGGTTTAAGAAAACCACCTGACACAGCTGGAAGACTGAGAGAATTTTATGACAAACTTACTGCAGAACTATGCATTTAAGCAAAACGTTTCTGTTTTAAAGCAAGCCAAATTGGTGTGAGCAACTGAGACAATCATCCCACCAATACACCAGGTTGAAGTCACCTGTTTGGTAAAACACCGGGTCTTGCTGTTTGAATAAAGCTTTATCTGCCTACTACACATTGTCAGCTGATAGGGTCAACCATGTAAGGGACTAAAGATGTGATAATCAAAATAGTTTAGATCAGGACTACAGGCTGAGTGCTTAAGTGTGTCCCACTTGAGTTGCTCAAAATGGATGAGACTGGCTTCCTAGACCATCATTCCACAATTATGGCTGTTGCTGTCCTGTACACATTATTCATTGTCTGATGGATGGCTTCTGGCCATTTTACTTTAACAGCCATAAATGAATAGGATCATGTTGGTGCTGTTTGGACACACATTATAATAATTTCACTATAATTTATGTTCCCGCATTTATTGTACGCCCTTCAGAAAGACACCAATGCTACAATAATTCTTTGTCACATGTTAGTACTTATATACCTACACCAGAGCTATGCTGAACTGCATATATGCTGCAGCAATGCCCTCAAATGGAACCTTTTTGATTGCCCCCTTATGTTTGAAACAGAAAGCTGACAAATTCTCATTTTTTGTATCAAAGTGAGAACTTGTTGTCAAAAGAATTAAAATTAGTACAACCTTGTATCTCATCATATTTGTAAACTAAATCTATGACAATAGCCAGGAATTGATGCTATATGGACATCAAATAAACAAATAATAATATTTGAATAGTATCATAAGTTTTCTCCAAATGTGACATTGTCATTTCACTACTACTTAACTAACATCCTAGGAAGGGAGGAAGGGAAGAAAAACAGATGACTCAGTGGCTACAGAATGAGACAAAATGAATTAAGAGTGCAGAGCATATAACAGGTATAGAGAGGGAGCGGGAGAGGAAAGTGGAGGTGAAGAGAAGGGGAGGGAAGAGAAGATGGAGAAGAAGAGGAAGGTGGACAAGAGAGTTAGAATGCTCATATGGTGGAGGGTGCGAGGGGAGGGGAGGGGAAGGGTGATCTAGATGGGTTGGTGTGGACAGAGGAAAGAAAGGAAGGGGAAGAATGTGGTTAGTTGTTGGAACACAGTTTAACCAGCAGGAATACAAGACTGAATGATATGTTGGAGAGACAATTACAGACAAATTAATGCTGGAGTAGAGTGAGGAAGAGAGTATGTACATGCTGGATATGGGGTTTTGTGTGCCAGAATATTCAAATGGCTCACATAGCAGAGCAGCTGTCATTTGTGTTGTAGTGCACATCATGTTTGGAAACTGGTCAAGTTTGCCACAGTCAGCATTTTTCATTCATGTGAGTAGACTGTTGGTTACATGTAACACACATGTAAAAAGCTATTTAGTAATTTTATAGGGTCATGTGAGTGGACTGTGACAGGAGTTGGTGGGCAGGTGTATGAAACATGTTTTGTATATGGGTAAACTACAAGGGAATAACCATTGGCATCACACTTTTTTTATCATGATTGATACAGGAATGTAAAGGATATTCTGAAGACTGGGTAGATGGTGATCCCTATGATGATCCACTGAGACTACAGAATATCCTTTTCCATATTAGCAGACAGCCACTGAATGCAATTTCTTAAAAGATAAGTCTATAATTAAATATTATAGCAAAACAAGAATAAATATCCAGAATGAAACTTTCACTCTGCAGCAGAGTGTGCGCTGATATGAAAATTCAAGAATAAATATTCCATACACCTAGTTAAGCAGAATTAAATTTATAAATAGTATATTTGAATATTATTCTCTACTTTCTGTGTGTTTCACTAACCATTCTAAATATAAGTGGCAACTAACCTTTAGCAAAGGTAACACATTGTGATGGATCATCTGAGTCAGGGTAAAGATCACAATGAAACACCCTTGAAAGGTCCAGTGCAGCCAGAATGAAGTCACTGCAATCTTCAGCAACAGCTGTAGTCAGAAAAAGAAGCTTTTTTAAATTTTTTGGTGTTCATTAATATTGTAAAAATTATGCCTCACAAAAAATTATGTGGAATAAAATATAAATGTAAGTATGAAGTAAAGAATGACTTACATTCACAATTAACATTAAAAAGTGTAGCAATTAAGCAGCAGATACACACATACAATTTGTGGATAATGTAATTCAGCTATTTAAATTATTTTCTTTATTGAAGTTTTCTTGCACTAAAGTACTTCTGGTTGTTACAGTCTAAATGTTAGCCAATATAGCACCATGGGAGAAAGGGTCTGTATTTATGTGGTCTCTGATAGTGACCTGATAGAGAAAAGAATTCGAATTATTGAGAATTTGTTGATTACAGCTTTCTGTGAACTCATTTGTTGTTCAATAATTCCACTCTAAAATGAGTAGTTTTCTTTCTTGAAACTATTTTTTTATCTTCCATCAAATGCATTTCATAATGATATTAACAGCTAAAAGTTTTATTGAGATACTACACAAATGTAGTAAAAAGAGAAATTTTTGATCAGTTGTTTACTGCAACTAACAATGCTACTCCTACTACTGTCATTTCCTGTTTCATATTCTTATAATTGTTTCACTTGTAATTTTATAGTCAACTATTGTCAACTCATCCAAGAAATTATTTCAGTAATGCAGAGAAAATGATTGAAAATATTTTCCAAGGTATTAATCTGTAGTAAAAATATAAATGATCATTCAGATTTCTTAAAGATCATTTCAATGTTGAGAGAGAGAGAGAGAGAGAGAGAGAGAGAGAGAGAGAGAGAGAGAGAGAGAGAGAGAGAGAAAGAATTAATGAAACTGCACTGTATAAGAAGTTGCTCACAATTGAGTAGGTGCTAAGAACTAGAGCCTTATAAGAGAAAGCAGTCTTTTAGAAAGCCTTTTAAGCTTAAGATAATTATCAGGGTTCCACAAGAGAATACTTCCAAAATCTCTTTACCCTCAAGGGCAAGTTTTCATGTTGTTTAAGTTTCCACCAAATCTTTTAAAGATAAAGAGTGTTGGGCTTCCACTTTTATTCCAGCAGTGCTAGTCCTGCAAGTTTCATGGGAGAACTTTTATGAAGTTTGTAAAGAAGGAAGCATGGTTCTGGTGGAAGTTGTGAGGATGGGCCATGAAGCATTCTAGGATAGCTTCTCATTAAAATCCGAGTCTGGCACATAATTTTAATCTATGTGGAAGTTTCAGTGTTGGGCTCGTTTTGCATATTTTAACCCCTTTTTGTTTTACTGAATTTTCTCCTGGGGAGTGCACGTAAAGGAAATAAAATGTATATCAGTCGAAATGAGCACTATGATTTTGTGAGCAGTACATGACCATATATCTTGCACAAGCCTTTTTAAGGTTCCTAGAATTCTTATGCCCCTTTTCTAAATCATTTGATCTGTAATAGTTTTGTTGCTGCCAATAAAAACCACATAGCCACAATACAGGACACAAGAATAACTTTCATTTTTATCTCCTTGTCCATAGGGTACGTAGAGGAGCTACATATTCTAGTGGTAATAAAGTCAACAAGCCCCCATCCAAAATTAAGCAAGAAGTTGGGAATCCATCTGAAAGTAAAATAAATAAAAATTCAGATTCACAATTTAGCAACTGTTTATGTAAACTGAATATTAGGAACAACTAAGGTGATAGGTTACAGTCTTGTCTTAGCCCTGACACTACCCTGAACCATGAACTTAATTTGCCATGTACTCTAACTACTGCCTGACAGTCAAGAATCAAGTCTATGTAAAGACCTTTAATTGCCTGCAGAAGTTTGCCTCCTATTACAGTTCTTGCAGAACTGTCAACAGCTTCCGCCTAGGAACATGATCATAAGCTTTTCTAGATCTACGAAACATAGATACAATTTCCTGTTCCACTCATTTGTTAAATTTTGTTTGTAAATCTATCAGACCAAACTGCATTGTCATCAGTCCATAGCTTAAAAACTACTTAAACCTAGGTAAACTAACCTAAGGACAAACACACACACCCAAGCCCCAGGGAGGACTCTAACCTCCACGGCGAGCAACCACGCGCTCCGCAGTGAGATGCTTTAGACCGCTCAGCTACTCCACCACGGCCGTTCCACTCATAGTACTTCTCCAATATCTACTGTAAGCTAAAGATCTGGTCCTAACAGCCTCTAAGGGGCCTAAACCCTCACTGATTTTCATCCAGCTTGTCTTCAACTAATACTCGCACTCTCCTTTCAACAATAGCTGAGACTATTTTCCCCCCAATGCTAATTAAAGAGATAACTTGGTAGCTGTTACAATGTTTTCTGTTTCCATGTTTGAAATTTATGGATCATATGTTGAAAAGGCAGGGCAGGATTAAAATAAGTGAAAACAAAATAAGCAGACTTGCAATTGCAGATGACTTAGTTGTGACGGCAGATTTGTTTGAAAGGTTGCAATCTAATATTTCAGAACTTGATTAGAGGTGTAAGGGTTATGATATGAAGATCAGCATCTCCAAAATAAATGTAATAACAGTGGGAAAGAGATTTAAACAGATCAAGTGTCAAATTGGAGGAACAGAGTTATAACAGATATACAGTTTCAAGTACCTAGGATGTATTTTCTCACAGGATGGCAACATATTCAAAGAACTTGAATCATCGTGTAGGAAAGCTAATCCAGTGAGTGCTTAATAAAGATCTACTCTCTACTGCAAGAAGGAAGTCAGTACCAAGACTAAGTTAGCAGTGCACCGCTATATCTTTCGACCAACTTTGTTGCATGGGAGTGAAAGCTGAATGGATACAGGTTACCTTATTCATAAGGTTGAGGTTACAGATATGAAAGTTGCAAAAATGATTGCATGTACTAATAGATGGGAACAGTGGCAGGAGGGTGTCCATAATGAGGAAATCAAAGAAAAATTGGGAATGAACACCATAGTTGAAGCGGTTAGGGCAACAGGCTGAAATGGTGGGGTCATGTTACACACATTGGAGAAACAAGGTTACCTAAGAGTCTCATGGGTTTGGCAGCAGAGGGTAAAAGGAGTTGAGGCAGACCAAGGAGAAAGTACTTAGATTCAGTGAAGAATGATTTTGAAGTAAAAGGCATAATAATATTAGCACTGAATAGGGGATCATGGAGGAATTTTATTAGGGGTACTATGCTCCAGACTGAATGCTGAAAGGCATAATCAGTCTGTAATGATGATGATGATGATTCTGTAAACTATCTGAGTTTTTAGATTCAGAGACCAAAAATTGTGTTATAAACATGACAGGTAGAAGTGTTGGTTAGCAACTGTATGATATGTAGTATTTCACTGTAAATAGGACTTATAATTTACATTTAAAAAATTGTAATCCAATAAATATTAGACTCTCAAACATATATGAGATATAAATGCAGATTGACTTTTCATGTGAAAAATGGTACCGAGGCTGGAATTTGAACCCGGGGCCACAGTTGAGTGGCCGAGCAGATTGAGCCACCATGCTCCGATGCGTGAGGCTGCTCCCCGTCGGCGGTCTGAATCCCACCTTGGGCATGGATGTTTGTACTTTCTTTAGTATAAGGTAGTTTATAAGTAGTTCGTAAGTTTAGGGGCTGATGACCCCACAGTTAAGTCCCATAAGCTTGACAAACTTTCTTAACTTCGGTCTCAGGCTCACTAGGCAGTTGTGCTAACTACTGCACCATCTTGGCACAGTGGCTTTACACAAGCACATGGTTTACCTTGCCATGCCTGCCTCCTCAGTTGGAATTCTTATTTCCAGCTCAATCTACATGATGTAACAATGTACCCCTTTAAACTCAAACAATATTGGAAAGACTCTACAAATCTATTGTAATTCAACTTCTCCATAGATTGAAATGGGGATCCTTCCTGAGAAACCCAGGTATATGTGTCTTTATTCAAATTATTTTAATAGTTTAATAAATGCTATACATTTTTTTCAATGAAAATGTACAGATTTTTTGGTTAAAAATGACTGTGAGAAATGTAGTGGTGTGTACTGCTAATAAAATATGTGATTTATTGCAGTCTGCATCAACTATAACACCTAAGCATATAAACCAGTAGACTGTTTGTCTCAAGTAGATTCTTTCACTTTACATATATGTTCAAATATTTGTTAAACTTAAGGGACTTAACTGAGGGGTCATCGGTATGTAATCTTACAAACTATTTATCAACTGCCTTATACTAAAGACAAGACGACACAAACATCCATGCCCGAGGGGGGATTCGAACCCCCGACCGTAGCAGCCATGCAGACTGTGACTGGCGCGCCGCAGACCGCTTGGCCACTGTGGCCGGGTCACATTAAATATAATCTAAAATAATAATCTGAAATAATCCTCGCATAATCATCACCTGTAGATGTGTTTCTCATATTCCATGCATTTCATTTGCCCATTTACATTAAGGGACTTCAATTCCAAATCATGGTTCCATCTGTCATTTACAATAATAAATAACAAACCTGAAGGTTGGAAAGAGGGGTAAGAGGTTGGGGAGGGAGGCTATCTATGGGGAAAGAGAAGTAGGAGAGTATAGGAGGTGATTCACAGAGAAAAAATGGGGGGGAGGAGGAAGGAGGGGGAGGAGATGATATGGGAAGACAGGAGGAGGCAAGAATTTAAGGCTATTTATCCAGTTCTCATAAATATTTATCAGTTTCAGAACCTTGCTGGATTTGCTAGTGATTAAAATAATGTAAGCTCTTTTTCAGAATTTTCTGTGTGTTTTGTATTTTCTATTTAAGACAAAGAATTGTACAGATGCAAAGAAAGTGCTCAGATTAGAGTTTTGGAATTTTTCCAGTATAGTAATAATGAGAATAGTTCCAGTTCTCTTTTTGAAAAGGTATTATTCTTAATCATAACATGTACTTAGTACTGTAATAAATGGTAAGATGTATTAATGTGATCTGCTAAATAACTGATCATATAATGTGAACATACCTCTACATGCTTTACGACAAGGAAGTAAAACATTGTTTCCCATTGGTTGACATGCAGGTTCAAGCAGTGAACAAATAAACTGACGTGCTCTATCGCTGCAGCCCGATTCCAATATCATTTCAAAGTATGGCAGAGCTGCATCAAGGTCTGCTACCTGACTTATACCAGGCACCAAAGGAAGGGTTGTTAAGTCATAAGGCAAAACACCCAAACACATTTCCAGGCGAGGTGAGAAACATAAACCTGCAAGAAATATACATTTCCACATTATATTACAAAAAATCTTTGTGTTTCAAAATATCAGGAAATTATGTAGACTCTAATTCATTCAAAATGTTTATATTTTTAAGATACAAGTTTCCATCAGCTATTAAATTTGAATGTATTCAGTCCTCTTCAACTTCAACAAATGCAGTTACTAATTAAAAACTGAACCACTGAAGCTCATATTAGGATATCCATAATATTTTGAAAAGTATGGTTTGCTGCAGGATGCCACACAATGTAAGAGTAATCTGGAAAGGAATTGGCCATTGGTGATGGCCATTTTTCATGGTAGACAGTGATACAAGAACAAAAAGTTCTGTGCAATGACTGCAGCAGGGAAGGTGTATGGCATGGTTGCTGTCACTAGTGACATGACCTTTAATGGAGTTAGATAGCACTGTGATAGAACTAGAATATAAAATGCTGGGATGATGGATTGGACAGGTCTTACAATTGGGCCTTCCACATTGAGAATGGTATGAGAATCATCTGAGATCAAGCCTACTGTCCCATAGCCTCCATCCAACAGTTTACATTCCCTCTGTTCATGCACCTTCTCCCAGTTTACATCCTCTCAAACTCATTTTCCTCTGCTCTCTACCAATAGACTCACTCATCTTTTCTCCTTCTTGGCCCCTCTCCTTTCCACTCCCCCTTTCCACCTCTCTCCCTCGCAGCTTCCCATTGCTTCACTTAACAGTCTTACCAGAACCTTCAATTCCTGCCATGCTTTTATAGGCAGTGCTTTCTCCCCCCCACCAATGACATCTTTGGTGCTCAGTCCTACACCATATATGGTAAAGATCTGGTAGTATGACAGCCATGCCCAGTTCAACTCTTCAGGACAGGGTCCCAGGCTGTGCTCAGCTGCAATTATTGATGATGTTGTTCAATATTTTAATCCCTACTGCTTTGTGTATTACTCTACCCTGAAAAAGTTGGTGTATTTAATAAAAGATGTCTGAATGCCATTCAGTGTTTGTTTTCAGTGAATGTTCTGCCACAGCTAGCTTTCCAATATGTTCTGTGCATTGTGGTTCAATTGTGGTATGTATTTTGTTTATTACAGACATCCTGAGACCTATATCATCTTTCACAGACTTCATTATTTGGATTTTTGTTAGTGGTCCAGAGATGATGTCAGATTTGTATCTCTTCAGGAGCCAAAACAAAATCATGTATTTCCATGTTTTCCTTGGAGAACTGCTTTTGTTACTTTGACAAAACTGTTTGGGAAATTTGTTCACTGTTGTAGCTGATTTCCTTAAAAACTTTTCATATGTAGCTCAGTTCACTCAGCAGATATTCAGTGTTTGAGACCAGTTTCATCTTAATTCACAGAGGTTCTCAGAATGGACTGTTTTTGTGCTGGGTGGTTGATGGTTTTTGGTCAGTGCAGTGACTGAAAGCCCCATCGAGTTTTTGGATGTCAAGGATATTCAGGAACAGAAAAGTACCATCTGACTCTACTTTCAACTTCTTGTTGTGATGTATATCATTGATTTGTTGCAAGAATTCTCTCAACTTTTCATATTCTTCGAAGTGTTCCATAAAGAGGTGGGCTGTAACTATATTTAATGAGCTTCTCAACTAAATGCCATTCATCTTGCTGAAATATACTTTACCACAAAAAAAAATTGCAATAACATCAGTATATGGTAACAGAAATCAACAACAGTATGATCAAAGATCTGGAAGAGCAGGTGTTTAGAGCCTATGTGATGGGCACACACACACATGAATAAAGACATCATTTGAAGCTAATCATAATATCCCCTTCACCAACATGCTGATGTCTTATTTGATCTATCAAGTCCACCAAATTCTTTATGGTGCCCACTGAGACTAACACACATAGATAGGAGGCTGGCCAAATGTTTTGGTAGACTGCAAGTCAGTGTTCTGATGGTAGTCACAGTGGATCTTAAGGGTATATACACATTTGGCACATCATAGGAATGTGGTGGTGGTTGATGTGCCACAGGGAGCAGATTTTCTTCCACTGATGACTGTGTGACAGGCTCCACAGTGTTGGGTGCACAAAGGCCATTGTACAAAATTTCTCCTTTTCAGAATTACTTTTTTTATTAATTGAAAATCTTCAACTGTCCAAATAGCAATATTTATCAGTAGTTTAGGGTATCATTAGACTTCCCTCACCATTACATGATTTAATTCAAACTACATTCCATTAGTCCTGTTTTACTTTTGTTGTGCTCATAGTATACTTTCTTTTGAAGAACAAGATACAAATATAAAAATAAATTCTGCACTTGGTTGATCATGGGGTATCCAGTATTTGGAGTAGATTTTTTATTTATTTACTTTTTAAGAATACAGTTTTATATTTGTGAACAGGAGGGAGAGAGAGATGAGGTTATACAGTCTGTGAAAATTTGCAGTCATTTTTCAACAACAGAGTAAACGTGTTAGATACCTTAGCATTTCATTTATATTATTCCTATAGAATTAGCTCCTCCCACCAATCCCCCCCCCACCTCCCCAATGTTCATATTTCTGACCCTATCATGACTTCTAAGAACTGCTCCTACCCAATCTTTGAATCATCAAATGAATGTTTAATTTGGTTCATATATCACAGGTGTACTATGTAAATAAAGGGCACTATCACTATATATAATGATTTGAAAATTCATATTGGATGCAATCAGCTATTACTGAATATGCAAGTACAATTACAGAGTTTTCAGAGTCTTGCCATATCACAAGCTATGTTTGTTGATTTAAAAAATCCTAAGTTTAGTATTTTCTTAATGCTGAGTAGAATTTATGGAACTTGAAGGAATATTTTAAAAGAAGCATTATACGTGTTTCATAAAAGCTGGCTTTGTACTTTCCAGTGCTTGAGCTTTCTTGACTGATGTGCAATAAATTCTAACAGTTTGGTTTAGTTGTATGAGTGATGTTTCAGTCCACTTTGTACATTAAAGAGAATGCAAATAAACACTATAAATTGGAGATTTCATTGTATCAAAGTCTTGATATGATACAAATGAGTCATATGATCATTATAACACGAGATGGAAATATGACATACACTGAACAGAAAAATTTGTCTTCGGTGCAAAAGGGTGTAAAGTACACAAGTACAAAAACCTTTAATGTACTTCTGAGTAATATTAAGTGTGTAAAAGATAATAAAATACTGCCAAAAAAGAAGCAAAAGGAATTCTTGCTGCAAAAATGCTTATACTCTTGAGATGAATTCTTCAGCAAAGATAGATAATTTTTTCCTTTGCGTTTCTGTGTATTCTAGTTAGAACTTTGTGTTTTTAAAGTTATGAAGATAGTCCTAGTTATTTATAAATAACTGTCTTCATTATATCTGAACTCTGTATCTCAATCTACAAATATAAGTACTGTCCTTATGATATGTATACCCCTTAATCACGTAGGGAAGTTAGAAAAGTTAAGAAGAGAAATGGATGGGTTGAAGTTAGATATAGTGGGGATTAGTGAAGTTCAGTGGAAAGAGGAACAGGATTTCTGGTCAGGTGAGTACAGGATTATAAATACAAAATCATTTGGAGGTATTACAGGAGTAGGTCTGAAAAAAGGGACACGGGTAAACTACTATGAGCAGTGCAGTGATCGCATTATCGTAGTCAAGACAGACACAAAGCCAACACCGACCACAGTAGTACAGGTTTACATGCCAGCTAGCTCTGCCAATGAGGAGATAGAAGAAATGTATGAGGAGGCAAAGGAAATTATTCAGACAATTAAGGGAGAGGGAAACTTAATTGTTATAGGACACAAATTCGGTAGTAGGAAAAGGAAGGATAGTAGGTGAATATGGACTGGACAAAAAAAATGAGAGAGGAAGCTGCCTCACACAATTTTGCATGGAACATAATTTAGTTATAACGAACACCTGGTTTAAAAATAATGAAAGAAGGTTGTATACGTGGAAGAGACCAGGAGACACCGGAAGGTACCAGATAGATTTTATAATGGTAAGACATAGATTTCAGAACCAGGTTTTAAACTGTAAGACTCTGACCATAACTTATTCCTCATGAACTGTAGCCTGAAACTGAAAAAACTGCAGAAAGGTAGGAAAATGAGACGAGACTTGGATAAATTGAGGAAACCTGAAGTTCTTAAGAATTTCAGAGGGAGCTTTAGGCAACAATTGACAGAATCAGGAGGGGGGATAAAACATTAGAAGAGGAATGGGTAGTATTAAGAGATGAAATAGTGAAGGCAGCAGAGGACAAAATAGGTAGTAAAACAAGACCTACAAAAAATCCTTGAATATCTCAGGAAATACTAAATTTAATTGATGAAAGGAGAAAATATAAAAATGCAGTAAATGAAACAGGCAGAATGGAGTACAGACGACTAAGAAATGAGATTCACAGGAAGTGCAAATAGCTAAGCAGCAGTGGCTAGAAGGCAATTGCCAGTCAGTAGAAGAATGTATAAACAGGGGAAAAATAGATACCACCTACAGGAAAATAAAAGAGACATTTGGAGACTATAAAAGCAGCTGTATGAATATAAAGAACTAGGATGAAACCAGTTCTCAGCAAAGAAGGGAAAGCTGAAAGGTGGAAAGAGTATATAGAGGCGCTCTACAAAGGACATGAACTTACAGACAATATTGTAGTAAGGGATGAGGAAATAGATGAAGATGAAATAGGAGATACTATACTGAGAGAAGAATTTGACAGAGCCCTGAAAGACTTAAGTCAAAACAAGGCCCCTGGAGTAGATGACATTCCCTCAGAACTACTAAAGTCTCTGGGAGAACTAGCCATGACAAAACTACTTCACCTGGTGCTTAAGCTGTATGAGACAGGCGACGTACCCTCTGACTTTAAGAAAAATGTAATAATCCCCATTCAAAAGAAAGCAGATGCAGACAGGTGTGCAAATAACAGAACCATCAGTTTAATAAGTCATGGTTGCAAAATTTTAACACAAATTATTTACAGAAGGATGGAAAAGCTGGTAGAAGCTGACCTCAGGGAATATCAGTTTGGATTAAGGAGAAATGTAGGAACATGGGAGGCAATACTTACTTTACGGCTTATCTTAGAAGATAGATTAAGAAAAGGCAAACCTACATTTTTAGCTTTTGTAGATTTAGAGAAAGCTTTTGACAATGTTGATTGGAATACACTCTTTCAAATTCTGTAATCTGCAGGAGTAAAATATAGGGAACAGAAGGTTATTTACAACTTGTACAAAAACCAGTCGGCGGTTATCAGAGTTGAAGGGCATAAAAGGGATGCAGAGGTTGGGAAGGGAGTAAGACAGGGTTGTAGCCTTTCTCAAATACTATTCAATTTGTACATTGAGGAAGCTATAAAGGAAAGCAAAGAGAAATTTGGAGAATGAATTAAAGTTCGGGGTGAAGAAATAAAAACATTGCGTTTTGCCGATGACATTGTAATTATCTCAGAGCCAGAAGAAGACCTGGAAGAGCAGTTGAATGGATTGGACATTGTGTTGAAAGAAGTATAAAAGATGAACATTAACAAGAGCAAACGAGAGTAATGCAGTGCAGCCTAAGAAAATCGGGCGATGCTGAAGGAATTAGATTAGGTAACGAAACAATAAAGGTGGTAGATGAGTTTTGTTACTTGGGCAGTAAAATAACATGGGATGGTCACAGTACAAGGAATATAAAATGCAGAATGGCAATGGGAAGAAAAGCATTTTTCAAAAAGAGAAATTTGTTAACATCGAATATTAATTTAAGTTTAAGGAAGTCCTTTTTGAAGGCATTTGTGTGAAGTTTGGCGTTGTATAGGAGCGAAACATGGATGATAAACAGTGTGGACAGGAAGAGGATAGAGGCTTTTGAAATGTGGTGTTACAGTAGAATCCTGAAGATTAGGTGGTTGCATCGCGTAACTAATGAAGAGGTACTGAACAGAATTGGGGAGAAAAGGAATTTCTGGCATACCTTGACTAAAAGAACAGATCAATTGGTAGGACACATTCTTAGACATCAAGGAATCGTAAATTTAGCAATGGAGGGAAGTTTGTGGGGTAAAAATAGCAGAGGAAGACCAAGAGATGAATACAGTAAACAGATTCAAATAGATGTCAGTTGCAGGTCTTATGAGGAGATGAAGAGGCTTGCTCAGGATAGAGTAGAATGGAGAGCTGCATCAAACCAGGAGTGAAGACAACAACAACAACAACAACAACATGTATATGCATCAATAATTGTTATCTGTTTTTGGCTCATTCCACATTCATGCATTATAAAAATATAATTGATCTATGGAATATGTATCACAATAAATAATTTCAGAAAATATATGGTGGGAACACTAAAACAAGAGAGAGATGATTGGCTCATTGCTCATGAAAATGTCTGTGGCACACTCAGTTCAGAGACAGATTAATAACTTCTATTATCTGAGTGAAACAAATTCAGATGGCGAATGGAAAATCTTGGCATCAATAAGAAACTTCAAAAGTGCAATCTGACAATACAGATCCCATACTTGATTTTAGATAGCAATGAGAAATACTTTAAATTTCATGAAAAATGATTTTACCTTCTACTATGATATATTTTGCAATGACTACATTAAATGTTGTAAAGATGCCACCTGAAGTCTGCTGCAAACATTAAAATGGAATTATGTTTATAAATAACTTGCAATAATTTTATTCAAAACATTCACTCACCTTCTGATTCATTATAATTGTCATTGACAGGACCTTCAACTCTGCTTTCCTTGGATGGAGTTGTTGGCAGAGTAGGGAAAACTGGGCTTCGTGATGCAGCTGTAGATAATGATTGCTTACTTTTGCCATATTTGGACACAGTAGTTAGTTTGTGAAAATCATCATTGCCAGTATCAGACATATCTTTAGCTTTACTTCCATTCTGCTCTGTTTTTGAACCATAATGACCAGACTGAAATGCTCCTCTTATTTTGTTTAGAAGTTGGGAAGTAGTCAACAAAAGCTCAGTATCAATATCAGATAGAATATCTGCTGCTTGAGATACATTTGTTCCATCATTTGTAAGCTGATTGAAGTCAACATGCTCTGTAACATGGCTTTCTTGTGACTCATTAGAAACTGTGGAAGTTCCAAGATTTGGTGCTGGTACTATTTCTATGAAATCAGGTCGCAGGAACTCTTTCTTGTCACTTGAATTATCTGTTGCTGAAATAAATTTAGATAGGTTTAATGCAATATGCCTATATTATTAACACTGAAAACTCATTTTATGCATAGTAATCAAAGAACCATATCATTATATGAAATTAATATGGTTGTATTGTAGGAGACCACACACTACGATGAGACAAGAAACTATCATTGCTTCTAAGTATTCATAGTTTGATGTAACAACTTATAGAGGTCTGTGGATTAGCCATAAGATATGCTATTTTAATATTGCTTTCTCTTGATATGATGAAGTGTTCGTATAATTAATTTGGGTTGAAAGTAGTAGTCTATGGAGAAGTCTATAGGTATATCTTGAAGAAATATGAACTGCCACTGGGGAGTGGTCTATATAAAAGGTGGACCCAGGGGATTGCTCCCCCCCCCCACCCCTCCCAAGAAAAAAGAAAAGAACAGTATCAAATTATTTTAATGAATGATGCATGAAGGCATCACCATGTTAGACAGTCACATTTCTCTGTATTGGTGACAAGAGTCGGGTGGTAGTGGTGTGAAATCTGTGTCAGTTTTCTTTAATAGCTATATTCTTTTGATTTAATGTCAACAATGAAAGAGGTTGATCTCATTAAAGTAAAAGAGGCTTCAGCACAAAGTATCCTCTGATAGAAAATATTATGGCGTATCTACTTAAAATTACTTATCTTTATATTAATCTTGCCCCTCCTCCTGCCCAGAAAATGTATGCTATCTGGAGGTTGGTCCAACTGTTATATGTGTCTTTTCTAATGCATTATAAAAACTATCTACTTTGGTAGAGGAAAAATTGTATTTTTATTACTCATATCATTAGTGCTTTGATACTCTGGACAGGGATGTAGATTGACTCCACCATGACACATTAAAAAACTCACTAAAGTTAGTTATCCACTAAAAAAAAACAGTGCAAAAAAGGTGTTTAATAGGTGTTGTATAGTTACCTCTCAAAATTAATAAATAACATCACAGAGCTACACTAATTTATAATAAATCTAAAATCAAATCTAGTAAATCATTGCTTTTATAGCTTGTCTTACAATCTGATACAGCTCAATAAAACATCAGTATATATGAACAATAATAGAGCTTTTAGCTGTTATGGCCTTCTTAAGAAATAGAAACACACACACATATGGTATGGGCTATGTAGCAGTCACTGAAATGGGCCACATAATGCAGGGTTGCAACTCTGCAACAGGATGATCCACCTGTGTCATGAGTTTGATGACAGCCATTTGTGTGAACGGACAGCTTCTTATTGGTCATGACCACACAGAATGCTGCACAGTGGCTGAAATTCAGTTTATGGATCACATGACTGCTTTTACAGGTTGCCCTCCCTTTTATGGGATAGGAAATGCCTGTGGCGGGACTGGAGTAGGTGGTGGTGGGATGGTGGATATGACAGGTGTTGCATCTAGGTCTTTTGCCGGGATGTGAGACAAAGGGCAAGGGGTTGGGAGCAGGGATGGAGTAGTGATGGACAAGGATATTACGAAGGTTTAGTGGGTGGTCGAATACCACTGTAAGAGGGATGGGGAGGATAGTAAGTAGGGTATTTCACATTTCAGGGCAGGGTGAAAGGTAGTCTAAATCCTGATGAGAATGTGGTCCTGGTCAAAAGAGGGGTGTTACTTTGTGACCAGATGATCAGTGTGAGGGAGATGGTGGGTGAGTGGACAGACAGGGCACATGAGATCTCTTTCTGAACAAGGCCTTATTGTGAGGCCTTTGCCATATTTGGAGAGGGACTGCTTGTCACTGCAGATGCAATGACCGCACATGGCTAGGCTGTAAGGGAGGGACTTTTTGGTGCGGAATGGGTGGCAGCTATCGAAATGGAAGCATTGTTGATGATTGGTAGATTTCTTGTGGACAGAGGTACTGATGATGTCAATGTCAAGGAAGGTGGCTCATTAGGTTTACAGATGGAACATCCTGTTGCATAGCATGCAGACCTGCATGATGTGGTTGACTTCAGTGATTGCTGCGCAGCCTGTGCCATTTGGATCCTCCCCACAAACGCTAGCTATTCTAAAATAGGAAACTCTCCCTTCAGTATATCTTACTGTCCAGCAATCCCCCAGGCCTAACACTTCTCTAGTTCATGCCTCCACCACTCTCCCCTCCTCTTCCCTGCCCACACTCTATCCTCAAGCACATCTTCCATTCCACCATGCACTCCAGTCTCTCCCCTTTCCTACCACCCCATCTGTCAGACAGCACTGGCATAACCCCTTAACCCCACCTTGCATCCCTCCCCTCCCCTCCCCTCCCCTCCTGTTCCACTCTCCATGCTACCTCCTCACTCCCACCAATGGTAGTTCTCACATCGGACAGTCCCACAGTCTAGCCACAGCAGTCAGATACAGCACTCATGCTTATGTGAGTATGTGTGAGAGAGAATGTGTTTCTCATTATGGAGAAGGCCATAATGGCTGAAACGTAAGTAAAATTGTGTGCCATTCTGTGAATCATCAAGACATGTCTGTGGTGAGATTAATACTCATTTTCTGAAGCAATATTCAATACCTCTTAAATTGTAATCATCACAATGCTCCCATATTTACCATAATATCACCAACTCAGACTTGTGCATGCTGTACTTTCTTTACAATATAGAATCTAAAGGATCAATAAAAAATACAAACCACCAGATATATGAAACGATTATTAAGACGAAAAATTCCTAGCAGGAAAAATAAAATATAAAAAATAGACGAAGATTACTCACCAGGCGAAGGAGCACAGGTGTGACAGCATCACAAATAAATAAATGAATACACACACACACACAATCGCAAGCTTTCGCAACCCAGTTGCGTCTTCAGGCAGTAGGGAAGGAGAGGGAAAAGGAAATGATGAGGGTTACCCCCTTCCTTAAAACCCTCATCATTTCCTTTTCCCTCTCCTTCCCTACTGCCTGAAGACGCAACTGGGTTGCGAAAGCTTGCGATTGTGTGTGTGTGTGTATTCATTTATTTATTTGTGATGCTGTCACACCTGTGCTCCTTCGCCTGGTGAGTAATCTTCGTCTATTTTTTATATTTTATTAAACCACCAGATATGTTTGATCACTGTAGTATTTTTGTGTCTCCGTGATCACAAGGTTGTATACAAAAATCATTGGCTTATGTTACTTGTAGCTGACATTTGTTATAATTCCTTAAAGTATTTTATGTAAAGTAAATTCCTTTGGGAGCGTATTAACTAGAAAAGCATCTAGGTTAAGGTACCTTGTACACCCAGCTTGTTTTTGTTTTTGACCTACTTTCAATATTATAAACAGTCTGTCAGATGAATAATGACTTTTAGTTATTTAGACTGGTTTTCATATAATTATACAGTGAGAAATCCACTAAGAAATAGTAACAGTAATATGAAAAGACTAAATTGCTAATCACTTTATAGAGGAGGTGCTAAGTTGAGTAGAGGCATTTTGAATAAAATGCTAAACATTTAAACTTTTAGCCAATTGACCTTATTTTGAATCAGAAAATACACAAACATTCGCACAGCCATGTCACAGACACACATGACCACTGTCTGCAATCACTGTGGCCAGACTATCATTTCTTATCATCACTTCCTCAGGGTGAAAACTGTATATAATAGTGATGCAAGTTCAACAAACAATACTCGTGTAATGCCGTTATCAAAGATCTTCAAAGCATACTTTTCCTTTCATCATTTATAACAGATCCTAATGTATTTTGAATGCAAGAATGGCCACAATCATACTAGCCAAGAGACAGCAGGACCACACAGTTGCTGAACATGTTGTCCAATATGATACAAATTACTTCAATGACTGCTTCACATACTGCACCATCTGGATTCTTCCTACCAACATTAACTTTTTCTGAATTGAATAGGTCATAACTCTCCCTACAACATAGCATTCATTCCCATAACCCCTTAGCCTCAACCTAACTAGTCCCTTCCTCCTACACTTTCCAGCTCCCACTCCAGCTCTATGTAGGCCTTCCATTTCAGTAAGGTAACCCCTAATCTTATTCCTCTTCTCTCCATCTATCTCCTCCCCCAATCCTGTCCCCCTCAGGGGACTCAGCATATGTTTGGTGGTTATAGGTTTGGTGAACCTGAGGTACCTTAGCTGGTGACTGCATTGCACCAACAGTCCTCTATACAGTAAGCTCTGTGCATGTCTCAGTGACCAACATATGGCATGATGGTGGAACATCATATGCCACAAAGCCCGTGGACCTTGGTTTAAGTGCCTGGGTCACAAATGCGATTGAAACCTTCGTAAAAAGAACCTTAATCTCAAGTTGTGCTATGCACTGAGAAGATGCGTAGCTTTTTAAGTGGAACAGTCACTAATGAGCAAGCTCTGATGACAACTGCACCCGAGTTATATTAGACTTATCTCGGTATACGGGGACCTGCCTGGATGGATCATTTTCCACAACTTCTTGTGGAACCAAAATGAAATGAGTGAAATCAAATGCTGGTGGCTGAATGCCCACCAGCATCTCTAAGCATGAAAGGATGAAGTATAATGCAGCAATATATGACCCCAAGTTATTCCCTTCCCTGGCTACACAGGGTGTGAACCCCAGAAAACACACTTTTCTGTGTATCAACACCTCATTGAACTGACAGTTCCAAGCACAACAAAGACTGACTGTGATTGTTGGTGGCAGTTGAGAGGCAGCTCACCCAAAGATAGTCGTAAAGATATGATTGTTTGTTCAGATTATTTCCTGAAAGTTAAATAAAACAAATCATTTGAAGTAAAGTGTCTTTTAAGTGTAATCTTGCATGTCAGTTGTCAGTATCTGGTGAGTAACGAGTTATGCATTGCACTCTCAAATGTGACATGTAGATACAGAGATTAGCAGTTGCTGGTAAAAAAAAAAAAAAAAATAAAATAAAAAAAAAAAAAAAATAAATAAAAAAAAAAAAAAAAAACCAAATAGAGTAAGTTTTGGATTATCCTCGTCAATCAGTCTTCAGTCCTTGCATTAACCTGAATGACTGAATGATTAGTATTTGTATGTATGTGTGTGTCCATGTGTTCTGATAAAGAATAGTTTGGGTAATTCCATTAGGTGTGTCACTCAAACCTCTGCAACCCTTTTAAAGAGTCTCTTCCAATCAACATTGTCAAAAGCTTTTTCCAAATTTACAAAAGCTAGAAATGTAGGTTTGCCTTTCCTTAATCTATCCTCTAAGATAAGCTGTAAAGTGAGGATTGCCTCCTGTGTTCCTACGTTTCTCATCTTACGCACCAGGTGAAATAGTGATTGGCTCTCCCAGAGACTTCAATATTTCTGAGGGAATATCATCTACTCCAGGGGCCTTGTTTCAACTTAAGTCTTTAAGTGCTCTGTCAAATTCTACTCTCATTATAGCACTTCCTATTTCATCTTTATCTACTTTCTTTTCCCTTCCTACAGTATTGTCTCTAAATTAATTTCCTTTGTAGATCTCCTCTATATACTCTTTCCACCTTTCAGCTTTCCCTTCTTTGCTGAGAATTGGTTTCCCATCTGAGTCCTTTATATTCATACAGCTGCTTTTCTTGTCTCTAAATCTCTCTCTTATTTTCCTGTAGGCAGTATCTATTTTTTCCCTATTGAAAGATTCTTCTACCGACTTTCATAGCCACTCCTGCTTAGCTATATTTCACTTCCTGTCAATCTCATTTCTTAGTCGTCTGTACTCCATTTTGCCTGTTTCATTTACTGCATTTTTATATTTTCTCCTTTCATCAATTAAATTTAATATTTCCTGTGATATCCAAAGATTTTTTGTAGGTCTTGACTTTCTACCTATTTCGTCCTCTGCTGCCTTCACTATTTCACCTCTCAATGCTACCCATTCCTCCTCTACTGTTTTATTTCCCCCATTTTCTGTCAATTGTTGCCTAAAGCTCACTCTGAAATTCTCAAGAACTTAAGGTGCCTTCAATTTATCCAGGTCCCACCTCCTTATTTTCCTACTTTTCTGCAGGTTTTCTGCAATTTCATCCTACAGTTCATGACCAATAACACAGGGTCAGAGTCTATAACTGCCCCTGGGTACGTTTTACAGTTTAAAACCTGGTTCTGAAATCTATGTCTTACCATTATAAAATCAATCTGGTACCTTCCGGTGTCTCCTGGTCTCTTCCATGTATACAACCGTCTTTTGTGATTCTTATGTCAGGTGTTTGTTATGATTAAATTATGTTCTGTGCAAAATTCTACCAGGCGGCTTCCTCTTTCATTCCTTTTGCCCAGTCCATATTTAACTTACAATTTTTCCTTCCCTTCCTTTTCCTATTACCGAATTCCAGTCTCCCATCAAAATTAAATTATTCTCTCCCTTAATTTTCTGAATAATTTCCTTTACTTCATCATACATTTCTTCGATCTCCTCATAATCGGCAAAGCTAGTTGGCATATAAACCTGTACTGTGGTCAGTGTTTGATTCATGTCTGTCTTGACTATGATAAGGCAATCACTGCACTGCTCATAGTAGTTTACCCATGTTCCTATTTTCTTATTCATTATCAGACCTACTCCTGTACTACCCCCAACTGATTTTGTATTTATGATTCTGTACTCACCTGACCAGAAATCCTGTTCCTCTTTCCACCAAACTTCACAAATCCCCACTATATCCAACTTCAACCTATCCATTCCTCTTTTTAAATTTTCTAACCCCAACTACCTACCATTCCACACACTGATCTGTAGAATGCCAGTGTTGTCTTTCCTGATGATGACATCCTCCTAATTGTCCCTGCCCAGAGATCCGAATGTGGGACTATTTTACCTCTGGAATATTTTACCCAAGAGGGTGCCATCATCATATATTTATACAGTAGAGCTGCATGTCCTCAGGAAAAGTGCCGGCTGTAGTTTCCCCTTGCTTTCAGCCATTCACAGTAAATGTGTGGCAAAGCCACATCAGCTGACGTTACAAGACCATCTCAATCATCCAGACTGTTGCCCCTGCAACTACTGAAAAGGCTGCTGCCCCTCTTCAGGAACCACACATTTGTCTGGCCTCTCCACAGATACCCCTTTGCTGTGGTTGCACCTACTGCATGGCTGTCTGTACTGTTGAGGCATGCAAGCCACAAGCCACCCCCCCTCTCCCCCCCCCCCCTGGCAAAGTCTGTAGTTCATGGGGGTGAAAAATGAGGTAATGAAATACACAAGGAGATGAGGAAGACATCTCTGAAAATCAGTTCAGATACAGTTTGTGAAAAAATTAATATCTTAAAATGGTAACTTACTCATTTCAATTTATTATTAATTACATTTTCTTTTGTAGATCTTAATTAACAGTCTTTTTGTAACATTAACTTTTTGTGTGCTTTTTTCTCTACGCGTCTTATATTTCATGTGACAGTAAATAAACTGGCTCAGATCACTTGGATGAGTGTATTTTTGTTGTCTGTTTATCACACAGTCTTTCATTGTACACACTTCAGCATGTAATAAGACATATTCACATTATTGACTTTCTGATATTTGTAATTTTTATGTTATAGCCTTATACACAAACACATCAATAAAGACATACAATTGACAGAGCATTTTTTATTTAATAATTTAGTGTTCATAATTTATGCTTATATATAAAACGATTTAAGTCTTAATTTTGAAAATGGAATGAGAGTGAAAATTAAATTCTTAGGTGTGAGATTGTAAATATGAAGTTTGCTGTCTACCTGTTGGATGTAGTAAATGTTGCTCTGGAGTAACACGTAAGTCTCCTTCATTATATGTCACACCTCCAAGATCGAGAATAACATCCCCATCCAATGATACTACATCATCAGCTGCTGAGCCAGATGAATCAGTAGTCCAATGAGCCTCAGATATCTTGGAATTAGAGCCATCCTTTAGGATGGGTGCCACAACCTGCATGTCTGTCAAGAAAAACAAGAAAAAATTCTTTATTGTATCCATAGTAATTTCAGAATACAGTAAACATTAATGTAACTGAAGTTTTCCACAGTAAAATGTCATACACCCTAACTTCAGGAGTTACTAATAATAAATCTGTAAATGTAGGTCTGTCACTGTTCACTTCAATCTTCAAAACTACTGGACAAATCTTCATGCGGTTGTCACAGGAAACATGAGAAAAGTTTGGGTCAACATATAGGCATAATTTTATCAAAATCAGATCACAGAAAAAAAGATATCATAATTTTAAATGTTTTCAGTAACCATTGTGTCTGTTTGTTCAACTATTAAAACTTCTTATCTACAAAACTACTTCACGAATTTGCATGAGGTTTTCACAGGTAACTTCAGCATTACTCTGGACAACATATAGACTTTGTTTTATAAAAATCGGATTATGAAGAAAAAGAATATTGTAATTTCTAATTTTTTATCTCTGACCGCCCTGTCTTTCTTTCTCTTTGAACACGTTTATCTCCAAAACTAATTGAAGAATTTTCATGGGGTTTACACATGTAAATTGAGCATAAAGGATTCAGTAATTAAAATCAGATCAGAGAAAATAAAGATATCATAATTTAATCATTTGTTTAAAAGCCATTGAATATGTCTATTTGTTGAGGGTAATCTCCAAAAGTACTACACAAACTTTGGGTTTCCACAGGTAAATTGAGAATAGTTTGAAGAGTAACATAAGCTTCATTTAATCAAAATTGGACAAGAGAAAGAAAAAATTTATTTTGAAGTTTTATGTGTATACTCTGGTTATAAGTATGGTGTAGGACAGCAAATCTCCAAGAGTACTATATGAACTTTCATGGGGTCTTATAGATGAACTGAGAGTACCTTGGGGCAACATATAAGCTTCATTTCATCAAAACTGAATCAGGGAAAGAAAAGATATTGTAATTTGTAGTTTCTGGTCTATGCTATGCTTGAATTGCAGCATAGTATAGCAAAGATCCGATAAAGGCACTGTTACTTACATAGTATATATACCAAATGGCCATGATTTTCCTTACGGCAGTGGTGTAGAGTATTGATGTTGGCAACGGCTGTTGAATCCTTTTTGAAAAATCAGTCAAATACAATGATGGGCATAATTCTTTGTGTTGATAAGGAAAAAAATCATTAATTTTGTTCTTATCAGTAAATTAATGATCCCCTAAAGTGAATATTTCATTGCCAGCATTAACAAACTAAACTGCTGCCACTGCAAGTAAAATTTAATCCAGGTACAACACAAAAAAATATTTTTACTAGGTGTATCTTGCATGCCTTGCAATGCCACGTAAAGGAAAAAGTGCTTCTTGCCATGGGTATCATTTGAATTTAAAACATATCGATGTTCCTTCGCATCTATTAATGTTTTCATTTACTAAGAATTCTTTGCAAGGAACGCGAATTTATGCAGTTTCCTTTCTGATTTCTGTGCATACTTATTACATCTCAAGTCCATTTTGTTTAGGAATGTCTAGAAAACAGTGTAGTACAGTACAGTACAGAACAAATAGAAGCCCTGTTGCTTATGCAGTACACCAAAGAACTAATAGTTGGATAGTTGGGGCTGCTGCAATTCTCTCTCTCTCTCTCTCTCTCTCTCTCTCTCTCTCTCTCTCCTTCTTCCCCCCCCCCCCCCTAAAGCTGCAGATGGTTTTGTAGTGCTGCAAATAAACAATACATGATCATGTTTTGCGTATTCCCTCAGTAACAGAAGTATTTTGAGTTAAGAACCACAATCTTATCTCTGCAAATACAAACTAACAATGAAAAGCGAGTTGCTGATTATACTGTATATTCACAGCTTAACAACATTTCTTTGCTTCTTTTGACAGGGAACATTTGAATTTAAAACATAATGACATTCCATCAAGTCTATCGATGCTTTAATTACATAAGAATTCTTTGCAAGGAAAATCGAATTTCTGTAGTTTTATTTCTGATTTCGGTGCGTACATGTTAGATCTTGAGTCCCTTTTTTAGAAATGCCTATAAAACAGTTTAGTACAGTAAAGAACAAATAAAGGCCCTGTTAGTTACATAGTACAGCAAATAACTAATGAAGGAAATGCTGATTTTTTTCCATGCTCATAACTATGTTGTTGTTCTCTACAACTCGTGATAGTATCCTTTCTTTAATATTTGTTGTGAAGCGCAGGTGTACAGCTATTACAAATCTCCAGTCTCCTAAACTACTTCATGGATTTTCATGGGGCAACTTCATTTCATAAAAGTGGAATCATGGGGAAAAAAATGATATCTTCGTTTAAAGTTTTGTATATATGACCGTCATGCCTGTAAGTCTCTTTGAACACGCTTATATCCAAAAGTATATGACGAATTCTCATAGGATTTTCAGCTGGAACTTGAGCATATCATGCGGTTGTGTACACACTTCATTCTATCAAAATCGGATCAGAGAAAATAAATATATCACAATTTAAACATTTGTCTAAAAGCAATCAGTGCCTATCTGCAAAGGCTAAACTCCAAAAGTTTTACATGAGCTTGCATGGGGTTTCGCGGGTAAATTGAGACTAGAGGTGCACTTTAGTGCACCAAAGATCTAATAGATGCTGCTGCTGAGTAATAAGTATGGCGTAGTACAGCAAGGAACCGTGCGTCTGAGATAAAATTAATGCAATATTAAGAATACCAACAAACGTTGAACATAGTGTTACTGATTTTGCTTTGTGCACTACATACTTAACGACATTTCTTTGCTTCTTTCTGCACATTTCATTTATGTTTAAAACTGACTGAGGTCTGGAACCCTAAAAAGCCATGATACGCACAGGCCCTTCTTTCACAAACTATTGCGAAGCAAGGGCATTTAAGATAGTATACAATAGGAATATGAAAGGAATCTAGATAAGTATATCTCAAATTAATATTTATTAAATATAACTCATATTGAAGAAATTTGGCTACTCAGTATTTGTTTATGGATACACCATTTACACACTGTAAGAACAAAATTGCAATAATCTGTCAAAACCCAGAGAAAAGGGGCATAATAACATTGTGTAATATGTAATGCCTTGATATATAACATAGTGTGTTATTTTTGGTTTGATAATTATGTGTTAATGAGGGTTGTTTTTTATGTAAAATGTATAAATTTCATTGTTGGACTGTAGCCTTTGCTGATTAATTTACATCTCTGAACCCAAATATTCTGATAAATCATAATAGGTTAATATTTAAAAGGTTATCATGCATGCCATAACTGAATATAAATAGTTGTCAATTTATTTCCTTATATGTACTAATAACCTTTTAGATTTTCCTCTGAGAACATGAATCTCCATTCTAAGCTCTAGATCTAAATCTACACCCTTATTCAGCAAACCTCTGTGAAATACATGGCAAAATATAGTTAGCATTTCATCTCACAATATGGTTTCTTCCTGTTCCAGTAGCACAAGGAACATGAAGAGACTATAATTAGTATAATCTTGTCCATACAGTCTCTATGAGAGTGATACATGTGATTCTAGCTGAGAACTACAGACAACAATCATTGTGTGTGAGGTGTGTTTGAGTATGTGTGTGTGTGTGTGTGTGTGTGTGGGAGAGAGAGAGAGAGAGAGAGAGAGAGAGAGAGAGAGAGAGAGAGAGCGTACATCAGGGAAGTAGATCACACTCAGTCACAGAAAAGCACAAGCACAACTCTCATGCACATGATAGCCATCTATGGCTGCTGTGGGTTAAGCTGAGAATATTATTTGGCATAATACTTCATTGCACATTCTATACGAAATCGTGTATCATTTCCAGGTTCCCCATACATACAGACAAAAAAGTTTCTGTGATTGTATGCAAAAATTCTGACTCACTCCAGACACTGAATCAGTATATGAAATCAAATTGGGAATTATGAAATATTATGGATTTCACTGTCTATGTTGAAAATACTGTTGTATTTTCATTAATAGTAATAAAAATTGTACAAGGATTAAACACTGATAGGTGTGGGTGGATGTGTAGTTGGGGACAGGGGGGCCAAACTACCAAGGCCATCAGTTTCCCTGTGGAGAGGGGAAGGAGTGAGGATATGTAATGCTGTTCAGAGAGGAAAGAAGGGAGAGAGACTGCATTAGTTCGGGGACTGTGCTTGCCATGCACATACGAAAGAACTGTTAGCCCCATGGTGGGACACACTGGCAGGACACAAGAATGTAAATGCTGACAGCATATCACTGCCAGTTCTTTATTGCAGTCATGTGTGAAATAACTTATTTTGTCAAATTTATCTTTCCTATTTTTCACTTTTTGTTTCCTTTTATCTTACATAAGAACTGCTTTCTTTGCTTCTGTCCTCCAACAAGTATTTTTTCATCCTGCTATTACTCATTCTACAGAATTCCACGTGTGACATTGGTTCATAAGAGCCTACTCACTATTTTTCCTCTCTTACAAAATTCCTTACTTACATTTTTCTCTTATATTCAAGCATTCTTTAAATAATACATTGTGTTATGTAGTTACCATCAGGATGGGGAACATTGATGAATGTGCAGAGTGAAGGGATACATTAACAGTTTGTAAAAACTAGTTGACATAGGATTAATAATGAAATATTGTTAAACTGTTCATACTTCCTCACTCAAAATTTAACAAACTCAAATAATCAGGCAAGCTGCTACTATGTAAAAGACTGCTATTTTCATAGAGTTATTAAATAGCTGCTGCTTATTGCTTACTGTTACCTTTTGTAGAACAACAGAAAATGTCTCTGTGAGCTAGTGTCTCTGCACTGTGTCCTCTTCATTCCTAACTCTCCCACAAGAAAATTCTGTGGTGGAAGTATATCTGTTGACTATCTTACCATTTGTTTATGTAGTAACATGATACACTAGTGAACTTGTAAAGCTACAATGTTAAACCCTAAACTGTCTTCCTTCATTATTTTTTGTAGAGCTACAGGTCAAATTAAAGGACATAACAATACATAATAACTATCAAATCTTCCATCCTTACATAAGAAGACAAACAGATATCTATAAAAATTCTAATCATAATATAGAAGTTACTACTCAAGTGATAATTCTGTTTAATGAAATTATTTACTTATTAATTTGAGTTTATGGTTGATGCCTTATAAGTTTTATACCCACCTATCATCAGAAAGTAAATCACCAGCCCCAAAACCAATAGCACAGCTATTATTAATAAGGACCACCGGAAGATTCTCCAGTTTTTCTCGTTGTCTTTCCACCAGTGCTGTGAAGAACAGTGTCCATTCTGATATATAGGATCAGTAGAAGATCCCTGCAAACAATAAAAGTAGATAACATTAGTTTCAAAATTAGTTTTTGTTTACTTTCAACAATTAGTGCAATGAATACATACAAGGGAAATATATGAGTATTTTTTTATTACTGACTAGCAGCCGTACCTGCTTCACTCAGTTTTTATTTTGCTGTATATTTATTTATATCTACTACAGTTTTTTTTTTATTTTTTTATAAAAGACATGTAGGTATTAATAATATTTTTACTTTTTAAACTTCACTTATTTTTATTTTTCCTTATTTATATGTTTCTCTTTACAGGAAAACAACTGCAGAATGTGAATCATGTTTTTACTTTATGTAACTTCCATGCTATATCATTTCAAAAGTCATCACTGGTCTTTATTTTATGTAAGTCGATAACTTTCAACCCGCTATCTTCCACCTCCTTGTCATTATCAACCCTCAACTCAACATAGTGCACAATGGGAGACTGATAACTACTACCACATTCAAACACTATTTGTTTGTGATGAGTAGTTTTGGCAGCAAATTGAAATGTAGGCACAAACATATATAAAAATTGAAGTGCTTGTGCCTATATTTCATTCTGTAGCCAAAATTACACAAACAAATGGCATTTGTATGTGGTAGAACCTACTATATTCTGACAATTTGCTGTAATTCCTTGCTATGGTGGACCTTTCTTAAAGGTACATGAATAGTACTTAATTGTGTATTACTTATACATCAAATAAAAAACTTATTAGGCCTTAGTGCTGAATGAAATATTACAAAATGGTGGCTATTTAGGGTCTAAAAATACTGAAAAGCCAAATAGAGCAAATTTTATTTCTGTGAAACTGTATTGATTTATGTCATGCAACTACATGGAAACTCCACTTAATCCAAAAAGGTGCAATGTGAGATTTGCACTATGAGGATGATGTAGGTAATAGATTAAGGAAGTGAATATTATGATAGTTTCTAGTTTTTAAATTGGTAGACGTTTAGTAAAACCCAAAGAAAAACATATCTTTGACATTAGAATGCCAATACACTAGCACGGCACAAGAAAAATGTGAAATGGAGATTCCATAAATCTAGTAAATCACAGTGCTGTTCAAACCAAACTTTAGACCAGGCTTCATCAAACTTTTGTGACTGATGGGCTGCATTCACATTCCTCTTATCTAACACCAGTAGTTGATGTAAGTCTTATTACTGGTAGGTAGGACAGTAGATCGAATGGGAAATTTTGAAGCAAGCCACTGTGTTCATACTGTTGAACCTACCGCAGTTTTCCTATTGCTTACAATTTCAGGTAATTTATGTTGGCCTCAAACTTTGTTGTTTTTGTGGTTAGACTTCTTTAGTGGAAGCTATTTTTATTCCCTGGTATTGTACTTAAAAAAATATCATGAGTTTGCAATTTCAATCAAACCTGAATCATTTATATTGAAGTTGGTAGCATTTTTGCAGCAGTTTTGAATGACTTCATCTCACTCATATTTTCTAATTATTTTTCAAAATAGATATTTTGGCTGGCCAGTACTTACATTTGTGCTGTACCGCCAATAGTTACACGAATGAAGAAAAAGAAAAAAAGGGGACGAAAAAGGACAAGATTTCGGAACACTGTTCCTTCCTCAGGTGGGAGAGAAGGGAAGAAAAAAAGAATGGGAACGGAAGGGAAAGGTGATTCACGACCCAGGTCATGAAGGTGGTGTTTAAGGAAGGAACTGTGTTCCGAAAGCTTGTTCTTTTTCGTCCCTTTTTTTCTTTTTCTTCATTTGTGTAACTATCGGCGGTACAGCTGGCCAGCAAATCTATCTGTTTTGAAACATAATTTATCATCTTTGAGGAGAATTACCATCATATTTTCTAATCAAAGTTACAGTTAATAAAATTTTCTGAGGCGTCCAGCTGCATCAGCTGGTTACAATCCCACAAGCTTTCCTCAGCCATTGTCAGTAAATGAGTGCCGAGTTGCTATGGCCCTACCACTACCTACTTGCACAATTCAATCTACTGCTACTGTATGGTTAAGAAAAACGTTGAAGCTCTTCCTTCTGTCATCATATTAAAACATCCCTTAGTACTCACGCATACAGTCAATTCTCTCTATATATAAATAAATAAAAAACCACACACACACACCTGTGCTCTTCACTCTCTTATTTCTGTCCCTCCTTTTTCTTTCACATAATTCACATCAACTGCTCTTTCTGTTATATTTCTTTATTATTACATTCATTTTCCCTCCCTCTTCCACCCTTCCTGCATGCCCATTGCTGAAGGAAGCCATAATTAAAACCCTGCTATTTTGTTAATCTGACATATTTGGTTGTTATTTATCAAGTACAAATATAAAGTATCTGAATGTTTTTTTACTTGGAGCTACCTTCGCCTTTCGTTATGGGGCCTCCGATTCTCGAAAGCTATTGTTTGTAGACTGGCCCGTACTCTCGTCCTGAGAGAGCCACCAAAACGCAAAAGTTACTGTTTTACAGTAAAACAAATGGACGGATGGCTTCAATTTTTGCCACCGCCCCGGGCCTCCGACAGTCTTAGCACGCTACTGACCAGACGTCCGCATTTATGTGGACATGTCCGCATTTGTGATGCTTAATCTGGCGTCCGCATATATTTTTACGATTCCTGTTAATGCCCGCATTTTTTAGTTTTGGGAAATAATATTTTATTTTATGTTTTCATGTCGTATCGTGCACAATGTAAAAACTTTTTGCTTCCGCAAATGAATTACAGAATTTGTTCTTTGTTTATAAGCCGCAGCGGATTAGCAGCGCGTACTGGAGCGCCGTGTTGCGTGCGGCCACAGAATAAGGAGTTCTGTGGTGCGGCCGTCCGCCGTTCGATCCCCCCCCCCCCCCCCCTCTGGCATGGATGTTTCTGTTGTCCTTAGCTTAGTTTACCTTAGGTTAAGTAGTTCGTAATCTAGGGACTAATAATCAAGCTTTTGAGTCTCACAGATTTACGAACATTTGAATTTTCGTTGTTTATAATCATTCAGTTATGCTTCGAAAACTACAATCTGACATGTAAAACGGAAAATATCGGTTTATATTGCTCACAGTTGATGTTTCTGTCTGAGTATCAGATTATGTGGATGGCATTATTTTCAGAGGCTCGACTTTCAAGATGTATTCTGGACTACGTGGAAAAATGTACAAAATCCTGTTGGATAAAAATATTGCAGTTAATAATGATAACTGTTTTGGCCAATTTTCAAGCAAACCAAAAGAAATGTGGACAGTTTAGCGAACTGGTTAAAAAATTGCACAGTTCTTTGCAGTAACGTTTGTGTTGTGATGGTGGTTGTCCTCAAGATAGGCACAATGGCCAAAAGAGAAAAACAGATTTATAACCGTGAATGTGCAAAAGGGATTCCAAATATAAAATACGGAGAACTTTCAAAAAGGATTCAGCACAATGAAAAATATACAGAGGACATGGGTGATGATTAATGTTAGTTCTGTCTGATTCGTTAATATTAATCGTTTTTGTTTCTTGTGTAATAAATCTAAAATGCGGAAAGTGTCCTCATTTTTCATCCTAAAATATAGAAAAAGTCCTCATTTTTGCACTCCAAAATCTGATAACCCTTAAATACAAATAAAGGGGCCACTTTGGTGACGTGCGCGTGCGAGAGAGAGAGAGAGAGAGAGAGAGAGAGAGAGAGAGAGAGAGAGAGAATTTCTCTGCATCGTCAACCGCCGAATGAGACGGTATCCTTGTGTGTGGACTGGAGCCCCTGGTGTGGTATCAGCGCGGCCCTTGCTCGCTTTGGCGGAGTCTTATCTGGTATGGTCACGTGTGCGCAGAGAAGCTGCCTCGGGCGTCACGTGTCCCGACTAGCCCCGGGTCACGGACGCAGCACAGACCTTTGGACGGACCAAATATCAATTCAGCCACCGGCGGGCCTAGAACGCCGAGTGCATCACGGTCATCATCTGTGTGGACATAGTGCAGAAACGCGTGGCTATTTCACTCCTTTCCATTCTCTTTCCCTCGCCTTCCAACCAGTATTCACAACCTGAAACGAGGCAATTATCTAGGGTTACCAGATGTCCGTCTTCAGAAAAGAGGACAGTTCTAGATTCATAAAAGAACCTTCTTTCGATCTCTCTCTCTCTTTCTCTCCGTCGTATTGACAAATCGAGTACTAGTGATGTCGCTACTGTATTATCAGAGCCTTGTTTGTAATACATCTTACGAAATTTGTTCATCTTCTTATAAATTAAGAAGCATGAAATGTTGAGACCCATAGAACGAATTAAATGACAACAGAGCAGTGAAGCCCTAATATTTCATCACTTCACCACTTGTCATCGTCTTAAGTGCTGAACTTTCTTCTATACATATAAGATACCTTGCCGATCACCCCTGTTTTCCCCTGAAATTTTTTACGATGTATCATCTACGGAAACCATAGTACTGTTGACTGTCAAATCGTCTCGAATAAAGTAATTGCAAAAATTATCTAAGCGTTCCTTGATATAGCTCTGCTCCCATGCCGGCCGCGGTGGCCGAGGGGACTGAGGCGCTCCAGTCACGGTCTGCACGGCCAATACGGTCGGGCATGGATATTTGTGCCGTCCTTAGTTCGTAAGTAGTTTGTAAGTTTAGGGACTGATGACCCCGTAGTTAAGTCCCATTTGAACATTTATGCTCCCATTTCGGATAAGACCGACATGACTATATACATGATTAGCATCGAGATTCTAGTTAGTGAATGGAATATGTAAGGCCTAGGTGAAAACAAGCAACGAATAAAATAAACTTTTAATTTACCGTACGAAGGCTCACAATTAATTATTAAAAGCTACACAGTTTTTAGGACAAAAGCTTTAAATCGATGTTTTCAAAACACTGTTTATGTATATCTTGAGGCTTTCCGGGCGAACACTTGACATGTCAGCTGTTTATGTAGTTACGACTCTTTGGTCCTAAACAGGCGAATGGTGGAACGGCAGTGGTGACTGTGACATCTGACCTTATTTGTATGAAATTTTGAACAAGGTTTTAACTTATATATAACGGACATTGCACTAGTTTTTGATCTTAAAGTCATAAGTGTGGTTGACAGACAACACACAGAACTGATGAGTCCCAGCACGAAGACTGAACTCTTATTTTTAGGTGTGACACAACACTCCAAACAGAGAAACGGATGGGTGGTGGGGGGGAGGGATATTATACTATGTGTACTGGACTGTCTTGCATTGTAGCAGACGTATGTTTTTAATTGGCCGCCTCGAAGTTCGTATTCCGCAACAAATGCCACACCAATTATTTCAATAATTGTTCCGAAATAGCTTGACCTGAGAGCAGCGGCGGCACAGAATCGAGAAAATTCAAAAATCACATTGTTTCAGGTAAGCTTAAATTCTATAGAGTTAGTGGTTGTGACAGTTCAGGGAGTTGTATTTATGCATTTTCAAGTTGAAGCAGTTGCACAACGCAAAAAAGGACATTTCCCCAATTTTTTAGAAACCCGGCCGGACCATTTTTAGGGTCCAAAAAAAAGAGGACATGTCCGGGTAAATGAGGACGCCTGGTAACCCTACAATTATCGTACTCGGGCCGTAAAATTATCGTAAATGCACCGGATTTAACCAAAATTATCGTACGTACCTGAAAAATGACCATAATACATAATATGTACTAGCAAATCTGATTTTGTATACCTTATACCGTACTGTAGTCTGTCTCTTGCAAAATATAACACTTTTTCCGAATGAAGACCGGTTTCTAAAAATTGTTTTATGCATGACGTATAAAACCGTTCCAGGAAAAGTTGTGCGACTGCTCCTGGTTAAATTCCGTTAGATATCGGCTTCATCGGAAAGATGCGTTTAGTTTCTCCTTCCTCCGATTGCTGCCAATGCCACCGGTCTAACAATTGGGACACAATAGTACCGTAACGGAACTAGTGTCGTTGTATTCCTTGCTAGTAAGTACTTATGCACTTACTTATGCATTTGGACTGTGCTGGCACGAGCTTACGAACATGTGTTTTCGATGTCATATGGTTTCTAATCACAGTCAGTTCTGCTTTTATTATTACATTGCATAAATAACACTTAGCTCTGTACTGATCTTCAGGCACTTTTCTAAGCCATTGTTTGTAATTTTCGTCTTTCAACCAGGTATCTCTGAATTTTTGTTGACGATGTTTTTTGCTGATTTTGGCGATTTTTCTTGGGGGTGATTCATTTCCCTCACTGTCACTATCTTCGTTCGAAGGATTCATATTTCTTTCTACACAGGAGAAAAATCATAGAGGGTAACGATAAATCTATATATAATACGCAGCCGAAGAACTAACGTATTTGAGAGATATACTTACTTCTCAAGCCAAAAGCAATCACTCGTCCAGTTAAAATTTCTTGTGTCAGAATGCCGCTTTGTGTAAGGGAATGCGTGAAACTTTAACACCACTAAGCACTAGAGCTGGGCCAAAATAACGATAACTGATAGAAATATCCGGTTATTTATGAATAACCGTGATTGTAATAACCGCTCATCAAATACTGGCAGTTATCGTAATAACTATGCGTACTGCGTAGCGCCATCTGTTGACAAAAGTTAGTACTAATGAAACGATTCGACCACAGTATCGACCAGATGTCCTGTCCAAATACTGGACAGTTCTATATTCCATGGAATTAACCGCGTAAGAATCATGGGTAATAACTGTTTAACGATTATCCATCTGTTGGTGAAAGTGTGTACTACGTTCTCATGGGAATCTTGTATCTAATAACATGGAGTGACCAATGCGAATTCGAGGTACTATGATAACGGTAGACGGTTTAGGGAGTATTGAGAATAGTAGAAATATCAGTGGCAGTTAATTTTCACTGGCAGTATCGTTATGAGTATTTGGCAAAGACCTATATACCTCTTTGGTATTTGGTTATTAACTGTAGCAGGTCATGATATTCCCAGAGAGGATACATATTTCGTTCGTAGAGTGCCGACTTTTAGAATTATGAAGAAATCCTCCAAAAATAATTAAAAAAATAAAACTTAGTTTTGTAACCAATGCTGGTCAGTGAAAAGGGTCATAATATTGTATGACAGGATTAATAAATTTTCTAAATAAAAGAATAAATACGCTCTAATCGTTATAATTAATATTTTATGCTATTACGAGGAAGAAAGTGCCCTGCTGCCAATACATTGTAAACAAACTTACGTCAGTTATTGCCATTTATTCGTTAAGGATTGAGGGGAAGGTAGAAAAACGGAAATCTTACATTTCTAATACATTTTTTATGGGACTCACACTCCGAGGTGCGTGTAACGAACGCTTAAATCTTTGTTAAAAGGCGCATTTTCGTGAAAATATACATGTACCGGTTCAACATGTTTATTTCGAGGCGACTGCAACTTGTGGGGGGGGGGGGGGGGTCTGTATTCCCCAAGTTACGAGAATATTGCTGTCTAATCCAGGACTTCCTGGCAAATTCAAAAATATTTAATATTTATTGTTTTTAATTAAGTCTTCTACCATATTCCACAAATATTTTAAATTTTAACTTAACAAAAATTTAGACATTAATAGTAGGATGACTACAGTGGATGTCTTGTTAAGTATTTGCAAATTAAGGGCCATAATTACACATCAGCATCTCTTTAAAAAGTACGGTATTTATGAGAAGTCTGCAATTATTAGGTACTCTATTATACATTTGTATAGCAAGAGAAAACTGAATCAGTTGTAACTTTCTATGAACTAAATTTCAGGCTGCAAGTTTCATGAAGAACAATTGTGCACTAAACTGAAATTTTTTTGTAGCAGAATGAAAGACACACTTTAATTATCATTCCATATCCATAGTCAACTTAATATTTGCTTATGTTGATGTGAAACCCATGTATCTGCAGGTCAAACCAGACCTGCAGAAAAACTGCTGATGGAAGTGACCCCACGAGTCACATGCAGTATGGAAGATGAGCAACATGTTCCATCCATCTCAAGGCAGCAAGTTGTACAAAGTGCCATTACAGTATTTGTCCCCAAAACGATTGGAATTAATGAAAAGAAGAAGATAGATGGGCACCTCCTAAAATTAAATAAAAAGATAAACATAAATATTTGATGCCTGTGTTATTTGATGATTCCAGTGAACTGATCCCATCCTTGTCCAGACACAGTTTGTGCCCCATCTAATAGCATTTAACCATATTTTTTCCTTTATTTGTAACACTGGTGCGTTTGAAATGCTCAATTTGATTTGGGAAAGGAGTCAAGGTTCAACCCAACTGATGATCCCACATTATAAACACAGTTTGGATATTGATACATTTTTAAGTGCCTTAATTTCTCACAGACAGTAAGCCTTCACTTGTTGCCTAGTCGCATGTGTCTGTATTGAGGTGATATTGCTGTCTAATAAAAGCATGAGAAAGAATGGCAGTGCTGGTTTACATAGAACAGGATCACACAGTTCATTATTTGTATTAGTGCATGTTTGGGATGTTAAACATAATTCAGTAAATTAAATAATAGTAAATATAAAGAAAAAACACTCAATCCTTCTATAGTATACCCTGTACCTCAACCTTAGTGGCTTCATTAATATTAAGTGCCAATGCTGCATCACAGACATCTCTAATTAAAAATACCTGCCATATATCTTATTCATGTCAGCTTCAGAGTACAAATTACTTGGGTGGTTCGGTGTGACTTTTCTCTTAGGAATTATTGTGAGAATTGTGACAGTGACTAGCTTTCTCATATAGTATTCTTCAGTTACACATGGTAGTTTTTGATTTAATTATTTAGCATGAGACTTTGAAAAAACTTTCTATAGCACATTAAACACATCAGTTTGCACAAAAATTATACAACAGAATATTCACATTTAGGAGACAAATGTCAAGTTAAGCACTTCATGGAGGAATGTTTTTAATGAAAACCTTTGTTGTAATAACTGGGTCACACATAGTTCTTGGTGGTACTTTATGAGTTAATAGTAATTGTGCTGATACATAAAGAATTTCATCATACAGGGTGACACAGAAGAATTTTCTGCTTGGTGAGATTTTCTTTGAAACTTACACTGTCATTTATAGTGGCTATCTATAATGTGTTGGTTGTTTTATTTGTTCACACAAGTCATTACTGAATAAAATAAAGAAAGAAATATGTAGCACCTGACAGGTGGAACCTAATTCTGTCTGCAATACTGTTTAACATAAGAGAGAGTGCTTTCAAGACAATTAAAGTGTATGCTGCAAACTCATTGTAGGCACATAGAATAACAGAATAAATTTTCATATTGAGAGTTAAATAAATATTACTGTTCCTGCTTTGTTGTTGACTGGATCTTATATGTAACCTTGTCCTGTCAGTAATTTCCCTTGTAAAGTGAGCATTTTGTTACCAACATGGCACACCATACCCTAAGTAAAATTTAACTGATTACCCTGTCAATAGCTGAAGATCTCTAGCATTTTCCAAAGCTCAAATAAAACATGGTTAAATTTTTTCAAGTGAGATTTCTCTTACAATATACGGGAATATGTATGTATATTTTGGTGTTGACTGGAAGACACTTCCACAACACCATTATGTTTCTGTTTTTATATATAGTATACCTTTAAATGCACATGTAGGAGAGACATGTCAAATTTGGCACTGCAGGGAGAAGCATTTTAATGAAAACCTTTATTTTTTGCTGTAATAACTGGGCCATACACAGTTCTTGGTGGTATTTTATGAATTAATATCAACTGTGTTGATACAGAAAGGATTTTCATCATACAGTGTGACACAGAGGAATTTTCTGCCAAATGCACTAATTTGCCAGGTTAGATTTTCTTTATGAAAATTACACTGTCATTTACAGTGGCTATCCATGCTGTGTTGGTTTTATTTGTTCACACAAGTCATTACTGAATAAAACAAAGAAAGAAAGCAAGCAAGAAACATGTAGCACCTGACAGGTGGAACCTAATTCTGTCTGCAATACTTTTGAACATAAGAGAGAGCACTTTAAAGACATTGATAAGTCATCCTCACACCCAGAAATGAAGAACTGTCATGTTAAAGGTTTTCTTATGGTCTCACTAGAGTAACATGCTGATGTTAGCAATGACCTTGCAAAGTGAACATTTTGTTACCAACATAGCACACCATACCCTAAGTAAAATTTAACTGAATACCCTGTCAATAGCGGAAGATATCAAGCATTTTCCAAAGCTCACATAAAACTTGCCTTAGTTTTCTGAAATGGGATTTCTCTTACAATATATGGAAATATGTATGTCTAGTTTTGTGTTGAAGACACTTATTACAACACCATGAAGTTTCTGATTTCGCATGTAGTAGGCCTATACTTGTAAATGCACATTTGTAACAGTTTACTTTTGATAGTACTGGAGCAATGTTTGGTACACTTTACATTACAGCTTTGAGGATTTGGTCTACACCCTCAATTACGACCGATAACCTGTTTACAATAGATTTAATATTTTAAAATACCGATAATTTCAGATATCAGTTACATGTACTGGGCAGTATTGACTTGTTCAGTGTGGTCCATTCTGGAGCTAGTATATTCACTTTCACTGCGTACAGAAATGCCAAAATTCGGCCTGTTCACATTATTAAAGCAAAATGTTACACCCAAATAAATTTTATGAACTTTTTCGTCAAATCCGACGGGTGGTATCCCAATCTTCAATTGACCTGTTACGGCATAATTGGAGAAATTTACTTCGTAATTATAATCATATTTACAAACCAGGGTGCTGTCATGAACTAAAGAAAATTTTCCGCAAATCAAGCAGTTTTTCAAATTTAATATAGAACTTTATTAGGAATAAACAAAACGATCACATTACGTTTACTTTTATGTTGCATTTAATGACGCTCCACAAAACACTTACTGAAGCAACGTTATGTTTATAATTTTAACTGCAATATTCACTTCACACACGTTTAAGCACATATTTAATAATCCACTTTCACTTCATACACTGTTCATAGTAGCTTCGAAAATTACGGTTACATTTCCAGAGCACAGATTTCATGTAATAGCATATTAATACACAGGACATTTAGTTATGTGTGTTTATTGCACGATTCGGACGATAACTTTTGCCATTACACAGCAATCGGAATTTGAATCACACCAGATATACTATATACTGATAGATCGTTATTAGTACTGAGTAGAAATAACCATAACTGTCGGGTACTGGTATTTCTACGTAATATCAATAACTGTCCATTCTCAGTAGTCAGTAGTGGCTACTGAGTACTCACTACTCAGTACTAATAACGATAACGATAACTGTAGAGTATCGCTACCTAGTAGAATTCACGGAATACTCATAACGATAACTGCCCGATAACTGCTCAGTAGCGCTACCTAGTAGCAGTATGAGTAAGCTGTACCAACGCCATCTGGAAGTGCTCAGTAGCGCTACCTAGTAGCAGTATGAGTAAGCTATAGCAACGCCATCTGGAAGTGCTCAGTAGCGCTACCTAGTAGCAGTATGAGTAAGCTGTATCAACTCCATCTGGAAGTTAGTGGAAAAATACCGTGCAGTTATTTATAACCGTTAAAATTAACTGATAGAAAAGAATAACGATACCCATTATAACTGATATCGGAGAATAACCGTTTTGCCCAGCTCTACTAAGCACGCTTCAAGCACTGTAAGCATTGTAACGCGAATATATATAAAGAGCGAACTTCAACAATCAAATTATTTATCCCGACAACGGCACTACATTGTCGCTCACCCATCGGTAGACGCTCACAGTCACTGAGATTATTAAATCGACGAGCTGTATTACGAAAGTAGCCGTTCATAGCTACTCAGATGATTCAAGCGACAAGTTTAATTACGAAAGTAATTTACCAGTAGGGCTGCGAGAAAAAATCTTTGAAGAGACCATGTATTGTTACATTTTAATACGTTCGAAATTATCGTACATCTGCGTACGATAGTAACATTCTTTCGTACATCGTACGCAGGCACGAAATTATCGTACATGTACGATAATTATCGTACGTCTGTGAACACTGCTTCCAACTGGTGTACTACCGGTACTTAATTTTATCCATTGTTGTCAGTGTTTATTCCGTTTAGCGTTGTCAGACGGTTTTCTAAATTTCTTCAGAGCAGACAAAGAAAAAAAAAAAAAACCAAAATTAGTAATTTCCACCTAATTGCTTTAGATAATAGTTCAAAGGAAAAGGTATATTTTTCATCAGAGGCGGAATTGTGGTAAAATCCGTATCAAACAATTGCAAACTTTTTAAATCCCTAGTGTGGACCTGTTCCATCGCGTTCAAAATTTCCAGTGTGGTGCCAGCCGAAATTAAGGCCCGAAAAAAACTTTTATCGTTTAAGGAGTAAGAAAAGCAATTTTGTTACTAACAATAGCAATTTTGTTACGTTGCATTCAGTTATATGTAAATATTAGTCCTGACCTTAGAAAGCCAACTATGGAAAAAAAAATTTATAAAGAAATATTTATTACATATAAAACAGTAAACATGAGCGCCTATGGTTGTTTCACTTATCAAGTAAACATTAAATTCAAGACTCCACCACTCACTACAAATTTTTATCTCTTACGTTTCGCATCGAGTCAGCACGTATTATCGTAATTAAATCGCGATGATATTAGTTATGTGATTTATGGAGGTCAAACAGCAAAGAAGTATATGATATATGTGTTACTTATTCTACATCTTCCCGTAAATTATTTGAACATAACATACATAATAAGCCCAATTTTCATAACAGAAGTAATTGCTGTAGGGATTAGTAAATTAGAAAAACATCTGGCTCAAGTTATGTCATCAATCGTAAAAAATCGAAAGCCTTCAGACAAATTAACATATAGTGGAGACCAGGGGAATGGCGCCACCTTAAGGGAAACCAGTTTTTTTACCTTATTAAAAGTGTGTCTTTTTCGTACAGAATAATACCACAGCTTCGCCAGATAATACTACTTTATTGTAATTTTTTCAGCCATGTATTTTGTTAAGTTTTATTGTTAAAAATATTGTGAAAGTATACGCAGTGGCGCCAGTACCCTGAGTTCCGAGGCAATGACGCCATACATTTGAAAATCAAGAATAAACCTGTACGATGAATGAATAGTAATAAATAAGTATTACAACTGTTCTAATTTATACTTACCACTCTACTGTAGACATTTAGAAGGCTTCAAGTACTTGTCAATGTAAAGTTGGAATCAAAGTAGATTTTATAATTTAGACTTGATTAAGACACCGCAGACTACAGTTTTTGGCACTTCAAAACTACTACATTCTGCAAGTGCCCATTTCACAAAATGTATGCATCTGTATTACACTTCATTTTGCCTAAATTCCCCACATTGGCGTCATTGTTCCAGTTGCAAAATATGACTAAGAATTTGCGAAACAATTAGGTTAGAGACACGAAATCGAAGCTAAATATCTACAGATTAGGTTAATACGAGTATTAAAAAGCACTGACACCTATAGAGGTACTTATTTCAATAAAATACAAACTCGAAAATTAGATCCAAAACGTCGAAACTAACAATTCCTTTCACACGATTAATATCTGTCAAAATAGGGGGAATTTAATGTCTGCTATACAATGCTGCCATTTTAGGCATGCATGAGTGCAGAAGATCAGCATCTGTGGTATAAATTATACACGGAAGTAATAGATTGTAATGTCATATATTTGTTCTCGTTTAATCACACTCGTTAAAAAATATATATTTGTCTGTGTCACGTACTAGTTCGCCCCCCTACTGTAGTAATAAAGTTAGTAGATCAGTGAAGTTGGTAGCAGTAGCAAACATAAGACACGGCGACCTTCGTTACACGCTAGGCAAGCCTTGAGCCTTGCGAGGTACTTTAAACAGTCTGTGGAACGTGTTTCTGGCTGGAATTCGACAATACTTGTTCATTGTTACTGATGGTTACCTGAGCCTTTTTTTTCCATTGGCATGATTTACAGTGGTTGTGCGCGACGCTTGCCTAGGCCTCACGAAGGTCACCAATAAGACAAAGTGTCCCAACAACAACTTACAGACACCCTGGTACCTCTCTTTGTTGGAAAAGTTTTCAGTCTAACTCTCATATTCATTACACAAATTATTGTCAATTTTTAATTTTAGAACAAGTGAAAAAAAAAGTTTGGGGGGGGGGGGGGTTGAACCCCCTCGTCCCCCCCACCCCTCGTATCTACGCCCCTGTTTCTTTGTTTAATGCAAGAAAGAGCCAGAGATTGACGCAAAGTGCTACAATGAAGTCTGCGCACTGTTGTACTTAAGTTAGAGATAGAGAGCAGTGTCAAAATGTTTGTTCAAATGTTTGTAAATCTATCGGTCCAAACTGCGTGGTCATCAGTCCGTAGCTTACAAGCTACTTAAACCTAGGTAAACTAACCTAAGGACAAACACACATACCCATGCCCCAGGGAGGACTTGAACCTCCGCGGCGAGCAACCGCGCGCTCCGCAGCGAGACGCTTTACACCGCTCGGCTACTCCACCGCGGAGGAGCAGTGTCGCGGTCAGGATTTGGTTCTGAAGAGGGGGGGGGCTAATTAAAAATAAATAAACCAGCCTGTTGAATTTATTAATCTATGCCTTATTCTTACACTTTTTAATAATTTAACGAATTATACTACGAAAATAATTGCACAAGAAATAAAATGAGTTAGTTGGCTCGCATTAATTTGAAAGTGGAAGAGGAGAAACGTGGTGGAAATGGACTGTATATAATCAGCTCGTAAAATAATTAAGCAGCTTCTATGTTACTAGCCACAACACTCCATGTGTAAGAATTGAACTAAAGTAACACTATTGTTGTTCGTAAGATTCCACTCAGTGGTGGCGACCTACTAACAGCGGGTCGCCGCATATGAACAATCGGCTCGTATCTTCAGCATAGCAGTAACAACACCGGTTGCATCAAAACTGGTCGCGGCGTCATTAAAACAGCTCACAGTATCATAATAATTTCTTGTGGCTCATTGGCCTGGTGCAAATCTTTCAATTGGACGGCACTTTCAATTGGACGGCACTTGCGTGTCCCTAGCCTGCCCCAGGTATCCAACAGGGGAAAGGGCCAAAGAGGACCTCACGGTAACAGCAGTAGAGGAAAGGGTTGTACCTTGGGGCATTTTTCACATTTTATTTTTTTATACTATGATTTTTTACAAGAAATTTGAAAATTTACCCCATTACAGGCATCAATTTTAGGTAATGTTGAACGAACAGCAGTTTACGCTAGCTCTAATATTTACACAATTACTCACCAATAAAGACTTTTGTGACACTTGTCCCAAGGTACAACCTATGGTTTCACCTTGGGACAGTGGTGGTTTTAACCTTGGGACACGGTGATTTACTTCAATTTCTCCGTTTTATGAATGAAAAAGTCGTATTGTAATTGGGTAGTAAATGTTAGTCCAAATACAAAAGTTGTTTTACCTTAAAACAAGAGATGGTGGGAATAAAATATTAATTGAATGAAACCCACTACACACCACTGGAGCTGGTAGTTCTTTCACTATATTACTGCGATTAACAATGACGATGTTCTCTACATTAGGGAATACAAAATGGTCCTTTGCTTCCTTAAGAATTTCACAGTTACATCTTCTTCCGTGCTTTCTAAAACTACTCCTGCAAAGTAAACATGTGATCTGTCACTGATGTCAAATTTTACCAAGACCTTGAGAACAAGAAAGTGAGACGGCCGCGGTGGCAGAGGGGACTGAGGCGCTCCAGTCACGGTCTGCACGGCCACTGCGGTCGGGGGTTCGAATCCCCCCTCGGGCATGGATATTTGTGCCGTCCTTAGTCTTAGCTAGTTGATAAGTAGTTTGTAAGCTTAGGAACTGATGACCCTGTAGTTGAGTCCCATAAGCTTTACAAACATTTGAATATTTCCTGATTCACGTGAACCACGACAGCTGCAGGGCGTCGTAGTGAGTCGAGTCACTGCTTCGGCACTCAAAACGCTTGACGTGCCGCAGCCCTGCGTCCTGCTACCTCCGCTGATTCACGTGAGCCGAGAAAGCTGCAGTAGGGCGACACAGCAAATACCAAACATCTGTGGAATATCAACATGGTTTTAATACGCTGTTCACTAGACTTAATTGAACGGCACAGGATTTGTTTGCTACTACGATTTTTCAATCGTGCTAAAGTAAACGTTTCCTAAGTTACTCGCATTTTCATACAAACAAATATTGTAACAAAGGAAGCACAAAATAGTAATGTTCAAATTCCAAAGTCATGAAACTTTTTCCAATCTTCAAAATTCCATAAATAAGTTTAAATAAAACAAGAAAGAACGTGTTTCATATGTCTACGTGCATCCAGAAATGAATAACTTTTCTAACCAATCAATATAAACAATATATTTAAGATTTGTTCCTAAGACATATGTAATGCTATCAATAGATGTTACTATAAGTATTAACACAAGGAAACAAATTTCACAATTTACGTGACGAATCCACAAAACTGAACTAAAAATTTTCAATGTCCAGATGGGTATTCTAATAATCAGATTCATTTTCAGTCAGTCAAGTAAACGAGAATCATTTACAGTTTCTTTAAATTGAAATTTAAAAAAAGTTATTTTTGACATCTTACTGAGAATGCGGTTTCGTCTCAATGAAATTATTTGCCCATGTTTCGAAGAGATGCGTTCACCTGGCACAGATGTACCAACAATGCATAACAACGCTTAGTTCACACAAAACTACCTCAAACACCGAAGGACTTCACAACTTTTCTCGGCGGTGACACGGTTTTCGAACCTCAGTTGAAGGGTACCAGTAGCATTAATTCAAAATCTCGCGTGTTGCGTTAGGGCAACAACTTGCAGCCTGGGCGCTGTGTCGAACTCACCTAGGCAGAACAGCAAAAATATGTTACCTGTATCTAGTGTCGCTACATGAATCACAAGATTCGTTGTTTCGAAACAGTGCTGATTCAAGTTTCGACTCAGTCAAACATTACGCTGACCGATTCATTGAGTCGAAACATCAACTCAGTAGCCAGCTCTACTCCGTAGCGTCGAATGGCGTTTCCGGGCATGGGCTTCTATTTCACTATATTTACTTATGAAATCCTTACCAAGAGCACGGGAGGGCGGGGGGGGGGGGGTTCAAATGATATGCCGCTTGTGTGTAAAAATGCTCTCGAAACGGCCCTGCACATACGAGTATTCTCGAGTTTTGTTTGCCGGCCGCGGTGGCCGAGGGGACTAAGGCGCTCCAGTCACGGTCTGCCCGGCCACTACGGTCGGGGGTTCGAATCCCCCCTCGGGCATGAATATTTGTGCCGTCCATAGTTCGTAAGTAGTTCATAAGTTTAGGGACTGATGACCCCGTAGTTAAGTCCCATAGACTATACAAACATTTTTGATTTTTGAGTTTTGTTTAAACGTTTTCCAGTCTGCCCCAGACAAACCCAGTTTTGTGCACTATGGTATTTGAATGGTGATTTCGGAGACGAGCATCGAATCGCTGATAGGGTCAGACAACTGTGGTGGCGCCGTCCGATCGTCCACTGCCGACTGACTTGCGCCACTGACACACTGGCCACAGCCCAAGGGGTTCACGGCTGCCGCTTAACACCTTGGCCGTTGTGACACGCTATGTCTGCTGTACCTGAAAGAAAGCAGGTCAATGCCAGGTTTACTCCTCTTGTCCAGATATGAGAAGGTCTCAATTGCCAGCGGAAACAAAAAACAAGGACTCTTTATGTGTAAAGCAGTGTGCCCGTATGTTTGTTTGTTTGTTTGTGTGTACGTACTGCATACAGATCTACAGTTTTGTTCCAAGCTTTACGAAATTTTGCACACGTAAGCTCCAATGCATGAGGACGGTCGCCGTAAGTGTAAGGATCACGTACAACACATTGTTCACGACATATCACCTTATAAACAATGAGATGCGAGAAAAACTGCTGGAATACGCGACAATATTGCACATTTACTTCTAAATCACTGGATCGATTTCAACCAAATTTAGTACACATCTTCCTTACCGTGAGGTAACAATCATGTAATGGTAACAACCACATACGACGCATGGTTCAGGAGATACGCCACGGTGGAGTAGCTCAGCGGTTTAATGCATCTCGCTGCGGAGCGCGCGGTTGCTCGCAGTCTGAGGTTCGAATGTTCAAATGATTGTATAGTCTATGGGACTTAACTACGGGGTCATCAGTCCCTAAACTTACAAACTACTTACGAACTAGGATGGCACAAATATCCATGCCCGAGGGGGGATTCGAACCCCCGACCGTAGTGGCCGTGCAGACCGTGACTGGAGCGCCTCAGTCTCCTCGGCCACCGCGGCCGGCGGCCGGCTTCGAGTCCTCCCTGGGGCGTGTGTGTGTGTGTGTGTGTGTGTGTGTGTTGTCCTTAGGTTAGTTTACCTTAGTTAAAGTAGTTTGTAAGCTACGGACTGATGACCACGCAGTTTGGTCCGATAGATTTACAAACATTTGAACAATTTTCAGGAGATACAACGTCATAAACAATAGGAGTTGCAAGAAACTGCCACATAATACGACGAAATTTTATGAATACAGTATATGAAAGCGGGATTACTTAACAACTTTAAACATAATTTCAAACCTGTATTGAACTATTTCTCTCTGACAAACATAGCAAAATTATGAAAGGAAAGAAATTTTTCGCTTACTACTTTTCCGCTGTTCATGGACTAAAACTACGGCATTTGGCATGACGTTACAATTTATAATTTTCTAAACTACAAACTGTAGTCGCAGGAAATTATACAGACAGTATACACGCATATAGTTGAATGCACCTTCTAAATTGTATCACAGTACGACACGTAGTTCATGAGGTATGAGCACATAAACAGTAACGTTCATGGAAAACCGCCCCATCACGCATCAAGTTTTAATCTATTACTTCTTTACTACTGCTACCTGTATTCCAAGAGATTTTACAGACATACAGCACTTATACAAATGTATGTATACCTGAAAAATTATACAACTGTACAGATGTGTGAGCGCGAATTTATATGACATTTTTATTTTGATTGCTATCTTTCTTTGTTTGGATATTGCACTTAAAATTTTGTTCATTATGCAAGACAGCCCTATTTCTTATATATTATGCGATAAATATAACATGATTTTAAAGAAAAAAAGGAGATGGACAGACAGAGAAGGGATAGGAGAAGTACTAACTCGAGGCAGGAAAAATAAATAAATAAATAAATACCCGGGCAACGCCGGGTTTTCAGCTAGTGCTATATATATGTATGTTTACGGGAAGATCGCATCAGTAGCGCTTATTCTGTATTGCACTTGCGGAGAAATCGTTCGACCTCATGCTGGAACCAAATGGGGAGCCTAGAGGAATATGGGCTATATGGACATTACTTTCGTAGAGTGCGACTTGCGAGAATTTGGGGCGGGCTGGAGGCGTCCTCCGGATGTCCAAGAGGTTAAGGCGGCAGCCGGCCCACAGCGGTAATCGCGGTCCAGCACAAATGTTCACTAGTCGCCAACGAATTACTCCATTCCAGAATGAGACTTCCACTCTGCAGCGGAGTGCGCGCTGATATGAAACTTCCTGGCAGATTAAAATTGTGTGCTAGAACTGGGATTCGAACCTGGAATCTTTGCCTTTCGCGGGCAAGCTCCCTACCGTTTGAGCTATCCCGTCACGCTTCACGATCCGTCCTCACAACTTTTCTTCTGCCAGTACCTCGCCTCCTATCTACTGAAGTGTGGAAGGTAGGAGGCGAGGTACTGGCAAAAGAAAACTTGTGAGAACGGATCGTGAAGCGTGACGGGATAGCTCAGACGGTAGGGCGCTTGCCCGCGAAAGGCAAAGGTACCACGTTCAAATCCCGGTTCCGACACAGAATTTTAATCTGCCATGAAGCTTCAAGTACTTCATTGCCATATAGCAGCTCAATATAGTCGTTTCCCTCATTTCCGTATTTCTTCTCCCACTAGAAGCTGATTTGTCGAAAGAAATGAACGCTACGATTATGCTGACTCCGGCACTTACTCTGCGCCTCTGTAGAACCCCGTGATTGGACTTTTCATTAAAGTCTGCGAACGAAAATAAAAGAATTTCGTTTGTAGGGAAAATTTAGTGAAGATTTTCGTTTAATGCAAATATTCGTGCTTACTGAATTTCAAGAATAAATTAGTTTTCAGAGGTAGTGGGATATCTGAGTGGCCGTTATCCACACACTACAGTTTATTCTGAACAAACCTGCAACATACGAGCTTTACTGACCACACAGTTTCTCGAAACGTTTAGTAGGAAGAAATATTGGTAAACATCGCTCGATTGCTATGACTGTCAAAAGAAATCAGGATTGAAATGCGCTAAGGCACTTTGCTGCAGAGCGCGCGGCTGCTCTCTGTCGGAGGATCGAGTCGTCCTTCGGACATGTGTGCGTGCGTGCGTGTGCGTGTGTGTGCGTGTGTGTGCGTGTGTGTGTGTGTGCGTGTGTGTGCGCGATCGCGCGCGCGCGCATGTGGTCCTTAGGATACGTTAGTTAAGTAGTTTGTAAGTCTATGGACCGATGACCACTACATAGCTTTACAAATATTTGAACATTTGACTGAAATATGTGCTACAAATTTTCTACATATTCCTAAAAATAAAGTGGATCTTCTACGTTGAAATTCTTCCACTTTTGACAAGACTGAAATAGATTTTGTTACAACTGAGAAAAATGAATACAAATACTTTTCATAAATGAAAAATACGAAGGATTCTAAATTCTTACTTTGAGATACTGTTCGTACTTCTCACACACATTCAACTAAATAAGAAATGAGTAAGCTTGTAGAACATCTTACACAAAGAGGAAAACAGTTCGTACAAATGCCAAATTGGAAGTTTAGTAATGTTCAGTAGGAATATTTGTATTATAATTTTACTCAAAGCCAAAAGTGTGGATGTTGTGCTTAGAAACATTGCGCTGCTTTTTTGGTGTATTTACTCGTTATTTAAATCATTTGTCTGTTGAATACACGTGATGTCAACATCAGGAATCTAAGTCAGTCATCTTGCTCTATACCGTACTTCGTTAGGTATAAATCATCTCTGTTGAAATTATTCAGGCAGGACTCTGGTTTGTAGCACTATGTAAATTCTGGTTTTTTCTTGCGATTATCGGCTGATGATACTAGTAGCACCATGAAGAATAAACACAATCTATCTTATATGAGCTGTTATTTTATTTAAAGAAGCCAAAAGCCAAAATTTCTTGAAAATAAAAAACAAACAAACATTGAAAAGTTTTAAATCTATGGCTAATACTATAGACCGGCTACAAAATTGAAAAGCAGTATTGATTTCTAAAACAAATATTGCGGCGAGCAATCTTACCCATCTAATTTTGATTTCATTTATGGCATTTTTTCATGTTTGTTCATTTCAATGCCCAAACGCCGACCAAGAATCTACCATAAATCTATCAAAATGTGCTTTACACACAAACGATAGAATCAGTAACGTCGGCGTTTACATTCAGATACTTTGTATGTCTGTCATTTTGTATATCTGTTTTAAAGAAGAACTGACAGAACTAGAGAAAATATTATTTTGACAGTCGATGAAACAAAACTGCGGTTTACCATGCAGAAACTGAATTTTATAAAATAAACGTTAGTTTTTAAATAGGTTCGCTGGTAAAGGATATATTTTATTGTATTTGCCAGACATGTTTTTGGTGTCCGATAGCTCTTGTGAATACACCTCACAAATCTAAGTGAAGGTATAGGTATTGAAAGTAACAATTTCTTGTAAATTCTTTTTTCTTCTTCCTCTTTTCTTCAGAATTCATGACCTTATTTTTGTTCTCCACTGTATAGATGCGGCGAGGTTATTGCCGAAGGAAAAGTAACAAGGCTTAGTAAACAATGCAGCGTCTGAGGCACTAAAGACACAGACCTGTCACTGTTTACAACCCCAAGGTTGTTATGTGTGTCATAGGTTGCGTCTACGAAGGTAAACTCATTTGTGCTAATGGATACAGCTGATCAAAGCGCCGAAATAGAGCAAGGTCAGCAAGGACTGTGGGAACAGCCATCAAGACGACAGTTTTCCATTGTCACACTATGAGTATGAGAACGCTCTTCTAGAAGAGCCGACACTAAGAGTTTTGTAGCACCGTGCGAACATTTCATATTGTCCCACCTTACTGCCCCTTTAGGCAGACCAAGCTTTTCTTCAATGCCATTAATCCATTTTCACTTATCATTCGTACGACGAAACTGGATAAAAAGTTCGTGCATAGCAGCTTAGTTGCTTCAGAGCCAAAATACAGGTTTTTGTGCGATTGTAAAATCTACAGAGTACGGCTTCAAGACCGAGAAATACGAAGTAATGAGGGAAAATTTAATTGGGAAAAAAATAATACCCATAAAGCACAGTTGCTGTCATGGATAAAATATTCAAAATATAATACAGTGGTGCGTGGCAAGAAGAAGTAGTGAAAGATTTAAAGGATATGGAGTGGGGCTATTCATCCTTTCACTTGTAAACGTAGCATGACAAATGTTTGCATTCAAAAGATTATGACATGTAATGAGCAGTGCAAGCCAAGTAAAATTTTTCTCAAGGATGGTGTACGTGTAGGTACAATGACCGTTCGTTACCACATGAAATGTCAAAAAAAGCATTGTACCATCTTAAAACGCCATGCTTAATGGTATTTTGAGCCTGAAATACAAAACGTAATCATTGTTTTGTAAAATAACATGGTAAGGAAGATACGTTGATTTCTGACGTTTGATTACCTACGTGGATATGACTCTGTTTGGAAACAAAGTATAACGAAATAACACTAAAAGTGGCTAGGTGATATGTTTCAAGGAACCTGGTTTTGTCTGTCAAGAATAAGACTAAAAGTAGAGTGACCCTCAGAAGTGTTTCCTTTTTTTTTTTTTTTTTTTTTTTTTTTTTTTTTTTTTTTTTTTTTTTTTAAATTGCTGCTGTTTATTACTATCCATCACGAGATCTATCTTACTTTATAATTTCCGATGGACTTACTTGGTTGGTTAACAGCGAAAACCATATTTCTTCAGTTACAATTTCCATGTTGTTTTTAGAGTCAGAAAAAAGATAGTCTCGTCGTTATTATTTGCCAAATTTTTCCCCTGCTGAGAAGAATCTATTATTTTCTAAATATCTGTCGATTGGGGCGCCAAATCTAGAGAAACATAATATGACAAAGGTTTCTTCCTAAAGTCGGAAATAACTGAATATTGAGTGCCCGAGATTATTCTGGCATTTTTCTACAATCTTTTGCAATAATTGATCACGTACGAGCTTCATTATTGTGCAATATTCATTATGATTGCCGGTTCTGACGTCAGCTATCTTAAGATACGATGTAATGTAATTGTTAACTGAGGTTTTTCTCTTAGATCTGCTGTAACAAGATGACCAACAACGCAATCGCTAATCATAATAAATACGCTATCAATGACTAAAGATAAATTTAAGGAAGAGTAGGATCTAATGTGCCGTCGAATCGTGGTTATTAGAGTCGAGGCTCACGTTCTGTCAGTGATGGGGAAGGAAATCGGCCGTGCCCTTTGAAAGAAACCATCCCGTCATTTGGCTGGAGTGATTTAGGGAAATCGCGGAAAACCTAAACCTGGATGGCAGATTTGAACCACCGTCCTCTTGAATGCGAGTCCACAGAGTGTTAAGGCCTACTACTGCACCATGTCGCTCGGCGAAAGTAATGTAGTAAAAGCCTTCCGAGCAGTTTTTGCAAGCCGTCACTATTTCTTGTCCTTTGGGTGTTTTCATACCAGACTAACCCATGAGTGCTACGTGCCGCTAATTATGAGCCCTTTGCGATCATTCACTAAAGTCTTTAAAAGGCTAAAAAGTTTTGACTCATCAAAATTCCACAGCCTGAATAAAATCTGATGACAAAGGCTTCACAGACAAAGTTCTTTTTGAACATAAAGTAGTTAAATAAATGATATAGTTACTCCTTTACGAGTAATTTCTGAGTAATTGATACCGGCAAATATTTTGTTCGAAGAAAAAAAAATCAGTTGTTATTTTGCAGTAAACTTTACCCTCAATTTGGTATTACTGGCAGCGTTAATTCTGTCAAGTTTACTTGTCGGTCTGGTAATGAATCCATCGAATTCAGTTCAAGTAGTACTTTAATTCCTTTGTTTCATTCTTACTGATAACAGACTTGAAGGAGACTATCCGGGAAACAGCCAGCATTTTCGTTGCCTCAGAGCCAAACAGATAACGAGGTCCAGATTATGCAGCTGGCAGACTGCCTGAAGAGGCTGCTAGAGTCATTTGTTTATAAATAGCAGAACCGACACTCGGTTAAGATGATGTCTGAACTGCTAGAGAAAGAAAAGGGTCAGAAAGATTGTTATGTCAATGAAGTCGGTATTTATGCAGACGTACCTCTTAGGGCAAGATGCAGTGGCGTAACTAGGACTTGGCTTTCGGGGGGGGGGGGGGGGGGGTAGATCTTTTTAGTCATTTTGCAGACAGACTACCACCTACAACTCCTGTTGAAGAAACTAATTCACTCCCATCCTATGAAAGATTATGGTAAAACACCCCAAGTTTTCAATCTTTACCTTTACCAGATTTCTGTTATACGATTTCTTTTCTTTTGTTTTTTTTATCCATCTTTTTCTTTCTTTCTTTTTTTTTTTTTTTTGGGGTTCAGGGGGCGGGGTTCTATCCCCCTCATCACCCCCCCCCCTTAGTTACGCCACTGGTAAGATGTATTCGTTAGCTATGAAGAAGCGGGTCATCTAATAACAATCGACGATAGTCACGTAGCCAGAGCGATATAACCGAGCATTGTTGATGGACAGTTTTCAGCTATCAGAAGACGTGGGGCACTGTATGAAAGGTTACTAGAATATTTTTCGCCTAATACCGTGGTTACAGAAACGATTGGTTCTGTTTATTGCTAACAAATTTGCGATGTTAGTTAATAATATAGAGCAGGGGATCAGTAATACAAAAATGTATGCCTAAGTGAAATTTATTTACTGATAAAATTACGGAGTCCCTTGTGTATCATTAATTATGAATTGATCATAGATTGTTTTATAAAACAGTGTGTTAATGATAAATATACGCAAAGCCTGAAAACTGTTTTCAAGAACTAATCTATAGATAAAAGAACATGATACAATAAGTAATTCTGAAAATTCGAAAAAAATCTACTTCACTACAAATTGTCTGTACAAAGGGACCTTTCTTATTGAGCATAATTCGCTTCTGAATCTTGCCTGAAATGTGAGACATGGTTACGCAAAATATATTTTTCTTTCGGAAATCGTGTAAAAACAGGACAATGTGTTCCACACATGTATAAATAACTATATAATGCACCTGAATGGCAGCATGGTGCCGAAGCGCGTCGTGCTAATTAAATATTAGTAAATCATATTTATTATATCATAAAAGAAAGGAGTCACTGCTGACTATCGTATGGACCTTTATGTCGTTAAGAATGTCGCCTTGAGTGCTCAGACGTATATATACGAGATCCTTCGGCAATGTGTTGTGCCCTACGCTGGTTCCATAGAATGGTTCATTCTGGTGGACGAGAGCGCTCGTCTCCACAGAGCTCCACTTGGTGGACAACATGCTTGAAGCTGAGGGAATATAACGAATGGAGTGGACAGCTTGATCACCGCACTTCAGTCCGATTGAGCATGTCTGGAATGCATTTGGCAGACACATTGCAGCCAGACCAGCACATCCACAAGCGTCGCAGAACTGGATGTTGCATTAATGGAAGACATCCACATCTGCATCTACATCTACATGGGATACTCTGCAAATCATATTTAAGTGCCTGGCAGAGGGTTCATCGAATCACCATTATACTATTTATCTCCCATTCCATTCTCGAATAGCGCGCGGGAAGAAAGAACACCTGAATCTCTCTGTTCGAGCTCTGATTTCTCGTATTTTATTCTGATGATCATTTCTACCTATGTAAGTGGGAGTCAACAATATATTTTCGCGTTCGGAGGAGAATGTTGGCGATTGGAGTTTCACAAATAGCGCACGCCGCAGCGATAAGCGCCGTTGTTGTAATGATTCCCATCCCAGATCCTGTATCATTTCCGTAACTCTGTCTCCCCTGTATCGTGACAATACGAAACGAGCTGCCCTTCTTTGGACTCTTTCGATGTCCTCCGTCAAACCCACCTGATAAGGATCCCACACTGGGCTGCAATACTCCAAAAATGGACGGAGACGCGTAGTGTATGCAGTTTCTTTTGTAGTTCTGTTGCATGTTTTAAGGGTTACGCCAATAAAACGCAGTCTCTGGTTCGCCTTTCCCACGATCTACGTGTTCTTTCCAATTTAAGTCTGAAGTAATAGTAATTCCTAGGTATTTTGTGGAGTTTACGGCCTTCACTTTTGATTGATTTATCTTGTACACAAAGTTTAACGGAAGAATGGTCAAATATCCCTCAAGAGCCGATTAATAACGTCATACTGTTCATGCTAAGGAGGTGAGCCAGTGTACTGACCGTCTGAGGTGATCACACACCATATGAGAGGACAACGAGAATGACTTTTTCACTATTATGGTAGCTCCATGGTGCCTCGCTCTAGGTAAACTCCAAGTAAACCTCAAGTAAAGACTTGAGACAGCAAAATATTCTAGTGTATCACACACCAATTAAACTGTATCCTATTTCTTGATAAAATTTCACGGCCCCTACGGTCGGGGGTTCGAATCCCCCATCGGGCATGGATATTTGTGCCGTTCTAGTTCGTAAGTAGTTCATAAGTAGTTTGTAAGTTTAGGGACTGATGACCCCGTAGTTAAGTCCCATAGACTATACAAACAATTCTTAATAAAATAGTTTACCATATGTATAATGTGTTTGATATCTGATCCCCTAATTGTTGTGAGCAGTGTATTTTTGTCTTAATTGTTCTAACTTGATACCAAAACCGAAATATTATCTTAACGTCAGCACAGCAACTTACGACCTCTGATTGCTACCAGCAAAGTTTAGTCACATGTGAAGTAACTTGAGATAGGCAAAATGACTGAAATTAGTTTATTATGGGTATCCCTGAGTAAATCATTGATGAATATCGTTTTGTTTACATATTTGTAAGTCAGTGCTTAGAATTTATGTCTCGACTGAACGATAACATATTAATAGAATAAATTAGTTTGCACTTACTGGTTAAAAAAGTTGTAACATTATCACCTCAGCTTAGGAGCCTATTAGCGCTACACATACCATAGAACATAGAAGCCTCTATCTAAGTTGTCCATGACTTGTGTTACATATGTTGTTGTTGTTGTTGTTGTTGTTTTTTCAAATCTAAACCTACTGTGATTATTATGTTTCTTCAACTAACATCAGCAGGACGAGTTCCGGATGGAATTTCTTCCAACTGTTCCAAACAAATAACTACATTAAATGCAATACTTCGGAATTTTCCGACATTAGGTCCAGGTCTGCCAAAAACACCGCGGAGGATTCATCACAGATATCTGGATGAACAGCTTTGTAAAGGAACTTACACTGACACCTTTCTCGTTTAACGTATTCGTAAAAATAGCCTCTACTGACGTTGGTATACATTCAATTAGCATAGTATGCGCTCGAATGTTTCCTTCTCACGCTCAGTAATGTCGCGCAGTGACCACAACGGAAATTGTGGAGGAGGTCATGGTCGGGTGACATCATGCTAGACACTGAGGCCATAAAGTTCGCCTGCACCGTTAGCTAGGAGACAGCATTTATGGCGGAAGGGCTGGAGAACAATGTTATTCCAGATGGAAATCCATCAACTAGAACGAATGTAACTTCATACGTACCACACCAGGAAATGTGGTAGCACTGTTGTATCTCTTGTGGCTTATTAGAGGTTGAGGGTAACATTAATAGCAATTTTACACGTTTGGAAGATAGTATGATTAGCTGGGAATATTTTTTGTTTTGTTTTAAGACTTAAAAGAATTTACAAATATTTCTGGTTCAACGATCGAAAACTAGTTTTGTTTAGACAAATGTAAAACTTCGCTGTTTGAAAATGCATAAGATTAACAGTAGTCTACATGCTTTTCAAATAAATAGTAGTAATAACTGAGACTACGAAGTGTATCAGCAACATACACTATGTAATCAAAAGTATCCGGACACCTAGCTGAAAATGACTTACAAATTCTGAATGCTTTGGTGAGGCGAGTGTCAACAGCCGTAATATATTTCATAAAATGCATTTTTTTAAAGACCATCAGCTCTTTATTAAAAACCTTATACATCTACCAGTTTTGGTCATAGACCATCTTCATGGATAAACTATACAAAAAATACAAAATAAACGTAATTTATGTGCACAAACACAGAGAGGACATAATCAGCAAAATTACATATAAAGAGACTGAAAATAGAGAATCATGTCAATTTAACATATATTTACAATACTTACAAGGTGTCAAAACAGAATGGTAAAATGCATCAAATAAAATACATCCATTAAAAAAATGCATTTTATGAAAACTTACAAATTCGTGGCGCCCTATATCGGTAATGCTGGAATTCAGTGTGGTGCTGCCCCACCCTTAGCCTTGATGACAGCTTCCACTCTTGCAGACATACGTTCAATCAGGTGCTGGAAGGTTTCTTAGGGAATGGCAGCCCATAATTCACGGAGTGCTGTACTGAGGAGAGGTATCGATGTAGTTCGGTGATGTCTGGCTCGAAGTAGGCTTTCCAAAAAATACCAGAGGTATTCTGTAGGATTCAAGTCAGGTCTCTGTGGAGGCCAGTCCATACAGGGATGTTATTGTCGTTTAACCACTCCGCCACAAGCCTTGCATTATGAACGGGTGCTCGATCGTGTTAAAAACTGCAACCCTCTTTCCGGAATGGTTCTTTAGCAGTAGGAAGCAACAAGGTACTTAAACATCAATGTACTCCTGTTCTGTGATAGTACCATGCAAAACAACAAGGGCTTCAGGCCCCCTCCATGAAAAACACGACCACGCCATAACACCACCGCCTCCGAATTTTACTGTTGGCACTATCGACGCTGGCAGGTGACATTAACCAGACATTCGCCATACCCACACCCTGCCATCGGAGCGTAACATTTGAGTTGTCACTCCACACAAGATTTTTCCACTGTTCAATCGTCAAATGTTAAAGCTCCTTGCACCAAGCAAAGCGTCTTTTGCATTGATCTGCCTGATGTGTGGCTTACAGGCAGTTACTCCAACATGAAATCAAAATTTTCTCCTCTTCCTCCTGTCATAGTACTTGGAGTGGGTCCTGTTGCAGTTTGGAATTCCTTGTTGATGGTCTGGATAGATACCTGCCCTTTACACTGTACGGCCCTCTTCAACTGTCGGCGGTCTCTGTCAGTCAGCTGACGACGTCGGACTGTACGGTTTTGTGCTTCAGTATTACATCAGAAACAGTGGACCTAGGGATGTTTAGGAGTGTGGAAATGTCGCGTGCAGACTTTTGACATAATTGACTCTCAATCACCTGATTAAGTTCAAAGTCAGTGAGTTCTGCGGAGCGCTCCATTCTGGTATCTCACGATGTTAATTACTACTGAGGTCACTGATATAAGAGTACCAGGCAGGTAGCACAATGCACCTAATATGAAAAAGTATGTTTTTGGTGGTGTCAGTATACTTTTGATAACATAGTGTAGTTTCAATAGCAGATAAAGTCAAGCGTCTTCACATTAGGTTAACAGGGAACTATAGGCAGCGGGAGGAATAGTATCAGATTTGTATACCACCTGTAAAGGAAAGCTGCACGGATGTGTGCGTTTCATATCGTTTTGGACTTACCAACCGTGTACAAAGAAGGGCACTGCAAAGGATAGCCATAGTGTAATAGCGGTAGAATGCAACAGAAATAATCCTGAATGCTTCTACTCTTAATGAAGTTCTGGTGGTGTCGAATACATGTGACAAGTTAAAACTGTGTGCCGAACTGGACTCGAATATGGAGACGCCATTAATGGCCAGTAAACTACTTCGCTGCCATAGCACACACCTTGGAGTGTCGCAGACCTTCACACAAGTTTCTCCTCCATTTAGTTCAAACTCCGAAAAAGTGTCTACCCAGCGATGCTGAGAGATTTCAGCCCCCGACAGCAAAAATCAGAATTGGTAGCAGATAGATGTCAAATGTCATGAGTGCCTGCTTAGAAAGTACCAAGGACAGATATGAGGCATTACTCCTGAATATTTCAAGATGAGTCTAACCAGCAGGAAAAAGCCTTCGACCCGTGGAAAAGCAGAGAAGCAGGAATCTAGGCCTTCTCTGTTACAATCTCTCTGTTTCTGTGCTCAGCGAAGTCGTGGTACTGCTCGCCTGTTCTGGAAGAGGACGTTTCGTCCGCTATAATTCTACATCTACCTAAATACTCTGCAAATCACACTAAAATGAACCGCTTTTGTGATATTTATCTACCGTTCCATTGTCTAATAACGTGCGAGAAGAAGGAACACCTACATCTTTACGAATTCGATCATATTTTTCTTATTTTATTACGATGATGATATCTCTAGTGAAAGAAATTTTGCAAATAAATCTCGTCGCAACTAATAATGCCTCTCTTTTAATGATTTTCACACCAACTCTCTCTCCTATATCGCGGTAATACAAAACAAGCTGCCCTTGTCTGAACTTTCTCTAAATCGTTCGTCAGTCTCACTTGGTGGGGAATCCACAATGCGCAGCAATACTCCAAAATAGGACGCACAAGTGTAGTGTAGGCAGTTTCTTTAGTTGAACGGTTGCATTTTTTAAGTGTTCTCCCAATGAAACGTAGCCTTTGGTTTGCATTCCAGGTATTCTCGTCGTCCAATTTTAAGAAAACTATTCGGTGAAAAACTTTGATTTTTGTCTGTCTTACTGATCGGTTCGAAGTGTGGCAGTCGGAGGTGATGGTTGTATGACTGTGTTGTGTGCCTGTGTGATTGCGTGAGTGCTCTATTTCTGAAGAAGGCCATGGCCGATAGCTGAATGTGTTGTATGTGTGTGTCTTTTGTATGTGCCTGTCGCATCTCGTCGCCACGTCTTTGCGGTGAGTTGTAACTGTCCTCACTATATTATTTATTCCAACCTGGACTTTCCATTATTATATTTTGCCGATCGGTATCTTCAGTCGATTCAGGTCTGAATTTACCAAGTTTATTCGACACAGTTGCTGTACTGAATCAAATTATGTGAAATGTTGGGCCAAATATGCAAAATTAAAGTCGCATTGGATAGATTTGCGTATTGATGATTTCATCTTATTCATTTCTACGTATGAATGTAAATGATATATCTAAATTCTATTTCAAAATGAGAACGAAAAGATATTTCATTCTCGACCTACAGCGTTTTATGTCTGACGAATAGTCACGTGGAGTGTGTCCATTTCTATCCTTGCCGATCTGAAAGCTGCATAGGCACAGTATTACTGTTCGTTTTTGGATCATCACCTGCGACCAGATTTGTGAAAGAAGCGGCAATACTTTCTGCGCATCACACCCATCATTTTGCACGACAATGAGCGGGTGCATACAGCGCAAGCTGTGACTACTCTGTTCGGTCGATGGGACTGGGAAGCGCTATACCATCCACCATACCATCCGGACGTAAGTCCTTGTGACTTTGATCTGATTCCGAAGATGAACGAACCACTTCGTGGCGTTCGGTTGAAGTCTTCGAATGGGTCATATGATCCACTTCCTAACGGGACACGGCCCCTACACCACACACCTCACACGTGTGGGTCTCAGTGACAATCCATGCTGTACGTATGGAGAAATTGGGACCCCAGAACACACTGTCATAGACTGTCAGCTCTACAAAACAGACACTCACACTATGTTTGACACGACTAAAGACGTAAACGAAATAATACGAAGTAAGAACGGATGGGACATAATGAACAGGCTGACGGACGAAGTCTCACTACGAAAAAAAGACGAGTACACACAGAACGTAAGACGTAATGCAACACGAAACGCTCACAACAGAAGGCAAAACACTTATGATGAATTTGACACTGAAAGCGCAAACATTGCAAATTATACCACAGATGACAGCCCCGACACAGAGGACTATATAAACACATGCGAAATGTAACTTGCAGATGTAGCTCATCATAGGAGTCTCCAGTGCGGCTCCGTGACACAGTGGTAGAGTGTGAAACTACAAATCCAAAGGTCGCGGGTTCGGTCCCGGCCAGGTCCTAGGATTTTTATCTGTCACTTTCCACTTCTTTCCCCTCTGGCAGTATTGCTCACGTGAAAAATACCGAGTAGCACCATGGTTCGGAACCCACGTTAAACTATAGGTCCCCCTATAACTGGCTGGGTAAGCCAGGTCGGAGGAAGGCAATGGCATACCACCTCAACAGGACCATGCCTAGTAAAGCACTGTGGTGTTCAAACCAATCTTCGAATTGTTGACTGCTTTACCTTATTTTTCTTTTAGGAGTCTCCAAATGAGAATACTCCAGGATGGCAGGGCTCGAAGTAAATTCCGAGGCCTCCCACCCTGGACTTTCCACTCTTATTCTTCAGACTATCACTTAAACCAATCTTTCCTATCTTCTATTATTATCTTCTTAAAATAGTTGATGTTTTTAAGTTGCCTTTCCATTTTCCTTACGATAACTTTTTACGTTTTTCTTGTTGTATTTTTTATCTAATTACTGTAAATGTATAAAGAAAATAATGTATCACAGTTGCATAAATGTATCACATAGTTTTTGTGATCACGACCAGCTATATACCCAAGGGCATCTGGTCCGCAATAAGGGTAAATAAATAAATAATAAATAAATAAATAAAACTTTAAAAAAAGAAACATTTGGTTGATAACTGTTCCAGAGATTTGACAGGCAGTGGACCACTCCATTCACACGATCAACAGAACACGCTCTGCTAACGGTATACTACGCCTTCCACATTGCTGGCAACTGGCTCTACACAACGCTGGTGAAATGAAATGAGCGTATGGCTTTCTTCAACTCACCTGTTTGTAAATCTGTCGGACCAAACTGCGTGGTCATCAGTTCGTAGCTTAAAAACTACTTAAACCTAGGTAAACTTACCTAAGGACAACGCACACACCCATGCCCCAGGGTGGACTCGAACCTCCACGGCGAGCATCCGCGCGCTCTGCAGCGAGACGCTTTAGACCGCTCGGCTACTCCACCGCGGTTATGGCTTTATTGGCCGGGAGAACCCTTGCGGCTTTGTTCGGCCGCCTCAGTGTAATTTTTTTTGATGCCGCGTGGATGACTTACGTGCCAATGATAATGAGATGATGATGATGATTAGGACAACACAGAACACCCAGTCCCTTGCCGCGAATCGAACCCGGGCCTCCTGCGTGGTAGTCATCGACGCTACCGCTGAGCTAAGAAGGCGGACACAACGCTGGTGACTACTTTGTTTTGGACAATAACAGGTGCGAAGATGTAACGCTTTTGTATCGATTGTGAATAAGTTCCAACCCTCGTATAATTAAGAGCGTGTGGTAACGGCAGCGTATCATCGTCCGTGCGACTCGGTTGTGGCGTCACTTTACTTTAGCGTGTATCTGCAGAGTGGTGCCTCTTCTGAGATGGCTCCCGCGCGGCAAGGTCGCTGGCGCCAGCGCGGTGGCCGGCGGCACTGTCGCTTTCACTGGCGCGGCGCCGGAACTCGGGCAGTGGCGCTTCGCTCCTCCCCTCGTTGGTCCCTGGTAACCCGATCGCGCGCGCTCGCCCTGACACGGACGTGGCACACATCCCCGGACGAGTCGGTCAGCTGACACCGCGCAGGCGGTCGCTTTTTTCGGGAGTCTCGCCTTTGCCGGCCGGACACAGTTCTTCGATTTCCGCAGCCCGGGAGTAAGAGGACGCCCTGACGGCACACCTCCCCTGCTGGACATCCACAGTTAACTATGTATAACTGTACACGAGCTTATTTATTTCTACTTAAAGTTTTTGTACTTATAATGAACAGTATATCCGCAACCATAAGAGTGGTCCAATATTATTCCAATTCGAGATACGTGAAAAAATTGATATGTGAGTAAAGAGGTTTACACGGGTCGGTAATGCGTTGAAGCAGCACCCCCTATAGAAGAAAGCCTGCGCACGACGCTACAACATGGCGGCGGTGAGAGGCTTAGAGTCCTCTGAAAGATTGTAAACATTAGCAGTGCACGCTATTTATACTGCATTCTTTCGTTCAGGAATTTATTTATTACGTAAATTGGTTCAAAATGTTCAAATGTTTGTAGAACTTATGTGACTTAACTATGGGGTCATCAGTCCCTAAGCGTACAAACTACTTATGAACTAGCTAACACTAAGGACGGCACAAATATCCATGCCAGAGGGGGGATTCGAACCCCCGACCGTTGTGGCCGTGCAGACCGTAACTGAAGCGCCTCAGTCCCCTCGGCCACCGCGGCCGGCCGTAAATTGGTGTTGTGTACGGTGTGATCGCTACGCTGGACGATTTGTATGTGTGAGAACAACGTGTGATCTCTTTTTTACTGACAAAATGCCGTTTCGCTGTTCCGTGACGAAATGTAGAGGAAATTACGACTGTGGCCCAAAGGTTACCGTCTTTAAACGTCCGGAGAAGAAGAAATGGATATCAAGAATTCCCAGGATAACTTGCCTCCTTCTTCAAGTTAATGAGTAACTTTTCGTCTTTATTTAACCTTATAAAAGAGTTTTAAGTCATGAGTGTTTACCGTTGAATATTGCTATTCATTTTATTTACGTAACCACCACCATGAGCTTATTCTTCTTCGGACGTTTAAAGACGGTAACTTTTGGGCCACAGTCGTAATTTCCTCTACATTTCGACACAGAACAGGGAAACGGCATTTTGTCAGTAAAAAGTTCAAATGTTTGTTAAGCTTATGGGACTTAACTACGGGGTCATCAGTCCCTAAACTTACAAACTACTTATGAACTAGCTAAGACTAAGAACGGCACAAATATCCATGCCCGAGGGGGGATTCGAACTCCCGACCGTAGTGGCCGTGCAGACCGTGACTGGAGCGCCTCAGTCCCCTCGGCCACGGCGGCCGGTCAGTAAAAAAGAGATCACATGTTGTTCTCACACATACACACAAATCGTCCAGCGTAGCGATCACACCGTACACAACACCAATTTACGTATTAAATGCACTCCTGAACGAAAGAATGCGGTATAAACAGCGTGTACTGCTAATGTTTACAATCTTCAGAGGACTCTAAGCCTCTCATCGCCGCCATGTTATGACGTGGTGCGCAGGCTTTCTTCTATAGGGGGTGCTGATAGAAGGCCCAGCAGAGTGCACTCGTATGTCACCGCCCTGTTGTACCGGAGGTGGTACTAGTCTGCTGCCGAGAGTGAAGCAAGACGTTTAGGTAGAGCTGGGTTTGAACATGACTCGAACTGTTCAAACAATTTACGTCACGGTTAGGGAAATCTCGGGAAATGTTCGAACTTTCTATCAAGACGCTATCTAGCAACGTCAGGAGGTACTATCTCTACGATTTACAACGATGATATTCATAAATCTTTTCTGTGCTGTGCAGTATACGATTTATAACGAAGATAAGGCGTCATTAATGTACTATGTGGATTAATAAGTGTGAAATTCCGACTATAGTAGCTTCTATGGTGCAGGTCATAAGTAAAAACAGTAGCGAATATAGGCTATAAGTAAACGTCAGCCATCGAGATTAAAAATTATAGTGCTGCTATCTAGCGACTCCTCGTGCACCGTTTATTCCAAAGTTGCAATTACAGTTTATTTTTATATGACTTGTTTGCGTTATTAGGTATTAAATTTCTAATATTTTCCCTATTTCATCTCTTTTAATCTTGTTTTCAAGGCGATTAAAAGGTGGTAACATTTTTATCTATTACAGTATCGTATTAACAGGGAATGGAATGGTCATTTACAACCTATCTCTTATAATCGCATTAAATGTAATTTCTACTTATGAAGGATTCGCATTTTTTCCTTTGAATGTTAGCCGTCAATAATGAGGTGCAGTAGTTCTGTTCTAGTAGGACATATTTTGTTTATCAATGGATCATATCTTGCAGCGACACCATACACGTCACTTATGCACTGTCTTAAACAAAATATACAGTTTTTCATACTGTTGCCCTTCTTTTACTTCACATATAGTTGTACTTCCTATGAAATTAGTTCTGAGCAAAGCGATAGCCCGCTAACTTCAAAATTTCCCGCGTATCCTTGGCAGATAAGCAGCGCCAGTCATTTATTATCTGTATGTTCGAACAGTTCGATACTGTATCGAGTTCTCTGCTCAGACGCGTTAGACAATCTATCCACCAATGAATGCATTTGACAGAGGTCTGTGTGAAACGGGGTAATGTACAAGTGCCAGGCATGTGGGTAATTGTATGTTTTTTAAATCTATGGGATTTAACTAATGTCGTTATCAGTCCGTAGGTTTACAAGCTACTTAAACTAACCTAAGAACAACACGCTCACACACACACACACACACACACACACACACACACACACACACACCCATGCCCTTGGAAGGACTCCAATCTCCGACGGGGAGCAACCGCGCGCATCGCAGCAAGTTGCCTACACGGGAAGTGAGAGCTTACACGATTACCCATGATGCACCGGTCACGACGGCCGCGTAATGTGTAGACGCGTCCACTTGCACAAGATGCACGCATACGATCGCTTGTAGACGGAATAGGATAGATACTATTCTCATTTGTATGAGAGTGCTTCGCGCATTCGTAGACGACCGAGTGGGGAACCCAGCTGACAAACAAGTCGCGAATTGGTTTGAGAAATATGTACTTGTCTCCTGCTCAGGGGAACGTAGTTTTTCGACTCAGCACGTATATGTCTGAACAGCAGTCTTATATATTTTAGGAGGTGATACTACAGACGGATTGCAATAAAATTTTCATATAACATGTGTACAATTTTTATTCAGTACAGAGATACAGATGTTAATGTGAAAGCCAAACACACTTACAGCAAATGTAAATGAAGACATTTTCACTTATTCATCTGTTGCTTCTTGGTAGTACATCTTCATACTGACTTCAGACTACAATTTTGTGTATGTTCTTCAAGTTCATATTCACTTAGTTACCCGTTTTCGGCTTACTACGTCGTCTTCAGACTTTAAAGCACATCGAAAACCGATTATTTAAATAAAAGTCAATATGATGATCTACCAAGAACCGACGAAAGAATCAGTAGACACGGGAAGCAGACGGCTCGACAAACGCGTACCGTGTAAACGCTTCTTTGTAGTTCGATGGTCTATCGGAAGGAGCGCTGCAGCTGACAACGACTTTCTTGTGCATGTCGCACGTCCCGTATAGAACGGGCTTTAGAGCATAACTTTCAAAAATTTTCGCAATAAACTGAAGTCGACTATCCGCCTTCGCCACAACCGTCCTTACATGCTACTTCAATTTCATATTGCCTTGCACAGTAACTCTCAGAAATGTAATCGCCGTAAGGAAATGGCCGAGCGATCTGGGGCGCCACGTCGTGGATTGCGATGTCGCTCCAACTGGAGGTTCGAATCCTCCCTCAGTAGAGGTTTGTGTGGGTGTCGACCTTAGTATAAGTTGGTTTAAATTAGTTTAACTAGTTTATAAGTCTAGGGACCGATAACCTTAGCAGTTTGTTCGCTGAAGATTACAAACATTTAAAAAAAATCTTGAATATCTCATCGACGCGACTGTGTCAAGCAGTTCACTACTAATACTGTATTCGAAAAATACGGGATTGTTTGCGTCACCTTAAATATTTCTAGATGCCATTCATCACTTCAACTTCAAATTTTGTCTAAGTCATCTTTTATCTTACTATAGTCAACGACGACCACCTTCCCGTACGACACGGCATCATCAGCAAACAGCCACAGACCCCTACTCACTCTGTCCGTCAGATCATTTACGTAGCTAGATTACTATCACGCTTTCCTGGGGCACTCTTGACGATTTATTTCTGATGAACTGTCGTGTTGGCTGTTAAGTGCCAAATATGACACGTTGGCAGCAACAGCACTTGAGAATGGCCTGTAAGGCGGAAATTGTCCCATCTTGATAAACTAAATAATTACGGTCAAGTAACAGCAGAGATTGCACGATTAGAATGACCCTTATGATGGATTTGGTACCGCACATGAAGAAAATGATAATTTGTGTCGCTGGTGTTAATATGATACAATAAAACAACACTTAGAATATAAATGAAGCACGTACAAAAAAAAAAAAAAAAAAAAAAAAAAAAAAAAAAAAAAAAAATAGAATAAAGTAAATGTACAAAGAAAATAGAATGCAAAATAATATTAAGAAGTACAAAAATTACTAGGATATTATTAATCTTTCCGGAGTGTTTTAAATGATATATTCCGTGGAAGTGTTTATCACCGACGGAAAAGGAGGGTTCCTCGCGGATGCTCCTGGATACTTCATTACGGTGCCCTTTATTTGATTGTCGAGAAGTTTGATGGTTCTAGAGCTATTATTTGAATACAGGATAAGTTAATTAACTACCGAAAATAAAGGAATTAATTCTTTGAAACCGAACGATGAGTTGTATTACCGAAAAAAGAAACTAAATTTTCGAATAGGGGGCTAGCTAATCCGAATGGTACACTAAAAAGGAGAAATCTAATCACGGTCCAAGCATCGCCTACAAGAGAGCGGAGTGCGACGTCCTGTACAAATCCCTAGCAGTGATGCCACGAAAGTGAAGGTGGGACTAAGCTTTCGCCGCTCGGCTGCTCAGAACACTGTGCCTGCGGGTCATGAACGTTGATCTTGTCTGGGCGTGACGAGGTTTTGTCGGTCACGCTCAACGTCCTATTGAATGGATCTCCATTGTTTTCCGTCGCGGTCAATAAAGACGACGCTGTAAAAACAATACCTCGAATTCCCAAAAGAATAAGTTCCGCTCACATATATGATTTCTAGAGCAAGCATTTGTCCTTGAAAACGAATAATGTCATCCGAAGTCTCATGGCAATGTTCAAATGGAAACAATATAAACTGAGACTTTTCGTGTAGCAATTCGTGTTATCGAAAGAGGTCAATGCTTGTGCGGGAATAGCTCCAAGTAAGTAAGTACACGCACTGCTCTTGGTTACACTTCAACAACAACAGTCTTTTATTTTACACCAAAGAGAAAAAATACAATGAGTCATGCATAGATATCATCTAATAATTAATGCGCTGCGACATCCTCCCCACCCTGGACAATCTCCAATGGTATAACCAGTTGGATTGGCCTGGTAATCTCTCTTCGATCTGGCGTAGTGAGAACAACAGTCCGATGAACTCCATCCCGACCTATCCGTAAGTCCTTTACTCTCGCCCTTTTCCACATATGTCGGGGCAAGGTGTCTTCCTGCAGAAGGACAATGTCGCCGACTCTTATCTTCCGATTTCTACTGACGTTCTTAACTTCATGAAAACTCCTGAGTAGCTGTAAGTAGTCTTTCTTCCAACGTTTCCAGAAGTCTTCTGTTAATTTCTGCTGAAGTTTGAATTGTTCATAGAATTTCTTGTAGGTGTCTGCATCTTCTGTCAATTCCTCAAACAATTCCAAGCATTTTTTGACTAGATTCTTCATGATAACTTTAAGGATTTTTTTCTGCTGCAACATTTCTCTTGAGATGTTTAATGGAAGATCTTCACTGTCCACAACTCCCTTGATGAAATTAAAATATTCAGGTATTAAATCTTCGCAGTTGTCCATGATGAACACCCTATGTAGATACAATTTGATGTTGTTCTTCCTTTTCTTATTTTCAAAGAGATCAAAAGGTGCTCTTCGAGGAATGAACAGCAGTGCTCTAAATTCAAGTTGTCCTTCAACTGAAAAATGTTTCACTGCAAGATGATCTTCCCAATCATTTGTCAGAGACTTGTAAAATTCACCATATTCTTCTTGAGAGATATCCTCTGGGTTCCTGGTCCAGATTGGTTTCGTCTTGTTCTTCTAGGTACTTTTCCTTGATAGTTTTCTTCTTTTTCTTCTTGTCTCCAGACTTGTCCTCTTCATCCTCCCCAACATCTTCAATCTTTGGCTTAGATTCATTGTCACCTTCCTCACCACCTTCTTTCTTCTCTTCCTCTTCCTCTTCTGCACTCAGCTCCTTGTCTCTCTCCTTCTCAACAACCAATTTGATTGGATAACCAATGAATTGAGAAGACTTCTTCACTATTTCTTTAATCTTCCTCTCTTCCAAGAATTCTGTCTGGTCTTCTTTGACGTACAGTGTAATATTTGTTCCTCTGCCTAGTGGCTCACCAGGATCTGGGCGAATAGTGAATGATCCTCCAGAAGATGACTCCCACAAGTACTGCTCATCATCATTGTCCTTTGACGCAACAGTCACCTTGTCTGCGACCAAGTATGAAGAGTAGAAGCCCACACCAAACTGACCAATCATTGAAATATCTGCACCAGCTTGCAATGCTTCCATGAAGGCCTTGGTACCACACTTTGCAATGGTTCCCAGGTCATGAGTCATACAAAGATATCATCTAATAATTAATGCGCTGCGACAATCTCATGCACACACCAAAAAAATGTTTTACGTCACCTGTATGCGTAAACACATTTCTCCTGCACCTACGTTGGAATGATTCGGAAAACTCGGTTCTCTGAACTGTAATAAAATGTAAACTACGTATTGTCCTATATAGCGCACCCATGTCGTTGAATGTAGGTGCTCAGGTCACTCCAATATTCAGGAAAGGCAATACGAGTGACCGCACAATTAAATACCTATATCAATGACGGCAGATTTTACAACACATAAACTAAACTAAATTCCGCCCCATACAGGCCGCGAGGGCCCAAGGGGTACCGACCGGCCGCCGTGTCATTCTGTGCCTGCAGGCGTCACCGGATGCGATATGGAGCGGGCGTGGTCAGCGCCCCGCACTTCCGGCCGTGTGCGTCGGTTTTCCAGACCGGAGCCGCTACTCCTCCATCAAGTAGCTCCTCAGTTTTGCCTCACAAAGGCTGAGTGCACCCGCTTACCAATAGCACTCGTCAGACCCGGACCGTAACCCAGCCAAGTGCTAGCCAAGCCCGAAAATGCTTAATTTCGGTGATCTGACGGGAACCGGTGTATCCGCTACGGCACGAGCGTTATTTTCATGAAATATTATGAACGATCTAGAAGAGAACGACCTATTGACTCATAGTCAACACGGATTCAGAGAGTATCGTTCTTGTGATAGCTCTTTACTGACATGAATTTATGAGTGATATCGATAAGGGTTGTCAAATCGATTCCATATTTCTCAATTCCATAGTTGTGTGACTGGATTCGCGATTTCCTGACAGAAAGGACCCAGTACGTAGTAATTGTAGTTGTAAAACTAGAAGTGATACCTGGCGTTCCACAGGAAAGTATTATAGGGCCCCCAGTGTTCCTTGTCTTTATAAACGATTTAGGAGACAATCTGAGCAGCCCTCTTAGACTGTTCGCGGATGATGCTGTAGTTTGTCGGTTAGTAAAGTCACCAGAAGATCACAAGCTGCTGCAAAATGATTTAGATACGAGATATGCATCTTGCAAAAATTGGCAGTTGACCATAAACAATGAAAAGTGTGAAGTCGTCCATATCAACATTAAAAGAAATCCATTAATCTTCTTTTAAACGATAAATCAGTCAAATGTAAAGGCCGTAAATTCAGCTAAATACCTAGGAATTACAATTACGAACAACGTAAATTGGTAAGTACACATCGATGATAATGCAGGGAAGGTGAACCAAAGGCTACGTTTCATTAGCAGAAAGAAAATGCAATAGTTCTACTAAAGAAACTGCCTATACTACACTTGTACGTTCTATTTTGGGGTATTACTGCCCATTGTGGAATTACCTACAAATGGGACTGACGGATGAGATAGAGAAGTTTAGAGAAGGGCAGCTCGTTTTGTATTATCGCGATTTTTATAGAGGAGAGAGTGTCACAGAAATGATGCACGAGTTGGGGTGGAAATCATTCAAAGAAAGGCGTTATTAGTTGTGCTGAGATTTATTTCATTTCTGTCATCAACTTTCTCACCTACATAGGGGGACATGATCATCTTAATAAAATAAAACAAGAGAAATCAGATCGAAAACGGAATCATTGAGATGTTCCTTTTTCCCCACGTGCTATTGGAGAATGGAACGATAGAGAAATACCCGATGCTACAAAGAAAAAGAACGTTTGATCGCACACGGAACAAACTTTCATCAAGAGAAGTAGTAACGCAAATAGCCGTGGGTCAGATTGACGTGTAAAACTACAGGTAGTGTCCGACGTGCCCCGAACTGGTCGCCATAGGGCAACAACTGCGACATACGACCGGTATCTGCGACTGTAGAAGCCATCATGATAAACGAAGTCATTTTGTTGTTCACCTGGAAGTAACTGACAAATTACACTGTACAAAACAGTCTTTACAACAGTTTCTTTATATTCTAGACTGTCATCAAAGGTGCGCGGTATGGGTGGGCCCAAAATCGAAAGAATGAACTGTGGAAAATTGGCACAAAGTTCTCTCCACAGATAAATACCGTATTTGTTTGATACCAGGTGACCGTTGACAACATGTGTAAAGTGAACTTGGCAATGTTGCACGCCAGAGACGTACCGTCTGTCGAGCACGGAAAGGTGACGGATCAGTGATGTTCTGGGCGGGTATCTGAACCCATTGTTGTGCATCAAGGGCTAGCTAAAGGTACAGTGATAACGTCCTCGATCCCACCATAAAAACATTTCATGAGCGTTTCTAAGAAGAAATCGTCTGGATGGCAACTCCATCGTGCAGGCTTCGTGAACTTCGCCGCGGTGGAGTAGCCGAGCTGTCTAAAGCGCCTCGCTGCGGAGCGCGCGGTTGCTCGCCATCAGAGGTTCGAGTCCTCCCTGGGGCATGTGTGTGTGTGTGTGTGTGTGTGTGTGTGTGTGTGTGTGTGTGTGTGTGTGTGTGTTGTCCGTAGGTTAGTTTACCTTAGTTTAAGTAGTTTGTAAGCTACGGACTGATGGCCACGCAGTTTGGTCCGATAGATTTACAAACATTTTTTCGTGAACTTCATCCATGGTTCCAGTATTGCCCAGTTGGATTGGCCTGCGTGTTTCCCCGATATGAAATCAATTGAAAATGCTAGGTATAAACTAAAAACAGCTGTCATGACCAACCCGACTCTGCGAGATTAAACAGGATTGACGTTGAGGATAAATTAGACGGGCAGCAATTAAATAAACTCGTGGGCAGCATGACACGAAGAGTGTAGGTTTGTATTCATGCAAGAGGTCATGCAACTCGTTATTGTATGAGGTAGTTACACAATGACAGTATCTCAAGAAAAGTGATTTTAAGTTTTTATTTTTACTAATTTATTTCTTACAGAAACGATTTTAAGACGTTCATGAGGTGAACAATCATTTTTCTTCAATGTATAAAAATTTAGACTCAATGCTAATAGGTTGCAAATAGGTTTTATTATAACTTTATGACTTGTTTCGGGCGCAGCCCATCATCAGATACACTTCGGCACAAGAAAGAGAAGTGTACTCAGTGGGTGTTTTCACTCTGCCCACTTCTCTTTCTTGTATGCTGAAGTGTATCTGATGACGGGCTTCGTCCGAAACCGGTCATAAAGTTATAATAAACACTATTTGCAACCTATCAACATTGAGTCTAAATTTTCTTTCTTCTTCTTCTTGTTTCGTGTAGGCCAGCTAAGGACCACTAAATTCAACTATTGCGTGGATTTGATGTTAGTCCGGGATTTACGCATCCTTCCTCTCCTGTTTTCAGAGGGCACCAGTCTTCTTTCTTGATAGTCCTAGAACCTCTTTTGTCTAAGCGTCTTCCAGAGTTTTGGTCGATCCATCAAGTTTTATTTAGTTGTTTCCAGTTCCTGTAGATCTTTCTCCACTTCCATCAACCTTGGTGAGTTGGTCTTCCTCTTTTGCCAGTAACAGAGAAGCTGCTTGGTCAACCTGACACGATGCATCATGCAGACGTGTCCATAAAATGATAGACGTCTTTTCCTAGTTACATCCGTCATTCTTTCACTGTATTTGTAGAGCTCTTGGTATATGTAATTGTCGCCTTCCTTGACTGGCCCTAGTATCTTCCTCGTTAGACCTATTTTTCTATCCCGGATTTTGAGTTCTACAAAGTCCCTTCCCATTACATATTAAACATTCTGAAGCACATAAGCCTTCAGGTCAGATGTCTGTCTGTTAGTGCTTTAGTTTAGTGTTACGATTGAGACACTTTGTATTATCAGTTTTCTAGGTTAGTTGGTATACCAGCTTTAGCCTGTTGAGTTGGCAATGCTGTGAGGACAGATTAGGTTCCAGCCATTCTCCCAAGTACTTAAACCTGTTGGTATACTTGATCGATCCCTGGTCTAGATGCAATGAACTAGGTATTTCACCTATGTGCGTGATGTACTGTTTTTTAAGTGATACATGAAGCTCAGCCTTTGACACTTGCTATCTGAAAACGTTGTTTTACTGGAGTTTCTGCTGAAACAGATAGAAGTGCTAGGTCATCGAAAAATGACAGGCAATCAACATTGAGCGCATTGCACTTATGTCCCAGATATATACCATTTGGAATTCCCTCTCGAGCGCATTATTTTGCCATTCTATTATTACCCTTTCCAGGACACAGTTAAAGAGGAAAGGAGACAGACCATCTTCCTGACATTCTCCCAGTTTGATTTCAAAACTTTCTAAGAGGGTTCCGCTTTTACTTTACTTGTGACCTGGTGTTGCTTAAAGTCTGTTGGATGAGGCTGTGGGTCTTCTTACCCAGCATTAATTCCTGCAGGATCTTCAAGAGCCGGCCGCGGTGGCTGAGGTGACTGAGGCGCTCCAGTCACGGTCTGCACGGTCACTACGGTCGGGGGGTTCGAATCCCCCCTCGGGCATGGATATTTATGCCGTCTTTAGGATAAGCTAGTTGATAAGTAGTTTGTAAGTTTAGGGACTGATGACCCCGTAGTTAAGTCCCTTAATCTATACAAACATTTGAACATTTGATCTTCAAGAGAGTAAGTCTATCAACTGGGTCATATGCCTACTTGAAGTCAACGAAGACGACGAAATACTTTTTATAGACCATTTTTACTTGTCGTAACGCTGATTTCAAGTTTTTATTTATTTATTTATTTTTTAATACAAAAGAAGTGATTTGTTGGGTTTTGTTTTCAATAAATCAGATGATGTATGACAATACAAATACCAGTCAGCATTTTATAGAATATCACACACTTTTATCGGGGTATCTTCTGGTTTCGCTACTGAGCGTTCGATGTTTGTTCTCAGCGGCGATTTAAGGAGAACACGCGGTGTGATGTTACGTCAGTCACTATCGTGCGCAGAAAGGAGCTATCCACCGAAGTGTAACCACATTCCTCACGACAGGAGCAACACGTGTTAGGCAAACAAATAATCCTTGCCTCCATGGGGCCTAATCTCATTAGTATGCATGCTTCTGGTGTGGCAACCGGGTCACGGTCATCAGCTTAATCTGCAGTAGTGGCGCTGGCGTTAATAGGATGTGTAAGCTTTTCAGAAAGTTGTAACTGATGTGATGGGTGAAAGCGGAACCTACCGACGATTTTCGAGGGTTTCTTGCGGATATCGTTTGAATGTTTCGGTATTCTGCGCTCCTCCTTAACTTACAAGGAGATCACGTGGGTATCGGATTTTAGAATTTTTTTTATATTTATGGTCATGAAGTTCAGAACTCAAAATCAGCCAAAGCCATTTGACGCAACTCTAAAAAATTGTCGAGAAAATCGACTTTAAAGTTTTGCAAGTAAAGGTAAATAACAATCATTAAATAAATTGCGGTGTCTTTTGCTGTAGCTCAGGTAGGTAGCATTCTGGCTTTACAACTGTAGGGACAGTGGTTCGATTTTTTAATTTCTTCATTGTCTTTCAAATACCTATAAAAGTTTAATCTCTAAGGTAATTTTTACGAAAAGTGCACGTATTTTTTTTATTCGTAATTTTCTATATAGTGTATAGAAGGTTGTCAAAAATGATGGTTTCAATTAAAAAACATAGCTACATCTTTTACAGTATTGGCTTGACTATCGGTTGACGACGGTGGTCTTCGATTGTTCAGTTTGTGAAGAGCTACGCCACTGCTTTTCGAAAGTTATGTCCATAGCTAGTAATGGCTCTCCAAGCAGCTAACCTACTCAATCATCATTGTATGCTATGACAAGGTTTACAGCTCGTCTGCAAACAGAGTAACAAAAACTGCCACAAAACGTGGAATTAGAGATGCAGAAATGTTTTGTACAACTGATCAGAAAACTGTCACAGTGGGATTCGAACCACAGACTTTATGGTTGAGAGGTTAGAATGCTACCAACCGGTCGGGGGTTCGAATCCCCCCTCGGGCATGGATATTGGTGCTGTCCTTAGTTGTAGGTAGTTCATAAGTAGTTTGTAAGTTTAGGGACTGATGACCCCGTAGGTAAGTCCCTTAAGCTTAACAAACATTTTTTTGCTACCGACTGAGCTACACCAACAGTACCTGCAACTGCTTTAATTATCGGTACTTACGTGTATTTTGCAAAACTTCAAAGTCGATTTTCTCGAGCATTTTTGAGAGTTGCCTCAAATGGCTTTTGCTGATTGTTATTTAAGTTCTCAATTTCACGTACCATAAATATAAAAAAATTCTAAAATCCGATACCCATGAGGTCTCCTTGTTAGTGTAAATAGTGTGGTAATCGTAAATAAAAATTTTTATAGCCTTTGGTTAATGAACAAATGGCACTGGCGTGTTTACGGCGCACTTTAAGTTTTCCTGTAATTTAATGATTTTTGAAAGTAAATCGGACGAAAATATAATACAAATATATCCAACATAATATTAAATCTATAAAAATAATAATATATAAGTAAATAATAGAAAATTAACTGTATAAATATAATAATATAATATAGAACATATTTAGATATCTAATTTTCTGTAGTAGGTGCTCAACAGAGTTGGAGAGAAGGAGTTTCTGCCGTATCCTGACTGAGAGAAGGGATAGGTCGGTGGGACACATTCTGAGACATCAAGCAATAGAATCAGAAAGAAGCGTGCAGAGTAAAAATCGTAGAGTGAGACCGAGAGACGAATACAGTAAACAGATTCAAAAGGATGTAGGTTGCCGTTCGTATTCTCAGATGAAGAGGACAGGGTAGCATGGAGAGCTGCATCAAACCAGTCTGCGGACTGAAGACCACAACAACAACAACCACATATTTTTATTGTTTTTTTGTCCGAAATATTTGCAAAAATAGGACGGAAAAGAGCCAATGTGACTTTTATTTTTATTATTTGTTTTACTTTCCGGCCTTTCTGGAGAACCTTTTCAAAGAAATTCAGTTACGACAAAAATTTGTATATTTGGAGGGCGCGTTCGGAAATAACGAAACCAATCTCAATATTCATGATTTCTATTTGTGATTGATGATATGTAATACATTTTTTATTTCTTTATAAAAAGTTATTTTCCTGCGGTATATTCATCCCTAGACGAAATATCAACTTCGGCTAGTCTTCGAACTTGCATTAAATGACGTACAACAAACGAACGTGACAGTAGAGCCATTTTGACCTGTGAACCATCTTTTAGAGTCAAAATATTATTAAAAAATCCAACAGAGTTACTCGATATTAGTTTCTGAATAACGTTTACTTGAAAATTTTTGCAATCGGACGCATAATAGCCGAGATAGGGCACAGTGCCACCCTCTAGAGGCGCCCGTTTATGCCGCCAGAGGGAGGTTCTGGTCGCCGGCGGCCAACAGATACGTCAGTACAATTTGGTGCCGATCGGTTGTACATCGCGACCTAAAAAGTGGGAACCGTTGCAACAGACGCATAGTGTCAAATCGCCGTTATTGTTGAAAATATCATTGAAACGGTGCGAGATACGGAAAAAACATAAGAGAACAAAGTTGTGGAGAATTTTCTCCTCTGCCAATTCATTCATTCAATTTTCGTATCAGGTGAACGGTTGAGGCGTTATTTCCAATTTAATTTTGGGCCGTGAGAAGACCATCGCCATTGGCCCACTACCTAATAACCTAAAGTAGGCCAAAACGTAATGGAACACTAACCACGTGAATTTGAAAGATTGGGCCTGGATAGGATTTAAATGTGATAGCAATGCAATACGGAAAAATCGGCTCGCAACTGGCTACATAAGATCTCGCCCAACTAAAATAAACTCTGGTAGGAGCATTTTTCCGGGCACAGAGGTTTACAGTGGTGTACTAAAAACTAAACTCCATCCCACACAGATCTTGAGGATACCGACTGACCGCCGTATCAGCGCTCCGCACTCCTGGCCGTTGTGTCGGTTTTCCAGACCGGAGCCGCTACTTATGCCATCAAGTAACTCACAAGGGCTGAGTGAACCGCACTTGCTAAAGTGCTCGGCATAAACAGACGGTTACCCATTCAAGTGCTTGCCAAGTTCGACAGTGCTTAACTTCGGTGATCTAATAATGAATCGAGAAAGAAGTTGAGTCACGTTGTTTGTCTATTTGAAGGCATCATTCTTCATCCGCCTGTAGGATTTTTTTTGAAACTACGGAAAATCTAATCGCCTTAGCGCAACTGAACCACCTACACAAAAGCATACACATAGACTTCCAGATCTCATTAAATTCGCGTTTATATGCAATATATTTCGACGTTAATGCTGCCTCTGTTAAAGTTTTGCATTAAAATGTTGGAAAAAAGGTACACACTCGTTTTCGAATCCGATATAACAGTGCATTTATAATGCAAAGACTTACTTCTGGGTTTATTCTAAAATTTTACCTGTTTAAATTACAGGCTTTGATCAATAATGATTTCCTTTTTATACTCCTCCATCTTTACTTTGCAACACCTTAGCTGTAAAAATTATCGTACATGCCGAAATTCTAGTTACTCAATATTAGTTCAACAAATCTAAGCAAATACAAATCCTGTTAACAACTGTACAACTCAGTGAATACTGACTCAACATTATTTCCATGGGTACTGAATACGTTCGAGAGAACCGGGTCCACATCCATATGTTGGTTTTCAGCAGTCAGCCAGAAGACTCCATACGAATTCGGGATGGTTTTTACAAAATTCTTGGGAACTTCTTTCACCTCCAGTAGTAAGTAATACGAGCAAAATTATATCTCTACAATAATGTTAGGGCCGGCCGCGGTGGCCGAGGGGACTGAGGCGCTTCAGTCACGGTCTGCACGGCCACTACGGTCGGGGGTTCGAATCCCCCCTCGGGCATGGATATTTGTGCCGTCCTTAGGATTAGCTAGTTCATAAGTAGTTTGTAAGCTTAGGGACTGATGACCCCGTAGTTAAGTCCCATAAGTGCTACAAACATTTGAACATTTTTGAATAATGTTAGGTGTTTTGGCTATACAGTCTAATCTTTCTGAATTAATTTTTGTTGTGAGTAGTTACTGAATGAGCAGATACAAGCGAGTCGTTCTCGTGTAACACTAAGCGCAAGAAATAAACACCTGAGGATTGCGGCATGTTATACAGTATGTATACCCCATGAGCAGACTGCTCTGTAGTAGTTCGTAGGGCTGTACACTTGGAGCTACCTGGTGGTACACGATATTGTTAATTTTCAACATTCAATGGAGGGTTAAGACGCAACAGAATGGACCACTCCGTTCTGAGTACTACTTACAGGATGGCGATAGGGCACTTCAGCTATTATTTCATTCCTTACTTGCTGAACTTGACGACTGATGAGTGAAACCCCTGAAGTTTCCGATTAACTTTCCTTGCTTTCGACCCTGGAACAACGTTCTGAGACCAGTGCCACGCTGCCCACGGCCCCCAACTGGACCACGCCCCGTTGGTTGAGAAACTCTCCGTAGGGAATTTGGAGAGCTCTATAGGTCTCTAAGCTTCGAGTTTTGCAACAGATCTTTTTCTTTATTAACGCGACTGCTTACAGATTCAATTTTCTAGGTAGTAGAATGGAAATCAGTAGTTCCTGGCTGCTGACGAACAATCTCCTACAGCAGTAAGTAGGTGCAGGTTAACATACTTCGTCTGTCCAAATTTCCGCAAGGCCTTGGACACTATAGTTCGCGTCGACGACTAAGAAAGGTACCAGAAGATATGTGACTGGTTTGATGAAACTGTACGTTTTTTTTAACAGAATGAGGTATGTAATTACTTTACACTCGTTCGTTACATGAACGAAATCGGAAGCTAATCTCTATTATTCGTACGAGGGATCACCAGCTAGGCGCTGAACTCTGTCGTTAGGAATAGATACCGCAGAGTTTTAGTTAGTAGCACCAGGGATCACGACAATGTTATCGATTGCCGTCGCATCCTCCTGGATTCGCGTCGGAGGCCGCGTACGTACGAACACTTTCACGTGCATCTACTATGATTGGCAGAACTGTAGTTAAATAGCCGGTAAATTCGGCCTGTGAGAAGGAGTACTTCATTTCATCGGAGAGTACATCTACTCAGCATAGAGTGCATGGATTCGCTGAACCATCGTGTTCCGCAGTGTCTAAAGACGTCTCGCTACAGAGATGAAGTCGCTATTTTTCGTCTGGGCACTCAGAAATACTGCCGATATAAGCTTTTATTTCAATTTGATGGTACTTCTGTGCACCACCAGAATCCGCTCGGTTAGCCGAGTGGTCTAACGCACCGCTTTCGGAGGCGGGGAGGCGTACCGGCCCCGGTTCGAATCCGTCCGGCGGACTAACGACAGGGGTCGGAGTATCGGCCGGCATGGATGTGGTTTTTTAGGCGGTTTTCCACATCCCCCTAGGTGAATATCGGGCTGGCCACCAAGTCTCGCCTCAGTTACACGATTCGCAAACATTTCGTAACACTTTACACTTTCACACACATTACACTTCTACGCAGTCATTTGGGGTACACATATCCTCCCGGGGAGCATGGGATGGCTATAGGAAGGGCGTCCGACCACCCCATAAATATTAACGCGCCAAATCCTAATTAACAAAGCCGACCCTGCATGTGCGGAAACATGGATAATAGAGAAAGAGAACATCTGTGCAACACCAGATTAGACTTAGATGCTATGCATATGTAATAGGTACCGGTACTACGCCGAAAACATTCATTCCATTGTCGTACTGTAATAATAGTTAAATGTGATGATAACCTCAATCGTCAGCTGTTGATCTGTAATATCGGCAGTCTTCCGTCTCCGCACAGCGACACACATGGCTACAGTGCTTGCGAGCATCCCTGGTACACGTACTCTGTGAATCCCTCGTTTCAGAAAGCCTGGATCTTTAAACGTGTTCTTATTGTAACTGTACCCTGCATACGTGAGTTTCATTAAAATGGAAGAGGATGCAATTTGATCTTTAATTGTTTTCACTGTTTTGAGGACAAACTTTAAATATGATTGAATTGTTGTGTCTTTATCTTGCATGTGGCGAAACTGAGCTGCATAACAATTTCAAATTATTCCTAGCTTTCTAATTGATATTGTAGTAACCTGTGTAGAAATAAAATATAATTACTGGCAACAAGGCTTGTAGAAATATAATATAATTACTGACAACTAGAACCAAAAAGTTGTTCTCACATGGTTTCCATCAGATCCAGCTCAGTTACCAAAGAAAATTGAGTCAGCTCACAGTCCTACAGTAGGCAGGTTGCGCACAGAGCGGATAAGAAAAAATAGAAGGAGTCTCCAACCCATATCAACAGCATAAAAATGGAGTGAGTTTTCATTAATGTCTTTCTAAAACAAATAACTCGCTCAAATATGAGTGTGATATCTCGCACAGAAGGCAAAAGAGTTCTTATCTGCTGGTCAGAATTGAAAACAATAAAAAGCGCACATAAACCATCTCCACTGCACATGCACGGCTCCACTGCAGAATAGAACGTCTCGATTTATCCACGGCGAAAATTTAATTACTAGCATCGCCCATTTGCCGCTATGTGGTCGGCCATCTACTCGAGACTTGTACAAGTTGTGTCGGAAGGGTTATCTGAAGTACTCACTACTCTACTCGGTTTAAGTGACGCGATAAGAGCAGTGTCGTTCGCTTTACGATCAGATATGTCGCAAAAAAATATCCGTTGTGATAATACAACTGATGGAAGACTCGTAGTTTTTTGCACTGTAATGATGTACCGCAGAGGCAAAGAAAAATTTATAGGATTGCGTATTCAAACACAGAGATATGTAAATATACAAAGGACGGCGCTGCGGTCTGCAGCGCATCTGTAAGACCACAGCTGAGCGGTGTAATCTAGCTTGCGTCCTTGGAAGAACTCCACACTGCAAGCTGGGTAACGCTAAATGAGCTAGAGCGTCAGCTGGCGCTAGACTTTTCTCCAGAGAATCTCATGGCCTCGCGCACATGGAAGCAAGCCTGTCAGATAATGGCTCCTGCAGGAGCTGCATGACAAGAAATATCGGACCTAGTCACCGAATTTGCCAACTAAATATTGAAGGACTAAGCAGATTCAAATGCGAAACTCTGTCTCGAATTCTCCGTGAGGGGAACGTTAATGTCGTTGCCATGCAAGAGAATCGTGTAACTAGTGTGGACGATCTTAGGGCAAGAGGCAGAATACCAGGATATGAGATACTTGGTGCAACGTACCATAATTCACACGGCTGTGCTACTTATATCCGCAGCAACATAGAAAATGCCCAATTATTGCACTCTGCCATTGACACTGGAATCCATACTGTCACTATAAAAGTGGAAGAAGTTTCAATAAGTAATTTACAAACCTCCACTCGTCCAGTGGCCTCCAGAGGGACTAACCACACTTTCCCATCCAGCTCTGTACCTGGGAGATGTCAATAGAGCCGCGCGGTAGCAGCCGAGCGGGCTGGAGCGCCACGTTACGGATCGCGCGGCCTCCCGTGTCAGAGTTTCGAATGCTCCCTCGGGCATGGATGTGTGTGTTGTCCTTATGTCCTTATGTTACTTAGTTTAAGTAGTTTGCAAGACTAGGGACTGATGACCAACGTAGTTTGGTCCCACAGGATTACATACAATAGTCACCATACAATGTGAAAATACAACATCGCCGCGGCGGAGCGGCCGAGCGCATTGAGGCGCTATGCTACGATGCGCGATGCCGTTACCCGTCGGGGATTCGAATCCCCCCCTCAGGCATCGATGTTTGTGCCGTCTTTAGTATAAGCTAGTTCATAAATAGTTTGTAAGTTATGGGACTGATGACCCAGCAGTTATGTCCCATAAGCTTAACAAACATTTGAACATTTTGAACATTTGAAATACAACATCAGTGACCAGAATGGCGTTGCACTCACAGACTGGATGGAGGAAAACAGCTTGTCTCATATTCGATCCAAAGGATAAGGGAACTTTCAGATCAGCAGCATGGGGTAGAGACTCCAATCCAGATCTATGTTTCTCAGCCCAGAATCACAGTGGCCAACCAGTAAGCAAAACCAGAACGGTCCTAGCAGATTTCCCACGCAGTCAACATCGTCCAGTCATATATGAAATAGGTATACAAATCCCTGTGATCCGATCTGTACCAAGACTTAGATGGAATTTCCAAAAGACAAACTGGGAACTGTTCTCCCAAGAATTTGACATTTTGGATCCCACCAACAACTAAAATTACGACAGATTCGTAGGTGCAGTGATTGAAACAACAAAAAAAGTGTATCCCGCGCGGGTGCCGCAAAGAATACATTCCAGGCTGGATCAACGATTGTGAGAAACTTTTTAAAATATACGTAAAACATGGTGAGACGGACGGAGCCGATAAACTGCTACAGAGACTGGAGGAGGTTCGAAGAAATAGATATATTAAGACAACTGCTGAAATGGATTTTAGGAAGTGAAGCAGAAACGCTTGGAGTTTACTGAAGAAATTGGGGGGATGTAAACCACCAATCAAAGTAGCTCGTACAGTTCTACGAGACCAGATAGCAAGTCGAATTGTATCACTTTCTAGAGCACAACGTGACAAACACCACACACACAAAGTAAACAGGGACTACAGAAACACACAGGGAACGACACCTCAGGAAACTGAATACTCTCGGAGCTTCACCATTGAAGAACTAGAAGAGGCTCTTAGTGAAGTTAAAACTGGTAAGGCGCCTGGCTATGATGGAATACACCCTAAATTTCTGACTCGATGTGGGAAGCCCTATCGCTCTTCTCAGTTGTTGCTACAAACTTCTGGAAAGGGTACTCCTCAACAGGCTGAGTCTACGAGTCCCGCCAGAACAGCCAGGTTTCAGACCCAATAGGAGCTGCACAGACCAGGTTCTAAGTGTAACCACTTATAATGAAGCAGATTTTCAAAAACAAAAAAAGACTGAGTTAGCTTTCATAGACCTAAGAGATGCCTATGACACTGTATGGAAGGAAGGACTTCTACACAAGTTGATAAAAGTAATCCCCTGTCGTATGAAACTGAGATGTATCAACACCATACTTACAGGTGATACAGGATAATGACATAAGCAAACAGAGGAAACGGTATAATGGACTGCCTCAAGGATCAATGTTAGCACCGATGCTCTTCACATCTCTGACCTGTCTGAAACCATTTCAAGGAAGTTCAGCTATGCAGATGATACGGCTCTAGCTATCCAAAGCAAGCTGAGAACATCTTCACAACTGACCTAAACAAAATGCATGAGTATTTTACCAAATGGAGGCTAATACCAAATTCTACCAAGACTGAGGTCAGCTGTTTTCATTTGAACAACAGAACAGCTGAAGGTCCATATGAATAACAGTCAACTGCGATATCAGCCACATCCAAAGTACCTGAGGGTTACTGTAGATATGACCTTATCCTTTAAAATGAATTTGGAAAATGTATCCAATAAAATAAACTCATGGAAGCTCATTCAGAGGCTCTGCAGCACTAACTGGGGAGCATCAGCAGACACACTAAGAACTTCTGCACTCACCGAAGTGTACTCTGGAGCTGGGTGCTGTGCACCAGTATGGTCAAACAGAAGACATGTAAAGAAGGTGGACACTCAGCTCAAAGCTGCTATGAGAACCATAACTGGGTGCATAAAGACCACCCAACGCTATTGGCTTCCAACACCTTGTCATATAGTTCCACCCTTCCCACGAAGACAGGAATCTCTGCTTAAGGAATATATAAAAATAATGAATAACCCCCCTACTTCCTATCAATGAACTTTGGAAAGAACACGACTCCGCTCTAGAACCTCCCCCCCCCCTTCTTAGTCTGGCCCAGCAGGTCAGCTGCCAACTTCAGAGTGGATATTAAATGGCACGAGACGTTTGACTGATAGTGCCTCCACTGGCAAACGTGAACTGATCTGTCCATCAAAGAAATCTAAGGGCTTTGAACTTCCACGACAGTTATGCAAAACCCTGAACAGAACTGGACACGGGCTATGTGTACACAACCTACACAAGTGGGGAAAGCTTCCCAGCCCTAGCTGTGACTGTGGGGCACCAAACCAAACAATACAGCACATCGCCCAGGACTGTGAGTTAAGAGCCTACCAGGGCAGTCAGGTTGACTTCTTCAACGCCTCACCGTCCTGCCTTGCATCATGGATCGCCAGTCTGGACGTCAGAATTTGAAGAGTAGTGAAACACATAATATCTGCTGTGATGTTACTTTTTACTGTGTTTATGCATAATATTTTATTTGAAAATGTATCCTTCACTTATGTATTTTATAGAATCTTTACATATAATTTCATAACGTAAATCATATACGCTAAATAAATAAATAAATAAATAATAAATACCACAGTTGTCTGGGGCAGGCGCCAGTTACTGCTCGCACAATGGCAGGTTATCACGATTTAAATGACTTCGAATGTGGTGGTGTAGTCAGCACACGAGAGAACGATACAGCCTTCCCGAGGTAGCAATGAGGTGGGGAATGCTCCGTGAATATCGGGAATGCGGTAAAACATCAAATCGCCGACACCGCTGTGACCATAAACGGATCCTCCAAGAACGGGGGCACCGACGACTGAATCGTTGAACGTGACAGAATTCCGTAAATTGCTGCGGATTTCAATGATGGACGATTAACAAGTGTCAGCGTGCGAACCATTCTACGAAACGATATGGGCTTTCGGAGCCGAGGCCTACTTGTTTACGCTTGCTGATTGCATGACACAAAGCTTTATGTCTCACCTGAGCCCGTCAACATCGACATTGATGACTGGAAGCATGATAACTGGTTTGCCAAGTCTCGTTTTCGATTTTATCGAGTGGAAGGACGTGTACGTATGGAGATAACATCATGAATTCATGGACACTGCATGTCAGCAGAAGACTGTTCAAACTGGTTGACGCTCTGTAATGGTGTGGGACAGCGTATGTAGTTGTCATTATAGTCGACATGATCGATTGGAGAGTGTCCGTAACTGCACTATGTTATTTTAAATGTGTTTATTTCCATCAACAGTTGCAATATAATTGTTTAATAACATGTTTCGATCACTTGGATCATCTTCAGTACCAATTAGTACTCAGCCAGACGAGTTGCGGACGCAACTATAAGATCTGAAGATGATCCAAGTGATCGAAACATGTTATTAAACAATTATATTGCAACTGTTGACAGAAATAAACACATTAAAAAAGTATGCAGTTGTAGTGATATGGGACCCCTGCATACGACTGTGACAGGTGATACGTACGTACGCACCATATCTGATCACCTGCATCCATTCACGTCCATTGTGCATTCCAACGGACAATTCCAGCAGGACAATGCGACACCCCAAAGGTACAGAATTGGTAAAGAATGACTCCAGAAAAACTTTTCTGAGTTTAAGCCCCTCCGATGGCCCCTAAACTCCCCGGACATGAATATTATTGAGCATATCTGGAATGCGTTCCAATGTTCTGTTCAGAAGAGATCTCCACCCCTACGTACTCTAACAGATTAATGGACAGCCCTGCAAGATACATGGTGTCAGTTTCCTCCATCAAAACTACAGATATTAGTCGAGTCCATGCCTCATAGTGGTGCGTGCTCGGGGGCGCTACACTGTATTAGGCAGTAGATAAGGGAGAAAGTATCTGCAGAGGAGAAAAGTCCCAACACCTTATCTCTCTTATGTTATTTCCAAACTCGCACCATTTCAGAGATATTTGAAAAAAAAAAAAAAAAAAAAAAAAAAAAAAAAAAAAAAAAAAAAACGTTTTGACACTATCACTTGATTTTAGGTCAACCAGTCCAGGCAAAGAAAATAAATTTCAAAAAGAGGACAACTATTACGATAATATTTTAACGGAAAAAGATAATGTAGGAGATTTATTAAAATAATAGTTGAAATTGGTAAAAGTTTTAAAAAAAATTGTATGTCTGTCAAAGCTAAACTCAAATATCAAATAATTTTGGCTGTTTTTTTATATTTTTTAAATATTGTCAGAGAGAATATTATGCGTTGAGTTCATAGATCACAATAGTAGGGCCGTAATCGTATCGTCCATAATTTTTTATCATTCATATTTTTATAAAACTACAGGAAGACCTAGAGTGGGCCGTAAAACACGCCAATGTGATTTTTTTTCCAACGGGCATTTTTAAATTGCATTTGTTTCGTTGTAGGCGACCCTGAGTTATCTTCTTTGCATTGTCGAGTTATTACTTTGCATAGTTTTTCGGTTCACTTATTATCGCCATAACTTTCACAAAGGCTAGGAAGGTCATTTGCACCATACTGATGATAAATCTTTTCGCTATCAGCAACATAAAAATTTTCACAGGCTATTGAAGTCTTACACCTGTGCGGTGCTATTGTACAGCGTCTAATGTATCAGCTATATGGAGCTAACAAACCCATTATTTGGAATCAACTGAACGAGATATACATTAATTTTAATTAAGCATTTTGTGCTTGTGTTTTGACGGTTTTTACATAATTTTCTTCCTATCTGCACTACATAAGCCTAATAAAAGAATTTAGTGATATTTTAGATACAAGTATACAGATTTGTGGACATATTTTTTGATAAAGGACTTTCTAAATTCGTGTAATATTTTGCTGTATGGCGAGAGTGAGCAGAGAATTTTTATTTCATCTACATCTACATGGATACTCTGCAAGACACACTGATGTGCATAGCAGAGGGTTTATCCAACCACTTTCATGATACTTCTCTATAGTTCCATTCTCTAATAGCTCGTGGGAAAAAGGAATACCTAAATCTTTTTGTTTTCGATCTGATTTCTCTTTGTTTATTACGATGATCATGTCTCCCCATGTAGGTGGGTGCTAATAATATATGCTCCCATTTTGAAGAGAATGTTGGTGAAAGAAATTTTGCAAATGGATCTCGCCGCAACAAATATCGCCTTTCTTTTAATGATTTCCACCTCAACTCCTGCATCATTTCCGTGACGCTCTGTGTCCTATACCGCGATAATACAAAACGAGCTGCCCTTCTCTGAATTTTCTCTAAGTCGTTCGTCAGTTCCATCTGGTGTGGATTCCACAATTCGCAGCAGTACTCCAAAATAGGATGCACATGTGTTGTAGGCAGTAAAGTAGTAGAACTGTTGCATCTTCTAAGTGTTATTCCAATGAAACGTAGTCTTTCGTTCGCCTTCCCCACAGTATTTTCTGTGTTCCTTCCAATTTAATTTGTTCGTAATTGTTACTCCTAGGTATTTAGTAGAATTGACGGTAATTTCCTAGGAGCCGTTTAAATTGAATAAAACAGCAGTGCAATCGATTTATATCGGACGTTCGACTCCCGTTCCGCTAGAAGTGACGGGAAACTAAGATGGCGGAACAGCATATCTGTGTAGCTAATACCGATTTGATTCTTGACGTGATAATTCTATGAAATTTCTTGGCCAATAAAAATTACAACCAGATCGTGAATCGGAAAAGTACACGAGATCCAGTGACTATAGACGTGTAACTGTTTTACGCAATATTAATTGACCGCATTCACTTAATAAACAACGTGTATTCGTTGTCGATGAAAATATACTTTTGAGACAAATTCAAATGTTCAAATGTTTGTTAAGCTTAAGGGACTTATCCAAGTATATATTTCGCAAATCACGCAATTTCCCGACGCCTGCTGCTCCTGTAAGATGGACGAACGATCTTCAACACATTAAAATTTGTGCCGGACCGGGACTCTAACCCGGGTCTGCCGCTTTTCGCGATTTTCGTGATTTTCGAAGTATATACATGGATATATTTATCTCTGCTGCGGATCACTGCCATTGTCTGTTCCCTTGGAACAAACATAATAATAAACATTAAAGGACGTAACTGCGGGGTCATCAGTCCCTAAACTTACAAACTACTTATGAACTACCTTATACTAAAGACGACACAAACATCCATGCCCGAGGGGGGATTCGAACGCCCGACCGTAGACCTTTGAGACAAAGTTATGTAATTACATCAAACTATTGGTATCGAACAAATAAATGTCATGAAATTATTTTGTCAAGTAGGCTCAAACACAGATATCGTGTATGTTGTTTTTACACGATATCTGTGGTTGAGCCTACTTGACAAAATAATGAAGTAATGCAACCACGACCTCAAATACATTATGGACATAATTAAGTGAATGTTATGATTTTTACGAATATGTCACGATCCCAAAAGATGTGGTTAGGCAGGAACAAGAGTACAGATTGTTCATTCACAAGTTAATCTGTACTCTTAGGTTCCTGTCGAACTACATCATTCGATATGATATATTCGTGAAAATAATATCATACGCTTTTTCACTCGCAACAATTTAAGCTGCACTCTTAGGTTCCTGCCTAACCACATCCTTTTGTTCGTAATTTTGTATTTTATTTAAGTAAGAAGTTCCAAGTTCCCCTTGAAGATTTTGTGAGAACTAAGGACTTTTTAAGCTGCCTTTGCCGCGGTGGAGTAGTCGAGCGGTCTAAAGCGCCTCGCTGCGGAGCGCGCGGTTGCTCGCCGTGGAGGTTCGAGTCCTCCCTGGGGCATGGGTGTGTGTGTGTGTGTTGTCCTTAGGTTAGTTTACCTAGGTTTAAGTAGTTTGTAAGCTACGGACTGATGACCACGCAGTTTGGCCCGATAGATTTACAAACGTTTGAACATTTGATTAAGCTGTCTCAGCGCACCCTTGGTGTACCAGCGTGGGAAGACACGCCGTACCAAGGCGGAGAGCGTGACTAGGGATAGACAGTAACTCCGGTCTGAGATTGGCGCCCCATTGCGTGCGTCCCCATTTCAGGGGCACGTCCATCAGCTCTGGACGGACGGAGCGAAGATCCAGAGGGGCAGGTTAATGAGGGAGGTGCTTCCAGACTGGATGGCGAAAGCCTCCCAGCGTCACGAAGAGGGAAAGGTCGCCGCCGCAGCCCTTATCGGCAGCGACGATGCGCCGTCGTTGGGCAACTCCTGGGTAATCCACCTGCCGCGTGCCAGCGGTCGTCCGGACTTCCAGGCCTGGTGCCCCCGGGCTGCGTGAATGCGCGTTTGTTTCAACAGAGCCGCGTAGTTTGGAAAGTTCAAACGACGTCACAAGGCGTATCCGTTATACCTGCCTCTGCCCTTAAAGAACTTGCGGCTGAATTCGAGGTAATTCGATGAACGTGAAGCTGAGTACTATGAGAAAATATCAAGAGCGTTAATATAAGGTCCAGTGCACATCTTGACTGTGTGATGCGTCATGTCGTCACGGTCGTCTTGCCTCACAGATATTTTGTGCTAGTATCCGCATTCTATCAATATAATGGACTGCCGCGGTGAATGGCAAACGCACTAAGGCGCCTTGTGCAGGCCGCGGTGGCCGAGAGGACTGAGGCGCCTCAGTCACGGTCTGCACGGCCACTACGGTCGGGGGTTCGAATCCCCCCTAGGGCATGGATATTTGTGCCGTCCTTAGTCTTAGTTAGTTCATAAGTAGTTTGTAAGTTCAGGGACTGATGACCCCGTAGTTAAGTCCCATAGACTATACAAACATCTGAAGGCGCCTTGCTGTCGTCGAAGGTTCGTATCCTTCCACGGGCATGGGTGTGTATGTTGTCCTTGGGTTACTTTAAGTTATTTTAAGCAGTTTGTAAGCCTAGGCACTAATGACCAAAAAAGTTAAGTCACACAGATTTACAAACATGTAAGCGAGTGGTCTAACGTAACGGTGTCGCTGTGTTTTCGAAACAGAAACAACGGAGTTGGATCAAGATTGAATATACCAGAAGTCGTACTGCACGACAGCGTCATCAAGATCTTCAAGAGGCCTGAGGAGAATCGGCATTGTCGTACAGAACAGTGGCACGTTTGGTAAAATCCTTCTAACGCATTACGTTCCTCCACGCCAGACCGTCAATACACAGTTCATTTTTTGAGCATCACCTACGACCAGCTTCGCGAAAGAAGCGGCAACACTTTCTGCGCAACCCACCCATCATTTTCCACGACAATTTGCGGGCGCATGCTGGACAGAACAGGCTCTGCTAATGGTGTACTACGCCTTCCACATCGCTGGCGACGGGTTCTACACAACGCTGGTGACTACTTTGAAGGACAGTAACAGGTGCAAACATGTAACGCTTTTGTATCGGTTGTGATTGAATAGTTGTCACTACTTAAGTTCCGATCTTCGTATACAAATATTTGTCGTACCGGTGAAAAACACCGAAATCGCTTCAGCCGGTGAGTGCAGCCTCACACTGTCTCTCTCAGATTTATGGAAACTGCTATGAGAGATTCATAAATGGTGAAACGGCGATTATGTCGCTCAACTTTCTGTATTTTAGCAACAAGTTCATCATTCACAACGGACTGTCGGCCACTTCGTTTTTCATGATGGACGTCATTAGTGCTTTCGTCACGGAATACACGACAGCAACGTCGAACAACTCCGTCACTCATAATGTTCCCCTATAATTCTGTAAGTAATCTGACGATGAATAGCCGCTGGTGTCATTTGTTTTCCCGAAGCAAATGGTATTACTCCACATACCTCATACTAGGAAAGATCCTCTATCGCAGCACACATTTTACTGTATACATCATAATTATATTGCCGCGAGAGAATGAACAAAACAAAGCGAATCCAGCGCCTCTCAATCGAGTGACGTATTTTACTAAATTACGGCATCGCCACAGTAAAGGATAGAAATATAGCCTCTTTTCTTGAAACTGTAAAAACTTAGTCTTTCTGTGATTTAGCATCCATTTATTTTCTAGAAGATGTGTACTTATTAACTTAACAGCAATATTTGATACTGCATCAATATTTCCGACAACATCGTTCTCGACCAAGCTAGTGTCATCAGCAAACAGATCGAACTACCTGTTATCCTTGAAGGCATATCATTTATTTAATGAGAAACAACAGTGGCTCCAGAACAAAATCCTGGGGCACCCCCACGTAACTGTGCCCCACAGCTATTTTCAACACTGCAGAGGAAAACCTTCTGCTGTCTGTTATTAAAGCAAGAAGCGAACCAATTTTGAGTTACTCCTATAATCTTCCAACTTATGCAACAATATCTTGTGATCACCACAATCAAACGCTTTTGTTAAATGAAAGAATACGCTCAACGTTCACAGTTTTTTTATTTAATCCGTCAATGCCTTACAGAGAATAGAGGATACAGAAAGTTTGGAAGATGATTAAAAATATGTTTAAGTTTGTTAGTACTTAGTAGTATGTAAGTGATCTCATTATCGAACGATGGATGGACCCAATCTTGGTAAATTGCGCTTCGTTTTAAGTGAAAGCTAGATTTTCATATCACATCTTCCTCCTGAACTATACGTCGTGCAGTCACAAAATTCCGCAGATATATTCCTTGGTATATAAGGATACTGTCTACAGAATGTCTTGCGAATAGAGGTACTAATGAAAAAGTAATAAATTAAAACTTCATGCTCGATACTGCAGTCGTATACATGAACAGAAAATGTAATAAGAAATAAACTTTTTCCTTTCGTCCTTTAGAAGACGGGCTGGGTGGGGGTGGTGTGAGGGGGAGACATTCAACGAGAAGCAGTATCGCATACGTTTGGAGCCGCGGTGGTATGGCCGAGCGCTCTGTGGTACCTTGCTGCGGGGTGCGCGTCTGCTTTCCGTCGGAGGTTCGACTCCTCCCTCGGGCATTGGTATGTGTCAGTTGTCCTCAGGTCAGTTTAAGTTTGTTTAGGTAGTTTGTAAGGCTAGGGACTGATAACGTCAGTAGTTAAGTCCCACAGATTGACCAACATTTGATTTTGAAAGGTTTGGAATTATGTGTAAAGAGTGAATGAAGTCGATAAGTATTCTCGTTATCACATACTGGATGGCTGAAGCCTGGATAATTTGCACGCCTAGAGACATACTGATTTATACCTCTTAATGAGATGGTTACCAACTCTCCGCTTTCACAAGGTACAAATGGGCGGAGCATTGGCAGGGCTGTCATTTGTACTTTGGTGATTCATGTCAAAAATGTTTCCGACGTGATTGTGGCCGCAGACTTTGAACGTTGGATGGTAGTTGGAGCTAGACGAACGGAGCATTCCATATCGAAAAGCAGTATGTCATATATCGATTATTACTGTCGAAATTACTGAGAGGCCTTGTGAAGCCAAAGGGACGCACTCAAAGCTGATAAATTATCGCAGATAACAGGCTAAAACGGACACAGACAACTTACAGGATGTAAGCAGTAAGGAAATCTGCTTGTGAACTGAAGATGCCCTCAGCCACCGTCTCAGGGTAGAGGGTTTCCTTTTGGAGGATAAGCCCATAACTTCATACAGCGTCTAGAAGATGCTGTAAGATGTTACATTATTACTTGGCTGCCAACAGGCAGGAAAGTTGATACCAGTTCCTGGGAACAGCAACGTCAGTGGATTCACGAGGATAAAGTGAGAGGGTAAACGAGGAAAACTGCTGGTTAGTAGTCCCCCCCTCCCCACTGGAGAGGGCCTAAGTCGTGCCCAACTGACCATACTGGTAGCATCGTGACGTTTTCTTTTAGATGAACAATGTTGCTACCAAGTATGGAGTTTGTTAGTTAAAAACCAAGTCACTTCCCCACCCAAGGAATGGCAGAGGAGACAGGGCTGAAACGTGGTTCGTTAGAGGACTCGGGGAGGTGGCAAGCCACAAGTTAGAGTGGTTGAACATAGCAGTGGCCAATAGGAATTTTTTAGGTTCCAGAAAGTGGGGAAAAATAATGCGCCCACACTAGCCTTCAAAACCTCCTGTTTTTTTCCATCGAGCAGAAAGTTCTCAGTCAGACGAATTGGACGCGGGATCCGTGTCGTTCGCCACCAGCCTCAGGTAAGCTCCGCGACAGTCTGTTTCTCGCAGGGAGCGCGTCTTTCATGGAATGGTGCTAGGTAGGGTAGCTGTATCAGGCTCTTCCCTAGGGAACCTAGACTCTGACTTCTGTTATGGCAACAGATGTAGTCTTTTGCTTTTCGAAATGATTAGCCTCAGCGTAGCAGTATTAGTAGATGGGACGCAATAAATATATATTTGCATTTACCTATGAGTTCCCAAAGTCTCCGAAACAAATATCCAGACGAGTCCGAAAATCTGCATCTCTCGTTGACGCTTATAACTTTTCTTTCCGCATTCATTCCTTTCCACTCGTGACTTGCAGACTGACCTACAATTCCCCTTTCTCTGCCCAACGTTAGGACACGACAGGTTAGGTTAGGTTAGGAGATCGACAGTTTCAAGAGTATGCAGTTAATGATCGCGGTTGAATGGCCGAGCGCTCTAACACGCCTTGTTGCGGAGCGCGCGGTGGCTCCACGTCGAAGGTTCGAGTCCTCCCTCGGCCGTGTGTGTGTGTGCGTGTGTTTTGTCCATTTGAACTGAGGTATTTGTATAGAGTTGTCATTGCTAACAGCCAAGCAACACCCCGTGAAACAACCGCAGACGTCAAGGTGGCAACGTATCAGTAAGGACAATTAGACGTAATTGGGCTATGGGAGGAGACGGTCCATTCGAGTGCCTTTGCTAACAGCACTTTATCGTCTGCAGCGTCTTTTCTGGCCCCGTGATCATATTGGTTTTTTGCTTAGCTAGCGTGCAACCAATGCACTGAGTCTTCAAAGCTGTGAGACTTTTGTTTATTTGGACGTGGGGTAAAAAGAGGTGGCTGGCACTAGAGTCTTTCTACTAGGCCAGAGTTTAGCTGACGATGAGAATTCTTTCACAGTCTCCCCCCCCCCCCCCAACCCCAGCAGGCCGTCCCGGATCCGCCCCTGACTGATGGTAGGGTTCGAGTGTGGCGCAGAGCCCACGAAGTCGTGGACCGAATTGTGAACCGTGTAAGCAGGTTCATCATGGTGAGGGCTCTTCCTAGGTGGAATGGCTGGGTCCTCTGGCGCATTTAAACAGATGGTTGATTAGAAATGGTTACTTTCGGCTACTTTAAGACCATTTGCAGCAATTCAAGGGTTTCCTGTCCCCAACAACGATGGATTTTATTATGGGTGACAATGCACCAAGTCACTGAGCCACAGTTATTCGCAATAAGTTTGAAGAACGTTGTGGACAGTTCCAGGGAATGATTTGGCTTCACAGATCGACCGACATTAAAAATATATGGGACATAAACTTCTAGTTAATGGCTTATCGCACAGAATAGTCAATGAGGCGAGTTCTGTGAAAAATGGATTGATCACAACAAAGACCAAAGGGGTAAATTCCTAAATTAATTTTTTAAGTGATTCTCTGTTCCAAAGTTAGAGAGGCATGACGTGTAGTATCAGAACGAGGAAACTGCGTAATTGTATCGATGCGCATTTGCGTTCATACTGAGAAAATGAGAAGTTTAGGCGTTATGTGGTTACCTCCTCTAAAATGTAGATTGTTTTAGTAAGTAACAAAACGTAATAACGGGGGTCTGTATCGAGAAATAATTGCGCCGTTAAATGCAGACATTATAGCTGAAGTCAGCGGTACGAGTAAAGACTGATTACATACCGCATAATTATCCCTGCAGTAAAGAACAAAGTTCGCTGTGCAAGTAAAACCCAAGTTCACTGGAAGAAGGAATTTAAAACGCTAGAAAAGTCGTATAATGGTCTGGAAAGCATCGTGAATAGTTACAGGTTAATTAACTATTGTTCTGTGCCATATCATATAATCGCACCTTACGAATAAAAGAAAGGTCTTACAGGACTATCTCGCAACACACGAACGCTATTTCAAATTACGACTTCTTTTGTGACTAAACGTCCTTGTATACAATAAAATTTTAATACCACCAGTTAATACAGAAAGTGGCAAATAAGTGTTTAAGTGTTTAACAACACATCAGAACAAGCCCGCCGTATACGATCAGCCACATTCGTAGAACTTTTTCCAAGAAGTGGTTCACAATAGAATTCATTTTTCAGTACAAAAGATTTCGGCACTTTCGAGATAATTAAGATTACCTGACATTGTCGGTATTGGAGGCGATCTGATAAATCTTTTAGTCTTCGAAATGAAATGCCATGATCGCACATTAATAATTTATTCAATGACGACCGGTTTCGGTGAACTGTGTCACCATCATCTGGTCACACATACACACACAAACACACACACACACACACACACACACACACACACACACACACACACACACACACAACGGGATAACGACGGGGATCTGGTATGCTGGCTAGCCTAGATGTGATTTTTGGACGGTTCTTCTTACTGGACTAGATGAATACTGGTCTGGCACCAGAGCCTGATGCCTAAAATGTTAGGTGCCGGAATGCACCTCTAGAACCATCTACTTTCCCTCCCTCCTCCTCCCACCCTGCAGAAAAGTAAAAATTAGAAAAAAAATCGATTTTCTGCTCGTTACTTTACTACAAAACTCGGTAGTCTTCGTGACTAGGAAGTCATATATATAACTGCTGCATGCTTCAACGTTCAGACACTTGGATTGTACCTGCTTAGTGGCGTGTTTCTAGTAACAATTAACAAAGTATTTATTACTCGAATATGATGAAGATATACCTGTCCCAACGGGATCACATACAAGAATTAGGAAAAATAAACTACAATGCGATATGAGACACGGAATTTAAATGTCATTTGTCTTTTACTCATTCAGTTGTATCACAAATGTGTCAATTATGTTCGTAATCATTACTATAAACAAGCAACATATATGAAAATACAAACACACACACAAACGCACGCACACACACATACACACACACACACACAAACAGGGCGCGCGCCCATCGCCACACGCTGGAAACTCATTGTCACGAGTAGTAGTGTCAGCACGTCGGCAAATAAAGGTACGTCGCTATTTAATACACATGTGCTATTTTTAATCTCCGTTGCCTACAGCGAATTCAAAAAATATTACCTAGAAGGAACCGGAAAGTCAATTTCTACTCCAATGAAGCCCTGACTGGCAACCAAGTCCCCCTTCAGTTGCACGATTCGCATACGTTTATTAAACTTTCGCATAATTCCAGATGGACAAAACTACTTCACATTTCGGGGAGTGACGAATTAACGACAGGTAGAGCGCGCGGCTGTCCTTGAAATTAATGATGCCAGTTGCATATTATTCATGTCGATACGCGTATTTGCGAGAAAAAGGCGAAAAGAAAACGAATGATACATACAGTTAAAGAAGCGCTTCGATGAAGCGAAAATTAATGATGAGCAACTGAATTTGGGAATTCTGGAGCACACCTGTATAACCCATAATAAAAGAGTGGACATTGTATACACGCAATAGCAGAAAATGCTCTAAACTACAAAACGAAGAACGAATGGAGGAACCAGTGCGATTCTTCAAATTTTACGCAGGCAGTTCATTACTACTGAGTAAAAAAAGAAAAAAAAACGGTTTATCAAGTTCAAAAAGGATTATGGTACCGTCTTCCCTCACACTTTGCTGTCCACGTGTTGTACGATCTCGCTTAAAGTTCACCATTGTTACCGGACGCACTGAATGCAGTTGCGTCCTTCAGGTGGAAATAGTTCTTTGTACCGCTGTCCACAATGTTCACCACACTTACCTATCGTTGAAGCTCGATATACTTTCGCATTATACTTGTAAAAAAAAAAAAAAAAGAGAGAGAGCACTGTTGTCCCTCAGCCCTGCTGGAGTATTGAGAGCCGGAAAACACTTGACGAGTCGTGTATAATCAGATCTCCTTCAGTCCGAGTGGACTGGAGAGCTTGCATGAAGGCCACTGCTCCGCCCTTTAAAACGTGAAGTGTTCTGTAAAGGGCGCACGCTGAGGTGTGCAGTTGTCAACAATCTGAATGGCTTCAAGATTTAGGTTTCCAATGAGAAGTAAATACAACAGAATATGTCCTGCTGAGGCGAATCCAGTGTTTTAACCATTGTGATGGTCAAATTACAATAAAAAGTAAGTTTTTAAAGAAGCGTGTTATCATTTTCATCGAAATCTGAAGCACGTCGCTGAAGAAAGGGAAGAAGAAAATTATTTACTGCTTATGGCCTTCGGGAAACTGGCTTCAACCAATCCTGTTCTCAGCATAGGTAACACCGCCTCCCTTTATTCTAAACTCTTTGTCAGGCTCGCTACAGTTCTATGCTCAGACACGAGAGTTATACATCCAGTTTGTATAGAGCTCGCTGGTGATGTCTCATACTTCTAAAGAGTCAAACTCGATATCCAAAACTCAGCATTCACTTGAGTATTGCGATAAAAACAGTATGTCTGGAAAGGCTATAGTTGCTAAACCGGTAATAACGGAATTCAACGCAAAGGAAGTGGTGCCACGATCATAAAGCAAGGAATTATGTGGTGTGGTCAGATTAATAATCGTTTATATTGATTCCCACAAATAACCGGATTTATTAGCGAAAACCCCAATTTTTTTCAGGTTGAAAACAGCCTGTTATTGTTCTACTAATTTTTGTTTATTTACGAACTAGTTTTCGGCTTATTAGGCTATCTTCAGGCCATCATTCCAAGGCACATCGCCTGACATCCATACCATTAACAAAACAGGATTTTCAAACAGAATTAAACTGAAACAATGGCTATAAACTTGAACTAATAGACAACATTCTACGAAGAGAAAAAAATAGAAAGGTCCGACCCCCACCTGTATTCCACCATTACAGAATCAGTCATCACTAAAACCAACTGGTATACTATACCATATTTAGGAAAAATATCCACCAAATTAGGCAAAACTCTAAAATCCTGTAAATATAAAACTTCCTTTTATGTAAGAGGCACTGCCACTCAGATCTTATTCAAAAGCAAAGATACAAGAGATGTATTCAGTAATAGTGGGGTTCACAAAATCGCTTGTAATGACTGCAGGCAGCGGTATATCAGACAGGTAGAGCTATAGAAACCTGGCTGACTGAACACGAGCGCAGACTCCACCTTTGTAGATCATGTCTTGAAAGGAGGACACAGATAGCATGTCCTCACAGAAGTGCTACATATAGCTAACAAAGGTAGGAAACTATACCTGTTGGAAGCACTGGATCTAAACGAACCTTTAGCCAAAAATCACAATTTAGTTTAAATGACCAATTACAGCTGGACACGTCCCCATTATTAAGCTTCATACAGTGTAGTCAACCGGCCATCCGCCAGAAACCGCTCTAACTTTCTCATAAACCTGTAACAGTTCCCTTTACTACCTTGTTTCCCTTGCAGACTTTAGTACCAAGCAGTAACTATAAGAAATATTAATATGAAATGTAATTTAAATAAATAAACTATATCAAAATTGTTCAATAAGTAATATAAACACAGTGTAAAAGTGATCTCACCATAAGCCACAACCTCAATAATAGTACCGCAGCATATAATGTAGTATCTTTTGTTCAGTTCTAAATTAGGTGATAAAAATATTAAGAAGGCTATTTATTACACATGTAAAATCAAAGCTCTAAAGTTTCTTGTCGACGCCTGTCAAATGTTTACCTGAAGATGGCCTAATAAGCCGAAAACTAGTTCGTAAATAAACAAAAATTAGTAGAACAAAAGCAGATTGTTTGTTTTCAGCCTGAAATACGGAATTGTTCCACCAAGAAATGACGGAAGAATCCATTTATAATCCCAAAGTAAGCTTACGATTTTGCATTCCTAATGCCTATGGTTAAGTATCCATCACGATTTGGGCATGTATATCATACCTGTATCGTGTTTGTATCATTATCCTAAAAAATGTTCAAATGTTTGTAAAGCTTATGGGACTTAACTACGAGGTCGTCAGTCCCTAAACTTACAAACTACTTATGAACTATCTTATACTAAAGACGGCACAAACATCCATGCCCGAGGGGGGATTCGAACCCCCAACGGGGAACGACCTCGCGCATCGCAGCATAGCGCCTTAATGCGCTCGGCCGCTCCGCCGCGGCATCATTATTCTCAGTGGTCGGATAGCTGTGAATGAATATCTCACCATCCGCGGCACAAAATGCTTACTATGTCCACCACATTGCTAACAAACAGTGCGATATTACAAAATGATGACGCACCCATACACATCATCAAAAACTTTCAGGCGCGCTTTGTACAGCATCAGAAAATTATCAGACGTCTTCTAAGCGCCTTGTCTTAACATAACTGAACCGTTGTTGTGCTTTAGAGCAGAGAGTGAGGGTCACATTTACAGTTTCAGCGTCGATGATGATGATGATTGGCGTTTTATGGCGCTCAACGGCGAGGTCATCACCGCCTGTGTTCAAACGTAGACAGATGGAAATAAAATGGTGCAAGTCGTATGAACGTACAAAATTGAAATGTACAACCGAAGTTGTAGGGATGTGTTAAAACAACTTTCAAAAAGAGACTGCATATAGGGATAAAATATCGACAGATGACTGTGGCCCGGTGACCAAGCCACTCTGACACACATTAAAATCTCACACCCAACATTTTGGAAAGAAGTCCAGAAGTCACACAAAATCTTAAAACACGACCCACGGACGTCTCATCATCACCTAAAATAGATGTCAGGTCTTGCGACAGATAGATATTTGCCCTCATACCAGCATATAAAATGCATTCTGTTAAAATATGTCGTATCGATAGTTGTTCCAGCGTCGAAGTAATTGAGGAATGTTTAGGTACAAGAAAGGATAAGATTCTGTTGGAATCTATAAAGCCACATTGTGAATCTGTTCCTCGAAGCTGTTTTCGAAGCCAGCGGTGGACCAATTTCTTACTAATAAATAAATATTGTGTCTATGTTAGGTATTCATATTATTTTGTCCATCCCCGTGTTTTAACTATCAAGCTCTTATGAATATTTTGTATTAATAATTTACTAAGGCTATGGGTGAATTTATTTTCCTTCAAGCGATTAAGGGGTCTCCATTTTTTTTTTCTGGAAAAACATTCAACAAGTGAAATACAGTTCTTTCGCTTCTCTGATCTGATACTATAGCAGTATATGATTGTACAATAAGCTTTCATTTTGTAACATGTGACACTCTGTTGAAAAACTTTATCTAGTCATATGATTTGTGGGGTACTCTCACTCGTTGACACTAATTGCTATTTGTTTTACTGCATTTTACGTTCAAACTATGGAACATATACGCCTTTCATGCGTAAATTACATTTTTTTCCTGGTAATTACGGAGAATACAGTGTAACAAGTAGAAACCGTGATTTGCATCAGACGGTGGTTCGCTCCATCTTTAGGGGGTTGCTAGAAATGTTCAAATGTTTGTAAAGCTTAAGGGACTTAAGTGCGGTGTCACTAAACTTACAAACTACTTATGAACTACCTTATACTAAAGACGAAACAAACATCCATGTCCCAGGGGGGATTCGAACCCCCCGTCTTGGAACGGCCTCGCTCATCGTAGCATAGCGCCTCAAATGCGCACGGCCGCTCACCCCGCGGCGAGAGGGTTGCTCAGAGCGTATATCAATCTGGTCACTGACGCCCCAACAGTTCCGTTAGTAGAAATCTGCTTATCTGAGAAACTCAGTATGCAACATATATTTACTGTAACGATAGGAAGCGAACGTATCAAAATACATTTCAGTACGGTTAAAAAGACTGACTTCAAAAATCGAATTCGTTTCAACGAATATTTTTTAGAATAAAGCAGTCGGCTAGCTAGTGCGTTGCAAAAGTCTCAAATTTTACCCTGCATTGCAGTATCCTCTGTAGGGGAAGGTCGGGTAGCTCCGGACGGCGGGTAACAGCGGACGTTTCAATTTCTAAGAAACCAAGCACGTTGCGTTGGCAAGGCTGCTGTTGAAATACGCGCCCTGTGGAGTAAAAACACATGCAAGGCAGTTGTGGCATAGGCACCGAGCGAAGTACTCGCAACGGCGAATTTTGTTCGCGCAAAAATTTTTCGTTGTTCCTTCGTTGGCGGTTGAAATTAGCATTTGATCTTGCAGAAGCTCTGAAAATCCCTCATAGATTTAATAAGGAGAAGGGTCATCTTCATATAAAAAAAGGTTTAGAAGAGAGACAGAAAAGGAACTGCAATAAAAAGGATAAGCCGAAAAAACAAAAAAACGCAAATGCACTAAAGAAACGTTCATGGTAAAGACAAATATTCAGTCTCTCCGAAGAGGATCAAGGAAAAGAGACAGAATGCATCACATGTGGAGAAATCTTCGAAGAAGACGGTATTCAGTGCTATAACTGCAAGGACTGGTACCATGAAAACTAATTTTATGTAGATGCTTGAGATATTTATTACAATTGTATGTTTTCAAGGCCAAGAAACAAGTGGAGTACCACTGAATGCTGTGTCCGGGGCTACCCTCCAAATTTTTTAATGCCAATAAACTGATTCAAAAGTTTATTTAAGATAGTTCATAAAAAGTTATTATCTATGCTTAGATTCTAAGTGATATGACTAAAGAAGTTACTGGTTTCATTTTACGATGAAAATTAACACAGAAAAATTGTTTATTGTTGTTTTATTAGCAATTCATTTTTGTGTCCGTGGAAACCCGACCTTCCCCTACTGCATTTGCGTCACACTTCCATCACTCTCTATTGCTTGTTACGTGTGACTTGTCAGTCCTTCGGCTTTTAAATCAACTCTAGGTATGAGAGATGTTCTCGCAATTTTTGTGTGGCCTCTCAGCAATTGGCGGATGTTAATTGTGGCGAAATTCTGCTTACTGACGTCAGCCGACCCACATAATGCTGACCCGGGCGAACAATAAGAGCCGCCCGGGGCGTCAGTGTTTCCGCGGCGTGACCCACAATGGCAGATATTGTTTTCACGATTTATTTATATGTGTTACGCCAGGAAAGCGCGTTGCGCCACTTCTGCAATACTCTATCACACGTATTTCGACTACGTAACAGTAACACTGCAACTAGGTGTTAAACTTCCTTGCGGACGCGCAAAGCTATGGCTTGTCCTTAAGCTTAGCAACCGTTATTCTGCGTGCGAGCGCTAAATCTGCTGATCTAGTTGACAAAGTTATTTATTTATACAGAATAATATTTTAGGATGTTTCCAAACAGACTTATTCACTGAACATGGAAGTACCGGGTGATCAAAAAGTCAGTATAAATTTGAAAACTTAATAAATCACGGAATAATGTAGATAGAGAGTTAAAAATTGACACACATGCTTGGAATGACATGTGGTTTTATTAGGAAAAAAAAGTTCAAAAACTGTCCGACAAATGGCGCTGGACAGCAAAACGTCAGTGACTGCGCCTGAAAATCATGTATAAAAGGTGCTGTAATGAGAGAGAGAATCAGATGCATCAGCAATCGCAGCATGGTGGCGTTACCTGAAAAGGCGCTTTTAGTGAAGCTGTATTATCAGAACGGGGAATGTGCTAGTTCAGCGTTACGATCCTGTCGCGGCTGTGGCGAGAATGATTTCGAAGTTCGAAGCAACGGATTGTTTAGACGATAGACCCCATAGTGGCCGATCGAGCACAAGGCGTAATGCTGCTGAGACAGTTAAGGAAGAAATGGCGACTGTAGCGGTTTCGTCTACGCACGGGGAAGTCAGCGCTCGTGCAGTCGCACGTCGCATTCCATACACTACTGTTTGGTTGGCACTTAGGCGTACCCTCCGATGCTATCCTTAACAAAATCCATCGGCATCATGAACTGTTACCTGGCGATTTAGTGAAGCGGAGGGCATTTGCGGTGTGGGCGTTTCAAAAGACGGCGGAAGATGACGATTGGTTGAGTAACGTGTTGTGGACCGACGAAGCTCATTTCACGCTCCGAGGGTCTGTCAATGCCCACAACTGCAGAATTTGGGCTACCCAAGATCCTAGAACTGTCGTGGAAACTTCATTCCACGACGAGAAAGTTACGGTATGGGTTGGATTTACCACATTTACCGTTATCGGGCCTTTTTTCTTCGAGGAACTGCGATTCTGGTTTTGTAACTGCTACCGTGACGGGTGAGTGGTACGCCGATACGTTACAAAATCGCATCATCCCCAGCTTGGCTGATAAACACCTGCTGGAAGGTACTATTTCTATGCAGGATGGCGCTCCACCCCATATTGCTAGACGAGTGAAAGATCTCTTGCGCGCGTCGTTTGGTGATGATCTTGTGCTCAGCTGCCACTTTCGTCATGCTTGGCCTCCCAGGTCCCCAGATTTCAGTCAGTGCGATTATTAGCTTTGGGGTTACCTGAAGTCGCAAGGGTATCGTGATCGACCAACATTTCTAGGGCTGCTGAAAGACAACATCCGACGCCAATGCCTCACCATAACTCCGGACATGCTTTACAGTGCTGTTCACAACATTATTCCTCGACTACAGCTATTGTTGAGAAATAATGGTGAACATATTGAGCATTTTCTGTAAAGAACATCATTTTTGCTTTGTCTTAATTTGTTATGCTAATTATTGCTTTTCTGATCAGATGAAGCGCCAACTGTCGGACATTTTTTGAACTTTTGTTTTTTGTTGGTTCTAATAAAACCCCATGTCATTCCAAGCATGTGTGTCAATTTTTACGTCTCTATCTACACTATTCTGTGTTTTATTAAGTTTTCAAATTTATACTGACTTTTTGATCACCCGGTATAATGAGGGATATGTGGTGCACTGTCCAAAACCCACTGTACTCAACTGTTCGAACCAACAAATATGCTGGGAACAGCTTAATCGTTACATCTGCTCCCTTATGCAGTTCGTCATTAACAACTGTTCTGCCGCGGGTGGAATGGCCGAGCGCTCTAAGGCGCCTTTCTGGGGAGTGCGTGGCTGCTCCCAGTGGGAGGTTGGAGTCCTCCCTCGGGTGTGGGTGTTTGTTGTCTTTAGCATAATTTATTTTAAGTAGTTTGTAAGTCTAGGGACTGATGTCCACTACAGTTTGGTCCCATAGCTTAACAAACAATTGAACAACCGTTTAAAATTTAAAAATAACGGTTGCTTCAGTTAGTTATCACCTTAAACCCTAGCTCCACTGACTCTGGTAAGGATAGTAGATAAATAGGGAGCAATAAAAATAATCGGTGTTTTTAAAGGTGCTGAATAACAACAAGAAAAAATAAGAAAATTTGAAAAGAGTCTAAAGGATTTTTTGGTGGCCAACTCCTACTCCATTGATGAATTTCTTACCAGAAGTGATTGATGTAAGGTAGTGTATATAATATCTCAAATATGAATGCTGTGTTCAGTTTGACTTCAGTACAAGTTTTGTGCAGTAATGTGATCATTTTAAGCAGTGTTGTAAACAAATGCTAGTATATTAGTATGTAGTAATACGTTTTATGTCCTGACCAATTCCACATCCACAAGGGCAATTACATTTGGGATCTGTGGAAGGTACATTAACATATTTGCTCTCTTTTTGTAAATATGTATTGTGTATTTTGTTCTGACATGTTCTACATTCAAGAGGATTTCCTCAATTCGGAGTTACCGGAACGAAAATTACATTTTATCTAATCTATAATCTAACACAAGCCAACAACTTTCTTTTATTATCACTATCTCAGTTGTCCTAATAATATTGTCTCCACTCCGTAGAACCGACAGAAAGACGTTATATCATTTTAGTTCATTCAGCCGATGACAATACTTCAGAACCTAGATATTTCAACTGATCCCCAAAACTCTTTTCATCAGAAAGATCTTGGCAATTAACATAATAAAATTAGATACAACTGAGCTGCTCGTCACGAGGTTGATTCTGCTAACTAATATTAAAGCTGGCCCAAATCTGAGGGTTGGTCTGATCACTGCTTCACTGATCATGGCTCTATTACAGGTGGACTTACCCGGTTACTGAAGAGGGGGACGTACAATTAATTAGAACTCTAAACCAGGATGCAACACAGCATCTTTCACATACGCAGTGTATTTACGGAGCTGAAACAACCCACAGGTGTCAAACAGGTGCCGTTACTGCGATGAAGTTGTACTCCAGTGCTGCATGTAGGTCGCGATGGGCTATATACGAGAAAAACTTTATTGTAAACAGTGGTACTATGTCAGTGCTTAAACTACGCACTATTATCAACATCCTACTCCGCAAGACACCTCACGGTGTGTGGCATAGGGTATTTTGTGCAGTATTGTCACTTCTTCCTCCTTTTCCAGGCACGTATGGTTCGCGGAATAGATTGTCGGTAGGCCTTCGGGCGGGCTCTAAACTATCCAATTTTACCCTTGTGCTCTTTTCGCGAGATATACTCACGAGGAAACTATATTGCTTGACTTCTTGTGAAACGTATGCTCTCGAAACTTTGATAGAAGCGTCTTCCACGGCAGTTTCCAGATATTATCTCTGTGACGTGTTCGTGTCCTAAATGAGCCTATAATGAAGCATGCACCTCTACGTTTGACCTTCTCTGTGTGTTCCATCAACCCAACCTGGTATGGATCCCACACTGATGAGCAATACTCAAGCATTTATAAATGAATTTATATTTCTCCCAGCCCAAAACTTGCTATTTGGAATTCACATTTCCATAGCTGGGAGATACAAGCTAAAATATGCGAGCAGTCTGATCACGCGTAGAATGGCGAAGGTCCGAGGTTAGCGTTTCGTGAATGTCAGGGCCTCTCGCTAGCGAGTCCAGTTCAGCGTTCCCTCGTCTTCGAGGTCGGCACACTACTCGATATTTTGTTTTCTTTCTAGTCTCCACTTCCCAGTAGGAGTATGTCACCATCCCTTATATGGCGGCACTTAAAATCGTGTTGCATGCGATGCTGAAGTCTTTTTTAAAGTTTGCTACATGATCTGCAAATATTTCTGATTCACGTAACACCAAACAAACAAAAGTTTCCTACTGTTTCGATGGTAAAGGTTTGTTTTTGTTATAAAACATTGTGGATTCTCGATTTTAAGTACCCTTTTTATCAGATAAGTTCGTTGGCATTAAATAAAGCTGACATTTTAGGGTATCAGAGAATTTGTGTGTATGTGTGTGTGTTATCAACTTTTGTTTCAACAGAAACGTGTAATGATTTGTCTAGCATTCCTTTAGCCCTGGCATTTGCTTTTCACTGCACTCAAGACTGTGCAGCTGTCACTCGTAAGTGCTTTGAAACTGTTTCTTTAAAACTTTGGATCATTCCTTCGTGAAACTACCTTTAATATTCAATTTAACTTCTACAAAGAATCGATTGACTGACTAACAGCAGTGTAACTACTGCGAAGGTTGGGAGGAACTGCTGTTCGAAGCGGAAGAATAAATCTGTATCCTAGAAATAGGCGCTAACCATTTACCTGCAGGTATCGGAAAAGGTATTTTCTCTCACGAGACCTGTTTGTGGAATTCATACATAGTGTGGCGAATACTCAATCATTTCAGTCTAAATATTGTCTCTGCGATCCTAAAAGTTGTGTAAATTCTATTTAAGTTGCGGATCACAACCCGTTAAGAGTTGTAGACTGCTAGAATTCACTCGACAGAACATTGCATTATTTCATTCCTGGATTTGCAGTGGGGTAGTCTAGATCCAGTTTGCAGAACCTGGTGGTTTTGTCCATTCTGGAGGTGAAGTACTGGTCTTTCCGTAATTTGTCTAAGTACAACGCGCGCAGCAATACTCCAAAATAAGAAGCAAAACTTCTGTAGAACTGTTACATCTTCTATGTGTTCTGACAATGTCTTCTTTCTAATTTAAGTTGTTCTTACTTGTAATTCCTAGTTATTTAAGTGATTTATCGTGTAAATGAAATTTAACGGATTTCTTTTAGTGCTCATACCCATGACTTCACACTTGTTATTAAGGGTCAGTTGCCAATTTTTGAACCATGCAGATATCTTATCAAGTCGTTTTGCAGTGTCTTTTGATCTTCTAGTGTCAGCACCAAACGCGAATAGCCTACGATTGCTGCTCAGATTATCTCCTAAAGCTTTTGTAAAGGTAAGGAGCAGTAGGAGCCCCATAAAACTTCCATGTGGAACGCCCGATATGTTTTCTGTTTTACTTGATGACTTTCTATCAGTTACTACGCACTGTGTTCCTATATTTCATTTATTTCATTATTAACTTGTGGGATTTTGGAAATATAGTTTATGTTAGACTCGCGATTTTAATGAGCGTGTTTTTTGAGGTTTCATCTTCGTCAGCTTAAAATAATTTGAAAAAATTTGATACGGTTTTGTTTTAGTATTTTGACTATATCACTGAAGTGTCTGTTGTGTAGGGCGATACCCTCGTACTAACGAAAATATCGTAGAGAAAGGAGGAATTCTTTTTTTTTATCAAACGAGGTATTGTGTCGGTAGTAGAACGACAGATCGTAGAAAGCTGTTCTACTACGTTAAGTAGGCTGTCGAAAGTCTCGCGTAGCAGTACTCTGAAAACTGCGCAAAAACTTGCACCATGCTTCTGTACATCATGATACGGGTCATTTAATCCTGTCCGAAATATATCACGGGACAATAGCGTGTCCGGAATGATAACGGTTAGACAGGCATTCAAGAATCTTGGATAACGGGCGACTGCTGAACAAAAGGTTCCAAACCACAAACATCCGCGGAGGAAGGCCAGGCGGACGGGTACTCTCGCCTTCACATTTAGCCAGCAAGTCGTTGCATCCATCATGTAAAGACAGCAGGTGCCTGTGGCGGAGGTGAAAGTTTCCCTTTCCCATTGTTTTTGGCGCCTGGGGTCAGCGTATACTCGAAAGACAATGACTGCGTCCAGGACAGGCAACATTGCCTCCTTGTTGCCTTGTCGTGTCTTTCCACCTCAAGACTACAATGGATTTCTGATCACCGTTGCCGGTGCTATTAAGTTAAACATTGTCATGTTTGGTACACGCTGGACTCATTCCTGGTGAATGAGGTACCCGTATCTCATAACTCCACGTCTTTGACCAACGTTTTTCGATCCAAAAAAATTTAGACTCAGTGCTGATAGGTTGCAAATAGAGTTTATTATCTATATCTATAAATGTGAATGTCTGTTCGGTGTACGTTTATCACGTCTGAACCACAAGACATAAAGAGCTAAAATTTTGTACAGTTACTAATGTGTACCCGGGGAAGGCTTTAGGCACGGTTTTAAGCCGAACGGATATATATATATATATATATATATATATATATATATATATATATATATATATATATATATATATGTGTGTGTGTGTGTGTGTGTGTGTGTGTGTGTGTGTGAATGTCTGTTTGGTGTACGCTTATCACGTCAAAACGACAAGACGCAGAGACTTAAAAATATTTCTACAGTTACTAATTTATGCCTGAGGGAGGTTTTAGGCACGGTTTTATAGCGATCTGACAGATATTTAGCAATTTGAAGAATATAACGCGAAATGCGGAACAATAATTACTCTTTGAAAATGGTTTTATTGGTTGCATTGAGGGTTGATAATGATAAAGGGTGGAGGGACGGAAAGTTATCGGTGTATATAAAATTCTACGTGTGTGTGTTAATATTTCGCTCTGAAGCGAAAACTACAGAACGCAAACGAATGGTCTGTGTGTAATTGTTGTATGAAGTCTCCCGTTGTACACCATAGCAGTTTCATATCGATAGCTATAAGGGGGTGGAAGATATGGTGGTTGAAAGTCGCCAAATTATTTAAAAATTCACACTGAAGGCCAGCGAAGACGTTTGCGACTCTATAGCAAGAGAATTACATACAGCGAAACTTGATGAGCATTGATCTCTATAATATCTGGATGTTGAACTTCAGTTGTCTTAGCGTGCCAGCTATAGATATTCATATTTAGTTTCTTGTCAAATTCAAACATGGCTGCTAAGACATATTACAAGAAAAAGAGAAGAAAATATGTTTCGATACCGCTCCCATATCAGCTGACTACATCGAATAATTAATTAAATTCCAAATCAAAAGGTAAGCAAGCAATTCTTTGTTACGTAATAACTGATGGAAACTCGTTTGCCAAACTTAAACATGGCGGACAATGCGAAATCGTGTTCAAAACATATGAATGCGCAAGCACGCTTCAGTTCTATACTCAGACGCCAGAGTTATACATCCAGTTTGTATGGAGATCACTGTTGATGACACAGACCATATCTTTGGTCTACGCGTGCTACAATGTCTTCAGCTCTTTCTCTGTAAGGATAAGCGTACGAATAAGGAAATATAAGAATAAATATATAAAGCACTAAAAAAGAAATTTCTTTTAATACATCTCTAAAAAAGTATTTCATTTCGTCTTCAAAACCAGTCTCATAGCACATTACTGAAAGATAGCAAATCTATCATAATCAACCAAGACGCGGGTTTAAGCTAGTAACTTTATAAACCTATCAGCATTGAGTCGAAATTTTTATATATTGAAAAAAAAAATGGTTGCTCACCTCACAAATGACTTTAAGTGGTTGTTCCATCCCATTCAGAGAGTAGTAATTTTAGATAAAAGTTGGAACATTAAACAATGTCCGTAAACAAGTCAAACAACAGAGCAGAAAAATTTTCAAAATAGAACTCGCAGTACACAATTTTGTAAACATGCTCAGAATATTATTTACTAAAGACAATTGTTGCAAGTGTCGACTAGTTAATTCGAATATGTTAACTAGTTGATTCGAATATCTTAACAATCGCTCCATCTTTCCGGAAGTAAATGGTCAATGTCCTTTCTGTTTCTCGAATATGCGCATTTAGACAAGAGCTTGTAGCTTTGTAGGTAAGACCGAACTGGGAAAAATTCACGTGTTCAAAGCAGCTATGTCATTAAAACCACATACCTTGGTAGTCGAATTTTTGCAACTTTGGTGGGTATTACTGATTGTAGTGGTTATACCAATCTCTCTCTCTCTCTCTCTCTCTCTCTCTCTCTCTCTCTCTCTCTCTCTCTCTCTAAAATTCGAGGACGGGTGAACCGATTTGACTAATTTTAGTCTTGAAATATTCGTGTAAGTCCAGGGAGTTTTAAACGGTTATAAAATATGGAAAAGTTGTCCGGCAAAGAAGAAAATTGGGAAAAACTGAAACAGCTTTTTCCAGTGAGTTATGAATACCGTTCGTCCGATTGCGATAAAATTTTTTACGTTTCATGTTGAAACCAAGATGAAGGTTTGCATCAAATAAAAATTTGGAAAAGTCGTCCGGAAAGTAGGAAAATTTAGGAAAAACCGAAAGCGTTTTTTTTTCTACGAACAAAAATAAATTTTCACATGGTTGTAAGAGCATCACTTGGTACGGCTTAATAGGACGAGGTTTGCATGAAATAATTTTTTATTTTTGAAAATCCACCTGAATATTGTAAAATCTGAGGAAAACTGAAAGTGCGTTTTCCATTTTTTTTTATTGAATTCAGCACTACAACTGACTATTCGAACGACGGAGAGGGGTAACTATTTTGTTGTTTTCTTCATTATGGCCTTGGAAAAGTTTTCACTAAAAAAAATAGAGACAGTTAAAAAGGAAAGTCGCAAAATTCGAACCAAGTTTCTTTTTCAATGTGTTTCTAAATGTACTGAATACTATGAGTTCAGAGCCGTTCATCAGCTTGCGATAAAATTTTGATTATTTGACGTTCAACAAAAGATGGACGTTCTTATGAACTAAAAATTCGGGAAAGTTACACGGAAAATTTGGAAATTCGCGAGAAACTAAAAGAGCTTTTTTCAATGGGATATTAATATCATTTGTCTGGTTGCGACAAAATTTTGCATGTTTGACATTAAAAGCAAGAGTAACGTTCTTACGAAATTAAAATTGGAAAAGTTTCCCAGAAAATTGGAAAATACAGAAAAAACAGAAAGAGATTTTTCTATGAAATATCAACACCATTCATCTGATTGCGATAATATTTTGCACATTCGACGTTCAAAGCGAGAGGAAGGTTTGAGTGAAGTATACGTTTGTAATAGTTGGCCAGAAAATAGGAAAATTTGTGGAAAACTGAAAGAGCTCTTTTCTTTGGGATATCAATATCATTCGTATGATTGAGATAAAATTTTGCACATTTGACGTTCAAAGCAAATGCCTTTATAAAGCTACTGGGTCTAAAATACATATGATTTAAATTAGTATCATTTATATTAAGAGGTAAGTGATACGAAGTTCACCGGGTCATCTAGTATATATGTATAATGTATAAATGTGACACATTTCTAATAGTTCCATTAATAACTCACTATTTATTGGTTCGTGTGCAGTTGTCTAGAATTATATCCATTTCAGCTTCATAGGTTTTTTTTCCAAGCTAGCCACATCGGTTATCACAAACACAGCTATAAAACAATTATTCTGCATCGTTTGAAATAATATATTCTTGTGTCGTTTGCTTAGCTACTAATCAGATTTAATTCTGTACTACTAGAAATTGTAGTCGAATGTGAGACAAATTCTGAGTTCTTCGATACCACGGGTATCCATAATTTCATTTTATAAACAAAAAAAATTCATTTAAATCTACTAAAATTATTTCATGCATAATTATATCTTATGTGTTTAGAATAAATTTCGAAGCTTTAACACAAAAATCCGAAAATCTACCAAGTTATGTTAGATATTTCTAAGAGCTAGTATATTTGCTAATGATATAAACTATTATGGGTGAAATGTTAACTTCGTGCTTTGTACATTTTACAAGAATTATGAATAGCAGTGATTTTCCGTCTTTGCAACTACAATAAAAATGCGATTTTTTCACACCAGACGCGTTTCGTTTTATTGAATGTAAAACATCTTCAGTGGTCTGAAATAATAGAAATCTACAGTTTGTTTTTTGTTTAGATCGAAAACAGTTCTTAAATGGACCCTGAAAAGTAGGCCTAATGTTTGTCTTCTTTTCGCTTCACATCATGGATTGCTGGTTTGTTTAGTGCAATACCGCCGGTTCTTCATGCTGTGTCGAACCGGCGGTATTGCACTAAACAAACCAGCATTCCATGATGTGAAGCGAAAAGAAGACAAACATTAGGCCTACTTTTCAGGGTCCATTTAAGAACTGTTTTCGATCTAAACAAAAAACAAACTGTAGATTTCTATTATTTCAGACCACTGAAGATGTTTTACATTCAATAAAACGAAACGCGTCTGGTGTGAAAAAATCGCATTTTTATTGTAGTTGCAAAGACGGAAAATCACTGCTATTCATAATTATGAAAGCAACTACGGACATTATGGCCACACAAACGAAGAATTTTACAAGAAGTTGTGAATTAATGTAGGCAAGTAGTGTTCTTGATGTGGCAGAAAGCAGAAGTTATTGTTGGAATTGACAGCTCAAAGAAGGAGATGAATGTTTCATTTTTTTATTTCTCTGTGTATCCAAAATACAAGTGCATATATTTACTTCATTTCGTAGTTATTCAACAGTTTTTCAGAATCCTAGCATCATTTATGGTTCTTCGTGCAAAGCAGACCTTGGTGTATTATTGTATCTCTATAAGAGACAACAAACACAGCTTCAATACAATGAGCCGTGTAAAATTTTATGTTTTAGTGAAGGGAATATACTATTCAAGAAAGCCCAACAAATATGAAAAATGTCCGTTTCAAGGACGAATCATTTTATATACAAAATTAAATCGGTATATTACAAACTTTAAATCTTCGTTTAGAATTCTGCGAAACGTTTGTAACCTTAGAACATGACGACAGGTAGAGCGAATCAAATTTCTCTGTATCTCGGCATTCTCACAGACATGCTTCACTCATGCCGTTTCATTCACTACCTGTTTTAAGTAAGTGCATTGTTGCACTGGTCTTGTTCCCGTGGTTACTGATTTGAGACTAACTATGCACTAAGAGTCCATCTAGCTTCAGACATTGCGAAATATCGTCTGTTAAATTTCATCTTTGCATGTGGGGAAGATAAATGAAAAAAGTGGCATTTGTTTAGGATGACTGCTACTTCAGTTGCTAGTATTTGTTGCAAATCCTTTTACTGCGAATAGCACACAGATTATTTGATGACTGCTTAATGTGCAACAATAATACAGAGTGAGGGCATATTAGTCCGTTCTGCGATACCGATTTCTCTCACGTTGCGTGTATCTAACCAAGTAATCGATTCAGGAAGCATTGTGTTACTTTCATTAGAACATGTGACGCAGAACCTCTGCTGTAAAAGGACTCGCAGGTTATAATGAAGTATAATCGAAGTTAATGCACAGCCGTCAGAGGTGATAGTGTTGTCTGCATAATTATGAGGAGAGGGCATATCTTCGTTGTGGAATAAGATCTTTGAGAGGATGGTCATCTAAAATATTTACACAATCTTTGCTCCATTCATCCTGATAGTGCAACAGAATCTCTAATAATCTTCAAATGTAATTCTGTGGGACCAAACTACGTTGGCACCAGTCCCTAGTTTTGCAAACTACTTAAACTAAGTTAAAGTAACCTAAGGACAACATACACATCCATGCCCAAGGGAGGATTCGAACCTCCGATGCTGAAGGCCGCGCGATACGCAACGTGGCGCTCCAGACCGCTCGGCTATTTTCGCGCAACATCTCTAAAAAGTATTCCTAAACTTCCACTTATTGTTCAGATTGCCAGTCATTACGAGCAAAGGTTTTAGAACTAACTTATAAAACATGAGTGCATTAAGCTCTTTGTTGTATACGTTTTATTTATTTTTTATTACTGATGACATTTTTAGTGGTAGTCGAAATCTAGATCAAGTTCAGTTATTTTAAAGAAACTTGGGAGACTGAATTATCATATAGCACATTAGCTCCTTACTGTACTGACGACATGGTGTAGGGAATACAAAAAAGTAACTATTTTTTGTGCCTGTTGTACAGAAACCTGAAATTGTCGGGGTGTGTGGATGATGACTAAATAGTAAACGTCTCTTTCCCATTTCTCACTGATTCACAAGGCTTAGTCTCGGAACGTCACGTTCTAATGACATCCTGCCGGCTATTAGAGGATTGGAAAATGCCACTGCTCTACCGGTTGACAGTTTGTGTCACAACTGGCGATAGGTGCGTATATTTACAGATGCCGAATGAGTCCTGAACTAACTTCCGTCGCATTATCTCCTCGGTTTAGTGTGAATTTTTCTCTTCCATGCTCATTCGATAATTGTTGTTCCTTTTACATGTACAACAAAATCAGGAACACTGAAGAGCCGAAGAAAGTGGTATTGGCATTCGTATGCAAACTCAGAGAACGGCGCTGCGGTCGACAATACGTACATATATAAGACAACAAATGTTTGGTGCAAGCCTTACCGGTTACTGCTGGTTCAATGGTATGTTATTACGATTTACGTGAGTTTGAACCTTGTTTTATAGTCGACGCACAGAAGATGGGACACATTATCTCCGAGCAGCGATGAGGTGGGGATTTTGCCGCACGATCAATTTAGGAGTGCACCGCGAATATCGGGAATCTAGTAAAACATCAAGTCGCCGACAAGAATGGACCGACGACGATTGAAGAGAATCGTTCACCGTGATAGAAGTGCAGCCCGTCCTCAGATTGTTGCGGCTTTCAATGCTGGGTCTTCAAAAAGCGTCGTCGTACGAACCATTCGACGAAATATCATAGATAAGCGATTTCGGAACCGAAGGCCCAATGATGTACACTTACTGACTGTACCACTCAAAGCTTTACAGCTCGCCTGGGCCCGTCAACACCCATATTGTGCTGTTGATGGTTGGAAACATGTGGGCTGGTCTATCGAGCCTCGTTTCCCATAGTATCGAGTGGATGGAGGCAACCTCATGAATCCATAGACCCTGCATGTTAGCAAGGGAGTATTCAAGCTGGTAGAGGCCCTGTAATGACGTGGAACGTGTGCAGTTGAATATTATTATTGAGAATATATGAGATGACTTGTAACGTGCTGTTCAGAAGAGATCTACACACCTTCGCACTCTAACGGATTTATCTACTGTCCTGCGAGATGCATGGTGTCATTTCCCTCGAGAACTTCCTTAGACATTAGTTGTGTTTATTCCATGTCGTTTTGCGACACTTTTGCGTACTCTCGGGGGCCCTAGACAACATTAACAAGAGGTACCAGTTTCTTTGACTTTATGCCTTCTAAATTTTTTGCCAAGATTAATAAAGAATTTTCAGTTTTAGATTACTTCAATAGCACCGTAAAATACTAAAAAAAAGGGGAGGGGTCTAAACTTAAAAGACTAAATAGTACTCATACTTACTCATATGGTATGGGAAGAAATGGGAGATTCCGAATCATGTTCCTTCTTACAGTGTAGCGATCTGAGTTGCACATCCTGATGTTACATATGTGCGACAAATATTTTGAGTTAATTGGCCAGGTCGTCGCACACCGATATGACTTTAGGTACCATATAACTAAGTAATCGTGAACCGGGACTTTTCCTATTGCTTGTACTGTTACCATGGGTTCATACGAAGTCGTCCTCTTGTTGATACAGTGTATAGCACTCGACGATGGAGTAATAGTCTTCGAAACTTTGCTCTTCATCTTCATATACATCCGAGTGTCTGTTTGTAAGTCAAGCGTCTTTTCTAGCCAACAGATGAACGCATAAAAATCATGATAAACTAAAACAATTATAATCACAGAGAAAAAGATTCAAAATAAAAAATGTACAACTGGCAGAGGAAAGAAAATAATTAATACGACGATTAAAGTCAATTGCCAAACAGAAATCTAAAAAAAAAATAATTAAAACTAATTAATTGAATAAAAATGATAAGTAAAGTCATTTCGATAAAAATTTCACGACAATTATTAAAGCACCTGACGATAATCGAACTCATATGACAGAAACTTAGCTTCATCACCAGGCGACAAATCCACTTCCTGACTTGCTACATTTAAGCCTCTAGAGCAGCATGGCGATTTCCGAGAAGTATTTCACTAATTACTTGAAAACGACGGTCCACCAGGGTGAGTGACTTTAGGGTGCGATACCTGGGGCCCCTAACTACCTCGTAGTATCGATGGTTACAAAACGTCGATCCTCCCCCTGGAAACATCTCCTTGTCAGTACACGAAGAAAAAAGGCCAGGCTGCTGTAAACTTCCTACAAGTATTCACTGGAGATAAGAAAGTCGTTCATGTAAAAGGAGCTTTAGGAATTCATGGTGTTAAATGAAAATCATCAGATTTCAGAAGACTATGTCTTGTACACATATGAAGATAAAAATTTGTGGTAAATCTTAGACATCGAAATATGACGCCAGGTGAGTGGCGGGGTAGTGTGGTTGTCGATATGAGGTCTTGCTGCCAATGGGCGTCTAGTATAGGTGGTGGTAACACACCAAGAAAGAAACAAAACAATTTTAGCAGCGTGAGTATTCGAAAAGCGTTACCGAATAACATGCAGACGATGAGAAGGTAGGTTTTCGTAACAGCTGAAATTTCCGTTGCTTTCTCTAAACTTCCGCCTAAAACAATTTTCATGATGTTTGGGAATTAGTCTACCATAATTACGGTTGATTATTGAAAATGTGAAAGTAAAACTCTTTACAAAGCAAGTTTTATTATGCATAGATCTATCGTAACACTCGGAATTTTGTGAGAATAAGGGAAGTTTGTACCAGGCAGACATCTTCTGCGGCCTTCTAGAATAACAGTACTACAAGGACTATTCATCCAGTAATTGGACATAATGTAGTCTAGAGATGTGAGGTTCTCTAAAATTATTAAGTTCACCAGATATCCAACGGAAAAAAAGCCGTTTCAATAGTTCACAGTCAACCAAAGAGAATCCAGTTTTTACTGCTTCCTTGCAGCTAATCAGACCGACCCTTGAACACCTTAAAAGCACATCAGCATTAGCTTAAGGTGATAAGTATCCTGTGAACACATTTTCCCTATCAGTGAACTAATACACTGTGCTAAAAAAACAACTTTCGTTATCAGTTGCCAGAACGTTGGAGAATTCACGTGATTTTTATAGTGCTTTACTCATCTGTACCATCTCCTAAATGTGTCTGTTCATAATGTTTCCTACATAAACCATTAGAATCTTAAATCTTCTTGAATTTTTTAAATAAATATCTTGAGCCCTTTCCCAAGTGTTGCGGACAAGTAGTGATGAAATTTAGGACTGAAGTTTTTGCAAAGATGTTTCGGTATTTCTGAAGAAAAACGTTGGTGACGAACTTCTTCTCCAAAAGTGACATTCATGAAGCTGTAGACTGCAGGGTAGCCCAAATCAGTGACGTGACAATGAAGTATAGCAAGTAACGAAATTTCAATTATTATTCGTATAAAATACAGTAGGAAGGGTAAGTGATATGTATGTGATTTGGGAGAATAAAAGCTGGAAAGCTGAAACGGAACTACCACAGCTGATGAGAACAACGGTTACAAAACGGTTGGGCTTCTGGTCGAGCTGAGATTAGATGACAAGTATGGGTACGTGATCATACGCTGCTTCGATTCAAGCAATTCTAGATCAGATTATAGCTTACATTGCTAGAGGCTTTCTCTAGGTCCACAAATTGCCGCTAAGATATACTGGTTTATTTTCATTCAAGCTTCCTCTACTGAAAGCTCACAATTGCTGCACTGGTCTCCACTTTGCGCTTTCTCAAAAGCTTTCAAATGTTATTCTAGTCACCAGTACCATGTGATTGATCTGCATTGACAGGCAATGCCTACATCATCAGCATAGATAAAACTTCTTGTATTTGGTCCAACTGGTTGGTCATTTGTATACAGGTTGAAAAGTAGAGGGGACGAACACTACCATGTGGGAGCCTATTCTTCTGGTTCCTTTTGAATTCCACATATTACAACTAGAACCAGCTTCGACCAAATGCAGTAAAGACGCAGATTTATTTCACCTGAACAAAAAGGAAGCAAAAAGGGATTTACAATTGGTATGAAACTCAGTTAAACATTGCCCAAAACCAGTTTATCTCGGAGTCACGTTAGATCGAATATTGTCCTACAAGAAATACGTAGGAAAAAAACTAGAGCGAAAATCAACACACGGAACAATATAATCCGCAAACTTACCAACTCAAACTGGGGAGGATATCCTAAAATTCTACGTTTATCATCCCTGGCATTGTGTTTTTCTCCAGCTGAATGTGCATGCCCGTATGGAGAAGATCGATGTACGCCCATAAGCTAGATGCAGCACTGAACGATTAATTACGGGATGCCTGAAGCCTACAAACCGTGATTTCCTTTATGTGTGTTCTGGAATAGCTCTCCACAGATCAGACGGCGAACGTTGGTGATGGCTGAAAGAAGCAGACAGTGCGAGGACAGAAGACATCCCCTGTTCGGACATCAGCCAGTGGTGTCAAGACAAATAGAGGAAAGATTTCATTAAATTCGGACGACCACTAATTGCAAATCAATCTACAACCAAGGAATCGATGTGGAAACAGAAATTGAAAAAATGCAGCTTGCCATGTTGGAACATTAAAGAAAAACTTCCGGCTGGTTCACAACTGGACTGGTCTGGAAGAGCATAAATGGCCTTAGGTGTCGAATGGGAAGCTCGAAGGATAACCTGTTGAACTGGGGATACACATAAGACGAACCCTGCCAATGTAGAGGAAAACAGACGATGACACACCTGCTGAGCTATCCACCCTTGCCGGCCCCATGCACTTTACAAGACCTATGATTGCCCAACAACGAGGCAGTAAAGTGCGCCGAACACTGGAGAGAGATATGAGCCTGCGACGGACAATTATGACTGGTGACATGTGAAAATCATGAATGTATAATTAGTACTTAGTTTTTATTTGTAACCTAATATATGTAGCCTGTTAATTAATTACAGATGTATCTCAGATACGATTTTTAAAAAGTTCCATGTAAGGTGACATCGACCGCCCGATAGATGGGATACTTCTTCTCGAGCGACTGTAATTCTCTTCTGTAAATCGGATGGTAAGGCCCCTGTAGCACTTTAAGAGACAGAACAAATAATCTTCTAGTGCTTGTGTCTCATACTCATTGTGATAATTACGAAGATGTATCATTGACTCCTACTGACAGTATTGACCCCAATACATTTAGTGTCAAACACAATTCATCGGCCAGCAATTCTGCAATGTAGCCACGCTTTGGAGACCAAGAAGAACATAGCACCACATAGATTATCTGAAAGTTCCGTCACCAACGTCGCCAAGGACGTTGCCGTCAGCTGTCGACTTCATAAAACATGGTTGGTATTTGCCGGTCTGGCATCACGGCTGCAGCACCCATTCTGCGGCTCGGGACAAACACTTGCGCTTGTGTTCTTCCGGCACCTCTGAAAGATCACGCGGCGCGTGACGCTGTCCGTTGCATGCCAATGTCGTGGCGTCAACGCCGTCACATGTGACATTTTGCGACTGCATACGGCGGGGACGGGTTCTACTCGTTTACTCGACATTTGAGGAGCTTGCTAGATGATACGGCAAAAGAAATGTTGTTCTAGAGGTAGTTGCATTAACAGAGTAGCTCTGCTTAATACTGAGATGGCAATCGAGTTAATAAATAATGCATTTCATTGTATCGGCATCAATGCTAGCGACATTTGATGTGCTTCGTATTACAAGGCGGAAGAGACATACGATGCAATGTTGCTCGCTTAACTACTCACTTCCATAGCACTACGAAACAATACCTACGCTCTCATCACAGTCTAATTACATGTATTCCACAAAAAACTTCAATAACCCAGTTTGTCTGTTCAATTCTAGTTTAGTCTCATTGCATTTTCTCACACTCAAATTGTCATTATGCTCTGCACCATGGTTTGAATTTAAAGGTGAACTGTAGGTTTTCGATTGACTTCCACAGTGAATCGATCCACCAAATGGAGGAAGCGTATTTACATAATTCCCGTCAGTGCCATAATCATATATACTCACTGTTCTCTGATAATGGTAGGCACTGAAGTCAGCGAAATGTTAAGAAACGCAGGAAAAGATGCGAAGGAGCTAAAATTTAATACAATAAGGCTTTCGGGATATTTAGTGAAGATTACAGCTGGGGAACGGAAAAGTTGAGTCAAATAAGTACAAGAAGAAAACGACGCAGGATAATAATCTAGCCGGTCGCGGTGGCCGAGGGGACTGAGGCGCTTCAGTCACGGTCTGCACGGCCACTACGGTCGGGGGTTCGAATCTCCCCTCGGTCATGGATATTTGTGCCGTCCTTAGTTGTAGCTAGTTCATAAGTAGTTTGTAAGTTTAGGGACTGATGACCCCGTAGTTAAGTCCCATAGACTCTACAAACATTTGAACATTTGATAATAATCTAGGAATTTTTATTTGTATAAAAATTAAGCCGTACGCAAAACTGGTAAACTCTCTATCGATAGGCAGAGAAATTGTCGACTGAACAGTACTATTGAAACAGCCATAAATAATTCTGAAAATAACTTCAAACTCAGAAAATCTGAAGGACATTTCAGCTTCGGTACATGTTTTTCCCAAGATATGGCATATGCATAGGCGTGGACACACATTCCATTCTGTGGGTGTACTGCGCAACACAATTAAAGGATTAATTTTTTGAAACACTGTAACTGTCTCTCCTAGCGACTCGGAATTTTCGTCACATTTAGCTCAGAATCGCCTACTGCTATAAAGATCAAGGTGGCGACACATGCGACAAAAAAGGGCCAGAACGTCGTCTAGCTCCTTTGGAGTATAGTGCGACCACATTTTGTTGTTGGACACTAGATGAAATCGAAAGAGTCCGTTCAAAAACATTTAGTGAAATTTGCGAGGGGTAGGCGGCACCTTTGACACCTGCGTGAATAAAATGGCACGGGATCCATCTAAGAACCGCCGGTTCGGTGACACGCTCGGGCCCAATTGTGCCCCTCTGTTGAGCACTTTAAAATATATCTGATCTGCGCAGAGACTTCGAAACTTTGTAGCCGAGTGTCGTTCCGCTGATGGAATTGTAGTGAAAACATCTTGACGTTCTTGAATAGAAAACCGACGGGTTTCTGCTAATGTACAACTCTTTCATTTTTGTTTTTAAAAGAAAACAAATTTTTTCAGTAAATAACTGTAAGTTAAAAGAGAATCGTAAATAAAGTGTCATGTAATGTACTTTTTCATATCTTGCCAGAGATCTTAGGAAACCCAAGAGAGACAATTCTGTAGTTATTACGGGTGTTTAAACCACTTACTTACATTCCCTATTGTAAAAAAAATACGTTAAACTCAATATAAACGAAACTATTCACAGTCATGCGACATCGCGTTCAGAAATGTGGTTTCCCGCCGCTTGGAGCGTTGCTGTCGTTGTGTATAACAAAAATCAACGGGAGTGGCTACATCTATATCTACATGGGATACTCTTCAAATCACATTTAAGTGCCTGGCAGAGGGCATTATTAATAAACACTAAGATTATCAGCTTGGAAAACATGGTTTCCTTATTTGGAAAAACAGCAAAGTTTTAATATTTTAAAAGAAAAAATGACAGCGCAAAATTTAACAACTTCTTAGTTCAGGTAACCGGTTTCGATCTCAGATGAGATCGTCTTCAGACCTAGTCGCCTCGCTGTTGATGTTCAGGCGCACTCTAATCGCTTGAACATCAACAGGGAGCCGACTAGGTCTGAGGACGATCTCACCTGAGTTCGAAACCGGTTGCCTGAACAAATAAATTGTTAAATTTTGCGAACTAGACTGTTATTTTCATCTTTTAAAACTCGAAGATTAATCTTTTCCTAATAAAACATATGGGTGTTATCAAATACTAGCCGGCCGCGGTGGCCGAGGGGACTGAGGCGCTCCAGTTACGGTCTGCACGGCCACTACGGTCGGGGGTTCGAATCCCCCCCTCGGGCATAGATATTTGTGCCGTCCTTAGTCTTAGCTAGTTAGTAAGTAGTTTGTAAGCTTAGGGACTGATGACCCCTTAGTTAAGTCCCATAAGTTCTACAAACATTTGAACATTGAATTTTGATCAAATACTACTTGTCAATGAAACCATGGTATCTACAAAGTAATTAGTTCTATTACGGAGACGATGTTGTAGGAAGGGAAGAGGAAGTAGATCAAGATGAAATAGGAGATACTATACTGAGAGATGAATTTGACAAAGCCCTGAAAGACCTAGGTCGGAACAAGGCCCCAGGAGTAGATGATATACCCTCAGAACTACTAAAGTCTCTGGGAGAGCCAGCCATGACAAAATTATTTGAACTGGTGTGTAGGATGTATGAGACAGGCGAAATACCCTCAGACTTTAAGAAAAATGTAATAATCCCCATTCCAAAGAAAGCAGGCGCAGACAGGTGTGAAAATTACAGAACCATCAGTTTGATAAGTCATGGTTGCAAAATTTTTACACGAATTATCTACAGGAGAATGGAAAAGCTGGTAGAAGCTGACCTCGGGGAAGATCAGTTTGGATTCAGGAGGAACGTAGGAACCCGGGAGGCAATACTCACTTTACGTCTTATCTTAGAAGATAGATTAAGGAAAGGCAAACCTACATTTTTAGCTTTTGTAGATTTGGAGAAAGCGTTTGACAATGTTGACTGGAATACTGAAGTCAGCAGGGTAAAATACAGGGAAAGGAGAGTTATTTACAACTTGTACAAAAGCCAGACCGCAGTTATTAGACTCGAAGGGCATGAAAGGGTAGCATCAGTTGGGAAGGGAGTAAGATAGGGTTGTAGCCTTTCTCCAATGTTGATCAATTTGTACATTGAGCAAACTATAAAGGAAAGCAAGGAGAAATTTGGTGAAGGAATTAAAGTTCAGGAGGAAGAATTAAAAACATTGCGTTTTGCCGACGACATAGTAATTCTGTCAGATACAGCAAAGGACCTGGAAGAGCAATTGAACGGAATGGACAGTGTGCTGAAAGGTGCTTATAAGATGAACATTAATAAGAGCTAAACTAGGGTAATGGATTGCAGTCTAAGAAAATCGGGTGATGCTGAAGGAATTAGATTAGGTAACGAAGCAATAAAGGAGGTAGATGAGTTTTGTTACTTGGGCAGTAAAATAACAAATGATGGTCGCAGTACAGAGGATATAAAATGCAGAATGGCAATGGGAAGAAAAGCATTTTTGAAAAAGAGAAATTTGCTAACATCGAATATTAATTTAAGTGTAAGGAAGTCTTTTCTGAAGGCATTTGTGTGGAGTGTTGCCTTGTATGGGAGTGAAACATGGACGATAAGCTGTGCGGACAGGAGGAGGATAGAGGCTTTTGAAATGTGGTGCTACAGAAGAATGCTGAAGATTAGGTGGGTAGATCGCATAACTAATGAAGAGGTACTGAACAGAATTGGTGAGAAAAGGAATTTTTGGCATACCCTGACTATAAGAAGGAATCGCTTGGTAGGACACATTCTTAGACATTGAGGAATCGTAAATTTAGCATTGGAGGTAAGTGTGTGGGGTAAAAATCGCAGAGGGAGACCAAGAGACGCGTATAGTAAACAGATTCAAGTGGATGTGGGTTGTCGTTCTTATGAGGAGATGAAAAGGCTTGCTCAGGATAGGGTATTGTGGAGAGCTGCATCAAACCAGTCTCTGGACTGAAGACCATAACAACAACAACGGAGGGTAGATGTACGTTGTGAGGGAGGTGTAGAGGCAAGTGAGGTATACAGAGAGAGGGAGATAGAGAGTTTCCCCACACCCCTCCCAGTATCATCCGGCTGTTGCTGGCGAATAACACGTTAACATTCTGGCTCCTTTGTCTTGCAGGAAGGGCAAATGCCACAAGGAGAGACGGCGAGGCCTCCAGAGGATCAGCGGGTGTGTGTCGTGGGCTGGCCCCTCACGTGAACTGGCCATTGTTCCGGCTTCCGCGCAGCGTTCCGCGAGTCCTTGGCTCGGTGCTGCCACCCAGCTGCCTGGGTGTCGCGTGCTCCGCCTCTGCCTGCACGTGGCCCTGACATTACAGTGACGCCTAATGAGCCGTGCCCACTATCACGACGCCCATCTCCGTCTCGCTGCACCGTTCCTACGAGGCACCGCCTCCATTCTCCTCTTTTTTCCCCCCCAATGTTTTAAAAGAATTCCTCTTCGGTGACGTGTAATTTTTGAAACTTGCTACCGCAATATAGCCGACACTGCTCCGAACCGCGCAAAATGTCGATTCCTGGATGTGCGATCGTATCTGAGACCTTTACCTTAACGTGTCTGTAGGATATTAACCTTCACGTAAATGTATTGCGGTGAAGTCACGAAAAGCGGATACCTCAGCTCCAGAATGTATTACAAAGAGCTATAGTTTATAGCAAATAATCGTTGAGAGGTTGTATGACCCTTAAGGCGAATACCAGCTGTGTCAAGAATACAAGGTTCTCGAAGTGGTCCGTGACATTTATCGGTAAAATCGTGCAACTGCGATGGGATCGTTACAGGCTAGGATGGACTTATAAAAATTGCATCTCTTGTAAGGGAGAATTATCGTAGTAATGAGTTTTGGGTTGGGAAAATTTACGTCAAGAAGCAGAAATTTTTCCTGTATTCCCGCGTAAACAGTTCTGTTGTTGTTGTAGTTGTTGTTATGGTCTTCTGTCTAAAAACTGTTCATTGCAAGCCTCTTCATCTCTGAATAACAGCAACCTATATCCTTTTGAGCCTTCTTACTGTATTCGTACCTCGGTCTCCCTCTCTGATTTTTACGCCACACACATTCCTCCAATGCTGAACTGAGTATCAGAATGTGTCCCACCAATAAATCCCTGTCTGTAGTTAACCCTTTCCAGCCAAATGATGCCCTATGGCATCGTCATTTTTATCTGTTACTCTCGGCCCAACCATTTGACCAAAGATTATAGACAACAGCGCAGGACGTTCCAAAATTCATTGTGGGTAACTTGGCTAGCATTTCTTCAAGAAAACAGAGGAGCATTAGGCTAAACGCATTGACAAAATGTGTATTGTCACTTAATGTCTAATCTAGAGTACAAACAGCAAAACTTTAAAAACATTATACCAAGGTAAAGGAAATAATTTGAAAATTTCAGTAATAAATTATTGTAAAATGTCTAAATTAATAGTAAACAGTTTGAAAAAGATGTCAGATACGGTAAAGATAACATATTCCGCCCAATGATTCCATATGAAAATGTTCAAATGTTTGTTAAGCTTATGGGACTTAACTACGGGGTCATCAGTCCCTAAACTTACAAACTACTTACGAACTACCTTATACTAAGGACGGCACAAATATCCATGCCCGAGGGGGGATTCGAACCCCGACCGTAGTGGCCGTGCAGACCGTGACTGAAGCGCCTCAGTCCCCGCGGCCACCGCGGCCGGCGATTCCATATGAAGTCATCTCAAATTTCCCTCTCAAACATTCAAAAATATGCATTATTTCAATAATTATGAATAGACCTATGCAAAGAAATACTTTTGTTCACAAATTTAAAAAAGTTGGGCTGTAAACGATTAAAATATGCTAGAAAATGCTTTTCTTCCCAACAATTTACAGTAATTTCTCATTGGTTACGCGATCTATCCATCTAATCTTTAACATTCGCCTGTAGCACTACATTTCAAAAGCTTTTATTTGTACAGTATAGCTGCATGTCCTCAGGAAAAGTAACGGCTGTAGTTTCCGATTCATTTGATCCGTTCGTAGGAACTAAATGGTGAAGCCACATTAGCTAATGTCGAAGACTGTTGTCCCTGTAACAACTCAAAAAGCTACTACCCCTATTCAGCAACCCCACATTAGTGCGGTCTCTCTTCAGATAACCTCTGCTGCAGTTACACCTATGGTACGGCGATTTATATGGAGGAACGGAAGCCACCTCACGTCGGAAATGTCTGTGGCTCACCCGATGTTCAGTTCTACATAATTTTACTGCCTGCGATTAAGTGGGGTGAAGTGCACTCACGAATGAAATTGTAAAAACCGAGATGTAACCAGAAATTTTCTGCCGTGGAGGTTGGTGTTAACTTTTGTTTACCAAACGAATTACATAAGCAGTTGGGTTCAGATAGTGTAGTGTAGTGAGCAGGTAGGACAATGCTACAATAACGTGACTTACCTGAAGCTATGGCATGGAGAGCCATAGGAAGGTTGGCAGCGGGACACTGAGGGAGATGGTTACAGCTATTGCGGTGTCCCAAACTGTACTTTCCAGGACCTGGACGCAATTTCAGACAACAGAACTCCTTAAAAGAAGGCAAGTCCAAGGTCATACACGGGTAACATCAGCAAGAAGCACTATTACAGCCCGCCTTCCTCCATCAGAGGAGGGACAAAAAAAAAAAAAAAAAAAAAAAAAAAAAAAAAAAAAAAAAAAAAAAAAGTAACATTAACAAAAGAGATTACTGCCGTCTCCGGTTAACAGCCCGTCGAGACAGGAGGCTGGATGCAACTATGCAACTCAGCAGCAACGCACCGTCCACGCACCAACAGGACGCGCAATATCAACACACGGTCCGAAATCGCCTTCGGGAATGATGCTTCTACGTACGGAGGCCTATGGTGTGTGTCGCATTAAAGCTAAAAAACTGTTTAGCCCGCAGAAATTGGACGAGGAACATCAGGATTGGAGCCGTAATGAATGCCGACGGGTTCTGATCACAGATGAGCAATGATTTTATGTTCAGCCGGACATTCGTTCTGTCATCTGGAGAGAATGTGGAACCGGATCAATTCCGCTTATGTGCAGGAAACATCACCATATCATGGTGGTCGACGAATGGTGTGGGCAGGAGTCAGTACTGGCGGACGTACGGACTCTTTGTCGTTCAGAATATCGCTTTGACTGCTCAGTGGTGTATAGACTAGATCCTTCGACCTTTTGTTGTGCCCTGATAGTGCCATAGGAGATGGGGTCCTGCTGGTCGGTGATAACGCTCGTCCGCATACAGCTGCGCCGGTGGACAAAATGCTTGAAGCTCAGGCAACTAAACGAATCGAGTGGCAGCTTGTTTCGGACTTAAACCCATTGAGCATGTTTGTGATGTACTTGAAAGATGCAATGCAGCCAGACCAGCGCCTCCCACAACGGTTGCAGAGCTGGATATTGCACCCATGGAAGAATGCTCAAATATCTCTCAAGTGCTGATTGATAACCCCATATTGTCCATGCGACGCAGGTGTGCAACTGTACTGGCCGTCCAAAGTAATCACATACCATATTTGAGGGCAACGAAAATGACTTTTTTACTATTATGGTAGGCCCATGTGCCTCGCTCTAAGTAAACGCCACGTAAACATCAAGCAAAGAGTTGCGACAGCAAAATATATTGCATTATCACACACAAATTACAATTGCAACCAATCTAATATATAAAGCAGAGTGTCCGTATATTTGTACGTGTTGCATACAAATCTACAGTTTTGTTCCAATCTTTATGAAATTTTGTATACGTAAGCTTCAATCCATGAGGCCGGTCGCCGTAAGTGTAAGAATCACATACGATATATAGTTCACGAGATATGACGTTATAAACAATGAAATGTGTCTAAAACTGCTGCATTTAGCGACAATGCTGCTCAATTTCTCCTAAACCACTGGACCGATTTCAAACAAATTTGGTACACATATTCCTTACGTGAGATAATAATTGCCGTACGAATACGAACCACATACGACACTTGGTACAGGAGATATAACGTCGTAAACAATAGAAATTACAGAAAACTGTCACATAATGGGGCTAGACTTTATAAATACGCTATATCAGAATAAGAGTACTTAACGACTTGCAACAAACTTTAAACATAATTTCAAACCTTTATTAAACTTTCTCGCTGATACCCATAGCAAAAGGATGAAAGGAAAAAAGTTTGTCACTTACTACTTTTCCGCTGTTTATGGAGTAAACTACGGCATTCGGTATGACGTTACAATTTATAATTTGTACACTACAAATTGTAGCCGCAGGAAATTTTACAGACAGTATACACACATATAGTTGAATGTACGATCTAAATTGCATCACAGTACGACACATAATTCATGAGATATGAGCACATACATAATAACGTTCCGCTGTTCATGGACTAAAACTACGGCATTCGGATGACGTTACAATTTATAATTCAGACACTACAAACTGTAGCCGAAGGAAATTTTATAGATAGTATACACGCATATACTTGAGTGTACCTTCTAAATTGTATGACAGTACGAGACGTAGTTGACGAGATATGAGCACATAATAACGTTCATGGAAAAGCGCCCCAACACACACCAAGTTTTAATCTATTACCTCTTTACTACTAATTGTATTCCCAAGAGATGTTACATACAGCCGTTGTACAAATGAATATACACCCGAAAAATGGCAGGAATAAATAATAAATACCCAGGCAATGCTGGGTCTGCAGCTAGTATCTGAATAAAATACGTTACCCTATGTATATTGTGTCTGATATCTCATCTGATCCCCCAATTGTTTTGAACAGTGTGTTATATATGCCACATGAACTCTCATAATCTGTAACGGAACTAGCACACAACCCACTTCTCTAAATATCTACCATCCAAAAAAGTGGATACTGTTGTATTTGTCAAATGCTATTTGCTGCAGAGGTGCAGAGGTTTAAACAGTGTTTCTCCGTAGATTGAAACATTGATTCGCACTTCCGCTCATTTATGAATCAGTGGTTTAGTAAATTAACTTCAGAGTGCGCAATCCGTGGTTAGTGTCTCACAGAGTTTATTGTGCAGCCGCAGTGCAAAAGCACGCGGTCGGGTAAAGCAGGTGGAAGGCATTGCGGCCACCTGCAGCTGTTGGCAGTGCAGCGCGGGCCTTGGAGTCGTCCGCACACTACACACTCGGGCGCACGCGTCCTCTGCCTCGGCGAAGCGTCCCTCGCGCCGTTGCGAAACGGCTCTGTTATGCTAATCCCCGCAACGCTGCTTTAGTCTCACAACGAGCTTCGCAAATTAGTTCCGAGGCGTTAGCACGAGCAGTTTCGGAATATGCAATGAACAGGTGCCGAGCATACAGCGTGACGTAACGCTCTTTTCCATCTCATCACCATGTTGCATAAACGCGTACAGAACATCTAATCCTTTTTACTATATTTTTTTTCATTATATCTTTGTATTTCTTTACTGATTTACTCATTCATTTTCAACAAGCAAGACACAATAGACGATGTGCGTCCCCTTCCCACTCTCTCTTTAAGATCATGATAAGCCTACATGACATGCCACAACTGCAACGAATACGATAGACACCAGCCTTACGCAAACCATGTCATATACTGGTCGGATAATGTGGACTTTGGAAGACTGGTGCATTGAATACAAGCTTACACACGCTTACAACAGTCGAGTAAATCCGCTGTTGTAGAACGTGGTCTTGACACCGGTCATGCTATGGAATACAACACAGATATTCTAGCATGCACTTCCACCTTTTGGGATAGTGTTGTTAAGGAAGCTGTAGAAATTAAACTAGCAACTACCTTATAAATAGAGATGGTGGTTTTTGTTTACATTCTGCTTGGAATCCGGCTCTGTCTCTCGTCAGAAAAACAGAGGGACAGAATTAATGCTGCCTCGCCTGTTTATTAATAGCCACTACCAATATTTATGATGTTGCTCATTTTTGGTTGACTCTGTGGTAACTTGTACTGTGTGTTACTTTTCAAACTGTTTCTAATGTTATGTCACCAAACTGCAGTGGTCATCGGCACCTAAACTTACAAACTCCTTAAATTAACTTATCCTAAAAAGTTCAAATGTTTGTAAATCTATCGGACCAAACTGCGTGGTCATCAGTCCGTAGCTTACAAACTACTTCAACTAAGGTAAACTGACCAAAGGACAAACACACCCACCCATGCCACAGGGAGGACTCGAACCTCCGACGGAGAGCAACCTCACGCTCCGCAGAGAGGAGCCTTAGACCACTTGGCTTCGCCACTGCGACTAACTTATCCTAAGAACAGAAAACCACACACATACACACACACACACACACACACACACACACACACACACTTGCCCGAGGGACGACTCTAACTTCCAACGGTGAACGGCTGCGCGCACCGCGGCAAGGATCCTTAGCTTTTCTTGTTTTCCCTTTGCAAACCGAGGCATTAAATTTCCCTTACACGTTGCTTCCTGAGTGCAGTTGTGGCTAGAGAACGGCAGGAAGTGCTATTATCGAAATATCGGCGGTGTTTGACGACGTCACCCGGCAGCATACTAGTAAGTTGTTTGAATATTCAGTGCGCCGCGAAAAGTTAAGGTTTCACGGGACGTAAAAAGTTTGTGGGGAATTGGTTCAAACATCAAGCTAAAGAGTCCTTTGCAGCTGTTCATAAAAAAAAGAAGAAAAAAATTGTAGCCCGTTGGAACAAGTGCATCCCTTTCCTGCCCTTCGACTCGTACCTGTCTGGTTTCTGTACAAGTTGCATATAAGTTATCCACTTCTATATTTTACCTACAATTACTTCAAAACTTGAACGATTGTATTCTGACTTTCTCACAAATAGAAATAGTAATGTAGTTTAAAAATAAACGTTTTCTTCGCCAGACCGTCTCTGTAATTATTGAATGATCCTTTTCAGAAAGTGGGTCGCGCCTTTCCATAATGGGCAAGTGAGAAGGAGTTTGGAGAAAATCAGACTGGTACAAATTTACAGTTCTCCATTGACGGAGTGCAGGTGTAGCAATGACAGTTTATGCTATGCTTTCTGTGGGCGTCCCTTCCCTACCATCCTCCTACCTCAGGCGAGCACTGCAGAGGAATGGGGACGTGGCACGTAGAAGATTTTGCTAGCAGGATATGCCCGAGGGCGTCACCCGACAAGGAGTTCGCCGTACTCCAGAGTCGATCCGGAGGTCACGCGCAGCCTTTGCCTGTGGTCAGGGCGCGGTGCGACACACTCGGCGTGGAAACCGGTGGGCCGGATAAGGAGTCGGCACTGTGCAGGTGCGAGGCGTTTCGCAAGCCGTGACGCATCCCTCGGGTCGGCGGGTGGCGGCGGGTCGCGAAGGGCGGCAGCCAAGGTTGGGCGCTTGCTTCACCGCATCATGCCGACGCTCTAAGCCTGAATCACCGGCCGCGACATTACACACCACTAACATTCGACACGGCTCGCCGTTACAACTATTCCTTTCTCGGTCGGGAGGATATAAGTGAAACGAGCGGCCGAGAATATCTTCCCGTATGCTGACTCATATATTGAGAGCCTAACTTTTTAGACTATTTTGTGAAGAACCGTTGTCCTAGGACATCTGCTTCTGCCTTTTGTGTTGCTTGATGTAATGTTCATGTCATGTGTGTTTGGTCCTGTGGTGTTATGAGTGAGTGACGTTTGCCCTGTCTGTATGTTTGATCATACAAGGGTTTTTAATCTGTCAATAATAATTTAGGTGTTCGTATTCTGAAGTTTTCCGGATAATAGTTACCCAAAGTGTTTATCAGTATATTGGGGGAGTGGTGTGCTCGATAGTAGAAGGCTTCTGCCTTTCAATCTTTGTGACAGCATGGAGATCGTCCGTCGGGAATCGTCCATCAACGTGAAATGCCCTTCTGAGGGCTCTGTTTTGGACAATCTGAAGTTTTTTCATGTGGTTCTTGCCAGCATAGGCCCAAACTGGGCTCGCGCATTCGAGTTTATGGCACACCAAACTGCAGTACATCCTAATCCCGACGCTTGCTGGCAAGCTGCTTTGTACATTGAGTATAGGGTAGAGTGCGTTTTGTTGCCTACTCGCATCTAGCTATAGGTTTTCAATATGACTACCCCATGTGAGGCGTTGATCTAACGTCAAACCAAGGTATTTAACTGTTGGGCAGCACTCTATGTTTCTTCTGTGGAGCTGAAACTGACAACTGTCCTCATAGCAGTAAAAGCGCTTTCTCATTGTTCATCGTAGTAAAAAACGAAGTCTCAGAGTCAAGATTATTTGTAAATTTTTGTTAACACGTTTTCTTGATATAGAAGCAAACGTCTTAAAAAGACTAACCGCCAAGAACGCGATAAAATGTACCCGTATTGTTGATGGTTACCGGTTTCTAAGTACTTTACGATCATCTTCAGATCGTTAATACACCGTAATGGGAGCGGTGGCGGGAAAGAAGGCAGCTGTATTGAATCTAGGTTTCCATCATTCTGTATGCAGGGTTTGAAGAAACTGGTAAGCATTAGCAATGATGAATAAGAAAATAAGAATTCGGTAAGCTACTATAAACAATATAGTGACTGCGTTATTGTAGCTAAGATAGACACGAAATCGACACCCACCATAGTAGTACAAGCTTATATGCCCACTAACTCTGCTGATGAGGAGATTGAAGAAATGTATGGGAAATAAAAGAATTTATTCAGGCAATTAATGGAGATGAAAACTTTGTTGCAGGACTGGAATTCAGTAGCAGGAAAAGGAAGAGAAGGAAAGATAGTAGGTGAATATGGACTGGGGAAAAGGAATGAAAGAATTTTAACTTAGTAAATGACATAGCGAAAAGTGCATGCATGAAAATGTGGGCGTCAGAAACCCTATATGTAAAAGCCGGAAATGAGATACTGAACAAAGAATAAAAACTCATACTATGTGTTTTGTTGCCGAGTGGTCTGCGGCGTGCCAGTCACGGTCTACACGGCCGCTGCGGTCGAGGGTTCGAATCCGTCCTCTGGCATGGATGTCTGTGCCGTCTTTAGTATAAGATAGTTCATAAGTAGTTTAGGGACTGATGACCCCGTAGTTAAGTCCCATAAGCTCTACAAACATTTGAACATTTTTGTTTTGTTTTGTTTTGGAGAGGCATTAATGTAAGATAAAGAGGTGCAAACTCCGTATATGTCTTGTTGTGTAGATGCGCATCTAACGATGTAGCTTCAGGCTATGAAACCAGTAGTGTCTTTATAAAATTGATAATGTAACAGCTGTTTGCGAAGTTTTTATTATAGAATATACAAGTGCGGCTGCGCTGACCACTGAGTCATCTACAACGAACTAGTAACACATTGATACGCTTTTTATGATTACAAAATCGTACGAATCACTCTGTAAAGTGTACACCGGCGTGCGTGATTATATTGCTTTATGTGTTAGGTTAAACGACACATGTAAAGAAAAATGCTTCCCTATAATATTCTAGATAGAACGTGATGCAAAAAGCAGTGGGTACGGAACTGCCGGCTTGCATTAAATCGTTGTATAACACCAGACGAAAACATGTCCGTTGAGCTTTCTTAGATGAACGTGTTTTTAAGGTTTACAAGTACATCTAAGGAAATTTCGCTGTCAAATTTTCTGTTTTCTATAGACGTAGCACCTTCGACCGTTGTCACGCACATCCGGAGTCGTGAAATTTAAACATATATATACCAAATGTTGTACGGACTGAAATAGCCTGCCATATCATACTTCCGTGAGTCATTCACAGTTTTTATTTTCGCCTACCACTAGCTGCAAAGCAACAAGCCTGTCGAGTCACTGTCAGTTTGTCGTGTGATGTGGTTCACCTTGAACAGGAAACCCTTGCAATTCGTATGATTTTTTTGTTGCAACCTTGGGCACTAGGCTGCAGCGCCTTTTATCTGCGTCAGAGATGCGCGGTAAGTTCCATGAAGGCCGTGACCTAACCTTGGAAGATTTTGCAGCACTTCTTCCCAGCCTTGAGTCTAGAACTAACTTTCATGTAAAGCTCATTTTATTTCGAGCCTCATACTGGATGAACTGTCTATCTAGATACAGTGAATAGATAGTAAAAAAAAAAAAAAAAAAAATGAGTCGGTTTCTAACCGTAGAACTGCTGAAATTGTGAATTGTTATTGTTGTGGTCTTCAGTCCGAAGTCTGAATTGATGCCGCTCTCTATTCTACTCTATCCGGTGAAAGCCGAAAACAACAACAGCAACCCACATCCATTCGACCTCGTTTACTGTGCTCATCTCTTGGTCTCTTGCGATTTTCACTTCTCACGCTTTTCTACAACACTAAATTGACGATTCCCTGACGTCTTAGAATGTGTCCTACCAATTGATTCCTATTTATGATGAGCCACAAATTGCTCTTCTTCCAATTTCTGTTTTGTACCTCCTCATCAGCTACGCCATCTACCAATCTGATCTTCAGCATCCTTCTGTAAACCACATTTCAAAAGTTACCAGTGCCCTTCTTGTCCCATATAAGGCTACATTGCAGACAAATGCCTTCAAAAGTACTTCCTAACAAATTTATATTCGACGTCAACAAATTTGTTCAGAAATACTTTTCTTCCTATTGCCACTTTGTATTTTTAGCTTCTCTTCTCCGAGCATCATAAGTTATTTCACTGCTCAAATACCAAAATTCATCTACTACTTTTATTGTTTCCTATCGTAATTTGTTCAGAGTCGCCTGAGTATTCGATTACATTCCACTAACCCAGTTTTCTGATACAGACAAATTTACCTTAGCTGTCAGTAGGCACTACATTAAATCGATGGGGAAGCTGAGAATTCGTGCCGAGCCGGAGTTCGAACCCGAGTCCTCCTGCTTACTAGGCAAGTACGTCAATAACAAGGGTGCGCGGGTTACCCTACACGCCTCTCTTCAGACTCAAATTTTCAACTTATCCACAATGTACTGAAGTAGCGTTGCGGCCTTTTTTCATATATAAGGGCATTTCGCCGATCCCCGTGAGGGTTCGGGACTTTGCATCCACACCACAGCTTTAATATTGTTACTGTTACCTTCCACCCTCCTTTCAGGAAATTGTCCTTTACGTTCAGTTTCTATTCTAGGTTCTTTGCTGTCTCCGACAGAATTACATTATCATCAGCAAGCCGCAAAGATTGTATTTATTTTTCCTCAACTGTAAACCGTTTCTACATTTCTCCTTGATTTCCTTCATAGCTTAATGAAAGAATCACATTTCGTATTTCACCTTGATTTCGTTCATAATTAATTTAATGAATGATTCACATTGCGGAAAGGCTACAACCCTTACTCCCTTCCCAACCACTGCATACATGCCCTTCGACTTTGCGGGAAATATATTAGACTTAAAGAAAAAAAATCCCTAGGAATATGAAATATCAGGCTAACCAGGCAGATGTTGAGCACCACTTATCCCAAATAGCCAAATCAAATGTTCAAATGTTTGTATAGCGTATGGGACTTAACTACGGGGTCATCAGTCCCTAAACTTACAAACTATTTATGAACTACTTACGAACTAGGATGGCACAAATATCCATGCCCGAGGGGGGGTTCGAACCCCCGACCGTAGTGGCCGTGCAAACCGTGACTGGAGCGTCTCTGTCCCCTCGGCCACCGCGGCCGGCCCCAAATAGCCATCTTGTGTCTTTCGTCAACGCACCAATTAATGAATCACTCACACACTTCAGTGTGCGTATTAAATTTTAGTGTAATTGTATCTTTACTTTTTGAAGAAGATTTAGAGGATAGGCAATACATTTTTTCTATAAAAATAAAAATACGCAATACACCGCTATGCATAAGAAACTGTAGATTGCAACTTTAGCCTGTTTTACACTAAATAAGTCATGGACAAACAATGAACGCTCCCGTTTGTGTGTAATTGATTACTCAATTGCATGTTATTGATTGCTAACCTATCTTTCACATGGTATTCAATTACTGATATCACATTATCTCTGATTGTGAAAATAGAAAACCACTAAAAAACATCAATGTGTTAAAAATAGTGTGTATGTACCAGATTCGGCCTTGTTATCAGTAGCACTAACTCAAATGTTAAGATGTTTGTTAAGCTTAAGGGACTTAACTGCGGGGTCATCAGTCCCTAAACTTAAAAACTACTTATTCAGTAACGTATACTAAAGACAACACAAACGTCCATGCCCGAGGGAGAATTCAAACCCCCGACGGAGAACGGCGTCGCGCGTCGGAGCATAGTGCCTCAATGCGCTCGGCCCGTCCACTGCGGCAGCACTAAATACACATGTATTTATTTCTGCACTCAGAAAGAAAATAAATTGTCTTATTAAAAACTATTTGTTTCCTTCATGAATTAGGATAAGAGAATTTAAAGTTTTAGATACTCGAATTTTGCAAAAAGAAGCTGACAGTAAACAGTGTCATCTAACAAAACTAGGGAATGATCACGAAGGAGAAATTGTCAGGACAGCTCTAAATTTCGTAACAAACCTACTTTTCAACTATTCAGATCATGACCTTTGACGGCACATTGTCAGTATAATTTATTAACAACACGTGAACTCACTTAGCAATACGCAAACTAGTAGTAATTGAAGCGTAGGATACTAAACGGCTCTGAGACAGTACGTACACTCGTTTGTTCCTAATTAGCGCTACTATTCGCAGCGCTCGTGGAATTTATAGAAGATCCTAGACATGAAAGACGTCGAAGTGGCGTCAAGTAAAAAAGGCTTGCACTAGGCGGCCGAACAATCCCAAGCGAGATCTACCGGTCATAAATGCCATACGATCTATTCATTTTATAGCACATTCTAGAAATATATCAACTAAGTAATTATGTGGCTACTGGAAAAATAAAAATAAAAAGTTAGGTTATTACGCGATTTCAGTCGCGTCCATTTCTTACGATTAAAAGCTTTTATTCCGGTGGTCCGCTTGTTAAGACTATGACATCCGCTGCGACGAGAGAAATTCTTCCTGAAAATGAAATTTAAGATTGAATAAACCGCGTCAAACCTGATGTAGAAGCAGACTTCATCGAAATTAATGATTTTTTCTTGTGAAAGTCATTTTCTAAATAGAACAGTGAATCTAAACATTTTCTATCCTACAAAGTTTCGACGTTGCGAACGCTCAGGTAAACTTGCTGACTTCTTCGCATCTGTCGTCGTTTCCCCTTTGAAACTAGAAAGGTGTGCAGAGTTCCCACAGTTTGAAGTGGTGCGTGTTCTTTGTGGTAGCGTTACCTCCAAATTTTCAGCGTGCAACTGACGGGTTGCCGGACCGCTGTTGCAACATGCGGTGATTAGTAGTATTTACTTTTCCAGACGGAACAGATGAGTCAGGCGGCATGGCACTTTCTTGCGACACACTCCCCGAGAGTGCAGACTGTGCATATCTTATAATTACACTTCATTCAATCTTCAGGTATCAAGCAGCGGTCTATCAAGTGGTCGTATAAGGGACGAACAAAAAGTTTCTGTTCGAAGGCTGTAGAGCCCGTAATCGTATTCCAATGAGGCAATATTACCGTGAGCACTGAAGCAATCATCCCAGCGCCGTATCAATTGTTCAAATGTTCAAATGTTTGTATAGTCTATGGGACTTAACTACGGGGTCATCAGTCCCTAAACTTACAAACTACTTATGAACTACTTACGAACTAGGACGGCACAAATATCCATGCCCGAGGGGGGATTCAAAACCCCGACCGTAGTGGCCGTGCAGACCGTGACTGGAGCGCCTTAGTCCCCTCGGCCACCGCGGCCGGCGCGCCGTATCAGTTCGAAGATTCCCGATTGGTAAATCAATATGTCCTGCCGGGAGAATAAGTCCAAAACTGTCTGTCGTACTTCCTCGTCCGACAAAAGTGGTGAACCTTATGGTTTATTTTTTAATTTTTTAAATTTTTACTATGGACATCGCTAAGGGGTTCAGTAGAATATCTGAGCGATCGACAGTGACGGAAGTGATTCATAGATCGCATAACGTCAAGAGCAACAAGTAGCCTTAGCTCATGACCAGTATGCAAAATATTCAAGTCCGACTTAGAGTTGTAACACTACATCGCGGTCGTAGCATTAGGATCGCAATTTTCCGTCATTAGTAAATGTTTCATTATTTTTACGAGGCAGAAATTACTTGTTTTTTCTAAAATTTAAAGAAATCAATTAACCTCTATGTAATAAAGGCCATTGAATAAGATAGTCGAAACACCTTAAATTACGGTAATCTTTTGTCAGATAATAATGAAATATTTACAAATGACGAAAAATGACGATCCTAATGCTACGATCGCGAAGTAGTGTTACAGTTCGTCGCGCGAAATAGCCGCGTGGTCTAATGCATCAGGCCGTGGACTGGACGGCCGTTCCCGCCGGAAGTTTGAGTCCTTCCTCGGACATGGGTGTATGTGTGTCGTCCTCAGCATAAGTTAGTTTAAGTACTTTATAAATCTAGGAACTGATGACCTTAGCAGTTTTGCCCATTAGGTTTACAAACCTTTGAACATTTTTCTACTAAAAGTCCACGGAGCGTTCCTACAACTCGTTTGGTTTCGCTTGTTCTGTCTGCGAACGCCTATAGCTTGGAAACAATTCTCGGAGTACACCGAAAGAACGCTTGGATTTAGTGGCCGAAACGTTTCCAGGCGAGAAAGTATCAGACTTCAGGGAATGTCAGATTTGTTATAACTTGTGTATTCGAAATGGTGGTGGAGAATCAATATCATCTGATAGCTACCGTTCTCGGAGCGGACATAAATATTTATTTGCTGAGTGTTGATAGAGCTCAGTTTATCGGCATCATGCGTGAAAACATTCAACCTCGAACTGCACAGTGAACTCTCATTCTTGACGACGAGAAACAACACTGATTGATAGTTTTCTCACGGCACGCCGAGAGTGGAAACAAAGAACTACATATACTTTTCGTATCACAAATATTTGTTGAGTATCAGTAATTCAGAATAAGTACCATGTTTATAAATTAGATTTTACTCCATTGCTCTATATGATAATATTGGTTGTCAAAATAACTAGTTAATTTCTCCTAATAAATATGATCTGATTTTGATTTCTCAGTAGCGAAGTGTTTTGTTTTCGCAAAAAAAAATAAAAAAAATTGACATCATTATTTTCTGATAGGATAGTAGGTCTGATAATCGCAAGGGGATAGGTCAAGACTGTTGTTTAGGTACTAGAACGTATCCCACTAGAGTTGGCATTGTCCGTAATGGGTGAGGTTGTTCATCCACATCGACCGGGGTCTTCTCTCGAAAAGCGATGATCTTCACGGCACTTAGCGAACTATTCCACAAAGTTATTTATTGTCAGGCATACCGCTCCATACACATTGTTCATACTCCGGTGTTTATCCTTCCGTAATCAAGACAAGAATAACAACACTTGAGTCCTGTTTGGATGCATGTGACAATAACGTCGACGTAGTTCATATTTCCGCATATATCGCACACGCGTACGTTATAAAGACACGAATGTCCATTGACTACATATTGGTACTACATTCAGAAATCGTTATGTACCATTAGCAACTCCTTCAAACGACTTCTTGATTGCGCTTTTAATTGCAGTGGTCGTTGACAAAACCATTGATTAAATTCTGTTTGTGTATCAAATTGCTGTCAGCCAATCTTAGTGCCTGTACCTTTTCCCAATGGTATTGGTAGCTTCGGAAGTCGTGCCAAATACGCTATACGGACACATGTTTCCTTTTTATGCGCAACTTGTCATGTATTTGTGCATGGATCATTGTCGACAAATTGTGACAAACTTTTCCTTTGTCGTAGGTGTTTGCGCAAATTTCCTATTTGCGATAACAGGACGGCCCAAAACGTAGTGTGGGTAATTCTATTGGTAGGGCGGGAGCACCTACGAAAGGTGTAGCCTATTTGTTGTGAGTGCAAGTCTTGTTGTTGTACATATTTTATTAACACAATTTTTAAATTATAATTTCATTTGACAAAAGTGATTTACAAACAAGTCTCCGTAAGGGCCAAAATCATTTAATTGCTCTACAGTGCCTAAGCAAACAATTGACAGTAAAAATTGATAATCAAAACTGCCGTAATTTAAACAACACGAAGATACAAGAACAAACAGTCAAAGTGTGTTAAATACATGCCAGTAGTTGATCCTCACACTGTGAAGCATCAATCGTAAGATTTCAGACAGTTTACTTCTCTTGATAAATTTTCTTTTAACCCTTTCACACTCACTGGTTTGAATTGTGTACATAACTTTTACAGTGCCCAAGATAGATCATAAACAATTTTTCTCAATGAAAACATTATGTACACGATTGCAAATGTTCAGTCTTTTCATCATACACAGTTACTGCCGCCTGCTGAAGATCACTATAAAAATATCAAGCATTGATTGTTGCACTGTGTAGCAGTTTGTGAACTTCAAAGAACACGGCAGTTGTGGTTACTTGTATTCCACTGTATAACTGAAAACTAGTATTGATTATTTTGTGTGGTAGTTATTGAATGATCAGTTTATTTTAGTACAACAGTTAGTACTACAAAATTAATAATTTTACTCCATAAAAAGAAGCCTTGTTTTTCAGTAGATGCAATTTTGTAGTATGTAAATGGATGCATACAGCAACATAAATCTTGCTTCTAAAATCATTAGCAATATAACTTAAGAGCATTAAATAATAATAATAATTATTATTATTATTATTATTTCCTTCCTCCAGAAAAACATCTGGTCTGAAAGGGTTAAGTAAAATCTTAAAAGGAAATACGATTACAACTGAGCCCATAAAAGTTCAGTTTCAAAACCAATCAAGTCGCAATTAGAGCCATAATCAGAGCCAATTGTCCTACTATGAATTCTTAACGCTAAGAAAAAAAAATAACACTAAAAAATTTCAAAAACCCAAAAACAGCTGTAATTCAAATAACGAGAAGGTACCAGAACAAACAACCAAAGTCTGTTAAAACAGGCCAGCAACTGACCTTCAAACTGTGAAGCAATAATTGTAAGATTTCAGAAACCTTTGCCTGATGGTTTTATAGGACGAGGCAATAATGCCAGCACAAATTTTCTAAGGTAGAAAACAAATAATTACAGAAAAATAAAAATACAATTTGCACTTCCACAACCTTAACTGGAACGCGTCGCTACGAGATACTAATAGACGACTATCGGGCAGCAGGGCCAGTTAACAGGCGTTAACGTTTAGGCTGCCAAGGTGGAACACTGAATACTAAGATAGCCAAATATTTAAGCCAAATTTAAATTGACGATACGCAACCTTAGCTAACTGGCGGCAGCTATCAGTTACTATCGCAAGACCGACGTAAACACCGTGACTCATTACAGTCTACAAATGGAGCAAGGACTATTTTAACTAATTCAGATGTATAATACGGTTTAAGACTCAAGAAAGAACACTCGAACAGCTAACAAGAGTTTGGTAGTACATAACATCGTACGCCTTTGGGTGATAAGCAGTGCTACAGAGCAGTACACAATATTTCAAGTTCATCATATTATGTGGACTCCCTCGGTTACAGTATCTAACCCCACTTAACAGTCCTCAATTAAACTCGAAAGCAAACAAAGGCTTACATGAACAACGAATTCCACTTGAACATAATCCAATGCGAAAGGAATGTTATGTCATAAGAAATAACAATGAAACTTGTACAGTCCATTACAAAAGGGTTATAGCAACTGCTGTATCATAAAGGAAGGTACAATCGATTTTAAAATAAATAATTACATGTACAAATATCTGTTCTAGACAATCTTCATGTATTGTATTGTTATGAGGTTATAACATAAATGTAAGTTAAATAAGCAATGATGATATTATTACATGTAAATATTGTGATGAAATTATTATGAAACACAGAAAAAGCAACATAGTTTCTCTGTCAATACTTTTGCCGCGCGGGAATGGCCGCGTACTTTAAGGCGCCATGTCATAGACTGCGCGACAGCTCCTACCAGAGGTTCGAGTCGTGCCTCGGGCATGGGTGTGTGTAAGTGTGTTTAAGTAGTTTATAAGTGTATGGACCTATGTATGATCTTAGCAGTATGGTCCCTTAGGTTCACGAACATTTTGATTTTTGATTCTGTATTGATCAGTTTTTTCACGCAACGGAATTATCAGCCTTTTCCAGGACGTTTATTGTAAATATCTGGTACATGCATATAACAGCAAAATGTGGAGTTGAAATAGCAGCCACTTTCCTTGCGTCACTCAGTTACGTGGAGATCAGTAGTAGATGAACAACAGAGAAAAGAAAGTAAATACGTTCTAGTCTACGGCATATGTTTTTAGGGGGCGCTCTCAGACAACATTAGAAGCTTATCCGTGGAGCTGGTTGAATCTACAGATGTTCAACGAATAGGAACACGCACATGCCTTCCTTACAATGAAGAGAACGCGAGACGAAAAGGGCTGATGTTGAAGTATCAAGACAGAATTGCGTGCCCAGCTCTTTGTGTTCTTGCATTGCCTTCTGCTGTACAGCTGCCTTCGACGTTTGGTGACGTAAGACTCAACTCGACAGCCTTCTCTCCTCTCCTCGTTGAAGGACTCTAGCTTTATTCGGATGGTGACTCTTCTTCTTGCAAAAGACGCAGGTTCTCGTATACTCATGATGTAGTAATTATTTTGCCTTGATGCATCAAACGAAAGCAAATAAAAAGCACAAACTTTATTTTACGACTTTTCTGGCGGCAAAGTTATTCCGTTACGTGAAAAGTAATTTGTATATGTGACTCCACGATGGGACTGATAACCGGAGTAGTTCCATAGATTTATAAACATTTGAGCATTATTTGCACATGTGACAGTCGTTATATGAAGTTTGTTGGGAAGTACCACACAAATAACAATCTAGCTGGAGTAAAAAAGTTAGTGACTCAATGAAATATTATGTAGTTTTATTTGTGCAAAAGCAGTTCCAGCTGTAACAGGAGCGATTTGTCAGTAATAATCAAAACTTGCTTCTGTCTCCTGTTGGGTCCAATGTTAATCATAGGAGTTCCTGCATGGCTATCATTCTTGCATTATATTTTCTGCTGACAAAGCAAGTTATAGCGGAAAATTTTCTCCATTGCGAATAAAGTGACCGAAGTGTCCTACTGTCAATTTCTCTGATTTTTAATTTGCATGTCACCCAAAGTCAACACAAACCAACACGAGACAAAGGTTTCGGAATCAAATCACCATTGTAATATACAGGGCGTTAAAAAGACACATGGAATACTTTGGGAGGTGGTAGTACTTATCGAAAAAACAAAAATAAGTCCAAATGCACTCGGAAACGGAACTGAGATAAACACCTGTTTATAAGGTGTTCCAGGTGTCGTCTATTCATGGCAATGCGTCGCTGAAAATAACGGCTTCACCGTTCATCTGACACAAACATTGAATAAACATATCTGTAGAGGAGAAAATTCACAACTACTTTGTTCTGTTATATTATTTCCATAACTCTCGCCGTTTCAGAGAGATTTGCAAAAATAACGACGATTTGACCCTGTTACTTCATTTTACGTAAACCAGTACAGGAAAAGAAAATAAACTTGAAAAATAGGACAAACTACCGAGGCAAGAAAGGTAATAATATTTTAAGGGAAAAATATCGTGGAAATAACGGAGAGATATTAAAATAGTAATTTAAAGAGGTAAAAGTTTTAAAAAAAATGTGTATTGTCAAAGCTAAATTTAAATGGCAAATAATTTTGGCTGTATGTGGAAATACGGCCAGAGAGAATATTACGTGTTGAGTGCATAGACATTTTTTCATTAGTAGAGTCATAACTGTATCGTCTATAATTTTTTAATATTTATGTTTTATTATTATTGTTGGAAATGTTTGCAGAAAATGACAGAAACACCTAGTAGACCGTAAAACATGATAGTGCGATTTTTTTGAAAACCGTTGAAATGTTTCTAATCCTACTGGACGAAACTGCTGTGATCGTCAGTCTCTAGACATACAAAGTTCTTTAACTTACACTAAGGACAACACACACACACACACACACACACAATGGATAAACAAGCAGCCCTCTGTTGCAAATTAAAAATTATTTGACCATGTTTCGGCAAAGCCTTCATCAGAAAATATAAAACAAGTCACATAATAAAATATACTATTAAGCTGTATAGCTTACGTTACAAAATTTTGTAGTCTGATACCTACGTGCAGGCGTGCAGCCCATAGTGGCTAGCTTTTTCTAAAATATTTCTTTTTAAATTTTGTGTGACGTAAGCTATATAGCTGAATAGTATAGCCGGCCGCGGTGGCCGAGGTGACTGAGGCGCTCCAGTCACGGTCAGCACGGCCACTACGGTCGGGGGTTCGAATCCCCCCTCGGGCATGGATATTTGTGCCGTCCTAGTTCGTAAGTAGTTCATAAGTAGTTTGTAAGTTTAGGGACTGATGACCCCGTAGTTAAGTCCCATAAGCTTAACAAACATTTGAATTTTTTGAATAGTATATCTTATTATGTGATATGCTTTTTGTTTTATATTTTTTGATTAAGGCAATCTTAGTCATTGCCGAAACCTGGTCAAATAATTTTTAATTTGCGACCGAGGGCTAATTGTTTATCCATTGACATTGTAACGGTCGCTGACAATAGCAGCTATGTTTAATATTTAATGCCAAACTTTCAGGAAACATTCCTGACACACAAACAAAGAAAATATGTTCAAATGTTTGTAGAACTTATGGGACTTAACTACGGGGTCATCAGTCCCTAAAATTACAAATTACTTATGAACTAACTAACAATAAGGGCGGCACAAATATCCATGCCCGAGGGGGGGATTCGAACCCCCGACCGTAGTGGCCGTGCAGAGCGTGACTGGAGCGCCTCAGTCCCCTCGGCCACCGCGGCCGGCAAAGAAAATATGTTATGTGGACATGTGTCCGGAAACGCTTAATTTCCATGTTGGAGCTCATTTTAATACTTCTCTTCAAATTACATTAATCATGGAATGGAAACACACAGCAACAGAACGTACCAGCGTGACTTCAATCACTTTGTTACAGGAAATGTTCAAAATGATCTCCGTTAGCGAGGATACATGCATCCACTCTCCGTCCCATGGAATCCCTGATGCGCTGATGCAGCCCTGGAGAATGGCGTATTGTATCACAGCCGTCCACAATACGAGAACGAAGAGTCTCTACATTTGGTACCGGGGTTGCGTAGAAAAGAGCCCCCATAAATGAAAGTCAAGAGGGTTGAGGTCAGGAGAGCGTGGAGGCCATGGAATTGGTCCGCCTCTACCAATCCATCGGTCACCGAATCTGTTGAGAAGCGTACGAACACGTCGACTGAAATGTGCAGGAGCTCCATCGTGCATGAACCACATGTTATGACGTACTTGTAAAGCCACATGTTTCCGGACACATGTCCACATAACATATTTTCTTTCTTTGTGTGTGAGGAATGTTTCCTGAAAGTTTGGCCGTACCTTTTTGTAATACACACACACACACACACACACACACACACACACACACACATGCCCGAAGGACTCGAACCTCTGGCGGGAGTGACCGCCCAGTTCGTAGCATGGTGCCTTAGACCACGCGAGTACTCCCCCTGAACCTCGTAATTTCCCTACAGAATGAAATGTTTCAGCAAAGTGGAAACGCAGATCACAATCTTGAGTCCACCACCCCAGGCGTCGTTACTGTTACTAGATTATACGGAACGCCTAGCGCTTTCTCCCGGGAGGCCAGCGAGCCCCCAGTGAGAGGAATGTGCGTTTGTCATCCCAGCTGCGTGGGCGGTGGCGGCGTGCTCGGGCAGCGGCAGCGACAGCGGCTGCCCCTCGTTTGTTTACCGGCGCCTCGCAGTTTCTCCCGGCTGCCCCCGGGCGCGGCTGCGGCTGCGGCTACGGCCGGGTCTCTTCGCCGTGACCCCCGGCTGCGGGAAGAGCTACGGGCCGGCTGGCACTCTCTCTTTTACTACGCTATGACAGATGGAAAGCGCTCCGCCCCTGCGCGTGTATACGCCCATCGGATTCCACGCCGCTGCCGGCCGGGCCGGTACAGTTCCGTCGAGGCGAATGAAAGGGTGTCCTGTCCAGTGTGGCGCGTCTACTCCGATGCCGAGTGACAGAGTAGAGCGCGCCCAGCCAACCGACGCTGGCCGCATACCTGCTGCGGCCCGCTCGAAAGCCGCTGACAGTTTAATGAAAGGCCGTGACAATGGCACTCTGTCGCTTTTGTCGCGCTCCGGATAATGCTTCGGAAAAAGCCGAATATTCGTTTCTGCCCTACTCGTATCGATTTGCTAACGCTAGATTGAACATGAAAACAGGTAATACGTGATGTGCTTTTAGCCCACTTTAGGTTACGGTAGTATCACTAGAAGTGGGCCTTTGCGATCGTTTTTTGACAGCTCGAAATTTAAATGAAAATAACTGCTTAACCATTCATCTGCCACGAAATTTGAATAACCTAATTTGTAGAGGAGAAAATTCTCTACAACTTTGCTCTCTTGTGTTTTTTTTTTTCGTATCTCGTATCGTTTCAGAGATATTTGCAAAAATAGCGGCGATTTTGGGATGTCTGTCTGTCCTTAACGTGTTCCCACTTTTTAAGACGAACCGTTCAACCGATCAGCACCAAATTTTACAAACATAATTTTAGGCCGCCAAAGACAAGAACCTCCCTTTTTAAAATTTTTCGGACAAAAAATACGGCAGTAATACCAAAGAAAACCGTTTTTAATATAATTGTAATTGCAAACGAACCGTTCATCTGACACGAAAATTGAATAACCGAATTTGTAGAGGAGTAACTTTTTTTTTTAATAGTTTATGGGACTTAACTACGGGGTTATCAGTCCCTAAACTTACAAACTAGTTATGAACTACTTACGAACTAGGACGGCACAAATATCCATGCCCGAGGAGGGATTCGAACCCCCGACCGTAGTGTCCGTGCAGACCGTGACTGAAGCGCCTCAGTCTCCTCGGCCACCGCGGCCGGCACGTGACATTCCACGCCCAGAAGTCTCTCTGACATACGCCATCTTGCGTTCGTGTTTGAAGATTTTCTTATTATAACTAACACGTTGTTATTTCAAAGCAACGGCGCACTGAATAATTAACAAAAACACGTCGTTCTTCGTACGATAAATGATAATCAGGTGTCTAAAATGTCATATTAGCATGTTAACAACTACCATCAATAGTACGAAAATAAAGGAGGAATTTCATAATTGTTCGCTGTAGCATAGTGGGCAGCGTGTTGGATTGTGACCCGCCACTCCCAAATAATTTTTTTCTCCTTTTGTCCTAAAAGGGTTTCGTGTTGGGTGCGTAGATATTATCACAATAATTTTTTATTACTTACATTATTAGTTTTGTCCGAAATGTTTGCAAAAATGATAAAACTACAAATTTTATGTAGGCCGTTTTTGTGTCCCAACTTCGTCGCCGCTTTTGTGTCCCAGCCTCGTCGTAGGTGTCGGTGGCCGAGTGGAATGAGCCCGACACAGGAACAAAAATAGCACGCTGGTGCAGGTACGGAGGGGAGCAGCCAGAAACTATAAACACTAGAGTAAATTAGAAAGAGATATATATTGCACAGAATGTAACAATACTTAACTTTTACATAGTACTGCAGAATGTTGATACATAGTTGTTAGAGGCCTGCCTAGTGCCTGTACGATAGCAAAGTCATCACTGGTGCCTATCTGATTACGAAGGTCCTAACTGGTTGCTATCTCCGTCCCAAGTGACCGATGTTTTTTCCGTGGTGGCCACGAGCGGAGCTGCAGCAGAGGGCGCTCGTGGCTGTCGTCGTGAGAACGCCGCGCCGTGCGTGCATGGCGGCGCGCGGCGAAAGTAGGTGGCGCGCACTTTGTACTTGTGCGACACCACAGCCGTAAAACACGTCAGTGAGATTTTTTACAGTAAAAATAAGCAGGAGGACGGGGGAGAAATCTGATTTAACAATGGAATCGAATCAGGCTCTAATTCTGGAGACGGCGTTCCGAATAATATTTTGTTGAAGTCCATCAGTGGACTTTCCGTTCCTTCCCAATTCATATCACTTTGATGGCTCCGGATTGAACGTCATATGAATTAATATGTGCCGTGGCGAAATAGCCGTGCGCTCTAAGATGCCATGCTGCGGAGCGCGCACTTGCTCCCCGTCAGAGGTTCGCGTCCTACCTCAGGCATAGGTGTCTGTTGTCCTTAGGTTAGCTTAAGTTGGTTTAAGTAGTTCGTAAGCCCAGAGACTGATAACCATAGTAATTAAGTCACGTAGATTTACAAACACTTGAACATTTTTGGCCTAATGTATCTTTTTGAAGCAAAAAAGGAAGAAAGTTCCTTTTGCAATTCTAAAAAAATAAAAGATATTAATAAAAAATTAATAGATAAAAAAAGAAAAACAAGAAATCCTATACATCCTTCGCACAAAAAAGGTGATAAGTGAGACGTAAATAATTAGAGAGGAATATCTCTGTTTGCCAGAGGGTTAAAGGAAATTTCAACAATAATACCAACTAAAGTAGGCAGGAAGTTCAGACAAGAAGAGGATATAGACTTTTGAAATGTGGTGTTACAGAAGAATGCTGAAGACTACGTAGGTAGCTCGTGTAACTAATGAGGAAGTACTGAACAGAAATGGGGGAAAAGAAATTTCTGGTATACCTCGACTAAAAAAAGGGATTGATTGGTAGGGCACATTCTTAGACATCGAGGAATCGTGAATTTAGTATTGGAGGAAAGTGTGTGGAGTAAAAATCGCAGCGGGACACCAAGAGGCGAATACGGTAAACAGCTTCAAAAGGATGTGGCTTGCCGTTCTTGTGAGGAAATATTCAGGGCCGCGCGAAATTGTGTAAAACATTGTGCTAGGGACTGGAGAACCGTTTCCGCAGGTTTCCTCGGGCATGGGTATGTGTGCCGTCCTTAGTGTAAGTTAGTTTAAGTAGGTTGTAAGTCTAGGGACTGATAATCATAGCAGTTTGTTCCAGTAGATTTACGAACATTTGAACATAGAGTAGGGTGAAGAGCTGCATCAAACTAGTTTCCGAACCGAAGACCACCATAACACGAAGTAGAAGCAACTCTTGATAGCCATTAGGATCAATATCAGAGAGGATTTAGAAAGGGAAGATTTGCTGAGCACAGCTTTCAAACCTAAAATCCATAATCAGTCCCAGACTTACAAACTCCTAAGACATAGTTGAAATATCCATATATTTTAAAAAGCCAATTGATTCGCTTGATACAGAAACACTACATAAACTATTCGAGAATTTGGCATTAAAAGTAACGTCCAGGATTGAAATGACTAAGGCATTCGACATAAGAACAGGTGTAAGACAAGGTGACGGCATGTCTCCACTCCGCTTCAACTTTCGCTTACAGAAGACAGTAAGGGAATGGGAAGAAAAACTGAAAGAACATGAGATATTACAAATAAGACTTGGAAGTAAGAACAATGGTAGTGAAATTCACTGTCTAGGATTTTGCCATTATTTCTAAAACCTAGCAAATACAGAAGAAACAGCCAAAAAAGCAAGTTTAAAAATTTCTATGGAAAAAAAATTACGACAAACATATAAAAAAGTCTAGATCTCCTAGTAACGGACTTGGGGCAGATAAAGAAGGTAAATAAATTTAAATATTTGGACTAAATTATTCAAGAAATGTTCAAATGTTTATAATTCTATGGGAACAAACTACTTTGGTCATAAGTCCCTAGACTTACAAACTACTAAGTTAAACAAAACTAAGAACAACACACACAACCATGCCCGAGGGAGGATTCGAACCCCTCGACGAAGCAGGCCACGCGATCCGTAACGTGGCGCTCCAGACCGCTCGGCTACTCCCGCGCGGCAATTATTCCAGAAAATGGCTCAGAAAAAATTGCTGTAGAAGAAAGAGTACGTAAAATGGAGAGAGCACATAGAATAGACAGAACATTTACAACAAAAGAATTCTTAAATTTGAAAATACGTCATTATAACACAGTAGTAACACCAGAATGTATTTACGCAACTGAATGTTTAGTACACAAAACACAACTGAAACTCTGAGAAAGAGGCGATTGATCTTTTTTGGACTTTTGTGCAGAATGAACACCAACAGGTTAACCAAACAAATATTTTAATTATTTTTGGGACATGAAATTAACAGTAGTTTGGATTCAATAAGTTAAGGAAGAGTTGGAAAGAAACTATATGAGTGAAAAAGATAAGTATTAAAACGGAAAGATTCCAAGGCAGCACGGAGATTAAGACAGGGTCTAAATGGTCTGACGAGAGGAAAAGGATACGTAGCGAATACATGAAAGAATACTGGAGGGAGAAGAAAGAACAACATTGGAAGTAGCATTAAAATTGGAGATTAGTCCTTAGGTGACGCAAGCTTAAAGAAGAAGAAGAAGAAGAAAGGAAATACAATGGCATTTGCCAGAAGCTACGTGCAACATCGAAACCCGACACCAGTCCGTCGCGGCTGGCTAAGACAGGCTGCTCCCAAGGTAATGGGAAGCACGTGCTGCTCAATGATGAAAACTAAAACACGCTGTCCTGCACGACGAACGGACTCTTGGTGCGCTTCCGTAGGATGCGAATGGGTCCTTGTAGCCAACCTAACATAGGGAAGGGTAGGCGGTACTGCTGTTCCTGACTGCCGGCAGCGACTAACTTTCGGTCTTCAGGTTGGGTGTCCTGATCTGGCACGAATTCCCAAACCGCGGGGAACTCGTCTCCCTCCGCCACCTCGTGATCCAGCGCCGGTTTGAAATAACGGCGAATGCAGAAATTATCTTGCCCCCTTGAACTCACGCCCTTCTATGTATGTAATGAATTGATAGTGTCTGGGGACCGGGAAAATCAATTTTTAGTGTTAATGTCGCAATGAAGTTTGATGAATTACTAATGAATTAATTATCAGTCCGTATTTGTGAACAGTTATCTGGGAATTTAATTTGTAAATCGTATATGTGATTATAAATAAGATATTATTTGTATAGCTCTCTTCTTCTTCGTCTAAGGACTGGTGTGAACAGATGCTGCGGTCTCGCCATGTGTCCTTCAGGCCTCACAAAGTTACAGTCTTACACTGTCTTGTTCCCTTCTCAACCAATACTTCCCTTTCATACCACTATTTTTCATTTAACAAAGTCCGCCTCCGTAGCTCAGTGCTAGCGTCGCTGTCTACCACGCAGGAGGCCCGGGTTCGGTTCCCGGCGGGGGACTGGATGTTGTGTGTTGTCTTAATCATCATCATCTCATCATCATTGGCACGTAATTCAAATAAAAACACTTACACCAAGGCGGCCGAACAAACCCGCAAGGGTTCTCCCGGCCAAGAAAACCACACGCTCATTTCCATTTAACAAAATCTTCTCAGGTTTCAAGCCGTGTCGCCGCGGTGGAGTAGCCAAGCGGTCTAAGGCGCCTGGCTGCGGAGTGCACGGTTGCTCGCCGTCGGAGGTTCGAGTCCTCCGTGGGACATGGGTGTGTGTGTGTGTGTGTGTGTGTGTTGTCCTTAGGTTAGTTTACCTTAGTTTAAGTAGTTTGTAAGCTACGGACTGATGACCACGCAGTTTGGTCCGATAGATTTACAAACATTTGAACAAGCCGTGTCATGTGGTTTACTGCCGTCGAGCTTTCGACCGAGATCTCTTCTGCCACTGTCAAGTGGATGACTGACATTTCGAGGCCGCTGCAGTACTTATATAGTTGCGCCGTCGCCAGTGATGTCAATGGTGCCCAGCTCTTGACCATATATGGCAATGTTTTGGTAGCGCGAACGCCGCGCCCGCTTCAACACCGCAATTACAGGTTCCCGTGCCGTACAGAGCTGCAAGTCGCAGTGTTTATTCAGGTTATTTTCAGAAACTTTGATCTGTATAGCCTCGTCTATTACGCTGTTCCAGAAACTGTTCTTCCGGTTAATAATAGACGTCTCTTCGATGGAATTCGGTGTCCATTTTCCAAAGCATGTTACCCCACAGCCGACTTTTCGGGATAGCGTAAACTAAAACATGTTCTGTGCGGCGCTGTTCAATAGTGAAAATTGTCTAGCCGACGTAAAACTGCCCACACTCTCACGTAATTTTATATATGCCTGGTGTTCTGAGACCTACATTATCTTTCACAGGATACGTTAGTTGCCGGATCTTTGCTGCAGACCTAAAGATTGTGTCCATTAACTGTCTTTTAAAAAGCTGGCTAATTTTCTCTGTTGTGGAGTCACAAATACACTGTTTTCACGAGAGAGATCAGGGATCTCCACCGCCGCGGATGGAGTAGCCGAGCGGTCTAAAGCGTCTTGCTGCGGAGCGCGCGGTTGCTCGCCGTGGAGGTTCGAGTCCTCCTGGGGTATGGGTGTGTGTGTGTTGTCCTTAAGTTAGTTTACCTAGGTTTAAGTAGTTTACAAGCTACGGACTGATGACCACGCAGTTTGGTCCGATAGATTTCCAAACATTTGAACATTTGAACGGATCTCCACCGTGACAGTCCAGCACAATGACCACGTAACCGTGACAGCATAGTTCTTGTCATTTCTTCCATGTTGCGCATATTGCACTTGGGCAGTTCACTCTTTCTACTTTCCTTCGTTTTTGACACTTCCGTACAACTTCTTTGATCTGTGTTCGGGTTTTAACGGACTGTTCACTGCGCCATCTTACCTCTAGATTTGAGGGCAGTGCGACGTGGAGTTTCCCTTGTAAGGATCGGAACAAGAACGTAAATATCACGTGACGTTTACGCCGAATACCACTGCTGCATGTTAAGTGTGTTCAAAATGTTCAAATGTTTGTTAAGCTTATGGGACTTAACTACGGGGTCATCAGTCCCTAAACTTACAAACTACTTATGAACTACTTACGAACTAGGACGGCACAAATATCCATGCCCGAGGGGGGATTCGAACCCCCGACCGTAGTGGCCGTGCAGACCGTGACTGGAGCGCCTCAGTCCCCTCGGCCACCGCGGCCGGCTGTTAAGTGTGTGGGAGCCGGATTTGGAGCCGTGATGAGCGATTATGCGGTGTTGACCTGTAGGTCACTGCTGTCCGGCGGCTGGTAAAGTGAGGAGTGGACTGGGCCAAGGCCGGTGCTGACGAATTATCCCGAGATTCGCACGGAAGAGGCGTGGGTAGCGGCCGGACACGTTCCACCGACAAGGAAAGTGGCTGAGCCCCGGCAGCGGTACCAGCAGGTGTGTGGCTGGGAGTCACGTTGCGACCGCGTGCCCGCCGTGTCCTCGCGGGGCTCGACGGCGGGACCTGCAGAGGACCTCCTGACCCTCGGCCCTGACATTCTGCGGCGCATCTCCCGCTGGTCTGCGTGCTGCCCGCCGGTGAAAGGGAACATACCGGACGTGACTCCCGTCCCACGCACTAACCCTCACCGGTCACCACCCGTCATAAGAGCTATATTCAAGCTACAACACCTCCGATTTTAATTTATTTATTTCCTGACAAACTAATCACACGCCAACTGAGAAACTTTTTGTCATTTCTCGACGTAGCTCCCTGCAGCTGTAAACATTTTTGACAACGTCGTTCGTGACTCCTGGCCGCTGCGAACTCTTCTTTCGCAGTCTACCTCAACGAACTTAAATATAAAAAAACGGTTCACATCAACGAGCTTGAAATTTCATAGAGTGGCGATAGGTCCGCCCACGTTTGAAGCAAATTGAACTGGCGTCCGCCATGTTATTTGCGGTATCGGCTGACAGATCGTTTGCCACACCCACTCAAGAATTGTAACTATTTACAGTTTCGATTTTTAAATAAAGATTGAATATTGAATACGGATGTGCATCAATTTCCGTCAGACTTTTTGGAAACTGCGAATAGACGAGCCTGGCAGTATATTTCCTAAAAATGCGGTAATGAAATATCACGAACCTGTCAGTATTACGGATGCAGTTTGAAGTATAACAGATGCGGTTGGAATTAAGGACGAAAGTGTCATTGTGAAAATATTTTTTGCAGATTTTAATGCAAGTACATGGCGTAAATGAGCTGCGAAACGTACAGTGAATAGTACTACTTATGACTAACAATCATGACCATGGATTTGCATCTGTTGTGAATGTGTTGTAACAACTGCTTTCATAAAGTCTATATACATTTATCTTGTGTTTACTAAACCTATTAAATCTACAAACTTGTAAAATTGCTGTTAAAAAGTTTAGTTGTGAACTTTAGTGCTCGAAATTGACAACAAAATACTGGAGTTAAAAATGCGCCTAGGCCAGCTGGCACAAAAGCATTTCACGTCGAAATAAGATGTCGTTAATAAGTTTCCTTGTTGCTATGCTAAAACAATAACGTTTGGTACGTGAAATTTGAGTGCAAAGACGAAAGTGACAATAGAATATTGCAATGCGCCTGGGAGAGCTGCCACAAAACATTCCACATAGAAAGAACGTATCATTAATAACGTTCGTTGTTGCCACGCTGAAATAAGTACATATTTGTTGCAAAAAGCACAGACATATACAAGTGGAAAAATGCTGGCTGTCACTACTGCTTCCACACTTTGTACTGGTTGCATGTCAACCATGATCGATCAAGTATTGCGAACAATAAATGAAAATACTTTTAAAGAAGGTGTAGACACTCAAAAGTGTTGTTTCGTCAACCACAGGAGCGACAGAAGAGGAAATATCTCAAAACACACTAGGTAGAAAATTAGCATTTTTTTTATGGCGAGTACTTCAGTGGAATTGCAGGACACGTCATCTGAAGCTTCACTCTTGGGGTAGCTGTCATCAGTTAGGAATTTTGTTTTAGACAGAGATCAAACAAGGGAAAACATTTGGTGTTCTTCGTTGAAATACTTGTCGTTTTACCACTTCGATTTGTGCATTTAAATGCTGACCACACTTTAGGCATATTACATGAACAAAAATTGTCTAGAAATATGTGTCGTGTTTATTGTATTCCATGAAGATTGAGCACCAGTGTGGCTAAGCACCCTTATTATGCCACATTTAATATGAAAATTAACGATTAACCTTCGTGCACCCCAAAGCACTACTTTGCTCCTTGTTGCAGAGTATACCTCCTTCATTCTTACGTGCACATCACGTTAAGTGAAGTTAAATCGTAATTCATTTCTTCAGTACTGTCACATTGCGATTATTATCAATCTTGTGCGTCGGCCTGTATTCAGGACGTTTGAACTCGAACTTTGAACAGATCTGTGGAGTACAATGATGTCGATATCAACGACGACTTAAATGCTAGTCTCGAGTAGGGTCGGCCGGTGTGTATTGTCAATCACGCGATTCGGCGTTGAAAGGACCTAGATAGCGTAATAGTGCTGACGTCGACGAGAAGTTAAACTCCAGTCTTTCATCAGTAGTGACAACTGCCGAATGTGATATTGGTATTTTTGAGTGCCACCGGGAAAATAAGGGACGTTTTGTTTTGACACGAGACAGCATCCCACCACAACCACCAAAGGCAAGCCACTGACTTTGGTACTGTTCCACTTCAGTTTGATTACTGCCACGCTGTATGACTTTGAATTATGTAACAAAATCGACGATCCCGCCTAGTATGTAGTGCGCCGTGTTACCAGCTTTTTTAAAGGCGCAAAAAGCTTACGTTAATGTGATGAAAGAAGCATCAATTAGGAAGTGGTGTATCGTGTTTGATGACGGATGGAAGAACATTCTAGAGGAAGTTAACTCGGGCCGACCCTTGATGGTGATCGACTCAAAGCAAGGACTGAAAAATAAATACGACTCCGACAGCTGACACTACGTACGCCTCGTGGCTGAGCACCTGCATCCATTCAGATCCATTGTGAATTCTCACCAATTTAGACAATACCACCAGGACTATGCGACACCCCATACGTCCAAAATAGCGTCATTGGCTCCAGGAACATTCTGAGTTTCAACTACGCAGGCCACTAAACTCTTCAGATATGAACATTAATCTGGGATGCATCGCAGTGTACACTTACGGATTTATGGACAGCCTTGCGAGATGCATGGCGTCAATTTCCGCTAGCGCTGATTCAGACATTAATCGAGTCCGTGCCACATGATGTTGCGACACTTCTGGGCGCTGGCGGGGGAGCCGTTCACCGTCGGGGGTTCGAGTCCCTCCTCGGCCAAGGGTGACTGTGTTGTCCTTAGGTTGGTTTGTCTTAGTTTAAGTAGTTTATAAGCTACGGAGTAATAACCACGCAGTTGAGTCCGATAGATTTACAAACATTTGAACATTTTTGAGCTGGCGGGTGCCCTACGAGATATTAGGTAGGTGTTGCCAATTAGTGGACTGCACTTATTCTTTACATACATTTTAAGAACCGTGTTGTAAAAAAGGAAGAAGTTCAGACAGGAACAGGATAGAGGGTGTGTAGTGCTTTAGGAGAATGTTGATTAGGTGGGTAGATCGCGTAACTAAAGAGGGGGCACTGAGCAGAATAAGGGATAAAAGAAGCGATCGATTGGTGGGACACGCTTTTAGACATCATTCGGAGACTAAGAGAGGAATACAGCAAATGCAACAATGTGGGTTGCCGTTTTATGAGGAGATTAAGAGGCTTGGTCAGGATAGATTAGGGTGGAGAACTGTATCAAACCAGTCTTCGGACTGCACATAACGACAACAACGAGCCCTTGAATGCACAGTAGCGTCGTAGATTGAGGAAGAACGACGAAAATTGGCATATAATAAACGCTTTCACGAGCGGCTGAAACAGTTGCTGTTGAATCCTCCGGGTTGTATGGTCATGGTCGAAGAAACATTTCTGCTCCTGACGTTTCGACCAGAGCTGCGCTGGACATCTTTAGAGGTGCTTCTGGTAGTGGTGAGTCTTGCCGGTAAGACTACCAGAAGCACCTCTGAAGATGTCCAGTGCAGCTCTGGACGAAACGTCAGGAGCAGAAATTAATGTTCTCGGGTAATCATCCGAGTGATGGCGTTGTCTTGGCGCAACGTTTCGATGAGCTTCGTTGTCATCATCTTCTGGCGCAGAAGAAACGTTGCGACAAGACGACGCCATCACTCGGCGGATTACCCGAGAAGATTTCATTAATGGAATACGTCGAGAAAGTCTACAGTCGCATATAGAAGCAGAAATGTTTCTTCGACCTCGACCATACAATCCGGAAGATTCAACAGCAACGATGAGAATTATGCTGAGGTCACAGTTGGGTCTTACATTACAGGTACTTTTCGTCACGAGAAAGTGGACCGTTGGGCAAGCTGGAAGGAGAGGGGGCAGAACAGGTACATTTTTTCATTCGGGTAAAAGGCGCTCAGCAGGTCTGTGGCACACACACACACGGTGTCGTTTCAATTACGGCTGTCGGACACAATGGCGCGCTGAGAGCACGCACCCGGCGGCCCACGCCCTCGCCGGCCGCGATAAGCGCGTTGTTTGGGCCAGTAGTTGTGTCCCGGCTCGCGATCAGGCGACGCGATCGCCGGCCGCTCGAGCTGAGGTGTTAATCCCGGCCGGCACAATAGGCGACTGCGGCTGCGGTGGCGGCGGAGGGCGTGTGCGCCCGCGCCTATCGCTCCATCGTCCGCGCTGGCGGCGGAAACACTTTCCCACCGCCGGGTCGCCCGCCTCTGGGCGACGACCACTTCCTCAAGGTCCGGCGGGCTCTTAAACGGCTATCGTAACAGCCGGGACACTTTGTGGGCAGCCGCGTGGCGAAACGCCCGCGTCCTTCGCGGCCAGTCGGGTCGACTACGACCCGCGGCGGTGCCCGGCGCTGACATTTCGGCCGGAGCGCGCTCGGTGACCCAAACGCCTCTCGCATTCCGCAGCCGACCTCAAATCCCGGCGCGGTAACGCAGTTTTCGTCAACCTCGCGAGCCGCCACACACGCGCTCGTGACTCGGCCGCACTGGGTAATAACAAATAGTTTCGAAACGCGCCGGCGGAGGTCGCGTCGCTGTGAGCCACGCCAGCTCTCGTGTGACGTCTGGCAGAATAGGTTGCACGCGCATAGCTGACTGGGTAGCCGCTGGGAGACGGCCCACTATGACGAAGCAGCGAGCCAGTCAGCTGTGCACGCGCAACCTACTCTGCCTGATGTCACACAAGAGCACCGCGGCCTTATCTCTAGGTGGTGGTGGCCCTAGTCGCGACGCGGACGAGTGACGTCTACGGTGGTCTAACAAAGAGACAAATTGCGGTCGCGGATTTTAAACCACTCTTAAGCGACCAAGAGACACAGCAAATGTAGTTAAATTGTGTTATTCACACGGGTATACTTGAGTAGCCGCGGCGGAGTGGCGAGAGCATTGAGGTGCTATCTACATCTGCATGGGATACTCCACAAATCACACTTAAGTGCCTGGAGAAGGTTCATCGAACCACCTATATACCATTCATCTCATATTCCATTCCCGAATAGCGCGTGGGAAGAAAGAACATCTGAATCTCTCAGTTCGACCTCTGATTTCTCGTATTTTATTCTGATGATCATTTCTACCTATGTAGGTGGGAGTCAACAATATATTTTCGTATTCGGAGGAGAATGTTGGTGATTGGAGTTTCGTAAGTAGACCACGCCGCAGCGATAACCGCCGTTGTTGTAATGATTCCCATCCCAGATCCTGTATCATTTCCGTGATGTTGTCTCCCCTGTACCGTGACAATACAAAACGAGCTGCCCTTCTTTGGACTCTTTCGATGTACTCCGTCAAACAAACCTGATAAGGATCCCACCCTGGGCAGCAATACTCCAAATGAAGACGGGCAACCGTAGTGTATGAAGTCTCTTTAGTAGTTCTGTTGCATCTTTTAAGCGTTCTGCCAATAAAAAGCAGTCTCTGGTTCGCCTTTCCTACGACATTATCTACGTTTTCTTTCCAGTTTAAGTCTGATGAAATAGTAATTCCTGGGTATGTAATGGAGTTTACGGCCTTCACATTCGATTGATTTTTCTTGTAAACAAAGTTTAACGGATTTCTTGTCGTACTAATGTGGACGACTTCACACGTCTCATCATTTAGAGTCAACTGTCAATTTTTACACCATACTGATATTTAAATCGTTCTGCAGTTGGTTTTGATCTTCAGATGATTTTACTAGGTGGGGAATGACGGCGTCATCTGCAAACAACCTAAGAGGCTCATATTTTCTCCCAAATCGTGTATGTAGATAAGGAACACCAGAGGAACGCCCGATATCACCTCTATTTTAGTCGATGCCTTGGCTTACCATCGATTACTACAAACTGTGTCCTATCTGACAGGAAATCCCAGTCACAAATCTGACGGGGGGGGGGGATACTCCATGACCACGCAATTTAACAGCCGTTTGTGAGATACGATGTCAAAAGCCTTCCGGAAATCTAGAGAAGCGGAATCAATTTGAGAACCCTTGTCGATAGCACTATCTCTTCCTGTGAGTAAAGAGCTAGTTGTGTTTGACATGAACGATATTTTGTAAATCCGTGTTGACTTGGGTCAATAAATCATTCTGTTCGAGATAATGTGAGAGGCCGTTCCCCGTCGGAGGTTCTAAGCCTCTGGCATGGATGTTTGCTTTGTCTTTAGTATAAGTTTGTAAGTTTAGGGAGTGGTGGCCCCGCAGTTAACTCCCGTAAGCTGAACAAACATTTAATTTTTTTTTTAATACTTGAGTAGCTGCGTCACAGAGTCGCCTCAAATACTACGAGACTCGACACGCTGGTCGCGGAGTCTACCAGTCTCTTGGTTGGGTTCGTACCATTTCGTTGCACAAAATACGAGAAAGTGTTTAATTTGCAATTCGAGGTAGCTTCCCGATGAATTATAGAGGTGAAACATTCAATAGCTCAGAACTGAGGGCACTTTCTGTAGTACCGTTATTTCTCTATTTCCTTGTTCCTGTCACGAAACCGAGCGAGGTGGCGCAGTCGTATCGCACTGGCCTCGCGTTCGGTAGGACGGTGGTTGAAATCCACCCCCGTCCATCCAGATTTAGGTTTTCCGTGATGTCCCTAAATCAAATTCCGGGATAATTCCTTTCAAAGGGCACGGCCGACTTCCTGCCACATCCTTACCCAAACCTTCGAGCATTAGCTCCGTCACTAATGACCAAGCTGTCGACGGGACTTTAAACCCTAAGCATTCTTCCTTCCTCCTGACACGAAATGTTTCGCGATAAAAATGTGTAATAGTAAACTCCATATGAGATCGAATCTGTTTAGTTTTTACTTTCGCTGTCTTTTCATGAGATAACCTGTAGACAGGAGAAGGTAATAAACTGACAGACCCAAAGAAGAAAACTGAAATTAATCTGAAAGTTACTATATGTCTGCGGTAACGCATCTTAATGTTTGAAGTCTATTTAAAAAATTTACATGCACTAAACCAAAACTAGAACATATTTGTTTTATTTAAAAAAATATGTGCCTGCGAATTTTAAATAGCTATGACAATACTTGAACAATTAAAAACGAAAAACGTGTGATGCATAAAGTAAATAGTAAGAGGTAGATGTTGATCAGAATAATCACGCAACATTTCATATCGTTTGTAGTGCAACAAAATCACAAGTGACTTGATGAAGTATTCGTATCTCAGTTATCTAATTCACGTGTCCCACGTTTTTCGTTTTAATATTACGCATTTTGAGCTAGGTATTAAAAATTCAAAGGACAAATTTTCATGCCCATCTTTATATACTGACGGTAATAATAAAACTATTACTATAACAATGTTACTGCTAGAATCACTAGGTATTGTACTAACGGCAGCAGAGTACACAAAAAATGGCGCTTCTGACACCCTAATCCAATGGAATTGATTTTAATTGCATTTCACATTGCAAACGACTCGGCATTACGGGAGACCACAGTCGTGCCTGTGTGAATGTGATCGGCTACTCGAGTCGTACAGTCTGCCAGTCTCCCGGTTGTCAGGAGATGCGGTTTGCGTATCACCGTGTGAGTAGGGCCTTAGGATGAAAACGTACTGGCTCTAAGTGGTTCCCAACAGGTGCTCCGCGGACCACAAGTGATCCGCAAGAGCTTAAGTAAAAATTTCAAACTTTTATTCATTTTACATTTATTAAATCCTTGTTTCGTGGGCAGCCAATCGTACTGTGTGCTACGATAACTTGATAACAGTGACGAAATTGGACAACATCTGTACCGTTTTAAACATACGTATCGAAAAAAGTGTTGCTTCACTTTGTCTTCAAGATCTGCCTAATGTGTATATTCCGTCAGGAAATAGAGTTCCTTAGATTGTCCTTAGATATCACACGACCCACACAAAAATTTTATGTTGAAAAAAAAAAAAAAAAAAAAAAATAAATAAATAAATAAATAAAAAAAAGTCGATCGCAAAGGTTATTTTATGTAACCAGTTTCCACTTCATTTAAGTCATCTTCAAAATATATATAGAGCCTGCAAGGTTTGTGGCTAGTACTGATATCTCCAGGACTGCCTTGGCTACACACTGTGGCTGCATGTTGGTGACGGCAGACTAATAGCCATAGAGCCACTAGTTAAACAGCGTGTAAATTTCGCGCCATCTGGGAATTACGTCAACAACAGCCAATGGGAAAAGGCTGTGTAAATTGCGAGTTGTTAGTTTTATATACATTTCTAATAATTTAATTATACATCAAATACAGTAGTCTAAGAACTAAAAGATTATAAATAAAAAAATGAAGAGTTGCTGTTTATTAAAAATGGCACACAATAAACCTAATGTACATATCAATGTCAACTAATTGCCTTACTCTGAAAGACGAAACGAATATTTCGATCATGTTATATGCTAACATAGCTGAAAGACGTGATGACACTGTACTACTATATTAGAACATTGAATTAATAAATGTATGTATCTAGTCGTATATTTGCGAGGCAGTGCCATCTAGTGTGTAGTTTAATATGGCGCCCTTGTCACAGCAACACGAGGGTCAAAGATAGCAGTGACGAGGGACGCCGTTATCAAGCGAACCCAGAAGGCAAAATGGTGGGTCAGCAGTCAGAGAAGTGCATAGAAGGACGCCGAATGTAGTTGTGATAACGCTACAAGTAGATACCGTACTAGAATATAGATCGCCAAACATATTAGTTTTTATTATCGGAGGGTGTAATAACCTTTTTTTCAACCTGTTTTTTCAACATAAATACCTTGATATAATTGTTTCTCCTATCGATAATGTTCTCCAAATTAACAATCACGCATGACGGAGTGGGTACGACGACCTATCAGTGCCAGCCATAACAGCAGGAAGGAAGCACACTGCTTGTGTTGACTGTAGCTCTGCCATGCCTAGTAAGTCATTTCCGAAGTTTGATCGTATCGCATTACCTTGTGTCAGGAGGGACTCTCGTCAAGGAGTGAAACCAAGCGAAGTTATCGGACGTGGAGGAGGTACAGTGATACAGAAATAGTCGATGTCTTGCCTCGCTTTGGCCTCCTAAAAGCTATCACAGCACATGATGACCGCTACTTGCCGGCCGCGGTGGCCGAGGGGACTGAGGCGCTGCAGTCACGGTCTGCACGGCCACTACGGTCGGGGGTTCGAATCCCCCCTCGGGCATGGATTTTGTGCCGTCCTTAGGATTAGCTAGTTCATAAGTAGTTTGTAAGTTTAGGGACTGATGACCCCGTAGTTAAATCCCATAAGCTATACAAACATTTGAACATTTGAAATGCAACTTCACTGCCGACGTGCATGGCGAGGTCCAACTTTGACACCTAGACGCATACATCGCAGTACAGGGATAAGCCCAAGAGCATCATGCATTGACTCGTTACAGCTGACATCATGTGCTATTCGCAGAAGAGACTCGTATATGTCTTCAATCAGAAAAACGTCAAAGATGTTTCCGGAGGGAGCCAGATCAGCCTGAACGTTTTAGACACACCGACCAGCGAGTGGAGCAAGTTGGTGGCTCCTTGGTGTTTTTTGGGTGGCGAACTACTTAAATTAACTTTCACAAAGGATAACATACACCCATGACCTTGGGAGGAATCGAACATCTGACGTGACCTACCATTCCCACGCGGCAAATCTAGAGTAAAATTATTTTCGCCGCGGTGGAGTAGCCGAGCGGTCTAAAGGACCTCGCTGCGGAGCGCGCGGTTGCTCGACGTCTTGTTGTCGTGTTGTCCTTAGGTTAGTTTACCTTAGTTTAAGTAGTTCGTAGGCTACGGATAATGACCACGCAGTTTGGTCCGGTAGATTTACAAACATTTGAACATTTTTGAAAATTATTTTCGAGGCAATATCACTCAATGTAAATAATGAAGGCTAAGAACGCTCTAATCCACACATGAGCCAACAAAATCGTGGAAGAATGAATAATACGTCGTCAAAACTAAAAACTAAAATAAACTGTACGTGCCGGAAATCGAACAAGGATCACCCTTTTGATAACCGGATACTCAGTCTATGAGCCGTGCAAACGATATCTTGTCTAACAGTGAGCATATATGAATTGCGTCACGTCATACAGACCGAATTCCCACAGGAACGCCTGAGTGCTGGCGGCTTGAAGGTGGCCTCTTTAATTTACTTACAACGAGTACTTTCTTATCGTCAAAGGGCTTTAAAATTCGTTACAAGTTGATGTCGTCTCCTTGTTCGACCGCTTGCGCATTGTGTCTATCTGGGACGTTAATGATGAAGAAATTGTATCCGGTGTATGATAACGAGAGGAGGCGAGTCTTCAGAATATTCCGTTGTTTACCTCGTTTCGTTAAGGAAATTATAAGTTTAGATTGTCGTTAATGGCTCCGAGAAAGTCAACAACCACAGGCAAAAGCAGCTGATTCTGCTTTTGTTTATTCCAGAAGGATTCATAGGAACCGAGGCAGCATCACTGAGACCTTTCACCGAGCGAGGTGGCGCAGTGGTAACGCACTGGACTCGCATTCGGGAGGATGGTGGTTCAAATCCACCTCCAGCCATCCAGATTTAGGTTTTCCGTGATTTCCCTAAATCACTCCAGGCATATGCCGGGATGGTTCCTTTCAAAGGGCACGGCCGATTTCCTTCCTCATCCTAACCCAAAAACTCCGAGCGTTAGCTCCGTCCCTAATGGCCAAGCTGTCGACGGGACGTTAAACCCTAACCATCCTGAGACCTTTCACGAATGATTCTGTTGCATACGAGGAAGTCTCGTTGCTAAATACAGGAAGAACTAAAGATGATGTATGTATTGATGTACTGATACGGACTCTGAATATAAATAAATGTATTGTCATGTAGGACAATAGATAAAAACACTAATATTGTTTCAAAAATAATGAACTAAAGATGGGCTTGCCTGTTGTAAGTAAACAATTTGACAAAACCAAGATAATTCACTACAGTTGTGTGAGCCTCAGTAAGTGTATTTCCCCTTTTCCTTATATTGTTTGTGTCCTGTGAATGTCAAGACAGACCATCACAGGTCTAAATCAATGCACCGCACCATCATTATTGTATTCGGCTTTCCTGAGCTGCCGCTGGTCCTTCTTATTTCAAAATGTTCAAATGTTTGCGCCGAAGGGGCTGTGCAGACTGTGACTGGTGCGCCGCAGACCGCTCGGCCACTGCGGCCCGCCCTTCTTATTTGCCTGTCTAACATTTTTTCTTTCTTTTATTTTACAAGATGTTTTCTCCTACTCTTTGGTGAATTATTCCTTATTATTATCCAAGAGCTGAAATCCGTAAGTAGCGGTCATCATCTGCTGTGGTTGCCTTTGGGAAGCCAAAGTTTACATTTTTGATGCGCTTTTTAACTTCATCATTTTTCTGTAAACATGGCAACAGAGCTGAAAAACCAAATACGAATATTATTTATATAAAAATCAGTCTAAAGAGCAAAAATTTATTTTTTTCCGTCTAGTTTCGGTCTTCAGGAAATATAGTTCCATTGAGGTTGTGGAGCTATATTTCCCGAAGATGGTCTAAGAGAAGACCGAAACTAGTCGGATAAAAAATTTGCACTCTAGACTGTCCTTTTTATACAAATTTAAATAAGAGTGCTGTTGCCCAATAAATGAAACAAAAATGTTTCCAAAAATATGCGAATATTAATTGTTTATTCAATACCCGAGCAATCGCTGGAATTAGGTACATGTCCACATTATGGACAAGTGTAATATTTGCGTCTGATGGGAGCGTAGCAGGGGTATCCCGTGTGGTGGCGGTTATCCCAGTGGTGCAGTGGCCAAGAGCAACTACTTACAACGCGCGAGGACCCAGGTTCGAATCCCGACTGGACACAAATTTTCAACTTTCTCCATTATTTCGATGCCCATGGCAGCTGGCATCGTAATTTGTTTTGTAACTTGTAGACATTGTCTGGACGAATACAGAAAAGTAAATATGAATAGAAGTGCTCTTATTCAACTAGTACAGAAATAAACTTCTTGAATGAGTCTTCGATCACTGGGGATACGTTGTAAAAAATCATCTAGATCTGTCAACATTTTTCGGTGCATTGCGTTGTTTTGTTTAGTGCCACCATACTATCAAAACTCCGAACTTGTAAAATAACGCGCATTGTCAGTAGAAACAAAATCTCTGCCTAGTGGGGCGTTGGTTTTAATTTTGGTAAACTAAGATTATGCTTTAAAATCAAGATCACTTCAAAACATGTCTAAATGGGTAACTTGAATGAACTTGTCACTAGCTGTCATTAAAATCCTTGAGGATTGTGACCGCATTGTCAGTTTATAAAATTTCCCAACATTTCGTGCTCTATTGCAAGTGACCTTCCTCAGGGTCAGAAAAACATCCTGAGGAAGGTCACTAGCAACAATGGCCGAGACATCAAGTAATTTTATAAATTGAAAATGCGGTCACAAAAATTTATTGATAGTCCTAACAGCCGCGGAAACCTATGCTTACATGACACCATACGTTATATGTATGTAATTTGTTTTTGTTTGAAATTCTGAAGGTGGACTGCGGCCGAAACCATTTATTAACTTCAAGCGACCGATTTAGCAGTGTTAAAATAAATACCCTCAGAGTTACATCACAGTCGTAGGCCTCCTGTGCGGTTTTCCCCCACAAGTTATGGATGCTTTTAGCTGAACACTGTTACATATAAAAAGGCCTAGAGGAGGCCGTTAGTCAGCAGTGGATTAGTAAAATAGCTGATGCTGCTGTTTATAATGATCATTTTAAAGCAATTTAAAGTGGAGTCAGCACATAAACCATACTGCAATTCATAGTAATAAGTACCCTCTCTCATTCAGAAAATAACTCACTATCGTCAAATTCATTCTGCAGCATCTGTCTTTAGTTTGTCACCCTTATCAAGTCCGACTGATAGAAGAGACGGAAAAATAAAATCTGCGCGATACTTCAATGGTTTATTTAGTTGGTTCGAAAGCAGGACACTTTACTCACTATCGAAAGACGTCACGTGAAAATGTTCAGCGTCACAGGAAAGTTACTTCCTAAAGATAAAAAATGCTGAAATCAAAATTTTACCAGTAATACCACCTCTCCCAAATAGAACGCGTAATATGAAAGATGAAAAAGTTTACAGATTATGTGGGGAAAATATAAGCTGTATTTTATACGCCACAAAATTGAAGAAATTTTATACTTTACTTCTCAAGTCTTCGTTATCTACCCGTAGAATCTACTACCATGCCGGCCGCACTTGTTCATCAGTTCAAAGTACTTGTAGTAGTACAGAACTGGAATGAACACGGAGGGGGCGTCCTCCCTTCACCCTCCTGCAGACATTAAAGTAGAATCGGGTTAAGGCCCAAAGGACACATACGGCCGCTAGTAACATTTAACTTAACGCGGTTCCCAGAGGCCTATGAAGTGTTAAATTTCCTCACAAGACGTGTCACAATTTGCGTCAAAATTCATACCTTAATGAGTATACTCCTGGCCATTAAAATTTCTACGCCACGAAGATGAGGTGCTTTAGACGTGAAATTTAAGCGACAGGAAGTAGAAGCTGTAATATGCAACTGATTAGCTTTTCAGAGCATTCACACAAGGTTGGCGCCGGTGGCGAAACCTACAACGTGCTAACATGAGGAAAGTTTTTAACCGATTTCTCATACACAAACAGCAGTGAACGGTGTTGCCTGGTGAAACGTTGTTGTGATGCCTCGTGTAAGGAGTAGAAATGCGTACCATCACGTTTCAGACTTTGATAAAGACCGGATTGCAGCCTGTTTACCGTATCGCGACATTGCTGCTCGCGTTGGTCGCGATCCAATGATTGTTAGCAGAATATGGAATCGGTGGGTTCAGGAGGGCAATGCGGAACGCCGTGCTGGATTCCAACGGCCTCGTATCAATAGCACTCGAGATGACAGGCATTTTAGCTCCATGGCTGTAACGGATTGTGCAGCCACGTCTCGATCCCTGAGTCAACAGATGGGGATGTTTGCAAGACAACAACCATCTGCACGAACAGTTCGACAACGTTTGCAACAAAATAGACTATCCGCTCGGAGACCATGGCTGCGGTTACCCTTGACGCTAAATCACAGACAGGAGCTGCTGCGATGGTGTACGCAACGACGAACCTGGGTGCACGAATGGCAAAACGTCATTTTTCGGATGAATCCAAGTTCTGTTTAGAGAATCATAATGGTCGCATCTGTGTTTGGCTACATCGCCGTGAACGCACATTAGAAGCGTGTATTCGTCATCGTCATACTGGCGTATCATCCGGCGTGATGGTACGGGGTGCCATTGATTACACGTCTCGGTCATGTTCGCATCGACGGCACTTTGAACGGTGGTCTTTACATTCCAGATGCGTTACGACTCGTGGCTCTATCCTTGATTCGATCCCTGCGAAACCCTAAATTTCAGCAGGATAATGCATGACCGCATGATGCAGGTCCTGTACGGGCCTTTCTGGATACGGAAAATGTTCGACTACTACGCTGGCCAGCACATTCTCCAGATCTCACCAATTGAATACGTCTGGTCAATGGTGGCCGAGCAACTGGATCGTCACAATACGCCAGTCACTACTCTTGATGAAGTATAGTATCGTGTTGAAGCTGCATGGGCATCTGTACCTGTACACGCCATCCAAGCTCTGTTTGACTCAATGCCCAGGCGTATCGAGGGCATTATTACTGCCAGAGGTGTTCTGGGTACTGATTTCTCAGGATCTATGCACCCAAACTGCGTGAAAATGTAATCACATGTCAGTTGTAGTATATTTTCCCAATGAATACCCGTTTATCATCTACATTTCTTCTTGGTGTAGCAATTTTAATGACCAGTAGTTTTTTTTTCACGTCTATAATTCCAAGAATTGCCGGGGTCTCTGAACCGCTGACACACATAGGACGCGCCGCTACTGGTTGGGGTAAAGGAGGAGACTGGCACCAGCAGTGGTCTCGGGTGTCGTGACCCAGACGCGCGAAAGCGTCGGTGGCGGATGAGTGACGGCTGCGTCTGTGCGTTCGTTGGCGGCCTGTGTGTGGCCTCAGTCCTGTACTGTGCGGGCAACGCGGAAGCGCGCGGTTGCTGCGCGGCAGACGCACCGCCGCGCCGGACAGCCGGGCAGACGCATCTCGTCGGCTTTCCCTCGGGACGAGCGCGCCGCGCCGCGCCGCTGCAGACGCGTCACGCATCTCCGCATCTGGCGCTTACGTAACGCCGCGCCTTACCACGCCGCCTGGAAAACCTTCCTCGGACAGTACCGGCCGGCAATAGCTCCCTTCATCACTGCCTCATTAGCAGTCCACGGTGGCGACTACACAACCTGTCCCGGAAACCGTCTTGCGTTTGTTCCATACCTTCACATACTACTCGAACGTTAACTTACGTTTTAGATACCGAATTCAGTTTCTGAGAACTATGGCACAAAATATGAAGTTGTCCAAAAAACTGAAAAAAAATTAACTATAACCATAGCATTTTCCAAGTATATGCTGTACCCTCCATAAGTTTGGAAACACCTAGTAATTATAGACAATGGAAAGGAAATACAGTTAAAAATACATATTGTTTTTCCAAATGTTTAATAAGCTAAAATAATAGGAAGATGTAAAATTAAATTTTCGTTGATAAAACTCTACTGGGTATTGGATCGCATCGTCCATATATCAAATATTTCACCGACGTTTCGGCCGCTATTGCAAGCGGCCATCTTCTGGGTGTTACGTTTACTGCTTGATGAGGGAAAGCTGGTGTCTTAAATATTGAATGTTGCCAGTTATGATTGGTGGTTTCAGCTCTCTTTCATTGGTATTTCCTTTATTTCTTCCTAATGGTGGAAAAGGAATAAAGGAAAAGATAACGACCGCGGAAGCCTTCGTTTACAATTAAATTTTCGATTCCTCAAAATAGCCACCCTTTGCTTTCATCACTGACTTGCACACTCTCGGCATGCGCTGCCTCAGTTTTGCCAAGGTTTCAGTTGGAATTAACCCCCATTCTTCCTGTACAACCTCCCACAATTGTGTCCCACTCACGATTTCCCGCCTGTCCAATTCATCCCGTAGCAGCTCGATTGGGTTACAATCATGGGACTGGGGCAGACATTCCATGTTTTTCAATATTTTACGAACCTCTAGACACTTCACATAGTTCTGATACAAGCGAGACGTATGTTTCGGGTCCTTGTCTTGCTGCAGGACAAACCCTTTCCCAATCACAGGCAAACCAGATGTCTTAGCATGTCGCTGGAGAATGGCATCATAGTCCTTTTGCTTCATTTTTTCATATAGTTTCACCAAATCTTCGACTTTTTTTATCTCCAAAGAAGTCCCATACCATCACAGAACCCCCAACCCCCTCTCATGCTTTACAGTTGGAATTACGGACTGAGGATTCAAGCATTCATGGGCTAAACGGCGTAAAAATTGTCGGTGTTTACTTCCAGATATTTCGAAATTGGATTAATCTGTGAATATGAGTCTTTGCCAATTCGCTGCTATCCAATGCTGGTGTGTCTTAGCCAACTGAAGCCTTTCCTTCTTGTTAACAGAACGCAACAGTGGTTCCCTTGTTGTTACATAACCTCGGAGGTTGTTGTCTGTTGACTGTTGACTCACTCATCGGTGTATCCCTCGTTGCGTTTAGTACAGCAGTCAATTCACGGACAGTTTTTAATCTGTTACGTTACTGGTCACTACCAAATGCTTTTCCTGGCGTAGTGATATTTTCCTGGGTGCTACTAAGCGAGGACGATTTTTATGGGAGCCTGTTTCTCGCTGTCGGTGTACGGTTTTGACAATTCCGCTGATAGAAATCATCAGTTTCTTTGCTATTTGTCGGACACTATTGCCTTCTTGGTGCAAATTGGTTTCATTACCCGTGATTCATAAGGAATCTGGCACTTTGGGGGCATTTTCAGTTACTTTCGCGGCGTGTTATAATTTTTCGGAAACACAGGTACAAGTGAACATAACTGTAAACAACGTACCTTTACATAGCCACGCTGTCTATTCGTGCCACCTGGCGCGTTTAGTAGAACTGCTCGGACAGGTAACGTCGGTTTACATAAAACGGGGCGATACTAGTATGTTACAGTATGTATGTATGTATGTATGTGTACAATAATTAAGTGTAAAATGCTATAATTGCCATTATTATCAGTTATTTGAGCTTGCTATTCTAACCAACTAATCACATAGATTACTTCCATCTTGCTCCGTTGTAATGGGACTGATGACCTAGCTGTTTGGTCACTATCCGGACTTACTGTGTAAACCAAAGAGGGTTATCGGGAAGAAAGTTATATTTCCAATGCTCTTTATGCTGTATACATAATCTAAAACATCTAATGCAGTATTTTTGAATATTAAATTCAACATAAAGTTCATTTATTGGTTGGTGGGCCTGAAATGGAAACAGTATATGGTTGTATGAAAGCGATAACTTCATAAGACTTCACCAGAAGAGACAGAAAAGAAAATATTTTAGAACTGCAGTAAAAACGTTTTTAAATAAATCTGAGCACAAATTTTGCAAAATCACAACATTATTTCAAGAACCTGTTTGATCTTCGCTGAAAACACGAGAAGCAAGAATTTAGTCTCGGTTAGTGCTTCTCACCTTCCGAAATTATTGTGAAGCTGAGATCGAGGAACTTATTCGGGAAAATCTGCTATCAATTAAGTAGCTCATAGTTTTCCCCACCACTGCTCAGTTTTGCAAATAATGAAACAGTTAGGTCCGACCAGAACTAAATAAGACACCATGGAACAGTGCCTATGAATTGTTTATTTAGAACAATGAACTTCTTCTGAACTCCTCTTGGAAAGTAAATGAGAGAAATTTTTTCTTCGTTGAACTGAGAAGGCCGCCACTTGAAATAAGTGGCACAGTCACGCATATATTCTTCTTCACACGACATTTCAATTTCGTTGATTTTCTTTTTCGGGGTATCATAGACAGGCTTATTGACATTGTAAATGTTTTTCGTCTTATCACGTGAGTTCAGATTTTATTTACGGAAAACGTTATGCTCCCAACACCTAAAATCTGTTTATCCTACGTTCTAATCAGCAAAATAGCAGAAATTTCCTTCCAGTCTGAAAGCTAATATGTATCCGTTTCACTTTATTACACGGAAAGATGGCTACACAGATGATGGACAAAACAAATTTTCTTCGCTATCCGAGGGCAGCAGTTTCAAACTCATTGCTACAAATAAACATGAACCAGGATGTTTATCCACCTATGACGACAATTTAATCCCAGGGGAAAAGTTCCGAAAGAAGGAAACCGTCCTGCCGATCGTAAGAAGTAATTGATTGTACCATTGAAGTATAAAAAGTTTATTTCAGCTTTGCAGTTTAAATAATTATTTATAATGATTGATAAACTTTATTGGCATTCTAATTTCGAAAGAAAACTTTATAGGATTGAATTTTTGTGAAAAAAAAATTACAATGCCTTTACTTAGCAAACTGGAGATGAATGTTTTCAGCAGTGACAAATTTTAAAAGAATTGCCTTGTAATAATTTGCCAATTTATATTTAGAAGCACAGCTTTATTATCGGAGATATGACTTTCTTCGGAAAATCACAATTTTTTCTGAGCGTACACGCCAAGATCCGACTTTTTCACGTTATTTTCACTTCAGTCTCCTTCTCGTTATCTATCAGTTACACTGTTAATATGCGCAAAAGTCACTATTTCCAAGGATTGTAATGTATCTATACTCACAAATATCTTCCGGTTCGCTACGTTTGTTGACAATATCGTAAATGTGCACACAGAATGAAAAAAAAAATCATATGGCGCATAAAAATGCATAAAAGTATCACTTCATTCATACATATAAAATACTGCCTTATCGTATTGAAATTGCCTACTACGTTTCATCTCTTGATTGTAAAATCATACTCCAAAAGGTACATTATTTTTTGGGACAATTGATAGCATTTACCAGTTAATTTCGTTGTATAATACTTATTTTGCGTATCTAACAATAAGTTCAGAGAGGGAGAAAGAGAGACGCATTTCAGTGGCTTCCATCCTGAGAAAAGAGATGTGTATGATATGAGGATTCTTTGGATTTACTAGTTATTTACGTCGTTCTTAATTGTGTAGGACACGGCTGAACTCTAGAACAGCCAGATGTCTTTGGTTGAACACTAACCCTGTTTTGAATATTTTGACTAAAAACTAATAGGCGTACAATGAAGGATGTCAGTCGCTTTAGCTGTTTATTACAGTCATAGAATTAAACTTATTGGGTCAGTTGAAAATATGTGGCCAGGGTAATCGTCTTAGAGGGATAAAATAAAAGCGATGACCAGCAAAAATATCCTTAAATTTTTGTGCAGATGCACCCGGGGCTCGATATCTTTACGGGAACTGACAAACGTTGGACGTGAGTAACCAGACTAATGGGCAAAGGAGTAATGATTGGTTTGGGGTTCAAGGGACCTAACTACACAGGTAATCGGTCCCAACTACGATTGTAGTGTAAGCTATGAGAATTTGTGTTTGGCTGAGAGCGTGCCAAGGTAGTTCCTGTACTTGTGATATCCGCCGCTTTTCAGGTGACTCAGTGGATAGAGCATCTGTCTTGTAAGCAGAAGATCCGGCTTCGATACGCGGTATCGGTGCAAATTTTGAACTGTTTCATTGCATTTATCTTTGCAATGAGCAGCTAAAAGTCAGTGACATCCTTGGTTCTATTCGATTTACTGCAAAGGTTTATTGTGCCAGCCAATATACATTGAAGAGCCAAAGAAACAAGTAAACCTTCGAAACCTTGGAAAACAAATTGTCGGAAGCCCTTGAACAACTCGCAATCTGTTACAAGGAAAACCAACTCACACCTAACCCACGAAAAACCCACAACTGTGCATTCCAACTGAGGAATAGACAAGCGACAAAGAAACTTCATCATTGGAAGGAATACCGCATTGTGCAACCCCAAAATCTTTAATGTCATCTCGGAGCCCTCACCTACAGGGACCACTGCAAGGACACCAAGCAGAAAGTAGCTGTAGCTGCAAGAAACAACATCGTTCGCAAACTAGCAGACAGTACATGCGGTGCAGAGCCCAGGACACTGAGGACCACAACTCCAGCTTTGTGTTATTCAGCTGCGGAATATGCATGTACAACTACAGTCATGTTAAACAAGTGGAATCCTGTCGCATTCTCACAGGTTGCTTAAAGCCAACAACGACGGACGAACTACACTGTCTAACTGGTATTGCACCCTCTAGCATTAGATGTAAATTGGCTGCCAGTAAAGAGAAGCTAAGACCAGTTACATGTACGGCGCACCGACGTTTCGGACACCAATCCGCCCGTCGTCGACTTATATCGAGGAGGAGTTTCCTCCACACGACAGAATGCCTAACTGATACACCACAGAACACCAGAACAAAAATGTGGCGAATTAAAAACGTCCATCTTTTGCCAAAGGAAGATCTCTCAGAACAAAGAAAAGAAACGTCTGGAGATCCTTGAATAGACTGCTTTCCGGAGTTGCAGGAACAAAGAGCAACGTGCATAGATGGAGGCTATCCGATGAATCGGTGTTGTGCGATTGTGGACAAGAGCAGACTACTTCCCACCTTGTGCAGTGCGAGTTATGCCCAAACACCTGCACAGTCGAGGAGCTCACGAAGGCTATTCCCTGTGCACAGAACGTGGTCAGATTTAGATCAACAGTACAGTTACCTACTATACATTGTCCTGCTGGAATTGCTCATCAGAATGCACAATGGACATGAATGGATGCAGGTGATCAGCCAGGATACGTACGTACCTGTCAAGTGTCAGAGTCGTGTCTAGACGTATCAATGGTCCAAATCTTTCCAACTGCACACGCCCAACTCCATTACCGAGGCTCTACAAGTCTGAACAGTCTCTTGGTGAAATGCAAGGTCCTTGGGTTCATGAAGTTGTTTCCATACCCGTACACGTCTACCCACTTGATATGATTGGAAACGAGACTCCTCAGGTCATGTGACATGTTTCTCGTCAACCAAAGTCCAATGTCAGTGTTGACGGATCCAGGCGAGGCGTAAGGTTTTGTGTCATGCAGTCATCTTCGTCTCCGAAAGCACATATCGATGATGTTTCGTTGAACGGTTAGCACCCTGACGCTTGTTGATGGCCCAGAATTGAATTCCACAGCAGTTGCGGAAAGGTTGCACTTCTGTCACATTGAACGATTCTCTTCAGTCGTCGTTAATCCCGCTCTGGCAGGATCTGTTTTTGGCACGCAGCGATGTCGGAGATTTGGTGTTTTACCCGACTCCCGATATTCACTCGTGAATTGGTCGTATGGGAAAACCCCCACCTCATTTCTCGTGTTCCGATTATAGCACCATATTCCAACTCACTTGAATATTTATAACCTGCCATTGTAGTAGCAGTAACCGATCTAACGCCTGCGCCAGACACCTGTTATATAGAGTTTACCACCAAGCAAGGTGGCGCAGTGGTAAGGCACTGGAGTCGCATTCGAGAGGACGATGGTTCAAATCCACGTCCGGCCATCCAGATTTCCCTAAATTACTCCAGGCAAATGCCTGGATGGTTCCTTTCAAAGGACACGCCGATTTCCTTCCCCATCCGTACCCAAATCTCCGAGCGTTAGCTCTGTCTCTAATGACCAAGCTGTCGACGAAGCGTTAAATCGTAAGCTTATAGAGTTTACCGACCGTAGCACCGTCCTCTGAGAGTTTACATATGTGTTTGAAATAAGACCCCTGAAATACCAGGTGAGAAACGTCATGTTGGAGAAAGCGGCACTACTGTCGCACGGTGGTCGGATAACAAGGTTAAGGTTAGACCCAGTGCAGGCCGTCGGCGTGATTCAAGTACAAGATGGGCAATATTCGTGGCAAGAGCGCTTTTGATGGCAGCCAGATTGCGGACTGCCTGCTCGTAGAACTCTACGAGGCAGCCTGGACACCGGATACCTCAGTTCCGAGAAAAGACTCTGTTTTTTCCAACAATCGTGGGCAACGATGCGATTGTGACAGCGGGCGTTGTCGACTAAAACAGACTGAACAACGGATATACTGGTTAAAGTGCTGCAAATATTTATTATCTCAAGCCCACGTACCATAATTTAATCATCTTTTAATGATATTATATCTTCCATTTTTAATTGGGCAGATAGGTAATAAATAGGTTCTTTAAAACCGATGTAGTTTCATGACCGAAACACAATTGAACCTTTTTGTTTTTACTTCCCTTAGGCTCAGAACCACTGCTTTCGGGTATTACGGACTACCGGATGCACTAAGAAAAAGAAAAATACCAAGTGGCAATACAAAAAGGTCAGACGTTCAAATGTCTGTAAACCTATGAAACAAAACTACTTTGGTAATCGGTTCCTAGACTTACAAACTACTTCACCCTATCCTAAAGACAACACCCATTCCCGAGGGAGGACTCAAACCTCAGGGGGGATCGGCCCAGTAGTCCCTGACATGGCGCTTAGAACCGCACAGCTGTTCCTGCGCGGCGTGGCAATACACATGGTATAATTTTCATTGCTTGAGACAATTATTAATGCTGTCTTTACAGCAGGGAAATATTCCCGTCGTCATTAGAGTAATCGCATTTGTTCATACAGAGAATGGAATATGTGAAATTACCTTGCTCTTCCAGTAGTTCCGTCTTTGTTTTGCAATCATGCGTCGTCAGCAGTCATGGCACAAGTATAGGTCCTATCTTAACTTGCAGTTATATACAAATGGAATAAAACGCTCTGGTAACAGAAACTTGAACAACTTCAATGGTACGCAGCACATTACATTTGAATATATTTATTCAGCAATAGTGGCTTCTATGTTATACTCTTGACGGCACACAGTTTTCGTTTCGTATCTCTCCTATGTTTACTTATACAGACTAAAAAATTGTTCTAATGTTTGTAAAAGACTTAACTACGTCGGCGTACAAACTACATAAATTAATTTATGCTAAGGACAACATAAACACCCATGTCCGAGGAAGGACTCGAGCCTCCGACGGCGAGCAACTGCGCGCTCCATAGCAAGGTTACTGACAAACATTCTGGAGATTAGCTCAACATTGTTAAGAAATTAAGTAAGATTGTATGCGTTGTTGTTGAAAATACTCGAAAAATTACCAAGCAATTTCCCTGTGGTGCAATGTACTCACGTAAATGAATGGTATAGAAGCTTTGATTGGTCTGACACTCTTCAGAGAATTCTTTATGACCTTGCAGCCGATAATCCTGAAACAAACTGCGTCGTGATCATTTTGTATGATTTTCCATAACTGGGGTGTCTACTGTGATGGACATAGTCTTATCGCAGTTGACCCCAGAGGCTATTTACAGAACTGATTCTTGTTTGTTGTTATTATTCGCTTCTCTCCAGCCGTGTATATGTTTCTCTTGTTCTCTCGTTGTCCTCACCTCTCCGTCCCCCCCTCACCGCGCTTATCTGTCACGTGTTGTTTTTGTCATTAATGAGTATGTGCACTAGAGAGCGAACAAAACATGAAGCTAGTTTTCTTCTTCCAATAAAAGCCATAACTTGTGCAACGAGACACGACTTTTTGTCTTCCGCGCAACAGGAAAACAAATGCTGTAATTATTAGTTGCTCACGTCCGCAAGTGAAGCTATGGTGTACCTTAGCTTAGGTTCAATAGCGGAAGACAGTGGATTTGCGTGTCTTTTTTTTAAGTTTTGTTCTCTTCTTTAGTTTCATTTGTATGTTTCCTAAGTTCCGTGGAGCAGCTACTTCTTGAGTAAATTTAAAACAAGCTATATATAGCGCAAAACTCAAACAGTATCACCACCGATGGTGGCAACTCTGAGCATTACTTGAACGACCTAGGCCAGTCCAGAGGTTTAAGGGAGCAATGCGAATAGTTGTTGACTACTGGTTAGCTCACGCAAAGAAGTTCAAATCAAATGTTCAAATGTTTGTATAGCTTATGGGACTTAACTACGGGGTCATCAGTCCCTAGACTTACAAACTACTTATGAAATACTTACAACTAAGGACGGCACAAATATCCATGCCCGAGGGGGGATTCGAACCCCCGACCGTAGTGGCCGTGCAGACCGTGACTGGATCGCCTCAGTCCCCTCGGCCACCGCGGCCGGCCAAAAAAGTTCGAAATTGTTTTTATTCGGGTTAAGAATGTCTAGTTTTCGAAGAAAATCGGGTCATGAATCGTTGACCTAACAATGACACAAATACTATGCATTTTCAGACTATATTTCTATCGTTCCACTCTCGAATAGCAAAATTCAAATGATTGTTAAACTTATGGAACTTAACTGCGAGGTCATCAGTTCCTAAACTTACAAACTACTTGTGAACTAACGTATACTAAAGACAGCACAAACATCCATGCCCGACGGGGATTCGAGCCCCCGACGGCGAACGGCCTCACGCATCGGATCATAGAGCCGCATTCCGCTTGGCCGCTCCGCCACGGCCTCGAATAGTACACTGGAAAAAGCCTAAATCTTTGCATTCGAGCTCTGACTTTTCTTATTTTATTTATATAGGCATTCTATCTTATGTAGATCGAGGACAATTAAATGTTTTTGCATTCGAAAGAGTAAACTCTCTCTGCAACGAAACCTGTGTGTTAATGCTTGCGATCCATCACGCGTATCACATCCGTGCCCTCTTTCCCCTATTGCCTATTAATACAAAACTAGCTACCATAATATCTTCCCGTTGTCCTATGTCAATCTGGATAGCCGGAGGTGGATTTGAACCACCGTCCTCCCGAATGCGAGTCCAATGCGTTACCACTGCGCCACTTCCCTCGGTCATGTTGCTAAATCGTCGACGAGAAAAGATAAGGTCCTGTAAGTACAGAGCAATACAAACATCGCAATAACGTTAAATACAGCAATTAAGCGATAGATACCCGGCTTTATAATGAGTGTCCTGCGCAATAACACACACCAAGAACACAGTACAGAACAGTAAGCCACTGCACAACCACGTCTACGTAACCTGATGCTCCGACTAATGTTTACAGTAAAGTACTTCGAGCCGGCCGCGGTGGCCGAGGGGACTAAGGCGCTTCAGTCACGGTCTGCACGGCCACTACGGTCGGGGGTTCGAATACCCCCTCGGGCATGGATATTTGTGCCGTCCTAGCTCATAAGTAGTTGGTAAGTTTAGGGACTGATGACCCCGTAGTTAAGTCCCATAGACTATGCAAACATTTAAACATTTTAAAACTTCGATACAGAGAGGAGGAAGGATGCTTAGGGTTTAACGTCCCGTAGATCGCTTGGTCATTAGAGACGGAGGTAACGCTCGGACTTTTGGATGACGAAGGAAATCTGCCGTGCTCTTTGAAAGGAACCATCCCGGCATGTACCTGGAGTGATTGAGTGAAGCCGGCCGCGGTGGCCGAGGGGACTGAGACGCTCCAGTCACGGTCTTCACGGCCACTGCGGTCGGGGGTTCGAATCCCCCCCCCCCTCTGACATGGATATTTGTGCCGTCCTTAGGATTAGCTAGTTCATAAGTAGTTTGTAAGTTTAGGGACTGATGACCCCGTAGTAAGCTATACAAACATTTGAACATTTGATTGAGTGAAAACACAGAAAACTTAAATCTGGATTGTCGGAGGTGTATTTGTACCACCGTCTTCCCGAATGCGAGTCCAGTGCGTTACCATTGAGCGACCTCGCTCGTTAATATTTCTAAATCGCAGACGAGAAAAAAAGGTCCTGTATGTACAGCAAAGTACAAACATCGCAATAACAGTAAATATAGCAATTAAGCGATACATGACCAGCCTTACAATGAATGTCCTGCACAATAACACACATTAAGGAGACAGAACATACAGTACTGTAAGCCACTTCCCAACCACATGTACGTAACATGGTGCTCTGACTGATGTTCACTGCATAGTACTTCCATGCAGTATTGCGATATTGGCAAACCCCGTTGGCGGATCACAGAGGCAACGACATGTCCATGCAGAACAATACTGTATTTGTTTCCTAAATTTTTACCTTGTCCATCACAGAGGCGGACATTCACAACGAAACGTCTTGAGTCTTTATGAACAAGTGTGCATAACGCGGAAAGTATGCGTTTTCTTGTTTTGTTGGGTACTACCGCCTCTCAAAGTATTAGACACTTTTTTCGAAGTGATCTTTCAGACATGTCCGAAGAACAGACCCACTTCTATAGAAGATAGCGTCGTTTAGCGGTGCAAGTTTTTCACGCCCATACAAGATCTAACACCTGCAGGTGGGAATACAATTAAATGGATGTTACTTGGAATTGCAGCTCATGAAAATTCGTAAACTTATTCATGATATTAAGCTACGGTCCGATGCAACTGGACCAACGAAGCGGCCTTTCTTAGTGTCACCACAGCAGATGGGAAACTCCAGTCTTTTTGATGATCACAGATGGCAGCACGGCTGACAGAGCTGCCCTGTCACAATTCGTGCCCTGTTGGCTAAACAGCAGACCGTAAGGAGCTCGCCTAGGACATCGAGAAAGCGGGGCTCGTGTTGCAAGTTTCCATTAGAGTGGAAGCCCATCCATCCGAATTAAACTGGTTTCATTTCCAAACAAAACTACTAAGATGTTCCACCTTTCCATTTCGTAACGTAACATACTCCGGCGTATTAATAATTGCGTTACGACAGCAACGTTAGCGTCCTCTGTTTATTTTCTTCTTCTGCTGGTAGTGTTTCGTTTGCCCGAGAGCCACGAATGATAGGTTTCACTTCGAGACCCTGATAACGATGGGCATGATTGCAAAATAACTTCTCCGACTGTGGTTTCTACATGATAATCCAATAACAGTATTTTTCCAACAATCCAAAATGACTGAAAAATGTTCAAATGTTTGTAGAGCTTATGGGACTTAACTACGGGGTCATCAGTCCCTAAACCTACAAACTACTTATGAACTAGCTTATACTAAAGACGGCACAAACATCCATGCCCGAGGGGGGATTTGAACCCCCGACGGGGAACAGCCTCGCGCATCGTAGCATAACGCCTCAATGCGCTCGGCCGCTCCGCCGCGGCCCAAAAAGACTGCCGTAACGACGAGTGATGCAGCAAGATGCTAAGGAAACATCTGTTATTCGAACAGCTTCCGTCGTACACAGGATAAAGTGTGAAATATATGTATCTTTCACACATGTTGAAGGAATCTGGTGACACAAGAAGTATAGTATTGGTATAGTCATAATTCCTCACTCATTTGCTTGTGTCTCCACAGTATGCATGTAACGAGGACACGTACCGTTTAACGATGTTACGTCGGACGGAGTGTTGCGTCTATTTCGAAATCAATCGATTACGTTGCACACAGAATTTCACCTTGTCCCTCTTTCCTACGCTGCTAATAGTACACATATCAAAACAATATTATGATCGTAAGACACACACACACACACACACACACACACACACACACACACACACACACACAAGGTGAACATGCGCATAATAATAATGACTAGAGAGAGAAAGTAGTGTGTGTGTGTGTGTGTGTGTGTGTGTGTGTGTGTGTGTGTGTAAGGAGGGCCCAGAAAGAAAGAGAGAAAGAGAGAGAGAGAGAGAGAGAGAGAGGAGGGGGTGAGGGGTTGGGGAAGATAATTTATCAATCATGACAAACTTCGGGCTCCTGTCGACATCAAGTATGTAGAACTTTACTTAAATACAATGAAATTACTACATTTTAAGAAATGATGTGGACATCACAAATCTAAAAAAGGAAGTAAAATTAGTATTCAACGTACCGTCAACAATGAGGTTATTAATGAGTAAAGTCTAGATTCGAATTTACACGGTTGTTCTTCTCTCTTAGGTTTTTAATGACAATAACACTTTTATGCCCAACGCTCACCTAATGAACCCTAAAATTTTAATACTTTGGTGAGTAAAAAAATTCTATCTTTTAAAAATGGGTGTATTATTATTCCCGCTGTTACCCTTTTTACAGGCAAGTGTTTGACATTTCCTGGGTTTTGTTAAGTTTTTTTAACAAGATATGACGTGAACCTATTGGTACAACCTAGTCCTACTTTAGATTCAGGGATGATAGAACACGCTCCCAACGTTCAATTTAATAAAACATTTTAGGCAATAGTTTGGTGAGTAGCTCCTCCTGATACGCTTTTCTTTAATGATTTCGCCCTCAAAATTCTAGCTCACGATGACTTTCTTACCCACTAGGTTTAACATACTGTGAGTTCAACCATATAGACGTCCACTTAATGATGTCACATACAAACAAACCTATCTACCTTCTAAGAACTTTGAGGAGGAGCCCCACAAAACTCGGCACGCAACATGGATATTGGGACGTCGCAATAGGTCTTTCCACGTCATGTACTAAGGAAGGTTGGTGTAAAGCAGCTTTTTCTAATTTTGTAAATATTAGTTATTATAAACCCTGTGCATAATAAGTTTTTTCATCAATACAGATACCTGAAGATGCACCTTTGACGGTGCGAAAAACGTCATGACCTAATAAAAGCATAAAAGTCAGCTAATGCGGATTATGAAAATTCATGGAAAGGAATCCTGGCTAAATTGTCTGTGTTACCTTCTAGAATTTCTTAACAATAATAGATTGGAATTGCATAGGGGAGAAAAATCTCGGAAATGACCCCAGACAGTTTAGGGAAACCATGTGTGTGTGTGATTGGAGGTGAACTGGACAGGTCTCTCCTTAATGAGAGTCATCATGGATGAGTTGTTGGGAGCATATAATTAATCAATATACTGTGTCTTGCCACACAACTAAACAAGAAATATGTACAGCTTTAGTTTGTAGCGACGAAACAGATTCGCGATCGGCCGTCACCTGTCACCTGGCGATCAGCTGTTCAGTGAAATGTCAAACGTTTCGCACGCCGACCACTAGGAGCGCTTGCGAGCTGTCTGCTCCGTGCTGCTAAGCGAGCGTTCCTTGAACAAAACCTTGTTCCGAGTAAACAAGAGAGACAGTCTAATTTTTATTTTTTGTCGCGAGGATAGATTTTCATGTTTATTTTATTGTCCTACTTCCAATGTTTTTATTTCATTTCAAGTTTTACTTACACTGTTTAATTGAAGTGTATGTACATACTAACGTGCTATAAAAAAATAATAAAGTTAGTGCAACTGCAAGTCGTCTTCTTCCATACATGAAAACGAAATTTGTTCGCTGGGTTCATATCAAGAAAACCTTAGCGACATGTTCAAATGATGGGTTCTGAATCTTTAATGGTGAAAGTGTTCTATCCATATTACTAAACGATCGTCTCGGAGTAAGATCCTCATCTGCTGCACCCCAGATTATCTAATGGCTTTCAGGACAACAAAACATCGACTGTCAATATTTCGCTTAATTATTGATCGGATTTAAAATTATTAAATGTTGTCATGTTCTACACAGTGAAAATTTTAACACATAAGGGCCTGTATTACACTTTAAAATAGTTGTTTTTGTTGTTGAGCCAGCGTAACTAACGGCACGAAAATACGTATGATTTATTGATCCAGTATGAGATTACAGCTTCCAGAAATTTCACACCCCTGACATCCCTTACAAAAGATGAAAGGAAAAAAAGTTATCGTTTACTACTTTCCGGCTGGTCAGGCAAACTTCGGCATCAGATATTTAGATTTTCTTTATTAGACCTATTTCTTCAGTGCCGACTCCATTGCAATACACTTTTGCACAATGTATTTTCATTATACCACTGAATATACCTACAAAATTATATCATCGTACGGCACACAGTTCAAGAGGAATTGGGTAGACTAACATAGTAGATCAAGAACTCGGTGGAAATGACAGAAAGTTCGGGGATGTGTTACCAGAGGTCTCAGTCGTGCATAGAAAGTCTTACGTCACATGGCGCGGTGTCAGAGTGACCACATGTGCCAGATGAACTGGCCTGCGACAGGAGGCTGGCCTGAAAGATGGACGTGTGTCAACTACACACGTAATTTAATTGCTTACTTTTGAGGAATGAATGCTGTTTGTCTACGTGAGGACTTTCCACAGAATAATATCATTTAACCTCCGTAAACGAATATTTGCTGCATCTTAATTTGTTCTATTATCATGGCAAAAGTAAGCCAACTTAAAACATTGTAGCAGGTCTGCGACATGGATTTCTGTTGTTGTTGTGGTCTTCAGTCCGGAGACTATTTTGATACAGCTCTCCACCCTACTCTATCCTGAGCAAGCCTCTTCATCTCCTCATAAAAACGGCAACCAACATCCATTTGAATCTGGTTACTATATTCATCTCTTGGTCTCCCTCTTTGCGATTTTTACCCCACACAATTCCCTACAACGCTAAATTCACAATTCCTTGATGTCCAAGAATGTGTCCTATTAATTGATCTCTTCTTTTGGTCAAGGTAAGCCAGAAATTACTTTTCTCTCCAATTCTGATCAGTACCTCCTCATTAGTTACGCTATCCGTCCACCTAATCTTCAGCATTCTTCTGTAGCACCAAATTTCAAATGCCTCTATCCGCTTCCTGTCCGCACTGTTTATCGTCCATGTTTCACTCCCATACAAGGCAACACTGCACACAAATGCCTTCAGAAAGGACTTCCTTAGGCTTAAATTAGATGTTAACAAATTTCTTTTCTTCAAAACCGCTTCCCATTGCCATTCTGGATTTTATATGCTCTGTACTGCGACTATCGTGTGTTATTTTACTACCCAAATAACAAAACTCATCTACCACCTTTATTTATTCGTTACCCAATATAATTCCTTCAGCGTCACCTGATTTTGTTAGACTGCATTCCGTTACCCTTGTTTTGCTCTTGTTAATGTTCATCTTATATGCACCTATCAACACACTGTCCATTCCGTTCAATTGCTCCTCCAGGTCCTTTGCTGTCTCTGACAGAATTACAATGTCATCAGCAAAACGCAAGCTTTTTATTTCTTTAACCTAAACTTTACTTCCTTCTCCAAATGTCTCCTTGCTTTCCCTTATAGCTTTCTCAATTTACAAACTGAACAACATTGGAGAAAGGCTACAACCCTTACACACTTCGCAACCTCTGCATCCCTTTCATGCTCTTTAACTCTGAAAACTGCTGTCTGGTTTTTGTACAAGTTGTAAATAACCTTCCATTCCCTACATTTTACTACTACTGATTTCAGAATTTGAAAGAGTCTATTCCAATCAACATTGTCAAAACCTTTCTCCAAATCTACAAAAGCTAGAAATGTAGATTTGCCTTTTCTTAGTCTAAGATAAGCCGTAAGGTGAGATACGGATTAGCCACTTTTAAACGTTCATCAACTTAGTGGCGAAGTGCAAGCATAGGCTGAATAAGAATGAAGACGGGAATAGGCCATGAGATTTATGAAGGGCAGCCGTTTGGAGTAATCGCCGAAAACCTCTGTCTGGATGATCAAACGGAGTTACGAACACCGCTCCTCCAGATTTCGAGTCAAACGTCTCAGTCATGGTGCCACCGAATAGCTCTACACGTTGGGAAGTGTCAACTCCGTGTTTCCAACTTACACATCCATGAGACAAACCTAATTCTCTTTCTCGCTAAAAAATCAATGAGGAAGAAACCTTTAATATAATCGCAATAACGAGGAGCACAGAGGGTGAAACTTCAAGGCTTCAGTGATGCTCCTTGCGGATTTTATACCGGTGTGTAAATAACCTTTTTATGAAAACGTCTCGAGTATGAGTATTGGAGAAATCGAGAGGCTTGAGAGGCAGAGAGAATTCGCAGCTTTCACTGACGGTAGATGCTTCGGCGAGTGTCATTCGCAGTTCGCCGCGAAATCTCTGGCACGGCGTCACGCGCATTAACTGCGTCGCAGAAGCGTTACGGACACTGGAGCGTGCAACCGCATCGCGGACGCACACGCCTGTGGCCAGCGACGGCGGTGATCGGAGACAAATTGTTTTCCAGCCCATTTACGTTGTAGTTCGTGTGAGGCGAGGTTTGGGAAACTGTCGGCGCGCTAATTAGGATGTCGTTTAGAGTTTCGGCTCCTTCCGCCCGGCGTGGCCTTGTCAATGGAACTTCCACTCGTGACAATGCGTTTCAAATAATCAATGAGAGAGACGACGAACGCCGCACGTAGCTGTCTTGCTTGAGGAGGTTTCCTAGTATGACGTCATGTTGCCGGGGATTTGGCGACGTTAGTTGAACGGTGACGAGTGCAGAATCAGGGGCAAGGATTGATTTCAGTAATGAATACGAAAATAAAACCACCCAATTATAATCGAACTGAATGTGTGAAAGACACGTTACTTTATACAATTTATCAAGTAACTGCATGCGCCTACCGTCGTATTTTTTATAAAATTTATCAAGTAACTGAATGCGCCTACCGTTATATATTTTTTTTCTAACACATGCCTCAAAGAACAGACACCTCATACGTACGAGGGAGAGTCAGTAAATAAGTTGTAAACTGAGGTAGACACGCCAGGACTGCGTTTTCAAGCCTAAAAATTACTTTACTTTTCAGCTGTCTCCACCTGTAAAAACTCGTCCCGTAGTTCGAAATGGCTTTAAAAGCCTGGAAATTGGAATTTTGTGGTAGCGTTTGCTATAACAAGTGACGATCCTGAGCGGTATCTTTATATGGTTCCTTAAACTGCTGCAATCCACAACACGGATGTGTCGTAGTGATAGAGAAATACACCCACAGCCGGCCGCGATGGCCGAGGGGACTAAGGCGCTCCAGTCACGGTCTGCACGGCCACTACGGTCGGGGGTTCGAATCCCCCCTCGGGCATGGATATTTGTGACGTACTAGTTCGTAAGTAGTCCATAAGTAGTTTGTAAGTTTAGGGACTGATGACCCCGTAGTTAAGTCCCATAGACTATACAAACATAACATAAATACACCCACACAGCCCACAGTACTAGTGTGTCTACCTCAGTTTGCGACTTAGTTATGACTCACCCCAGGTTCTTACGGGAATAGGTGAAATGTCGAGAGTAATCTAATATGTAAAAATTATGTTTGTTTGTATTTTATGCGCTGTCGCACCGTTCATCCGATTGCGAAGGAACATTGTATTGCTAGTACTTTCGCGAAGTTTATAGGCATATCACTGTACGACACATAGTTCAGATTTTATGACGTAATCATTAATGTCATGACTGAAACAGTGCCGCATTATGAATGACGTTTAAATATATGATGACTCCATTAATGGGTTGTGTGCAAAACCACCACAAAATAATATAATAATAATAACAAATTTTCAGCTTGGTGGTATGGAGTAAAATATTTAATTAAAATACTGCATATCGATTCCATTCAATGATTGAACATCACCAGTGCTGTAAAAACACGTTCCATGAGTCAGACATTAGAAAAGAAAGAATATTACAACCGTGAAAACTAATTACGTACCAGTTTCGAGTCTTGAGGACCCATGCACACCACATAGAAACTTCTCTACACTCAAAATTCTCAGGGAACTTGTGTATACTGTACTGATGATGTTCAGTCATTGAATGAAATCGATATGCAATATTTTTAAATATTTTATATAATACCACCAAGCTGAAAATTTATTGAATAGATTTATTACTTTTTTCTACTAAATGTATTTACATACATACATATTTTGCAGACAGTATCCGTTTATTTCAATGAATGTACCTACAAATTATTTCATTTCACGAATTAAAGTTTAGGAGATATGACGTCATAAACACTGAGACGCTCGGGAAACTGCCACATCAGGTTTGTTCGATTTTATGCGCTGCTATTCATCCGATTTGAATGAAATTTTGCACACTTGATTTTCAAAACGAAAGTCACAGTAAGGTGCGTGGCAGAGGGACTTTACGTAATTCCTTCGACAAATTCTTTGGTTTTATTCTGATATTGATTAAATTTTGTACACATGACCTACAAGAACTTCACCATCTACCTAATATTTCATACGGTGCACGGCGGATGGTACCTTGCAATAAACATAGATACCACTTCACTGATAACCAAGAAAGTTGACTGAGGAGGGGGAGGAAGAGTTCGACAGGGAGACGAGGAGGTGATCGGCAGAGAGAGGAAGGTGGAGATGGACACATGGAAGAGTAGAAGGAGATGGACGGAGAAAAGAAGAGACGAACTAAGTTAAGATTGGAACAAATAAGTACACGAACGACACCGGTGTCCTCTTTCTTATTTAAGGAGACAATTATATTTTCTTGCTGGCAAGTGCTAGTAAGACATTCTGTACATTAGAGTGGTACTATATGACAAGGGAGTAGTCAATCTACACTGCTCGAAACAATTTGGGGATAAGGGGAGATATCATACTCAACATATATACGATAAGGTATTTTATTCAGATATTGGTTACAACTACAAATTGTGTGGAATACAATACAATAATTTGCTGCCTCAATTCTTAAGGTTTACGTGGCGTTTACTTAGTATGGGACATGGGGCTACCATAATAGTGAAAAAGTCATTCTCGTTTCCCTCTAATATGGAGTGTGATCACCTCGGACGGCCAGTACAGTTGCACACCTGCGTGACATAGACAGTATGAAGCTATCATTGAGATCTTCAGGGATATTTGGACATTCTTCCATGAGTGCTATGAGCACAGCTCTGCAACCATTGTGGTGGGGTGCTGTCTGGCTGCAATGCGTCTACCAAGTACATCGCAGACATGTTCAATCGGGTTTAAGCCCGGTGAACAAGTTGGTCACTCTATTTGTTCAATTCCCTCGGCTTCAAGCATGTTGCCCACTAGTAAATCTCTGTGGGAAAGAATGTTTTATTCCACCAGAAGGAACCCATCTCCTGTGGAACCCGAACAACAAAAGGCCGGATTATCTCGTCCCTATACCTCTGAGCAGTCAAAGCGCCATTCTGAACGACATAAATCTCTGTACGTCCGCCAATACTGACTCCTGCCCACGCCATTCGTCCATTACCATGACATGATTATGTTTCCTGTGACGATTATCCAGTTGAACGCAACATCTTGACTCATCTGTGAACAGGAGCCGGCGCCATTCGTTCAATCCCGATATTTCCTCCCTGTTTCAGTGGGTTAAATGATGTCGTCGTTTTAATCTGACATATATCATAGGCCTCTGTGCGAAGAGGCCACATTTCCGAAGGCGATTTCGGACTGTTTTTGTTGATATTGTGCGTCATGTTGCTACCTGGAGAGTGCTTTGCAGCTGCGTTGAATTCAGCCTCCTGTCTCGACGATTATTAACAGGAGATAAAGGTCAACTCTTGCTAATGTTACTCGTGGACGACCTTGACCTTGCCTTCTTCGTTGTCCGAAATCGTGTCCAGGTCACCGAAATTTGGGGCACTCCAATAGCTGCAGCCTCGGTACCGTTTCCAACCTTCCTATGGATCTCCATGCCATAGCTTCGGATAACTTATGTTGTTGTTGCATTGCGCTACTCTCTTCCTACACGATCTGAACCCGACTGCTAGTGAAATTCGTTTGGTAGAGTAAACTCAACACCAACCTCCTCTACAATAACTTTCAGTTATTACCAGTATCTCGGTTGCCGTAATGTTGTCTTAACTCCGTAAAACCGACAAAAAGTTCATTCTGCCGATGACAATACTTCAGAACATAGATATCTCAGCTGATTCCCTAATCGTTTTGACATCTACATCTACATCTACATAGATACTCTGCAAATCACATTTAAGTGCCTGGCAGAGGGTTCATTAACCACTTTCATAACTTTTCTCTACCGTTCCATTCTCTAATAGCGCGCGGGAAGAAAGAACATCTAAATCGTTCCGTTTTCGATCTGATTTCTCTTATTTTATTGGGATGGTCATGTCTCCTTAAGTAGGTGGGTGCAAGCAAAATGTTTTCACATTCAGAACTAAAAGTCAGTGATTGAAACTTCGCAAACAGATCACGCCGCAATGAATAACGTCTTTCTTTTAATGATTTCCACCCCAATTCGTGCAACATTTCCGTGACGCTTTCCCCCCGTAACGTGATAAAACAAAACGAGCTGCTCTTCTCTGAACCTTCTCAATATCTTCCGTCAGTCCCACCTGGTGAGGGTCCCACAAGGGGCAACAGTACTCCAGGAGAGGACGCACAAGTGTGATGTAGGCAGTCTCTTTGGTGGAGCCGGTGCATCTTCGAAGCGTTCTGCCAATGAAACGTAACCTTTGATTCGCCTTCCCCACAATATTTTCTATGTGTTCTCTCCAGTCAAAGTTGTTCGTAATTGTAACTCCTAGGTATTTGGTAGAATTTACGACCTTAAGGTTTGACTGATTTATAGCGTAATTGAAGTTCAGCGGATTTCTTTTAGTGGTCATGTGTATTACTTCACACTTTTCTTTATTTAGTGTCAATTGCCAATTTTCGCACCAAGTAGAAATTTTGTCTAAATCGCTTTGCAGTTGCTTTTGATCCTCTGTTGACTTCACTAACCGATAAACGACAGCATCATCCGCGAACAGTCTAAGGGAGCTATTCAGATTATCTCCTCAATCGTTTATAAACACGAGGAAGAGTAGGGGGACCTATAACGCTTCCCTGTGGAACGCCAGATATCACTTCTGTTTTACTCGATGACTTACCGTCAATTACAACGAACTGTGTCCTTTCTGATAGGAAATCGTGAATCCAATCGCACAATTGGGGAGATATTCCATAAGCACGCAATTTCATTAGAAGCCGCTTGTGAGGTACAGTGTCAAAAGCCTTCTGGAAATCCAGAAATATGGAATCGATTTGAGATCCCTTGTCGATGGCACTTAACACTTCAAATGAATAAAGGGCAAGCTGTGTTTCGCAAGAGTGATACTTTCTGAATCCGTGCTGACTATTGGTTAATAGGTCGTTCTCTTCGAGGTAGTTCATAATATTCGAACAAAGTATATGTTCCAAAATCCTACTGCAAATCGACGTCAATGAGATAGGCCTGTAATTTTGGGGATCACTCCTATTGCCTTTCTTGAATATTGGAGTCACTTGGGCAACTTTCCAGTCTTTGGGTACGGATCTTTCGCTGAGTGATCTGTTGTAAATTATAGCTAAGTACGGAGCTATTGCATCAGCATACTCTGAGAGGAATCTAGTTGGTATACAATCTGGCCTGGAAGATTTATTTTTGTTTAGAGACTTAAGTTGTTTTACTACTCCAGGAACATCTACTTCTAAGTTTCGCATGCTGGCAGCTGTTCTTGGATTGAATACTGGAGTGTTCACTTCGTCTTCTTTGGTGAAAGAATTTCGGAAAGCTGTGTTTAGTAATTCTGCCTTAGCAGTACTGTCGTCGGTAGTATTACCATTGCTATCGCGTAGTGAAGGTATTGTTTGTGTTTTGCCGCTAGTGTACTTCACATATGACCAGAATTTCTTTGGATTTTCTGCAAGATTACGAGACAGGATTTCGTTGTGGAAACTACTATAGGCTTCTCGCATTGAAGTCCGCGCTAGGTTGCGAGTTTCAGTAAATGTATGCCAGTCTTGCGGATTCTGTGTCTTTTTAAATTTTGCATGCATTTTTCTTTGTTTCTGCAACAGTGATCTGACCTGTTTTGTGTACCACGGGGGGTCAGCCCCCTCTTTTATTAATTTATTTGGTATAAATCTCTCGATTGCTACTGATATTATGTCTTTGAAAGTAAGCCACAATTGATCTACACTCGCATATTTAGTTTTGAAGGACTGGAGACTATCACTGAGGAAAGCGTGCAGCGAATTTTTATCTGCTTTATTGAATAGATATATTTTTCGTTTATTTTTGGTGTATTTGGGAATGTCGATATTTAGTCTCGCTACTACAACTCTATGTTCGCTAATCCCTGTATCTGTTTTGATGCTCTTTTCTATCTCGGGATTATTTGTTGCTAGGAGATCAAGAGTATTTTCGCAACCACGTACTATTCTAGTGGGTTCATGAACTAACTGTTCGAAGTAGTTTTCAGAAAAAGCATTCAGAACTAGTTCGGACGATGTTTTATATTTGCCCCCGGTTTTGAATACGTAATTATGCCAACATATCGAGGGTAAATTAAAGACGCCACCGATTATAACAGTATGCTTTGGATACCTATTTGAAATATGATTCAAGCTTTCTTTGAACATTTCTGCAACCGCATCGTCTGAGTCAGGGGGCCGATAAAAAGATCCAATTATTAATTTATTCCGGTGGTCAGGTACCCAGACCAATTCACAGGAAGTATCTGCCTCAATTTCGCTGCAGGATAAACCGTTTGTAACAGCAATAAACACGCCACCCCCTGTTTTATTTATTCTATCCTTTCTGAAGACCATTTGGCCCTTTGAAAAAATTTCTACATCTACATCTACATCTACATCGATACTCTGCAAATCACATTTAAGTGCCTGGCAGAGGGTTCATTAACCACCTTCATAACTTTTCTCTACCGTTCCATTCTCTAATAGCGCGCGGGAAGAAAGAACACCTAAATCGTTCCGTTTTCGATCTGATTTCTCTTATTTTATTGGGAATTGGGAATTTATCTCAGGCATCAGCCAGCTTTCAGAACCTATAACGTTTTGTGCCTCAGTACTTTCTATCAGCGCTTGGAGCTCTGGAATTTTCCCAATACAGCTACGACAATTGTACCAGTGTATATAGACCACACGCGTCAGCACTTCTACTGCTTACCTATCACCACGACATTAAAATTGTAATCTACTCACGTAGTTTACTTAGACAGAAGTTGTGGGTAGTAAAAATGAATTATTTTCAAAATCTTTCGAAGGAGATACAAAAAGAGGAAAAGAAAGATGTACTTTACCTTTCGTTGACAACAGTACTATGGTAAGATGCGAAATAGTTCTTTCAGGAACTGTAACGTAACTGCTCCATGCTGGCTGAAGGACACTTACCTAAAAAGAAAGAACAAATACTTTATTTTTCTGGTGGAAACAACTGTAACAAAAAGTATTTACTAGAGTAACTAGACTGGGTTATTATTTACCGAATGTAAGAAAAGGATGAAATATTCGATACAAACCCTGCTGGCGATGATCGTTTGATTTCCTACAAAAGTCTACCACAGCGTGGAAAGTTATTACAGTTTTCTTAATGTGTACTGCACTACTATTAATGATCATGAAAGGGAAATAAAATCGAGAAAATTTTGGGATACCAGGGAAGAGGATATTAAGAATTTTATGGATACAAGAAGTGATATATTGATAAAAATTTAAAATAAAATAATTTTATGTGAAACAGTGGCCAGAAGAAGGATAATTAAGTTTGAGTTTGACAACTGCTGTAGAAGATGTTCCAACCTTTGGGGAATGGTTCATGCTGTAGGTAAATTGATTTGGACGCAGCTGGTTTCAACGAATGCAATACACGATAGAAAAAAACTATTGTTCCATTTAAAAAATTATATCTTTGTGCTGTTACTCTTCGGAAAATGATACAATAAACTATGTTCATAGCTCCGCAGAAAGTGTAACATTTCTTGTATTGACCTACCGCATTAAAATTTCCCGTCACCTATTATTTTATAAGTTAGAGAGGCAAACACACTTAGTTGAACACCCTGTATATAGATCTACATTCAACAGCTATTAGATTATTTCAGCGACCTTGAACCATTTTTAGAATCATTCTTACATTCTAATTTCAGCAGTCGATAACGCAAGAGAACACATGCGTGCCTCCGTAGAAAGACACAGTAAAGACTGGCGGTATGAAGAAAAATAAGAGAAAGTGATTGTAAGGACGTGTAAATAATTGCAGACGCTGGTGACCCGTCCCTGTACGGCTAGACCCCTCGACGTCTGACCGTGTACACCCGGAAGAAGATGCGGCGGCTGCTTCCAGCGCCTACCGAGGAACATTAGCCGCCTGCGGTTGCGCAACACGCGGCAATGTGTGTCCCAGCAGCAGACGAGGGGTCTGGGACGGTCCAGGCGGGCCGCGCGGTCCGTCACAGGGACACGAGCATCTGTTACAGCAGACTTTGCGCTCAGGCCAGTCGCAGCCGTGACACTGCATTTCTGAAAGAAAACTCCGCTGACAGCTGTCACAAGTCACCATCATCAACTTCAAGGATTAGACAATACGCCTGTTCCGACTTCGCGTGGTTAGCTCCATCTCTTTCTTGGTCGTCCAATATCTCTTCTCCCAAGGGTTTGTAGTTATTCACTACGATTGGAATTCTCTCTTCATTCATTCTTCCAAGGTGTTGCCTCCACTCTTTCCTGTATTCTTCAATCTTTTCGTTTAAGCTGTATATTCTTAATTCTGCCCTAATGTCATTTTTTATGTGATCCCTCTTTGTGCAATCTTTGACTGTTCTTAAAAACCTCATTTCTGCTGACCGTATCTTATTTTTATCTCTTTTTCTTTCAGTCCAAGATTCACTTCCATAAAAGAGCACAGGCACTTCCATTGTTTTATATCATTTCAATTTTGTGTCTTTCCTAACTTTATTTTTCAAAATTTTGTTTATAGTTCCACATACACGTTGAAATTTGTTGATTTTCTTTCCTATGTCCTTGTCTATGTCCACACTTATGTCACTGCCTAAATAACTGAAACTAAATACCTGCTCAAGTGTCTTATTTTCGATGACAGTCTTATATCTAACTGGGAATTTACTGTGGTGCATTTCTGAAAGAAAACTCCGCTGACAGCTGTCACCAGTCACCACCATCAACTTCAAGGACTAGACAATATGCCTGTTCCGACTTCGCATGGTTAGCTCCATCTCTTTCTTGGTCGTCCAATATCTATTCTCCCAAGGGTTTGTAGTTATTCACTACGATTGGAATTCTCTCTTCATTCATTCTTCCAAGGTGTTGTCTCCACTCTTTCCTGTATTCTTCAATCTTTTCGTTTAAGCTGTATATTCTTAATTCTGCCCTAATGTCATTTTTTATGTGATCCCTCTTTGTGCAATCTTTGACTGTTCTTAAAAACCTCATTTCTGCTGACCGTATCTTATTTTTATCTCTTTTTCTTTCCGTCCAAGATTCACTTCCATAAAAGAGCACAGGCACTTCCATTGTTTTATATCATTTCAATTTTGTGTCTTTCCTAACTTTATTTTTCAAAATTTTGTTTATAGTTCCACATACACGTTGAAATTTGTTGGTTTTCTTTCCTATGTCCTTGTCTATGTGCACACTTATGTCACTGCCTAAATAACTGAAACTGAAGACCTGCTCAAGTGTCTTATTTTCGATGACAGTCTTAGATAGAACTGGGAATTTACTGTAGTGGGCCATTTTTAAATTGTAGTGTTTTCTTTCCATCCCGTACACCTTATTCACAGGGTGTTGTATGTGCTTCTGTATTTTGTAATATAATTACATCGTCTGCATACAGCATAACATTTAGACGGTAGTTCCTTCACTTTCATGGACTTCCTTATCCAGTTTTTTTAAATGAAATCATCAGTATAGATGTTAAAAAGAATTGGTGACTTGCTGTAACCATGTCTGACACCTTGTTTTATTGTTATCTGTTTTAGAGCTGCCTGTGCTTAAGATTATTTTTGTATCGTTGAAAATTTTTTAGCAATCAGTCGTAAAATATTTATTTATTTGCAGATCTAGATTTCATACGGACGCAACCTCCAACATGGAGGTCGAGAAGCTTTAAATATTTTATTTGTTTTTAAGCACTAATAATGACCACACAATGGTCGAAATCTAGATCTGCAAATAAATAGATATTTTACAACTGATTGCTGAAAAATTTAACAAACGTCAAATACACTCGTGGAGCACAAATTCCACCATGGAATCTAGCCTGATATTTTTGTATCCTCATACAGGCTTTTTGATTACTGTACTTGTATAAGATGCATGGGGTATCCCATATTTCTGATGACAGAGTCGAATGCTTTTTCAAAGTCGATAAAAGTTACATGTGTTTCTAAATTCAACTCTTGTTCTTCTGATGACATCATCGTCGACATGATGTGTCTCCGTCTTTATTTGGTTGTTAGAACCCTTTTCCGTCGCTCCATGAAGTGTGTATTGATCGAAGAGGTTTCGAATCTGCAGCCGGTCTTCGTTATGCACAATGCACACTTCACATTATTTCAACTTAAAACCTGCCATCAAGGTTCCCCATAGGTTAGTGCCTAGTTAACTTGCGTAAGCTACCTGCTTAGCACTGTTACTGCATTTCCTAATTTATTTTTTGGTTTGTGCCTAACTTTCCTGTGTATGTTGTATGTTTTCTGGGGGTTTGCTTGTTGTTTCTTATGCTATGGTAGTAGCTTTCTATTTTTAATAATTGGGTTTGACAGCAGCTTACTGCCTCAGCGGATCTGGTCATCTCGTGGTTTCCCATGTATGTATTTTATTGCCCATATTTGAAACCAGCCTGTTTTCTGACCGCTGCTACTGTGCAAATAACAGTCGTGCTGTTCGTTTAACTCCATCTTCGATTAGTGGCACTCCCGTGTATTTCCCTAAATGAAAACTCTCTTCGGAGATGCACCGCTTTTGTCCTACTTTTTTAGATCCTGGAGATCTTTCATCCTGCGTTTTCCCATACCTCAGCCACATACTCAAGCAATGGTCTGATCACGGCTGGGTATACGGGGTATAGTGTAATGCCACAGTGTGTGGGATTTATATGGAGTAAAGCGCCTTTAATCGTCCAACACTTTGTCTCTAATTCCGTTTATGTGTGGATCCCAGGTCCAGGTTGTTATCAAGGTATTTTGCTGTGCGGGTCCATAGAATCAGTCTCCCATGATTTTCATCTGTTGTATATCCTGTGGAATCCTCCTTCTTGTGACTACAATGACCCGTCATTTCGCAGCATTATATTTTCACCTAGCATTGTCGTAGGACGTAACTAGTTGATTAACATACACTGAAAAAGTCAGCTATGATTTATTTAGAACATGTCACACACGTACAAGAGCACGTAATGGACTGATTTCGACTGGCGGCTTACACATTATATATAAACTAACAGAAACTTTTGGAACATCAGTTCTCAACACATATAGAAACTGTATACCCGTTCGGTTAGCCGTGCGGTCTAACGCACCGCTTTCCGAGATGGGGAGGCGTACCGGTCCCGGTTCGAATCCGCCAGGCGGAGTAACGAAGGGGGTCGGAGTGCCGGCAAGCCTGCATGTGGTTTTTAGGCGGTTTTCAGCCTCCTAGGTGAATACCGGGCTGGTCCCCAAGTCCCGCCTCAGTTACACGTTTCGCAAACATTTCATAACACTTTATACTCTCACACATATAACACTATACACAGACATTTAGGGAACACATTTCCTCCCGAGGGGCAGGGGTTGGCGGCAGGAAACGCATCCGGCCACCCCGAAATATTCACGCCAAATCCAGAATAACAAGCCGACCGTGCATGTGTGGGAAAGGGCCGAAGAGAAAGAATGAAAGAACATACAGAAACTGTATATTCAACTTAAAATGTGCAACCATGTGGATCTCGAACCCAGAACCCTGGGATCCAAAACTGTTTCCGTTACATCACAGGTTTGCTTTCTTCCAACGCTCCATTTTCGACAAGATTTTAGGCGCCACTTTGCAACCTTTGTTTGTAGTGTATCACAAGTCATTTATAGACGGCGAAAGTTTTGCATCTCGTATAGAGCGTGGCATCGTCCGCGTATAGGTGTAGCAATACTTTTGGCATGTCCTCTTGGTAGAGTGAGAACAGCAGCGAGCCTAAGACAGATACTGCGGCACGTACTTCGTTCCGCCCCAAGTACACCGTTCCGCCCTATATAGCGCGCGGAGAGTATTCCACGCATGCGCGAAAATTACTTAACACACAGACCAGCGGAGTTGTTTTATGATGGAGTCCCGAAAAAAATGTTGCTATGACCAGAATGAATGTTTTGTTATACGCCATGTATCATACGCCATGTCCAGTGTAGATACAATGTTCCGCAGACAAGGCAAGTGCGACATTTATGTTCCATACAGCGTTCTTCCACTTGTAATGTTACTTTTGTGGTGTCGCACAAGTCTAAAGTGCGCGCCACCTACTTTCGCCGCGCGCCGCCATGCAAGCACGGCGCGGCGTTCTTACGACGTCAGCCACGAGCGCCCTCTGCTACAACTCCGCTCGTGGCCACCACTGAACGACATCGTTCACTTGGGACTGAGATAGGAACCAGTTAACACTTCGGAATCAGATAGGCACCAGTGAAGGCACTAGGACTCATCACTAGGCAGGCCTCTAGCTCAACTATGTATCAGCATTCTGCAATACTGAGCTATGTAAAAGTTAAGTATTACTAAGTCTCTAAGAAATATATATCTCATTCTAATTTACTCTAGTGTTTCTAGTTTCTGCTGTCCCACTGGCTGGTCACCTCCTACCTGCACAAGCGTGCATCCTTTATTCCTGTGTCGGTCTTTCTACTCGGCCACCGACACCTACGACGGAAACGAGACACAAAAGCGGCGACGAGGCTGGGACACAAAACCTCTGTTCTGCTCTAATAAAAAATATTTAAGCGTGAATGATCCAATACTTTTTTCTTGTCTGCCAATAAGACTGTGAAATACTACAGTACAATACGAGCAGCAAAAGGTACGTCATATATCTTAAAGTTTCTGTTTGTTGGTCTCGTTGTCTGTAAGAATGATTTTAACTAATTTAATAGGTCTTTTACCAACGATTTCACTTCAGAGATTTTTTGTTAACTGTCATTTATTAATATGTAATCATTTTCCTTAAACACTTTGACGTAGTACACAATATTACATGTCGGCCATCTTGCCTCGAAGACAAAGTACAGGCTACATCAGGTGTTACTCTAGACAGATTTGTCTTACAGCACCATGATCAAACCATGGCTGACGACTGACTGTCAGCTCAGTCAACACAGTTTTACAGTACGCCCTAAATGAGGAGTAACATCTTTGAAATTTGACACTGAATATTATAAATAATTACTTAATTAATATGCTAAATAGTGATATGTGACTATATGGTTTCAACAAAGTTGTTCACATATCTGCTTGTGATTAGACATTAATTTTGCAATTGACGTGTGTACATCAAGTGCCTTCAATCAAAATACGTAAAACTATTGCACTGAGTCTTGTGGTGTTTGTTTACATTTAGGAAAAATGTGAATTACCCAATATACACATGAACTAGAATAAATACTAATTGACTTCGGAAGTTAGTGAAATAACAACTTCATTTTTTTACCTGTAACAATGGATATCCGAAAAGGTGCTTATTATTCTATTTTAGTAGATTTAAAGCTAGATGCATCGTAATAAACTTGCAAATTCGCATTTAGTACCCTATATTCTGAAGTATTTTTTAAAGTCAAAGAAAGGTATGTATCATTACGTGATGTATCATAGAACTATAAGATTAATGTGTGACATTTACGTTATAAGTGTTGACATTTCTAAAAAACAATGTACGTTTAAAATCGGGTGTCGTGTTCTCCTGTATACAATCTGGTATTCTGTGTCACTATATACTGTAGGCGTAATTTGTCCTGTATAAGCTATACCACACTGGCATGATATTTTGTAAATTCTCGCCTTCCACAATAACAAACCCTTTAACGATTTCACGGTCAGCAATCTTAGTGGGCGGAAAATCACTTACATTTGAAAAATGAGGACTGTCAGCTCACTAGAAGATGAATGGCGGATGTCCGGTTGAAATATCGTAGAGTGCGGTCAACGATGACCGGCTGCAAGCCCTAAATTATTTCCAACGTTCAATTCACCGTGAAAATTGTGTGCTTTGTTAGTTCAGTCGCTTTGGAACGGAGGCTAACTCAGTTTTGAACATAAATTCATTGTAACTTGTTCAGTTGGTTGAACACTTCTGTGCCGCTTTCGTGTTTTCTTAGTTAATTCATACAGAATATTGCTGCTTTTCTTTAATAGCCAGTATTTTCTTTCATTAACGTAAATGGGTATAAGTCTATATTGAAGAGAATTTTTCTGGTGATAGCATTCGTGCCTAAATTAAACCTTTTTAGACATTTTCATGTCTCGCATAGATACTTGTATGTTCTTAATTTTTAATATTATTCCATGAAATAATCACGGAAACAATATTGGCCTTTTTTGTTATTTACTTAAGTTACATAATTTTACGCTGGATGTCAGTAGTCGGTCTTCGCAACGATCAGTCAAAAGTAACGAAGGAAGGAAGATTTCGGCTGTGCCCTTTGAAAGTTATCATCTCGGCATTTGCCTGGAGCGATTCAGGGATCACGGAAAACTCAAATCTGCATGGTCGAGGGCGGATTTGAAACGCAGTCCTCCCGAATGCGATTCCAGTGTGCTAAAAACGGCGTCACATCGATCGATACACCAATCACTGATCATCCGAAGTGTTACTGACAATTCTCTAATGTCATGGATTGCTTATGTGTGAACATTCTCAGAGTTTGAAGCATCAGTAATGGGCTACTGGGATCTTCTACGGAGGGGTGATATGTAATAGCGGTAGGAACGGCAGAATATTTTGAATTAGGTACCAATCCAAGAAATAACAGGGACGAAATAATGAGCAGTTTGTCTACTACGGTATCTGACAAGAGGAAGGCAAACGTAAAAACATTTTTATTTTGGCTAAGCTAGGAAAAAAATGCAGAAAGACAAATTTGGGACTGATGACCTAGCTGTTTAGTCCCCTCAATAATAATAATAATAATAATAATAATAATAATAATAATAAAAAAGACAAATTTCATTATAATTATTACATTAATTTTCTTTTTTGTCTACGGCTGGATTTCTTTCACGCTGATAATGTACGAACTTTTTTTCATCGCCTCTGAGCTGCAGCAGTATGACGAAGCAATTTCATGATTGGTAGATGTTAAATTGCATACGAAAAGTTGATGTAACTGTCTAATTAAGAAACATTTATTCTGCAATTTGTAGCTTCAAACCAAGTCTCCTCCGCTTTCCAGCAGTGCCAATGTGAAACGGAGAAGATGAATTAAAGTGTCGCTCGCAGAAGGTCAACAGATGTTAGCATTGGTAGTTATTGCACAAGCTGGATAGAAATAAGCACTTTACAAACAATCCAGCCCCAAAAATACCTGTAACAGATGTTGCCACACAATGTTTAAACAGAAGATTGAATTTTATTTCCGCGAATGAAAAATGCCAAAGATTTTGTTGCTTCTTCCGACCAGGCGAGCAGCTAGGTTTGTTGCTGGTAGCTTCGATCAATGCGCAAGTGTCACGGAAACGCTCCGGCAACTCAGTTGGGGATCGCTGGAGGGTAGACGACGTTCTTTTCGAGAAATTCTGTTGAGGAAATTTAGAGAGGCGGAATTTGAAGCTGATTGTAGAACGATCTTCCTGCCGCCTACTTATATTTCGCGTAACGATTTCAAAGACAAGAGAAATTAGGGCTCGTACGAAGGGATATAGACATTCTTTTTTTCTCTCGTTCTGTTTGGGAGTGGAATAGGATAGGATATGCCTAGTAGTGGTAAAGTGTACCCTTCGCTACGCACTTTATGGTGGATTGCGGAGTATGTATGTAGATGTAGATTTAGAGGTGCTCGAAAGAGCGGACACCAACAACGATACAAGGTTCACAGCGACGGTGCATGGTGCGGCGTACGTTATAAAAGACGTCAGGCATGTCGACCCCATGTCCAGCAGCAACAGACACAAGAGCAACTAGATCTTCTTCGGACCTTCAGATGTGACGGGCTTTCAATACGCAGGTTAAATCAAATAAACGGGGAGGCCAGGGAACTGGTCCGCCCCATCGTATCCACTGTTGGTCGTAGACGACGTCCAGTGATTCATGACGTTTCGACTGATGTGCACTGGGGCACTATCGTGCTGCAACCAGATACGTCTGCGAATAGCTAGTGGAACAGCGTCCAGGTGTTTCGATAGGACCTCCTGTGGGAATGCTGCTCGTGATTCGTGCGGGAAATAATGAATCCAGCTAGCGATCTCTGCCGGCTCAAGGCGTCATTACCGACCGCACGTTCCTATAGGAAACCTGCTTATTTCAATCTTCTCTACCAGCCGTTTAATTTTTGACATATACTGTACTTTAGAGCCACCACGTATGTTATACAATCATAATACATATTTAAAAAGCAGCTAAAACTAAATGTTTTCGTGAGTGAATATGGTTTATCACTCCACATTGTTAGTAATAAGACGTAGATTATGGCAGAAAGAATTGCAGACAGCTGGGTAACTAAGCAGATGGAACTTAAATAAGTTAAAGAGTCCGACTTTCTAGGAGGTTTCTAAGTAGTCAATTTTGGTGACAACTACGCATTTCATTGTATATTTATCCAGTATCTAATAAGTGCAAGTAAAAGAAAAAAAATTTAGGCACACTTTAAAGACAATATGCAGCGAGGTCACGGTCAGCGTTTGGTTCACCATTGTGTCTCGTGAACCCGTAAGTAATGTGTAAGCGACAGGAGATTGGTATATACCTTAATTGTTGCGATAGTCGTAACTTCTGTGTGTTCTACTGACTCGTATGGTATTATGTGCAACAAACAAGAGAATAGAAGAAAAAAGGTCATACGTCATGGTTTTATACTTGAGTAAGACTATGCAGAGAAATACTCGAGCAAGTGCCTTATCAATAAATACTAGTGTTTTCGATTTAGAGACGTAATTATAGTTAATTTCTTACAATGATTACAAAGAGACTGCTCCATACTATAGACGCTTGATACTAATGAAGTGAATATATTGGGAAGAAGGAGGCTATTGTCGACTTCTAAGTTGCTGGAGGCAGAGAAATGGACCGGTTGGAGAATGGATTCTAGGGAGTCACGGGGAACCTCTACTAACAACCTGCTGGGGTTATGAATCCTAGTCACAAAAACAAATTTGTCTTGGCCATTTCGTGCGGTAATACTGTTCGGAAGGTCTCGTAAGAGTTGTGGTCGTGTAAACTCGTGGCGCGGCGTGTTTTGCTATGGCTTAAATGATGGCGCTATCACGCATACCACAGCATTACTCATTAGCGACATCGGACGAAGCGTGTAATAGAACGCAGAGAGCGAAAGGCAAAGGGCAATCCATGTACACGTTCCAAAGGTCGTCGTTTACTTCGATGCATAAGTAGGACGATGCATTTATATGCTGTGTCGAATTAGATAATTCTAGTTTACGGCTTTGAAATTAACTTTATCCACGGATAAAAATTTCAGAGATGAAGCAGAATTCATACTGCTAGCCAGCCAAAACCTTGAAGGAAAGAATTCGTATAAGGTGAAATGTGCAGAAAGCGTTTGCGACGACGGGAGCTGCACATGATCAGCGCTACCTACGAGCGTTGTATAAAAGGCAGCCGCGTTGGAGTAGCCGAGCGGTCTAAAGCGCCTCGCTGCGAAGCGCGCAGTTGCTCGCCGTCGGAGGTTCGAGTCCTCCCTGGGGCGTGTGTGTGTGTGTGTGTGTGTGTGTGTGTGTGTGTGTGTGTGTTGTCCATGGGTTAGTTTAATTAGTTTGTAAGCTACGGACTGATGACCACGCAGTTTGGTTCGATAGATTTACAAACATTTGAATACTTTATAAAAGGCAACATACGGCCGTGTGGACGTGCTGGAATTGTTCGTTCGTGAGACGGTTTTACGTAAAGAGCTTAAGTGTGCCTCGTATTGGCCAGCGATCGTCTTAGAAGTTTCGGAGTCAGACAAAGGAAGAATAGTTACCTAATATTCTTAAAGGGATTGCAGATTATCCTTCAGAGATATCGGTGATCATGTCGGACGTAACCATGTAACTGCGATGTGGATCTGTAGTCGCTGGTTGCAGTAGGTAACGACGGACAGACGGTACCGATTACACCCACCTGTTGCACCGCTATACATGATGACAGGCATTTTGTGCGCATTTTACAATTATTGCTATGGTTTCTGTTCTTTCAGACATCTCCGAAATAACAGACACCGTTTGTGGACATTAACGACCGCAATTTTACGAATTCGAAATATTGAAACATTTCGACTATATCGGGGCGTCGAAATAAATTCTACGGCAAAGTTGAAAGTTTATGCTAGACCGGGATCCGAACCCGGATTTTCCGCAAGATCTTCAGATTTTACTTCTCCACAATGGCGAATCAGGAGGACCTCATTTTATAAAGTGGTTCCAAAAGATTTCACCATAAATTACAGCTAACATTGAACCTCAGCTCCAAACGCCCCCATCCCCGACATACAAACACGCAACGATTTTTATTTACACTATTTTAACGAAGACAGTACATAGGAACTGAAGTTGCATTGCTGCAGTGCCCTGAAGAAGGCTGTTTGCAACAACAGTCGAAACGTTGACAGAATAATTTTACAACCATATGATCTACAACACAAAATAATTTTATGGGCATCTAACCGAGTGGAGAATTTGCATAGAATAATTAACTAAGGCATGCTTACATTATAAACGCCAATTGAAAATCCCTAAATAGATTGAATTAGTTGCGGAGGAAAAATAATCATAGATTGTGATATAGTACAACCCCAAAATGTTGGTCGTGATTTGAACAGAACATTACTTTGTTTATATTGTGAGGAGGCGATCCAGTATTATAATAGGATCCAAAAATGATAAAGCCAAGATCGCTAGTAAATAATTTTATTTCCATGACCTGTTTCGATGGTCTGTGCCATCATCTTCTGGTCTAAAAATAGTTTAGACATCCGTATTTTATACAACAGCTGTTGACATCACAAGATGACGGCCGTGTAAAGTATTTTTAGACCAAAAGATGACGGCAGATACCATCGAAACTGGTCTTCGAAATAAAATTATATTCTAGCGATCTTGGCTTTATCCTTTTTGGATCCTATCAGAACATGAGTACTTCAGAATGTGACATGGGCCAAACAGTCATAAAATCGTAAAATGCACATTGTACGTGGTGTGTCTGAAAAGTTCGGTGAATGGTGTCATATCTGAATGGTAACTTGACGCATGTGTACACGAATGCTCATGGGTCTATAGAGAGGAGAATTGATACACAGCATGCATTGTGTGTAACTGGCAGTGTAAACAGACTGCGACCAGATGAACGTAGTCACTGTACACAGCGCACAAGATCGGCGACGCCCTCTGAGATTGACTGTGCAGAACAAATCGGGCGCAGATCTTCCGCTTACCCAAATCATTGCGAACGATGGTGTGCACCGTGTCCTTGCTAGTGCCCAATTCCTCCGCAATCAATCTGAGACTAAGTCGCCGAAATTGTGACAGCATTTGTCTCACTTTCACGATCATTTGTGGGGTTCTGTTTGTCGATGGCTGACCTTGAACGTGGCTCATTCTCAGTTGTTTCCTTCCCTTCATGGAAACGTTTAAATCATTCGCAAACGCATGTTCTGCTCACGGATTCCCTCCCGTACACTTGCACGAAAATTCGAAGTGTCTCCCTTGTCGTCTTCCCCCAATATGTAACAGAACGCGATGTTTACATGTTGCTCCATTGCGCTATTTCACTTCCTATCATACTGACTAAGTTCAATTGGTCTATCTTTACACTGCCAGTTCCATTCAGTGCAAGTTGTGGACTGATTCTCCTCAAGTTTTCGAGGACCCATGTGTATGCAAGCACGTATGTACCAAGCTTCCGTTCAGATGTTCACCGAACTTTATAGACGCACCACGCACAGTTACATAACATCCCCTGGCCGCTCCTGTGGACGCCAGAGGCTGTTCCGGAATCCGGGAGAAAGGAAGATGTTGTCCAGCCTAGAGATGATGAGCCGGACTAACCGTAACAGTTTTGAATGGTTTGTGATGTACGTGGTGGTGAGTATTTTCCAGCCCTTTTAGAAAGGATCTGTGAAAAACTCTGGCAGGGAACTGACCAACAGTGCTTGGCATGAGCAACAAATGGACAATACAGGTGCCTGAATTCCGTACCTATGATCGGTTTAAAAGGCCAGATATAAAAAACACGAGGGCTATGCAGAAAGTAACCGCGGCGGTAGAGCCACAGCCATCAGCTTGCTGCGATAACGTTCCTACAGTCACTGCGCAACCAGCAGGGCCGCGGTGGAGTGGCCGAACGGTCAGTCTGCTTTCGACAGCGCAGCGGTGAGGACGGACTGTTTACTACCTGCCGCAGTGTCTCGCACGTGAGCGGTTGTTTACTTCGCGTAGTCTTCGCGAGTGTTACTTCATATAGACATAGAATGGCTCATTCATACCGACAGTCTACAATCAATATCTACTTTAATAATGAATTCGCACGACCGAAAGCATTCGAAGTGGAAAGATTCACATGTGAAGAGATTAAAATTGATTCACGAGAGATGATTGGAATACACTTCTCAGTTATAAGCAGTGTGGTCTACGGTGTGTGCGAGATAACAAAGACGGACAAAAATTTAAACATTCTGATGGAATTGTCGAAGCATTAAGGATTGATCAAGCTCAGCTGACATTAAGAACCGTCCGAGTACATCTGCATATATATTCCGCAGTCCACCGTACACTGGTACACTGTACCACTACTAGGCATTTCCTTTCCTATTCCCCTCCCAAATAGAACGAGGAAAAAAAGAGTCTATATGCCTCTGTACGAGCCCAAATTTCTCTTATCCGTGTGATTATTACGCGAAATGTAAGTAGGCGGCAGAAAGATCGTTCTACATTCAGTTTCAAATTCCGGTCCTCCAAATTTCCTCAACAGAATTTCTCGAAGAGAACGACTTCTTTCCTCCAGCGGTCCCCGTTTGAGTTCCCACAGCATTTCCGTGACACTCGCGCACTGGTCGAACCTACCAGTAACGAACCTAGTTGCTCGCCTCCGAACTGCTTGTATGTCTTCTGATCTGCTGGGGGTCCCAAAAACTTGAGAAATACTCAAGACGTGGTCGTACAAGAGTTTTATACGCGGTTACCTTTACAGGTGAAGTACATATTTTCAAAATTCTCCCAATAAATCGGCTGTCCACCTTACTCACAACTGTCCTTACGTGTTCGTTCCATTTCATATCACTCTGCAATATTACGCCTAGATATTCGAACGATGGGACTGCATCAAGAATCTTACTACTAATGCTGTATTCGAACATTATGGGATTGTTTCTCCTACTCATGCCCATCATTTAGAGCTATCTGCCATTCTTCACACCAACTATTAATTTTGTCTAAGTTATCCTGCAGCTATGTAGCTATTACAGTCAATTAAAGACGACAACCTGCCATACACCACAGAATCAGCAGCAAACAGCCGCAAGTTACAAGTTACCCTGCCCATCAGATCATTAACATAGATAGAAAATAATAGCGGTGCTCTCACACTCCACTATGGCACGCCTGACGATACACTCGTCTCTTATAAACACTCGCCGTCTAGAACAACGTACTGTGTTCTATTACTTAGGTAGTCTTCCAGCCAGTCACAAATCTGTAAACCTATTCCATATGCTCGTATCTTCGTTAGCAGTCTGCAGTGTGGCACCGAGTCAAATGCCTTTTTGAAATCGAGAAAAAACACAATCTGCCTGTTGCCCTTGCAAGATGTAATAAAACAGGCAGCTTGGCGACGCCAAAGGATGAACTATTCCACTATGTTACGTGACTGCAATAAACAGGCACATTCTCCTGAGACGAGCCAAGGCCCAGATAATAGCCATCATGAGAAGCCACCTCGAAGGAGTAGTAGTCATGGCAAGGGCACTCGACCGGATCATGGGAGAAAAAACCATGAATGTATCATATCATCAACGAACGTAAGCGCCGACGAAGAAGCCTGATACTCTTACTGGGCACTGCAGATGGCAGACACCTAACTATGCAACAAGAAATAAGCACTGACTTTGTCGAACATTACATTCAACTATACACAGCAATGGATACAGATATGGCGATCGTTGTCAAAATTTCTTAGACAATCTTTGGCACCATTGACCCGGCGGCAGATGCTCAGCTGATGGAGGGTGTAAATGAAGAGGAAGTAGTGTAGGCTATTGGTAGGGGAGCGATGAATAAATTGCCTGGACAAGATGGACTCCACTGGAATTTTATCAGACCTTCCGACGTATGATAACATCCATATGGACTAGTATTTGCCGTGAATTGATGTCTCCAGATGTGCCCTTACCACCGTTCTTTGTGAAGAAGCTGATTATTCCGATACACAAGCCACCAGGTCGCTCACGGAAACGGGACTACCGACCATTGACGCTTCTGAATTGTGACTTTAAAATATTCTCCAGACTCTTAGCTGCGCGCTTTCGAAATATATTGCGCCAAGTGATATCACTCGATTAAACGTCGCTTGGCGGAGATGCCAACATTCAGATAGCACTCGGCGAATATCGCGATGTAATCGCACTGGCAAAGACGTGCCGCCTTTTCGGAGCCCTTGCGTCGATTTATTTTGATCGAGCCTTCGACAGACTGGGCCACACCTATCTGGCAGCAGACCTGAAGCACATGCGATTACCACAGCCCTTTATCAATGCTGTGATTCGGCTATTAAATAATGCCTCCTCCAAAGTGCTCGTCAACGGAAGGACGACAGCACTCCTCACCATATTAAGATCTGTTAGACAAGGGTGTCCACTTTCGACAATTTTATACGCTATAGCCCTTGAACCACTAATCTGTGGTCTTCGTCAACGTTTGACAATGAGAGGGTACACATTCAAGTGTAAAGAGTATGCAGATGACTTGGTGCTTATGGTACGGACTGACAACGACATGGAAGAGGCTTTAACTTGGATCAACAAATTTGGAATTGCTACAGGCAATGGCCATGAATATCGGTGTCGGGGTAACATAAGAACATGTAGCGCCCTTACAACTCAAGGATACATTGAAATACTTAGGTGTTGTATTTACCAACGACGTTCCTCACACAGCAGCTTACAACTGCAAGAGACTTCTACAGTCAATCCGGACAGCAGTCAGAGGGCCTACTATACGGTCTTTAGACATGATAGAGCGTATCATTTATTTTAACACATTCCTCAGCTTGCCCAAGTCCTTCCGGCGCCGATGATGATAGCACGGAGCATATTGGCTGCGTTCGGCTGATTCGTCAGTGCGGGACTACTCCCGGTAGGGGAAGTCTAACTCTTGCACAAGTACATAATCGAGAACTGGCGTTATATATCAGCACCATGTTAAAGTCGTAGAGACGACATCAAACATCTCTGACAGGAAACGTAATAGAAGAATTAGCACCGAGGTCTCAAACAGAACCGGTAGCGGTACAGCACGTCTCACAAGCACTGCACCACATGCCTTATATATATATATATATATATATATATATATATATATATATATATATATATATATATATATATATATACGTTCAGATGGCACTGCCGGAAACCAGATCTGCGACGGCTCGCGACATGTTATTGAGAAGAAGTACCCAAGTATTAACTGGCCGGTGGTATGGCGATCGTTACATCACGTTTCCTTGGACTCAGAAAAACGTGCCATGTGGTATCTGACAGTTAATGCTAAACAAGCAACTAGATCTAGACTCCACTCTATACATGTGATGGACTCACCATTATGCCCCGAGTGACGAGTCCTGGACGTCGACGAACACCGACTAACGTGTGGCCCAGCAGCAGAAGTCTGGCGTTTAGGGCAACAGGTAGTAGCTTTCTTTCTTAGAGTGGGGCAACAAGACATTAGACCAAGTTCCGTGTTATTCCTTGACAGGACGTATTGTCCACGTACTAGAACGAATGCAGTAACATGGATTCCGGCACAACTGGTGCTCTATTTAATCAGAGATACCCGCGAAGAATGTATTAGACTTTTAGATCTACTTAGAAGAACGACATAGGCAGATTGTATATAATCGTAAGTGTGGACAGTATTTTTCTAATTTTTTTATGGAGTACGTTTCAGGACCCGCCTCACAGCTGGAACTTCCCGGGTAGGAGAAATTAAAATATTAAACCGATGAAGGAATGAACGGAACATATGAAACGGTAGTTAACCCTAATATACGAGAAGACGACAGATTAGGAATAACACTCTGCACCGTGCAGTGTGTATGTTTGTTTATGATATGCGAAAAGGCAGTTATGTTAAAGGTGAACCGAAAAAAACCTCTATAAGAAGAATTATATTGTCTACAATGAATAAATGTCAAATCTGCTTAATAAACTAGCCCTAAAAAAGGTAAAGCAGTCAACAATCCGAAGATTGGTTTGAACACCACCGTGCTTTACTAGGCATGGTCCTGTTTGGAGGTGGTATGCCGTTGCCTTCCTCCGACCTTCGAACTGACTTACCCAGCCATTTATAGGGGGGCCTACAGTTTAACATGGGTTCCGAACCACGGTACTACTCGGTATTTTTCACATGAGTAATACTGCCAGAGGTGAAAGAAGTGGAAAGTGACAGATAAAAATCCTAGGACCTGGCGGGGTTCGAACCTGCGACCTTTCGATTTATAGTCTGCAACACTACCACTGTGCAACCGAGGCGCACAAACTAGCCCTCCTCTCTCGCCAATTTCTCCTAGTAAATTTACACCTGTTTCCATTCATTTATTACACTACTGACCATTAAAATTGCTACACCAAGAAGAAATGCAGATGATAAATGGGTATTCATTGGACAAATATATTATACTAGAACTGAAATGTGATTACATTTCCAAGCATAGATGCTGAGAAATCAGTACCCAGAACAACCACCTCTGGTCGTAATAGCCGCGCCGGAGCGGCCGAACGCATTGAGGCGCTGTGCTATGCTGCGCGAGGTCGTTTTCCGTCGGGGGTTCGAATCTCCCCCACCTCTAGGGCATGGATGCTTTTGCTGTCTTCAGTATAAGTTAGTTCATAAGTAGTTTGTAATTTTAGGGACTGATGACCACGCAGTTAAGTCCCATAAGTTATACCAACATTGGAACACAATTTTTGCCCTAATAACGGCATTGATACGCCTGGGCATTAAGTCAAACAGAGCTTGGATGGCGTGTACAGGTGCATATTCCCATACAGCTTCAACCCGATACCACAGTTCACCATGAGTAGTGACTGGTGTATTGTAACGAGCCAGTTACTCGGCCACCATTGACCAGACGTTTTCAATTGGTGAGAGATCTGGAGAATGTGCTGGCCAGGGCAGCAGTCCAATGTTTTCCGTATCCAGTCAGATCCGTACACGACCTGCAGCATGCGGTCGTGCATTATCCTGCTAAAATATAGGGTTTCGCAGGGATCGAGTGAAGGGTAGAGCCAAGGGTCGTAACACATCTGAACTGTAACGGTCACTGTTCAAAGTGCCGTCGATGCGAACAAGAGGTGACCGAGACGTGTAACCAATGGCAGCTCATACCATCACGCGGGGTGATACGCCAGTATGGCGATGACGAATACACGCTTCCAATGTGCGTCCACTGCGATGTCGCAAAACACGGATGCGACCATCAAATGTTCAAATGTTTGTAGAACTTATGGGTTTAACTACGGAGTCATCAGTCCCTAAGCTTACAAACTACTTATGAACTAACTAAGGACGGCACAAATATCCATGCCCGAGGGGGGATTCGAACCCCCGACCGTAGTGGCTGTGCAGACCGTGACTGGAGCGCCTCAGTCCCCTGGGCCACCGCGGCCGGCGCGACCATCATGATGCTGTAAACAGAACCTGGATTCATCCGAAAAAATGACGTTATGCCATTCGTGCACCCAGGTTCATCGTTGCGTACACCACCGCAGGCGCTCCTGTCTGTGATGCACCCTCAAGGGTAACCGCAGCAATGGTATCCGAGCTTAGACCAAACGTCGTCGAACTGTTGTTGCAGATGGCTGTTGTCTTGAAAACGTCCCCATCTGTTGACACGGGGATCGAGGCGTGGCTGCAGTATCCGTTACAGCCATGTGGATATAATGCCTGTCATCTCGACTTCTAGTGATACGAGGCCTTTGGGATCCACCGATTCCATATTCTGCTATCAATCACGACTAACGCGAGCAGCAATGTCGCGATACGATAAACCGGAATCGTGATAGGCTTCAATTCGACCTTTATCAAAGTCGGAAACGTGATGGAACGCATTTCTCCTCCTTACACGAGGCATCACAACATCGTTTCACCATGCAACGCCGCCGGTCAACTGCTGTTTGTATATGAGAAATCGGTTTGAAACTTTCCTCATGTCAGCATCTTGTATGTGTAGCCACCGAATGCTCTGAAAAGCTAATCATTTTCATATCACAGCATTTTCTTCCTGTCGGTTAAATCTCGAGTCTGTAGCATGACATCTTCGTGGTGTAGCAATTTTAATGGCCAGGAGTGTAATTTTTTTTCATTGTTAAAAAAAGAAGGCTGAGACGTCCGGCTAAAAAGAAAACGGTCTAAGGCGCCTTGTTGGGAAGAGCGCGGTTGCTCATCGTCGGAGGTTCGAGTCCTCCCTCGGGCGTGGGTGTATATGTGTTTGGTCCTAGGTTAGTTTTACTTGGTTTAAGTAATTTGTAAGCCTAGGGACTGATAACCAGAGTAGTTAAGTCTCACATTTTACAACCATTTGAACATTTTGAGCATCCAGCAGTGGTAACGCGTAATCTGTCTTTCCGCTACTTTGTTTTCCGCCAAGTGTTGCAATTTGCTCTGCATTGAGAAATCTCGCCACGTTTGAAGTGCGTTGTGATGAAAAAAAAAAAAAAAAAAAAAAAAACTACAAACCAACTGAAGTTTATGAAGAAATTTGTCATGTGTCCCAAAAAGGAATAATAAGTGAAAGCTGTTTGAGCAACTCATGCGTTGATGTAAAATATGGCTGTACCAATATCCACGACTTGTGACTTACGTAGTGGTAATGAAAATAAATGATGAAATTGGTGAAAATAGTGTAATTTTTATACTTCTGACTTATGAAGTGGTAATGCAAATCAATGATAAATTTAGTGATACGGATCTTTGGTAATGAATACACAATATTTCGGTACTGGCGCCGAACTGAATGCCGGCTGTAAATTTCTAGAAAGACGGCATTGAAAAATTTTTGTTGTGGAAAGGTAAGTGCCTTAATTTCAATGACGATTATGTAGGAAAATAATTTAATGGTGTGACTTCAATACATATATAATAAAATATTGTTTTGTTTCAAACCGGCTGTTACTTTCTGGATGCACTACGTAATTATGTGACGCTGCTTGTATCTCCTAAGGTGTAGGAGACATCGTGTGTCTTCTGGAGCTGTGTATTTTATTATTTACGTATATAACTTTAGAATGATACTCTTAACTCATAGCACACAGCACGCTTCATCGATCTCAAAAGTTTATTTTTTCTACCTGAAATTTGAGTTTTTTGTTTCTATGTGCCCAGCGATTACTAGATTTTTTTAAAAGTTGAATTTAAATTGAATAATTATATTTTATTAAGTACAATTAAAGTTAACATACTGTGTGTTATGATTGTGGCGCTAAAGACGCTGGTTGTAAAGGGATCAGCGTCTTCCCATTGGAGCAATGCTGACGCACAGTCATTACGAGCGGGAAAAAATATGGATGTCTCATAACGGCAACGGCCGTGCCACTGTGGGGCCACCGCTTCACGTCAGATCACCGAAGTTAAGAACTTCTGGCCTTTGCTAGCCTTTTCGTGGCGGCCGACTCACCCTGCCGTGCGCTGTTGGCAAGCACTCAGCCCTTGTGATGTCAATTGAGGAACCACTTAACGGAGAAGTGGCAGCTCCGGTCACGGAGAGCGGTGTGCTACTACATGTACCTCCATACATCTGTCGACGCCTTTGGGCTAAGGATGACATGGCAGCCGGTTGGCACCGTTGGGCATTCCGAATTCTGTTCGAACGGAGCTTAGAGTTTAATTTAGGTTAGCTTATTTCTTTCAATAGCTATGTTATTTGTCCAACCTAGGTCACACTTTATTAAATCATAAATTAATGCAAAACGTAACTCGAAGAATTCACCATCCCGTAGACTCTAGAGCATCGTTTTCAATGGCTCTGACCGAGCGAGGTGGCGCAGTGGTAACACACTGGACTCGCATTCGGAAGGACGGTGGTTCAAATCCACCTCCGGCCATTCTGATTTAGGTTTTTCGTGATTTCCCTAAATCACTCATGGCAAATGCCGGGGTGGCTCCGTTCAAAAGGGCACGGCCGATTTCCTTCCACATCCTTACCCAAAACTTCGAGCGTTAGCTCCGTCTCTAATGACCAAGCTGTCGATGGGACGTTAAACCCTAAGTTTCCTTCCTTCTTCCTTCCTTCAATGGCTCTGTAACGATACATTGGTGTTATGCGAGGACACGTGTGTGACGAGATTTTTAGTTCCTTCTAATAAGTTCTTTTTGTGGTCTTCACTCCGGAGTCTGGTTTGACGCAGTTCTCCACCCTACTCTATCCTGAGCAAGCCACTTCATCTCATAAGAACGGCAACTGTATTCGTCTCTTGGTCCCCCTCTGCGGTTTTTACCCCACACACTTTCCTTCAATGCTAACTATACGATTCCTTGATGTCCCTTCTCTTAGTCAAGGTATACCGGATTTCCTTATCCCCCCAATTCTGTTCAGTACCTTGTCATTAGTTACGCTATTTACCCACCTAATCTTCAGCATTCTTCTATAGTCCCACATGTGAAAAGCCTCTGCTCTTTTCCTTTCTGAACTATGTGTCGTTCATGTTTCACTTCTGGACAAGGCAACATTTCGCACAATTGCCTCCAGAAAAGACTTTCTTATACTTAAATTTATCTTTTTCAGAAACACATTTCTTCTCATTGCCATTCTGATTTTTATATCGTCTGTAGTGCGACCATCGAATGCTGTTTTACTACCAAGTAACAAAACTCATTTACCACCTTAAATGTTTCGTTACCCAATCTTATTCCTTCAGCATCAGCAGATTTTCTTGGACTACATACCATTACCCTTGTTTTGCTCTTATTAATGTTTATCACGTACACTCCTTTCAAGACACTGTCCATTCAATTCAACTGCTCTGTAGTCTCTGACAGAATTACAATGTTATTGGCAAAATGCGAAGATTAATTTTTCACTAAGGTAAAAAAGCAGTCAACAATCCGAAGATTGGTTTGAACACCACAGTGCTTTACTAGGCATGGTCCTGTTTGGAGGTGGTATGCCGTTGCCTTCCTCCGACCTTCGAACTGACTTACCCAGCCAGTTATAGGGGGACCTACAGTTTAACGTGGGTTCCGAACCATGGTGCTACTCGGTATTTTTCACATGCGCAATACTGCCAGAGGTGAAAGAAGTGGAAAGTGACAGATAAAAATCCTAGGACCTGGCGGGGATCGAACCCGCGACCTTTGGATTTGTAGTCTGACTCTCTACCACTGTGCAACCGAGGCGCACTATCTTTTTTTTTTATTTTTTTATTTTTTGAACTTTAATTCCTTCTCTAAATTTCACCTTGCTTTCCTTCACACCTTGCTCAATATACAAACTGAATAACATTGGGGAAGGACTACAACCGTGGCCTACTCCCTTCCCAACCAATGCTTCTCTTTCATGCCCTTCGACTCTAACAAATTCTGTCTGGTTTTTTGTACAAGTTGTAAATAACCTTCCGTTCCCTATTTTTTATCCCTTCAGAATGAGTGTCTTCCAGTCAATAGTGGTCGCCTAATATTTACACATAAAATATGTAAAAGAGACGGCAGTGAAGGTTAGGAAGAAGTAGCACTTACTGTAAGTACTGGGAACCTTAGCAGGATACATTGAATTGAAGTGCTGGAGGCAGAGTGGGCAGAAGGTCTGCATGTTAAAATTCTGTCATGTACTAGTTTTGTTAATTCCTGAATTCTGAATCAGCCTCTAGTCGCCGCGAAACTGGGACAGGAGCAGTGGTACGAAGCTGCATGCATGAACTTAGATGATGTTGTGGTTGGTATATCATGTATGTACAATTGGAAAGCACTGATGCTAGCACAGACCCCTGTGGTAGACCTTTATTTAGTTTTCATTTGTGGCTTTTAGTGCTGCCGAGGAAGACTTCGAATTATCTTTCACTAAGCATACTAGATATTAGGTCCACGATTCCTCGACTTGGTACAACTTGCAATAGTTTGTAGGTAAGTCCTTGTCTCTAACCAGTGTCATATGCCCCAGTGATGTCGATGGAAACGGCTGTTGGGCCGGCCGCGGTGGCCGAGCGGTCTGCGGCGCGCGAGTCACAGTCTGCACGCCCGCTACGGTCGGGGGTCGAATCCCCCCTAGGGCATGGATGTTTGCGTCGTCTTTAGTATAAGGTAGTTCATAAGTACATTATTACGTCTGTTCCAAGGGAACTGACGTTGGCAGTGATCCGCAGCAGAGATAAATATATCCATGTATATGCTTCGCAAATCGCCAAATTTCCCGACGTCTGCTGCTCCTGTAAGATGGACAAACGATCTGTAACACATGAAAATTTGTGCCGGACCGGGGCTCGAACCCGGGTTTCCCACTTGTCGCGAGTGGTCGCCTTATCCACTCGGCCACCCGTGCACGCTGCCCGGTCAGACCCAAACTTCCGTGTGTTGCACTTGCCTCTTTCCCTCACATGCTCGCATACGTTATAGTGTGAGTCCCGAAAGAGGCAGAGACACAATTCTACCACCGCAAGCTTGTTAGGCGTTAATGTTTATTATTACGTCTCTGAGGGAAAGAGGCAAGTGCAACACATGGAAGTTTGGGTCTGGCCGGGGAGCGTGCACGGGTGGCCGAGTGGCTAAGGCGACCGCTCGCGAAAGGGGCGAGACCAGGGTTCGAGTCCCGGTCCGGCACAAATTCTCGTGTGTTACAGATCGCTTGTCCATGTTACAGGAGCAGCAGACGTCGGGAAATTTCGCAATGTGCGAAGCACATACATGGATAAGTTCATAAGAAGTTTGTAAGTTTAGGGACTGATGACCCTGTAGTTAAGCCCCTTAAGCTTAACAAACATTTGGGGCCGAGGTATATGGGGTGCAGCCAAGACTGGAGGGCGTCATCTCTCTAGGGAAACTGGCCTCAGTATTCCAGGCCGAAATCACTGCCATCAGGGCGTGTGTGGAGGAGAATTTGTATAGGTGCATCTATATCTATTCAGACAGCCAGGCAGCCCTGAGATCACTAGTAGCTTCTGCAACAAGATCTAAAATTGTTGCAGAATGTCACAGGGTTCTGGTGGAGCTAGGGGAAAACAATAGGGTAAACCTATTGTGGGTCCCTGGCCGCTCGGGGATCAGTAGCAACGAGCATGCTGACAGATTAGCCAGGATGGGGGCAGAGACTCCATTTATTGGACCGGAACCTGTCCTGACAATCACCAAGGCAATGATCAAATTGGAGCTACGTAACTGGCTCAGAAGACAGCACGTAGAATATTGCACCAAAGTCTATCAACATAAACATGGCAAGGTAATGATGCCAAAGCCATGTTTTAAAAGAAGCTCTGCAATCCTGGGCCTGAACAGAAGAGAGATTAGACTCATGGTTGGATTGCTGACAGGCCATGGGAATTTCAAAAAAAAAAAAAAAAAAAAAAAAAAAAAAAAAAAAAAAAAAAAAAACACACACACACCTACATACAATGGAAATAACAGAAGAGGACCCTAAATGTAGGATCTGTGATGACGGCGATGAAACTGTATCACATCGAATCTTCGAATGCATTGCATTGGAGAGTAAAAGGCACAGAACATTTGGGACAACCAGACCTGAAGAAATTGTGTCTAATAAAGAACTTTTAAAGGGACTTCTTGCACTGTTCAAGGGCATTGGTTGGCTTTACTAGATATACAGGGAGCGATGCCGCACAATAAACTTAGTCGAGGGGACTGAGGCGCTCCAGTCACGGTCTGCACGGCCACTACGGTCGGGGGTTCGAATCCCCCCTCGGGCATGGATATTTGTGCCGTCCTTTATCTTAGCTAGTTCTTAAGTAGTTTGTAAGTTTAGGGACTGATGACCCCGTAGTTAAGTCCCATAAGCTGTACAAACATTTGAACATTTTTTGGAAGACTGTTTTGGCTTCCCTGAGAAAATGAATCAATCAACAAACATTTGAACGGCTGTTGGGTTTCAGTTGTCTTTGAAAACCTTCTTCGACGTATGTAGTTAGAGCAAAAACTTGATAAGTGCATTTGATAGGTATTACCTTAAATTACCCTACACATGACCCCCGGGTGGTGCTAAACGAGCAACACCGTTAAAGGTGACATACAATATGCCCACAAACATCCTCTCTGTATTCCTCTGAAACTATACAGGTAATTCCACGCAAAAAAAAAAAAAAAAAAAAAAAAAAAAAAAAAAAAAAAAAAAAAAAAAACGAATCCACGCTGGTGCTATGGCGAACCACTCTCTTCTCGCGCCCGAGTCCAGAGAGCCGGCTACTGGGCCACTGCCGTAAAGATGAAACCGAGAATATGGTGAAGGACACCCGGGTAGGCTCTGGAAGATAAATGTGAGTGGAGGAAGCGACTTTTACTGGCCCTCGCAAGGACGGTAGGAGCGCCGCGGGCTCTTTCCCGGGACCAGGGGGCGAGGGGGACAAAGGAGAGGTTCCCGGCGTTCCCACCGCGCGGCGCGGCGCGGCGTGGCGGCCAGCCTTGGCCCCGCCCCCTGACACCGGAGGCTCGACCCCGCCAAATGTCACCTGGACAGCAGCGCTCCTCCCGAGAGTGCGTGCGCGCCCTGGCCTGGACCCCGCGGTCTCAATTACTCTCCAATTATGGCCACTGCTGGCTGGCTCACGCTCCGACTCTGAAGGCGGCCAGGCGCGCGCGGGCGAAGCCAAAAACGCTGTGGCAGCACGCAGGCTGCTTTCAACATCCAGGATCTCGCAGAAATTACACTGGAGGGACAAAGGGCATGCGATAGCCATCTCGATAGATACAGATGGCGGCAATGTCGCGTAGATAAACTACAACAGGACGGTGCATTGTACGCCAGTGATTCATGCGAAAAGCTTGCGGACTTGCTTATGGCCACACGACGGGAATTAGCTGAGGTGGAATTGTGCTTGGCAGTAGACGCGTGCCACATTCCATTCCGGTAATCGATAGGGAATTCACTATTCAAATGTACAACTTCTACACAGTTCGTAGTAATCGATGGTACAGAAATATGAGCATAAGTTAGATACTGTTGTAATGATAATGATAATAGGGATGATAATGACGAACGACTCATTGCAAACGGTAGTGCTACGGTAAGTGCGGGAAGAGGCGATGGAAGCAGTGACAGTGAATACCAACAGTCTTTCGGGAAGAAAGTCAAAGTTGCAACTACCATCATGGCTTTTGATGGAAATTCGCTAGAGAACATCTACGATGATTATTACATAAGTTATAGTTGAGATATCTGCATTACGTTTAGCGTCTACAATTACATCTACAGTTCTATCTAGAGCATGGTTTGCTGCTTTCTGCTTTGCAGAAAAATGACACCCACCAGCACATTGAGGTGTACGTAGAGATCCTGTAACCAAACTTTCATACAGAAATGTTTGTTCGAGCCATGTACTTTCCTTGTCAGTCGTAAATATTAATTTATTCAGATCTAGATTTCGACCACTGTGTGGTCATTATAAATGCTTGAAACAAAACGGTTAAAACACGTAAAACGTCAATGTGAACGTAACCTCCAACATGGAGGTCGAAATGTTTTACCTGTTTTAACCGTTTTGTTTTAAGCTTTTATAATGAGTACATAGTGGTCGAAATCTAGATAGTCGTACGTCCCATATTATTTCATACAGTGATTCCTCGGTGTCAGCAATAACAACTCTTCGCAAATACCACCGCTTTCGGTCATTAACTGCAGATCTTCGCCACCAGTTGTGAACAAGGCAGTGTGCAAACTGTGGACGGCTCCACAGTGGCTACAAACCCGGCGTTGGCCGGGTATTTATTTATTTACAGTTGCCTTGAGTTTCTCTCTCTGTCCATCTCTTTTTTTCTAAAAACGTGTTATATTTATCGGAGAAAATATAAGAAATAAGACTGTCTTCCACAATGTACCAAATTATACGTGCAGTATCCAAACAAAGAAAGATAGCTATCAAAATACAAATGGCATATAAAATTCGCACGATCTCATATTTATTGAGTTATATATTCTACAATTGTGTAATTAATATTTACGACTCACTACTGAAAAATTTCTGCAAATTAGTTTTACTTACGATGCCGCCTCACAACTTTACTTCCGCCAGTACCTCGCCTCCTACTTTCCAAACTTCACAGAAGCTCTCTTGCAAACACGCAAGACTAGCACTCCTGGAAGAAAGGATATGGTGGAGACATGGCTTAGCCACAGCCTAAGGGATGTTTCCAGAATGAAACTTTCACTCTGCAGCGGAGTGTGCGCTGATATGAAACTTCCTGGCAGATTAAAATTGTGTGCCGGAACCGGGACTCGAACCTGGGACCTTTGCCTTTCGCGGGCAAGCGCTCTACCGACTAAGCTACCCCGACACGACTCACGATGCCGCCTCACAACTTTACTTCCGCCAGTACCTCGCCTCCTACTTTCCAAACTTCACAGAAGCTCTCTTGCAAACACGCAACACGTGTTTGCAAGAGAGCTTCTGTGAAGTTTGGAAAGTAGGAGGCGAGGTACTGGCGGAAGTAAAGTTGTGAGGCGGCATCGTGAGTCGTGTCGGGGTAGCTCAGTCGGTAGAGCGCTTGCCCGCGAAAGGCAAAGGTCCCAGGTTCGAGTCCCGGTTCCGGCACACAATTTTAATCTGCCAGGAAGTTTCATATCAGCGCACACTCCGCTGCAGAGTGAAATTTTCATTCTGGAAACATCCCTTAGGCTGTGGCTAAGCCATGTCTCCACCATATCCTTTCTTCCAGGAGTGCTAGTCTTGCGTGTTTGCAAGAGAGCTTCTGTGAAGTTTGGAAAGTAGGAGGCGAGGTACTGGCGGAAGTAAAGTTGTGAGGCGGCATCGTGAGTCGTGTCGGGGTAGCTTAGTCGGTAGAGCGCTTGCCCGCGAAAGGCAAAGGTCCCAGGTTCGAGTCCCGGTTCCGGCACACAATTTTAATCTGCCAGGAAGTTTCATATCAGCGCACACTCCGCTGCAGAGTGAAAGTTTCATTCTAGTTTTACTTAGTTTAAGAGTTTGCAGGCCTAGAGACTGATAACCAAAGAAGTTACAAATTTACAAATATTTGATTTGAATAAAGTCAGAACAGTCGATCAGGAAACAAAAGCGAATCACAACTGTACAATTTTTCAGGTATATATATCATTTTTATAAGTGTTGTATGTCTGTAAAATCTTGACCATATTACTGCAAAGGACTTCTATGCTGCACTTCGCCTTGAAAAATCCGGTCGACTCGCTATTAGGATGTGTCACATTTTTGTTACCTGTGTTTGTCTATTACTAGCTAAAAATCCGGAGTCGTCCGGGTACTTATTTATTCCAGTCTTAGTCCATCTTCTCTCTCTGAGCACTCTCTCTCTCTCGTTCTCTTAGTCTCCACCTGAAACCAGGAAAATGTTTTGGAACAACAGATCATCCCACAGCAGGCAGGTTTCCGACAAGGCAAATCGTGCTGCGATCAAGTCCTGAACCTGACCCAACAGATCGAGGACGGGTTTGAGAGGAAAGAGATCACTGGAGTGGCATTCATAGAACATTCAGCTGCATATTACACTGTAAACCATCGGAGGCTCCTCAGGAAAGTATATGATGTAACAAGAGACTATCATCTAACATCGCTGATTGGTAATTTCCTGCACAATAGGAGATTTTTTGTCTGTCTTCGGGGTAAGAAGAGCAGGTGGAGAAATCAGAGGAACGGCCTCCCTCAGGGAAGCGTCCTCACCCCAGCTCCGTGTAATATGTACACAAATGACCAACCAGTGCCAAACACCACGCGCCAATTTATGTATGCCACTGCAGTTGCAGCCCAAGGTACGAATTTTCTGGATGTAGAGGAGAAATTATCCAGCACCTTGGAATCCCTCTCCCAGTATTATGAGGCAAACCACCTACCACAGAACCCTTCCAAAAGGCAGGTCTGTGCATCCCATTTAAAGAACGAGGAGGCAACCAGGAAATTGAATGTTATATGGAGAGGTGAACGACTCGAGTTTTGTCCGACGCCAAAATATCTTGGCGTCACACTGGACCGCACACTGACCTATAAACACCATTGCCATGCCACAAGGGAGAAAGTCTCATCGAGAAACAACGACATCAGGAAACTTAACTAGCGGATCCTGGGGTGCAAACCCAAAAGTCCTGAGAACCTCAGCCCTTGCGCTCAGCGTGTCAGCTGCGGAATACGCCGCTCCAGTATGGAGTTCGTCAACACACGCGAGGAAAGTTGACATCGCGGTGAATGAAATGGCAGGAATTGTGACTGGATGCTTGAAACCAACACCAGTACACAAGATGTACTTAATTATGGAGATCGCACCGCCCAACACACGACGTGACATTGCTGCCGATGTTGAAGAAACCAAGAAAGAAAAATACACGCTTTACCCTTTATATGAACACCAGCCTGCTGACCGACGGCTTCCTATCACGTACCCGAGCCCTGGAAGGGTCGGCCGCAGAGAACCGTATTTCGAGGTGGGAAATGGATTTGAGAAGCCCCCATAAAGCAGCAAAAGAAGAACTAGCACCTGGTGGAGACCTGGCATACACAGTTTGGAGAACCCTGAACCGTATGAGGGTAGAAGTGCCAAACTGCAAGACAAACTTGCAGCGATGGGGCTTCCTAAAAATAATGAGAACATTCTCTATGTGGTTCTGTACATGATCCTCAACACATCTGTCCATATTTAGAATAGTTCTGTACAATGGAAGACTTATGGGAGGCAAACGACAAAGCCATATCGGCTGCTAATTTTTGGAAGTTAGAAGTCTAGTTCCGGACACGGAAAGTAAGTAAGTCTCCACCTCTCCTCTTCTCTCTACCTCTGTTCATCACATCTCTGCTCTCTCTTTCCCTCTCTCTCTCTGCCCACGTTACCTCTTTTGTCCCAATCACCGAAAACTTTATAGGATCGCTTCGGTGTCCGTTTATTTTACAATTATTGGAATGGTGTCTGTTCTTTCCGACATGTAAAATATGCCAGCAACAGGCAATAACAGTTTCAATACGGACGCATTCAATCGCTCGATTCCTTGCGGGAATACAGTATAGGCTGCGATCAAGAGGAATCAAAGGGCAGGGGCTAGAAGGTGAGAAATTGGTCAGGAAAGGAAATGTGCTTGGTCAGCCTAATCGGTTAGGGCGAACGCAGTCCCGAAGCGGAAAATCCGGGTTCGAATTTCGGTCCAGCACAAATTATCAATTTCGTTTGTTTCAACGCCCCGAAACGGTCGAAATGTTTCAATATTTCGACTCCGTCTGTCTGTCCTAAACAACATTTTTTTCTTAGTAAGTCAAATGCATCACAAGATGGAGCTATTTTTTGATCTTTCCGGAAACGATACTTCTGGCTGTTCTAGATTCGTGAAATTTAGCAAGAAGTAAGCTTTCACATTACAAGTAGAGAAAAAATCCGAATATTGTTAATCTGTGATTATATCTCACGAAAGAAATATTATTGCCATTACAACATTACATTGGATTCGTCGTCTAGCAAAATTCTCGGGAACTATAAGGAGCTGATGTAGTTTTCTGTAATAGTTGGAGTGATTCACAAGAATGGTTTATGTACATAATTTGCAACAGTTCGTGTAACCTGGATTATCTGCGAGTCCTCTCCCACTGTAGATACACTGCCTTTTCCATTTACCGGTGACAGGCATTAAGGCACCTCATCTCTGAAATAACATGACTTATGTCGATTGAGAGTGACTGTTCCAGAATATCACAGTTAGCAAGGCACCTTCATCATACGCTCGTGCGTTGTGATAGGTTTGAACTCAGCCTACCAGCCTAAGGTTGCAAAATTTTTATTATAGTGGAGAAAAAAATGGGCAGATAATATGACATTGACTCGGTTCTCTGCCTGTGCTGATGATTTAATATGCCTAATAGTTCGAAACTACTCCTCAGATGGGAGCTAAATTATCACCAGAAAAGTTGCAAACAATTTTTTGCTACCTAAACGAATACAGACACCTAAAAATTTGCTAGCATGGAAGTTTGGGTCGTAACACTATTAGGAAAGTTAGTGTAGAAGAGGTCATATACATATGACTCAATGAAAGAAAGAAATCGCAATTTACGTCACTTATGGCTTCACTGTACTGGGTTTAGATGGAATACTAAACTGCGGCGAACGAAAATTTGTGCCCGGCTGGGATTCGAACCCGGGATCTCCAGCTTACTAGGCAGACGCGTTGACCACTGCGACACCGAGGACACAGTGACCAGCCCCACTGCAGAGGATTCTTACCTGTACGTCTCCCGCCTCACCCAAATCTCCATTCGCCACGCTATCTCTTTCCTATTACCACAGTCTATTTATTCTGTAATGTTCGCTGTCTTAAACCTGTATTCCCGCATCAGGGAGAACAGGCGATGAGACACAATTAATTGTCGTCAGGAGCCCAGTCTCTGCGTGACGACGTTACAGCGTTCAATGAATGAAATAAATCGCAATTTGCGATCACTTATGGCTTCACTGTACTAAAACTATAGGTTCATTCGCCGCACTTTGGTATTCCACCTAAACCTAGCACAGTGAAGCCATAAAGTGATCGCAAATTGCGATTTCTTCATTCATTGAACGCTGTAACGTCGTCAAAAATATATAATTACATATGACTCAAGTTCTGACAGATGGAACAACGGGGGGAATACTTCTTCCACGTTTTTATCATTTTACTCTCATTAAATTCCATTAAACGAATTATCTCCTTATTCCAATTGAAAACTTGCAATGTATGTTAAAACAGCTCAAATCGTATTGAGAAGGCGATGGAGCAAGAATGTGCGATACATTATGACACATTAATGTTAGATATGAAATATTGCTCTAGGAATACGAGTTTTATATTCGATAACAGAATATTAGAAAACTGTTGGCAAAACGATAGCGACAAAAATCTTGCACCTTTAGGACATCCACGTTGCAGCAGATACGGTACATAAATTTTCTAATTGTTCCAACTAAAGCAATCTACGTCGCGAATACTGTGTAAATTTCCATTATTTATTATTTTCCAACGAGTATTCTCTTTCTAATGACTTTCATTAGCTTCATCAAATATTGTCACTGTTTGAAATGAGCATTATCTGCTATGAGTCATTGAGGGACATCTGACAGACTTTGTAATTGTTACAATATACCTTGTTCCAGTTATCACCCCAATAACAACACCATCAAACAATTTCGACAAAAATACATATTTTACATTGTGAAAGAGGAAACAGTCTTAAGTCAGTAAATGATGGGCAACATTCTAAAGTTTGAAAGACCGGATACCCGTTAAAATAAGTATGACTAAAACAAATGTAACGCTGAACAAAATCAATTTGTTCGTCATTCCTTTTTCAGTCTTAGTTCGACTAAGATAAGCAGATTGTGAACGGAAACAAGAACGTAGTGACATCAGATAATCCTTTTACCGAAGAGATATGCATTCCGGACAACCCAAATGCCAGCGGCGCCTTTATCAGCCATTGACCGACGAAGGTAACAATGTGATCTAAAATCTTTACACATGTAGCCTGTCGTGTAAGCAATACGAGAAGAACGAGCGGTCGCCTTTCACCAAACGGGATTCCTTGCTACTATGTTATCTTTGATCTAGCTCAATTTATTTTATTCTCAAGCGACCTCGAAGGATAATGCTTTCGTTCAGACAAGGGCTCTATTTGTGGCAAATTCCAAATGGTAGACTTATTTGCGGTTGTTATATTGTTTCAATTATCATTTCGCACATGAAATGCTGTTTGCGGGTTAGTTTTTGATTACCAATTTTGGAACGAAGATATTTAGACGGAGGAACATAGTTTGCAAAAGATGGCATCGATTTAAACTTCAGAGCAGAATGCATCCGAGTTAATAAGTAACGAAGTGGGTCATCATTAGCACTATAAGTGACCGGCACTAGTAAGACTCAGATATCGTGTTCTGGAATACGGGATTTGATTTATGTATCACAAGGGCCTTCCACAGATGGTCAGAGTCACCGAGGCGAAGAAACAGACTAAAATAAAGATCTAACGCCGCAACTATAATTATCGATGCTAAAGTGACTTTTTCACTGTTAATGTTCCTGAAGCTAAGAAGATTTTTCATCAGCGTCTACAAATATGACACTAACTTACAAAACTGAGCGTAAAAGTCTATCATTTAGGGATCCTACCCCGCCTCCGCAGTGGACAGTGCTGTAGATTGCCACTGAGAGGGCCCAGGTTTGATTCCAGGTTTTGTAGGGGGAGTATCTTTGCTCGGGAACTGAGTGTTGTCGACACGCAAGTCACCGAAGTGACTTCACCTCAAAAGACTTGCACCAGGCAGCCGGATCACGAACCCGACTTGGGTCTAACGGCCAAAAATACCACACGATCAACATTAAATACAGATCTCCGACAATAAAGTTCGGAGAATAATGCTGTAATATTAACGTAGATGAACTACACGCTACATTTACCTCAGTCACCTCCCATTAACTATGCACAGCTTAGCTCTGCGATACATGTTCTGGAAACTTTGCTCTAAGCCTTCCTTTGGGATCAAAAGCTTCATCGTTCCCTTGGATGTCAGGAATATCGTGAAATCTCTTACTTTTCAGAGCGACTTTGAATCGAAGGATTTAGGTCCGGCGAGTATGGAGGATGTTTCTTTTCTTTTTCAGGAACAATTAAACCATAATGTACAGAAGCGGCAGTTGTAAAAGTTTCTTTCCTCGACTTCTGAAAAAGTATGTGTTTGCGGACCGCATACCTACTGATGAAAAATGCTCAATCAATTTTGAGTCGATTGCTCGTCATAACCTTTAGGGGGATTTTATCAAAAACGCGGGGGTGTTGACCCAAAATATCTTCGATTCGTTCGTTTTAGGTTGTACACAAGCGACCTGCCAAATTTGAGCGGAATCGGTTGGCCGTGTCAGTTCAGAACCAACGCAATAAACCAAGCACATCGTCCAACAGGTGTAACACGGAAAACACACGATGCAGAAGGGAACTACGGTTGAGACAGGTCGTCAACACCGAACGCTACGCAGGTGCAACGATGTGATTCGTCTGTGTTTCCAGACTGACCGTTCTGCCGACATTATTGTTGGAGGTGGTACGTTTCAAAATAGCTTTCCAGGAGCACCCCTTGTAGGGTCGACTTTGTCAACAAATAGTTGGTTCGTACCCAGACGTCGACTTAAAAATCGTCAACTTATTTTTAGTATCATTTATATTATCATTTTTTGACAATCGTCACACGTTAATAGGACCATTGCAGCTGATATAAATATTTCGTACGGCCTCATAGAACGTTGGTGACTGAGGTTCCAAACTGAGTTCGACAAGCATTGGCGAGAGGTTAATAGACAGACATTGTTCTTGTGGACTACTGTTTAGGGTACGTGTGAAAGGGTCAGTAGTAGATCAACCTGAGGAGGACATCGCAGCGACGTACGTAAGCGCGGGAGCGCTTTACACACTCACTCACACACACACACACACACACACACACACACACAGAGACACATACACACGATATTCCCACTACGCGATACTAATGGTAATACTACCGATGACAGTACTGATAAGGCAGAATTACTGAACACAGCTTTCCGAAATTCGTTCACCAAAGAAGACGAAGTGAACACTCCAGAATTCAATCCAAGAACATCTGCCAACATGCGAAACTTAGAAGTAGATGTTACTGGAGTAATAAAAGAACTTATGTCACTAAACAAAAACAAATATTCCGGGCTAGATTGTATACCAACTAGATTCCTCTCGGAGTATGCTGATACAATAGCAATAGCAATACCAAATACTTAGGAGTTACAATTACGAACAACTTTGACTGGAGAGAACACATAGAAAATATTGTGGGGAAGGCGAACCAAAAGGTTACGTTTCATTGGCAGAACGCTTCGAAGAAGCACCAGCTCCACCAAAGAGCCTGCGTACTTCACACTTGTGCGTTCTCTCCTGGAGTAGTGTTGCCCATTGTGGGACCCTCACCAGGTGGGACTGACGGAAGATATTGAGAAGGTTCAGAGAAGGGCAGCTCGTTTTGTTTTATCACGTAAAGGGGGGCAAAGCGTCACGGAAATGTTGCACGAATTCGGGTGGAAATAATTAAAAGAAAGACGTTATTCATTGCGGCGTGATCTGTTTGCGAAGTTTCAATCACCGACTTTTACTTCTGAATGTGAAAATATTTTGCTAGGACCCACCTACTTAAGGAGACATGACCATCTCAATAAAATAAGAGAAATCAGGTCGAATACGGAACGATTTAGGTGTTCTTTCTTCCCGCGCGCAATTAGAGAATGGAACGGTAGAGAAAAGTTATGAAAGTGGTTAATGAACCCTCTGCCAGGCACTTAACACCTTGACTGCCGGCCATACCTTAGAATGTCAGACATTCTGCTTGCAGGTGTAAGCCGAGCTGCACTTGGATTCCTTATCTTCTTTCTGGCATAAAAAAATTTATTTCTCTTTAAAATGAACAGTAAGCTTCCCTGTCCGTAAAAACGAAAAAAAAAAATAAATAAAGAAAGAAAAAGAAAAAAAACTGTCCGTTGAAGAATCATCAAACTCGAAATAATTTGACGCAGTTCTTGTTGCACAAAGACTGGATCATCATCTGAATTGTCGATTTTGTCGTCCTCACTGTCATTATCAATAAAATGTTTCTCAAATTCATGTAAAATTTCGGCCAGCGTAAGAGCGTGAAGCCATGTCCGTTGATTTACCTACTGAGAGAGCGGACACCACTTCCTACCTGCCCCGTTTCACACAATGAATGCGACCAGTCGGCCGATTTAGAAGCCAAATTTACAAGATCTATAGGCTGCTCTAGACACTAGATTTACTAAGTAAGGTATTTAAGGTGGATCTAGCCCGTCAATAAACTTAATTTTGTGTTTAAAAGTACGAAAACAAAGATCGCGCCAAATGACGTGATCGGCATTCGACAGAAATTTCGATATTCCGTCAATTGACGTGATTGGCAGTCAATGTGATAAATGTGTTTTTCAGAGTATTTATGTAGATGTAGATCTACATCTACATACATACTCCGCAATTCACCGTAAGGTGCGTGGCGGAGGTTACACTGTACCACTACTAGGCACACTCCCAAATTGAACGAGGAAGAAAAGAATGCCTATATGCCTCGTAGTGATCAATACGCGAAATGTAAGTAGGCGGCAGCAATATCGTACTACACTCAGCTTCAAATTCCGGCCCTCTAAATCTACTTAACAGAAATTCACGAAAAGAACGTCGTCTTTCTTCCAGCTATCCCCAATTGAGTTGCCGGAGCATTTCCGTGACACTCGCGCATTGGTCGAACCTACCGGTAACAAATCTAGCTGCTCGTCTCTGAACCGTCTCTATGTCTTCCTTTAAACGGATCTGCTGCGGGTCCCAAACACTTGAGCAATACTCAAAACGTAGTCGTACAAGCGTTTTATACGCGGTCTCATTTACAGGTGAAGTACATCTTCCCAAAATTCTACCAATAAACCGAAGTCGGCTGTCCGCCTTACTCACAACTGTCCTTACATGCTCGTTCCATTTCATATCGCTCTGCAATGTTACGTCTAGATATTTGAACGACGCGACAGCATCAAGAAGCTCACTACTAATGCTGTATTCGAACATTATGGGATTGTTTTTTCTACTCATGCGCATCACCTTACATTTTTCTACATTGAGAGCTAGCTGCCATTCTTCGCACCAACTAGAAATTTTGTCTAAGTCAACCTGTATGCTATTACAGTCAGTTACAGACGACACCCTCCCGTACACCACAGCATCATCAGCAAATTTACTTAACAGGAATTCACGAAAAGACCGTCGTCTTTCTTCTAGCGATCCCCAATTGAGTTGCCGGAGCATTTCCGTGACACTCGCACATTGGTCGAACCTACCGGTAACAAATCTAGCTGCTCGTCTCTGAACCGCCTCTATGTCTTCCTTTAAAACGATCTGATGCGGGTCCCAAACACTTGAGCAATACTCAAGACGTGGTCGTACAAGCGGTTTTATACACGGTCTCCTTTACAGATGAAGTACATCTTCCCAAAATTCTCCCAATAAACCGAAGTCGGCTGTCCGCCTTACTCACAACTGTTGCTCGTTCCATTTCATATCGCTCTACAATGTTACGCCTAGATATTTGAACGACGCGAAAGCATCAAAATATTCAAATGTTTGTTAAGCTTAAGGAACTTAACTACGGGGTCATCAGTCCCTAAACTTACAAACTACTTATGAACTACCTACAACTAAGGACGGCACAAATATCAATGCCCGAGGGGGATTCGAATCCCCGACCGTAGTGGCCGTGCAGACCGTGACGGGCGCGCCGCAGTCTGCTCGGCGACCGCGGCCGGCGCGACAGCATCAAGAAGCTCACTACCAATGCTGTATTCGAACATTATGGGATTGTTTTTTTCTACTCATGCGCATCACCTTACATTTTTTCTACATTGAGAGCTAGCTGCCTTTCTTCGCACCAACTAGAAATTTTGTCTAAGTCATTCTGTATGCTATTACAATCAGACGACACCCTCCCATACACCACAGCATCGTCAGCAAACAGTGCTTGCATCGACTATCGCTGATTTCGACAAGCCAGCCACCTGCGGGAACTCACCGCGTGCGCCGTCTTCTCGCAGTCGCGGAGTCCGCCGTCCGGCCCTAGGTACTGGAAGCGCTGCCTCGGCTGTTCCTCCTCCTGGTCGGCGGACGCCGTCGCGGCCTCGGGCAGCGGCAGCTTGGAGACGCGCTCGGCGGCGGCGGTCGCGTCGCTGGTGGCGGCGAGCGCGTACTTTCGGCTCACCATCGCTGGCCCTAGTAGCGCGGTCCGCGTCAGCGCATGGCCTCCTCCGCGACGCGACGCTCCGGTGGCGACGACTACCCTTCACTGGGGGCTCGGCACAAGTGGGCTGCGACGGCCGCTGCTCTGTCTCCCTTCCCTCGGCCTCTTCTGCGGGTCGCCCGCTCCCAGGGCGTGGCGCAAGTCCCCGCGCGCGCTTCAGCAGCCGCCACAATGGCTCGGCCCGACCTAAGCTTCCCAGCCGGCGACGCAAAACGCCACAGACGCTCCTCCGTCCGTGCGAGCGCGCGCACGACCGACTTCCTGGCTCTTACGCGAACACGGGCGAGCGAGTCGGCCGTTTGCTTCGCATTCTCACACAATTAGTCAAGAGTGAAAACTGCGCGGAGTCGTGCCCGCGCGCGCGCAAGGGAAAGATTCCCAGAAGAAATGTCCCGACGCGAGTACACGCTCCCGCGTCCGCAGAAAACTGCTCGATCCCGCGCCGTGATTATACGTTGCAGCCGGCGCGGCGTTCCCGCCGGCCGGCACAAAGCGATTGGCCCGAGGGGAGAAGAAAGAAGAAAAAAAAAGCGACATGATTGCTGCGACTTTGCGGCGGAAGTTCGGAGAAAGTGCCCGGCGCGTCCAGACGCTTGTACTATCGGAGAAATAACGATGACGTCGAAAGCTGGTCGCGAGCGTGGCGCGGGAGGCGGCATTTCTATCCACCTGCATAGTTTATTAGGGCAACAGGAACAACGTAACGCGGAACAGGTGACTCCGTACTTCCTCAAATACACCGAGTACCGCCGCGGTGGGTAGTCGAGCGGTCTAAAGCGTCTCGCTGCGGAGCGTGCGGTTGCTCGCCGTGGAGGTTCGAGTCCTCCCTGGGGCATGGGTGTGTGTGTGTGTGTTTGTCCTTAGGTTAGTTCACCTAGGTTTAATTAGTTTGTAAGCTACGGACTGATAACCACGCAGTTTGGTCCGATAGAATTACAAACATTTGAACATTTTTGAACACCGAGTACCCATTTGGTCACTGCAGGAGGGTTCAATATAATCTCTTTCTACGACTATCTTACGATTCCATGCTTAATCTACCACGCAATACCTGATCTCTATATGTTGTTGTTGTGGTCTTCAGTCCGGAGATGAATTACGAGCTACACAATACGTTAGTCACCTCCCATAACTATGCACAGCTTAGCTATGCAATACATGTTCTGGAAACTTTGCCGGAAGTCTTCCTTTGGGATCAAAAGCTTCATCACGTTTCCTTGGCTGTCACCGACCGAGGTGGCGCAGTGGTAACACAGTGGACTCGCATTCGGAAGGATGGTGGTTCAAATCCACCTCCGGCCATCCAGATTTAGGTTTTCCGTGATTTCCCTAAATCACTCCAGGCAAATGATGGGATGGTTCCTTTGAAAGGGCACGGCCGATTTCCTTCCACATCCTTACCCAAACCTTCCTAGCGAAAACTCCGTCTCTAATGACCACGCTGTCCACGGGACGTTAAACTACAAGCTTTCCTCTTTCCTTCTTTATCCTTTGATGTCAGGAATATTGTGAAATCTACTATATCCTGAGCAAGCCTTTTCAGCTCCTCATAAGAACGACAACCCACATCCACTTGAATCTGCTTACTATACGCGTCTCTTGGTCTCCCTCTGCGATTTTTGCCCCTATGTCCTCTATGTCTAAGAATGTGTCCTACCAAGAGATCCCTTCTTTTAGTCAGGGTATGCCACAAATTCCTTTTCTCACCAAGTCTGTTCAGTATCTCTTCATTAGTTATGCGATCTACCCACCTAATCTTCAGCATTCTTCTGTAGCACCACATTTCCAAATCCTCTATTCTCTTCCTGTCCGCACTGCTTATCGTCCATGTTTCATTCCCGTACAAGGCAACACTCCCCACAAATGCCTTCAGAAAAGACTTCCTTACATTTAAATTAATATTCGATGTTAGCAAATTTCTCTTTTTCAAAAATGCTTTTCTTCCCATTGCCATTCTGCATTTTATATACTCTGTACTGCGACCATCGCATGTTATTTTACTACCCAAATAACAAAACTCATCTACCACCTTCATTGTTTCGTTACGTAATCTAATTCCTTCAGCATCACCTGATTTTCTAAGACCGCATCTCTATATAACTACTCGATACCAATTGTTCCGTCGTCTATTTCATTTTTACCATTATATTCATGGCATGACCTAACATACTTGATATTTACGATTTATTACCAACATTTTTATCAACAGCATGTTCTATTTCTTTTAAGAAAAGTATAGGATAATTTTTGGACCTGGCTGAAGAAAAAGAACTAAGACAGCTGTACAAATACCGTAACATCGTTGAAGTGCTCAAGAACAGAAGGCTGAATAGAGCAGGCCATATAGCCAGAATGACAGAAGATAAATTACCGAGAATGGCATTCTGCAGAAGGTTTATTTTTTGAAGTTAATGTTTATTAAGTTTGATGATCTTATAATTATTGTTTTTAGCTGGGTGAGAGGAAGGGGCAGACCCAGAAGCAGGTGGCGTGACAACATTAGAGAAGACACAGACAGGGTAAACAGCAACATCAACTGGACACAGCGCACTCGACAGGAAATTGTGGTCGATAAGGCCCTTGTAGAGTAAGTATAGCGCTCATTAACTTAAAGAATTCAGCATCAGTATTATTGTTTAATTAAAAATCAGCAAACAACAATATAGAAAGATCTAGAAGATTTATCAACACCGCATTCTTATAATTATTACTTTTGTCAATTAAGTAAATCATAAAAAATTAATTCAAACACAAAATGTATGTAGAATGGATCACAGTGTAACCTTATATCATATCTGAATACTTTTGTGCTGATACTAAACATTTCTGAATGTATATCAAGATAATTACTGATGCTACAGTTAAATTATGTCATACGAACATTCTGAGTAATTTCTGATCTATGCAATTAATAACTCAGCAAGAAATAATGTCTGTGTTGTACAAAAAATATGTCTTTAATGAAAAATCGGACTGTAATTCCCGCTGCTTCGCACGCTTAGACGGGATGGTCTGCATTTGTTGTTTCTACTTCTAAATACAATTTTTCATAGATTTAGCTTTGAAAATGCTTTCCTAATCAAGTATTTCGATACAACTTGCCATCCCGTATTGCATCATTGATGGTAAAATTCAAAAGATCCCGAAAACACATTTTTAAAAATTCTAAACATGGTTCCAAATCCAAATTTTCTCTTTTCTAGCATCAAAATAGTCTTAGTAGCACCCTTAAAAGATTTTTCCTTATTTCACCCACTTAATGGTTGAACTTCCAAAAAGTTCGAAACACGTGTATTTAAAATTCCAATAAAAATTTAAATCCGGAAATTTGTATTTCTTTCTTCAAAAATGCCTTAAATTCGACATATTTTCAAAAAACCGTTCATCACCTATTTCAACCCCTTAGGGATGGGAATATCGAACAATCGCTGATGCCTACAGTATAAGATTAACAACGTCTATAAATTTCAAGTTTCTGTCGTCTGTAGATCCACTTTTCAGCGCCGTTTTCAGTCTTTTAAATACGGATCAAAAACGCGTGAAATTTCTTTCTTACGCTTTGGCATCTTTCTTGGTAGTTTTACTTTTCAAACTGCAAAATGCACTTATTTTTCTCTATTCGTACGGTTGCAGGAAAACATCTGAAGAATGAGCATCACATTTCGCTGTATATAACCTCTTTTGCTACCATTGTGTCAAAAGTCATCACTGGTCTTCGGTACGAATTTTATATAAGCTGACGACTAATCTTTCCACCCTCTTATAGCTATCGACACGGAACTGCTATGGTGTACAACGGGAGACTTTGTATTTCAACAACACAGAGAGATCGTCCGTCTCCACTGTATAGTTTTTGCTGGAGAGCAAAATATTGACACCCACAGGTAGAATTTTATATAAGCCGGTAACTTTCAATACTATCTCTTCCACCCCTTAATCGTTTTCAACCCTTTACCACCATAGTGCACAATGGGAGGCTGATACCTACTACCAAATACAACCATATTCGAAACTTCCTGGCAGATTAAAATTGTGTGCCGGAACCGGGACTCGAACCTGGGACCTTTGCCTTTCGCGGGCAAGCGCACTACCGACTGTGCTATCCCGACACGACTCACGTTGCCGCCTCACAACTCTACTTCCGCCAGTACCTCGCCTCCTACTTTCCAAACTTCACAGAAGCTCTCCTGCAACCACGCAAGACTAGCACTCCTGGAAGAAAGGATATGGTGGAGACATGGCTTAGCCACAGCCTAAGGGATGTTGCCAGAACAACCATATTCGTCTGCGATGTTTAGTAATGGCTGCAGAGTGAAATATAGGTACAAACACTTCAATTTCAACTAAAATAGGTACGCATATTCGTTACTATCAGTCATCCACACTTAATCCATGAGATATGACGTCACGATGAAATTCACAAAAAAATTTAAAAAAAGTAAAAATAAAAATAAAAAAATAAAATAAAAAATAAAAAATGTATAAAGTGCCACATCACACTATTTCAGGATGAGAGCTCTTACAAAAGCAGACCTTGCTGTCTCGGAAATCGTTTTCCACGAGACTTCGCATGTTCTATTACAGAAGTCAAATTCCACCTTTGCAGATCAGCTATTGGAAGAAGGACACAGCTACCAGGTCCGCACAGAAGTGCTACATATAGGCAACAAAGATAGGAAACTAAATTGGTTGGAAGCACTGGAAATAAACATTTAGCCAAAAATCCCAATCTAATTCTAAATGACGAATTACAGCTGAACACATCCCCATTATTAAGCTGCATATAATGTAGTCAACAAACCATCTGCCACAAACTACTCTAACTTTCACATTCCTACATTCCTGTAACAATCCCCTTTAATACCGTTTTTACCTTGCAGACTTTAGTATCAAGCAGTAACTACAAGAAATTGTATTATGAAAGGTAATTTAAATAAGTAAAATGTATCAAAGTTGTCCAATAAGTAATGTAAACACAGTGTAAAAAACGTATTTAATGCACACCAAAGTTGATCTCAACATAAGTCTCAACCTCAGTAATGTACCGAAGCATATAATGGAGTGATATTAAGTATGTAAAGTGTTTCATTTTGTCCAATTTTAATCAGATGATAAAAATATCAATAAGTTCATTTATATTACTACATACCAAAAGCACACTAAAAGTGACGATCTCAACATATGTCACAATTCAAGTAATTTCACCGTGGCTTAGAAGGATATAATATTAGTATGTAACGTGTTTCAATGTGTACAATTATAAATTAGTAGGCATTTATCACAAAACATAAACCTACAAGGAAAGAGATCATTTTGACAACTGTAACTAATGTCTTAAGCAAATAACTATAGTTTTGGTGTGTTGTATCTTTATTTAACATGTCTGGAATTTAAGCACTTGCGTTTCTTGTCAACACATGTCAAATGTTTACCTGAATATGACCAAACAAGCTGAAAACTAGTTCGTAAATAAACAAAAATTAGTAGAATAAAAATAGATTGTTTGTTTTCAACCTGAAATACGGAATTGTTCTACCAAGACGAAAGGTAAGAATCCATTTATAAATTTTATTTTTATTATTTGGTTTGAAAATTATAACAATTTTTAAATAAAATTAATGATATAAAATATTATCAATTACATCATAAAGAACTTTATATTATTTATGTTATGACGGCTGTAGCAAATTAAAATATTAATTTTAAAAAGTCAAATAATTTCAATTCCATTTTGCAATTAATGTAGGCAGATTAAAGCGTCAAATACCACTGTCATTACAGTTTTATTACAAAATTTTGCGATATTGTAAGTTATGGAAAGATTTTAAATATTCGTTGTGATTTCGAGGAACCGATTTTTTCATGGTAAAGCAGGGTATAGCTGTTGCCCTATTGTATGTTTACAAACAGGCAGATGGTCAGGAAGATCCAAATAAATAATAAAAAAAATGTTTATTGATGGTAGGTCTGAGCTTAGATCGACCGCATGAGAAGCGAACACGCTACTAGGTGAGCTATTCGACCAGTCCAACTTCGCTGTCAGGTCTACCAGCAAAATATGTTTTGCGCTTGAAACTTTAGAATCCTTTTTCTGGGAATTTTCTGGATAGTGCGCTTTAGGATTCCTGTGAGTGGACACCCTTGAGGAATACTTGTAGCCTGCGAAGTCCCATCTCTAAATGAATTCCGATACCGGAAGGTGTCGCTGTTAGTGACTTGCAACACACAATTTCAAACATTTATAAAAAATTTCTCGGTGACAAGCTAAGCAGAATGAAGAAAGGAAAAAAGTTCATCGCTTACTACTTTTCCGCTCTTCGTGGATTCAAACTACTGCGTTCGGCATAATGTTACAATTTATTACAACTGTACTACTAAATGTATTCGCAAGACTTTTTATTGGCAGTATATACACATATCACTGAATGTGTCCAAAATTATGTCATGGTTCGTTACATAGTTCATGAGATATTTGGTCATAAACAGGAAATACCGCCCATTATACGTGAACCTTCGATTAATTACGTCTCTACTACTATGTTCTTCACATATTTTTCAGATTATGTGCACATATACCACTGTATGTACCTTCGAAATTACATCATAGCACGGTACATAGCTCATAAGATATTTGGTCGAATAGTGTACAATGAAACAAATAGTCCTAGTAAACACGGATCATGTAACCAATGGTTTCCCCGATATATCGATATTATGACAGGATGACAACTGCAGACATGTACTTAGAACAAACACATTACAGCAAACGTTCCACAGGGCCATCGTTATGTAAACGCAGGCCGCAGTCGTCGTCAATGCCAGTACACGTTCAGAAATCCCAGGCGTGATCCGAATGCACTGACAATCAACAGTAATGCATTTCCTAAGTTCATTGACACTACCAATGCAGCGAAGCTTTTAAATTATCTCACAAAAATAAATAAATACTAACAGGAGAACTGGGAGGCTATAAAACCAAGGAGCCAAGTTTATTAGTTTGTAAATTACACCTGACTTAGAGGGGTTCTGAATAAAATGTTCAAATGTTTGTAAATATATTGGACCAAACTGCTATAGTATCAGTTCCTTACAAACTACTTAAACTTGCGCTAAGGACAACATCCATGCCCAAGGGAGGACTCGAACTTTCGACGGGAACGGCCGCCCAGTCCTTAGCATGACGCCTTAGACCACGCGACCATTCCGCCCGGCTTCGAAATAAACATAGTATTAAACATTAGCCGTATTTTAACAATGGCATAACTGCACTTGGTGCAATACTCTACAACGGGGAAACTACTTGTTTCCTGATCTGTGTTTATCAGCATTACTAACTGAAAACCCGTCGTTGTATTTATTTACTAAAATCTTCTCCTCCCCCTTTATCTAATTCCATTTTTATATATGCGCACCTATTCTGCATACTTTTCTTCGATTTTCGAGAGCCTCCTTCATTCGAAGTATGAATTAACCTCCTCAACGAAAAATTACGTATATTTGCTAAGTTTCATTGTGGTCAAACTGTGTCGCGCTCTATTCCGAGACAACGTTCGTCTTGCAGCAAACGGTGGCTTTCGGAATATTAAGTCCTTCTCCTTGAAAGTATACTTTCACGTTGTCAAGTCTATTAATTACTAAATACCATGCAAGTGTACATGGATTTGATTGTTGCGTGTCATCTTCTTGTTCAATACGTTTTGTACCTACAATAATCAACCATTCTATACAGGAGCAATGATTTTCCTACTAGGAGACCCACAGCAGAATCTTCGATATACTTTCTCGACACCTAAGAGAAGCGCAGGAAGTATTCAAGTTGATAGAGGAAGGCTTGCAAAATTTGATAATGATACAGCGGTTCGCTAACACGGCTTAAACCAACTCGCGTACTGCGATACGTGTTATGTATTGCAGGCTAGGAAACGTTCCTGTTTAGAAGATATACGGGGCATAGACAGCACGTGTCCCACATTTAGACGATACCGTCACTACTAACTCTTCATTTCACACTTCCTATTGGATTTGTACGTTATTCATTATCCCCACTTTTACAGACGAATAACGATTATTTTCACTTACGGAATGAATCTATGAAAACCCTTGGAATATTGTTCTCTAGACATTTGCAGTAGATGGTGGTTAGATGCTAAGACCGGTAATTGTTCTAAAACAAATGCAGCAATTTACTGCCAGGTTTGCATTCTACATTTGCGGCACTGTCAGACTCTGTATCTTTTGCCGTGTAGCGACCTCTGACTCCAGCGAGATGGTATTTGAAACATATCTTTGTAAAGACAGAGCAGGGCCTGACGCGTAGTCAGAAACTCTTAAATTTTTTTCCGAGGAATATATTAAAGGTGTGCTGCGCATTTCTTCACTTGTTACGAAAGATGATTTGAGACTGTCATTCGATTTTACGTAAACCACTACAGGCAAAGAAAATAAACTAGACAAAGAAGACAAACTACCACAACAAGACAGTTGATAATATTGTAACGGAATAATTATCATGAGAATACGGGAGATAATTACAATAATAGCTGAAAGAGGTAAAGGGAAAAAAGGGTGTTTGTCAAAGCTAAACTCAAATATCAAATAATTTTGGCTGTTTCTTGAAATACGGTCAGAGAGAATATTACGTGTTGAGTCCATAGATATTATTACAATAGTAGAGTCGTAATCGTATTGACCATAGCTTTTTATTATTTAAATATTTATTATTTTGCCCAAAATGTTTACAAAAAGTCATAAAACTACAGTGCGATTTTTTATAGTTGCAAAAAAAGTTTGTAAATCTAAGGGACTTAATTGCTCAAGCTCTCAGTCTTTAGGCTTAAAATCTAAGGACAACACACACACACACCCAAGCCCAAGGGAGGACTCGAACCTCCAACGGAGAGCAACTGCACGCTACGCAGCAATGCGCCTTAGACCACTCGGCCACTCGCCCGCGGCTTTTTAATGTTATGATCATGTCTCCCTATGTAGGCGTGTGGTAACAAAATATATTCGGATTCGGAGGAGAAATGTCGCAAATACATCTCGACGGAACGAATAACGACTATCCACCCCAACTCGACCATCACTTCCGTGACTCTGTTCCTCTGTATCGCGGTAATACAAATTGAGCTATCCTTCTTTGAACTTTCTCTATATCCTCCGTCAATCGCATTTGGTGAAGTTCTCGCAATGCGAAGCAATACTCGAAAATAGGACGCACAATTGTAGCGTAGGCAGTTTCTTTAGTAGAACTGTTGCATCTTCTAAGTAGTCTTTGTTTCGACTTCCCTACAATATTTTGTATGTGTTCTTCCCAATTTAAGGCATTTAGTTGAATTTACGGCCTGTGCGTTTGACTGATTTATCGTGTAAATGAAGTATAACGGATTTCTTTTAGTTCTCATATGGATGACTTCACACTTATCGTTATTTAGGCCATTGTCGATTTTTGCACCATGCAATATCTTATAAAAATCGTTTGACAATTGTTCTGGATATTATGGTCACTTTACTAATCGATAAGTGACAGCATTATCCGCGAACAGGTTAAGATAGCTACTCACGTTGTCTCCTGAAAGTTTTATAAGTATTGGAAACAATAGGAGGTCTATAACGCTTCCCTGGGGTACGCCAGATATCACTTCTGTTTTACTCGATGACTTTCCATCAGTTACTACGTACTGTGTTCTTTCTAACAGGATATAGGGGATCCAGTCGCAGAACTGTGGCAATATACCATGTTGTTGTTGTTGTTCCTGTCTTCAGCCGGCAGATTGGTTTGATGGAGCTATCCAACTACTCTATACCGTCAAGCTTCTATGTCTGAGAGTAAGAAAGGCAACTTACATCCATTTGTATTTGCTTACTGTATTCGTCCCTAGGTCTCCCTCTACCATTTTTACCCCACACACTTCCTTCTGCCGGCCGCAGTGGCCGGGCGGTCTGCGGCGCGCCAGTCACAGTCTGCACGGGCGCTACGGTCGGAGGTTCGAATCCCCCCTCCGACATGGATGTTTGTGTCGTCTTTACTATAAGGTAGATCATAAGTAGTTTGTAAGTTTAGGGACTGATGACCCCGCAGTTAAGGCCCTTAACAAATATTTGAACATTTTTTGAACAGTTCCTTCTAATGCTAATTGACGATTCCTTGAAGTCTCAGAATGTGTCCCACCGACCTATCCCTTTCTTTAGCTAGGATATGCCAGAACCTCCTTTTCTCCCCAATGCTGTTACTCAACAGCACCTCCTCATTAATTACGTGATTTACCCATATCCCATAAGCACGCAATTTGATTCGAAGACGATTATGAGGTACAGTGTCAAAAGCCTTTCGTAAATCTGAAAATGGAATCGACTTGAGCTCCCTTGTCGATAGCACTCATCACGTGAGTAAAGTGCAAGCTGTATTTCACAAGAACGATATTTTCTGAATCCGTGTTGACTGTGGGTCAACGGTTCGTTCTCTCCGAGGTAGTTCATATTGCTTCAGTAAAGTATATGTTCTAAAATCCTACACCAAACCGACGTCAATGACATAAGCCTAGAATTTTGCGGAACACTCCTATCGCCCCTCTTGAATACTGCAGTGACCTGTGCAACTTTCTATCTTTGGGTACCAATCTTTCGCTGAGCGAGCGGTTGTATATCATAGCTAGGTATGGAGGTTTTACATCAGCATACTATGAAAGGAACCTAATATGTATACAGTCTGAACCGGGACCATCATTTTCGCTTCTAGTGTATTTTGACTCACTGCTATTATTTTTGTTTTCTTACTTGATGATGCACTCAGTTTTAAAGGTATAGTTACTGTATTTTTGTTGTTGATTAATATCTGTTCATTTTTTCGAGTAAGTAACTGAACATAAACATTATGCTATTAAAACAACGGAGGTATCAAATAACATTTTTATTAAAATATTTTTGCTATCGTCTTGTGCCTTACAATCACATGGAGATTACTCTAAAGAGTGTTGATGATTATTTGCTGGGTGTGCCAGTGGGCTTTATCATTCTAATCAAGTCCTTAGTTACATAAATACTTGAAATTTGTATGGCACACACAGCGCAGTAATGAACAGCATATCATTATTGAAAACAGTTACATACATAGCTTCACATTATAGAGACTCTTGGCCGCTAACATAAACTTATTTCACCTATAGATAGGGTGTCTGACATCACATCTATAACCGTATTTTGGCCTCGAGTAGGCAAATGACAATTTCTGTGCGGATGCACAAATACAACTAACTGATCTCTTGCGGGAATGTAGTTAAAGCTGCGAGCTAGAGGAAGTAATGGACAGGGGGCACTACAATCGTAGTATGCGGTAAGTTAGGAAATGGGCAGGGCGAGAACGTGGATAGCATAATTGGTTGAGCAAAGATGTTACCATGACCATGAAGCACCGAACTACCCAAAACAAATAAAACTGGTTAAGCTACCGCTGGTCCGAAGTGGATAATTCGGGTCTGGTTCGAATACCCGTCCAGCACAAATTTTCAGCTCTGTCAATGGATCAATAGATCTATTTCAATGCCCTGTAAAATTCTACATGTTTGAATATTTCTAATTCGTAATATAAATTGAGTTTCTAAATATGTCATGGTAATTAAACAGTACGATTGCTTTTTCAGAGAAGATAATGCGTTATCACCTGGCCTCAAAGATAACAACACAAAAGTAGAGCATGGAGGAATATAAATATTCCAGATAATAATATGACAAGATATGATATTCATAAATCTGCAGAAAAACGTGAACATCGAAAACTACTCATCCTTACTATGACCCTAAGACATTCCTGGTTTTTGCATTGTTTCTATATTGAGCCCCTGTACCTAATGCTCTGGTTCCCGAACCCTGTACTAATGAGAATTGCTGCAGGGAGAATTTTCTCCTTGTCTATTTCTTTCGCATTTTCGAAAGAGAAAACGATCATAATTTGACTAAAAAACCTAAAGCATTGGAACAATGATCAAGGTAGAGTTTCGTTTTCTGGTGGACGCAGGTTCAAATCCACATTCCGATCTAGGTTTCCGTAGTTTTCCTAAATTAGTTAAAGAAAACACCGAGAAGTAAATAATTCAGCCGAGTTCCTACCCTGCCCTTTCCCAGTCTCAATCAGACCTTCATCTCCTATTATGTAGTCTAAGGAACATTCAACCCTAAGGTTTCTTCCTTTTTCTGATGAAAACAATAACGTCTTTTAACCTCTATTGAGCCTCACTCAATTTCGTTCAGTGCTATTAGATAGGTGCCATTGTCTCTTGGTGAGGTGTCTGATCATGTATCACCTGTAATTCTATGAAAGAGTTAACCATGGTTGTGAAACTAAAGAACATTCTGTTGTCATGGCAGGAATCCAATGCAGATTTGCGTGGACTTATAAGAATATGCCGCTCTAGAATTTTAATATTTAGTGGGATGAAAGTCCATAGAACTATAACTTCCCCAGCACTGACAGTTCTGTGACTGCAGGGATTCTCCTGGCGGGAGTCACTTTTGTGAGATATTTCTTTGCTGTTATAAACACTATCATTCAGATATGGAATTTTGTGACCTTGCCGCGCGGATTGCCCGCGTGGTCTAACGCATAATCCTACGGACTGGGCGGCTGTTCCCATCGGATGTTCGAGTCCTCCCGGCGCGCGCGCGCGCGCGCGTGTGTGTGTGTGTTGCTCTCAGTAAGTTAAAGTAGAAGTCTAGCGATTGATGACAGCAGCAGTTTGATGCAATAGGTTTAGATACATTTAAACATTTTTGTCACCTTGTGGGCATCTAGTAGGGGCTCCTTGTTTCTGTTGATTTTTTTTTGGTGGGGGGGGGGACCGCTCTCCTCTGTGTTTGGCGTGCTTTGAAACTACTGACCACAAATGACCAAATGACCAATGTTATCCGCCATCGATCCCTATGTAAAACGCATGAGATGCTTTGCGCTGTTAGTTCCCAGTTACGCGGCACCACTTTTCAATGGCTAAAAACTCCTATCACTTGTTAAGAGATGTGTCTCATCATATCAACTACACAATGCACTCTACAAGCACTTGATTTGTAAATATAAAAATTGTAACTTTGAAAAGGGAACACCGAACAGCTGTCACTGATACCCACGTCGGTGTAGATCCACGTGCACGATAAGCTTTTTAACACTTCACACCTGGCTTGGGAGTGGGGGGAGGGGGGGGAGGAGAGGGAACGAATACATGTCTCGAGCCATAGCACTTCATATTTAGGGAAATGTTCTTTTCCCAGTAGTGGTGCAGATAATACAAGCCAACGATGAAAAAACATTTTCAAAATTTTAACATTTTTCCTACGTATTTCTGTTGCGAAACATAAAAATGAACTTAAAATTATCGTACCACCCATTTTTACGTAACAATTTTAAGATCTACTATTCCCATATTTCACGAACAAATCCATAATTGTGAATAATAAGTAATAAACATTTTAATTTATTTACTGTAATATAGTTGACAATCAATTTAGAAGAATGAAATTTGGAAGGCTGTGACAGCACAAAGCCGCTAGAGTATTAAGTTTCATTTGGTTTATTTTGATACGAGTGATATAACCTCTATTCTACTTGAGATTTGAAGAGTAATTTTACAGTATCCAGTCGCAGCTGTAAAAACTACCCTGATGATTTCTGTTTCATATGTGGTAAAACTGTGATACAGAAACATGGAAGGAATGTAACTGACTTTGTTAAAAAAAAGTGTACTTTTCATATTTTTGTATGAAGTTAGGAGATGAAGCATGGACACTGCACAATGTTTGTTATGTCTGTGTTTAAGATGTAATAAAATAGTGAAAAGGCGAGAATAAAACATATAGATATGGATGGAGCCAAAAATCACTCTGATGATTGTTATTTTTGCAATTCTAGGGTAAGTGTTTATAATTAAAAAAGAAAAGAGGAAGAAGAAAGTTGTATCTTATTCTAACCTTTCATCAGCTCCCCACCCTGTACCTCATGGTCACGATATTCCTGTTCCTGAGCCATTAGAAAACATGATACTTAGCAGTTCTGAGTCTAAGAATGATGATCAGGATAGGTTTGAGTGTGGAAGAACAAACGTAGAACCTGAAAAGTTTACTCAAACACAGTTAAATGGCTTGGTAAGAGATTTGGGGTAAACTAATCAAAATCTGAACATCTAGGCTCTATACTAAGAGAAAAAACTTACTAAATAGAAGAAGTCGCTAAATACTCTCATTCTTATACAGTGTATGAATAAAGTCTCGCCGCATTATGTGGCAGCTTTTTGCGATTTCTATTGTCTATGACATCATATCTCCTGAACCATACGTCGTATGTGGTTCTTAATCCTGCAGCAACTGTTACCTCATGGTAAGGAATATGTGTATCAAATATGGTTGAAATCGCTATACCGGTTTCTGAGGAAATGTGCAACATTTTCGCGTGATGTAGCAGTTTTTCTCGCGTCTCATTGTTTACGACGTCATATCTCGTGAAGTATGTGTTGTACGTGATCCTTACACATACGGCGCCGTCCTAGAGTATTGAAGCTTATGAGTGCAAAATTTCATAGAGATTGGAACAAAACTGTAGATTTGTATACAATACGTAAAGATTTCTTGCATCAACCTTCTCTTTGAAATACGAAAATATTTTGTTTGCATTCACCTACATAGGGAGACATTATCATCGCGGTAAAATAAGAGAGATCGAAAACGTAATGATTCAAGTTTTTTCTTTTTTCCGCTCGCTATTAGAGAATGGAACGGTAGAGAAATATCATAAATGCGGTTCGGTGAACACATTGCCATGTACTTTAATGTGAGTTGAATAGTATTTTTGTAGGTGTAGCTATGCTATTACTGGCAGCTATGCTACTATGGTATCTGTTGGTGGATGACGTCGAAACCGTTATCAGTACAGCTAATGCCCTCCAGCTCGCATTTGCCGTCATGGGATCAAACTTGACGTCGTCTTTCGACGTATACTAACTTGCAGTGTATCAGCAGCTGAACTGAAACGCCATAACGTTATGGATACGGCTCTGGGAATGGGGCAGGAAGATGCAGGAGTCACAGTTATCCACCTCGGAAAGAAAACAGATGAGGTTTACAACTTCACTTTTAACTGAGTTATTGTGTTCTTGGTGTTAATTCTGTGTTTATTAAGATCCTTCAAACAACGAAATTTTGAAGAGTTTCTAATGCTCTCAAAAGATACGAAGGCTGGAACTTAAATAGTGACAACTTAGCTGTGGAATGGAATCTACTACTGTCGCTGATAGCACAAGTTAGTGACATATCTACCTCACCTCCAAGCATATGTACTCGCCCGTCCCACGTCACCGGCGTGCGCTCAATCAAGGGAAACACAGTCACTTCTGAGTGAGGGGTCTAACGTGACGGTGTCACTAAGTTTTCGAAATAGGATAAACGGAGCTGGATCAAGATAGAATGTCCCAGACGTCGTACAGCATGTAGTGTCTTCAAGAGGCATGCGGGGAATCTGCATTGCCGTATAGAACAGTGGCGCGTCTAGGGGTAAAAGCCTTCAACGAACGTGGGCAAAAAGTGACACACATGCCAAATCTGAAACGCCAGTCCAACGAATGGCGTCATTATGGGTCGTCGCGATAGTCGAAAGTACGTCAGAGCCCCAATATAGCGAAAGCTATGCTAATTGTCGTGTACGACTGTGATAGTGTTATCCTAACGCATTACGTTCCTCCACGGCAGACCATCAGTTCAAAGTATTAATGTTCGTTTTAGGAGCATCACCTGCAACCAGCTTTGCGAAGGAAGCGGCAACACTTTCTGCGCAACTCACCCATCATTTTGCACCATAATTCGCGGTCGCACGTAGCGCAAGCTGTAGCTGCTCTGTTCCTTCTATGGGACTGGGAAGTACTGTACCATACACTGTTTGGTCATAGCCTCCAACCGTTTGGTCATGGCCTCCGACCTTCTAGACTTAAATCTAGGAAGAGTTTCCAAACAACAACCAAATCAACTCTCCTATCGCCTAAAGCACGACGAGAGGAACTGTGGCGAAACTTGGAACCAGAAACACCAGGGAAGAGCCCTAGAGAAGACCCTGCAGCTGATTTCGAACTTCCAAAACTGTTCCAAGGATTCGACAGGCAGTAAACCGCTCCATCCTCATCATCAACTGAACAGAATCTGCCAACAGTATACTTCCACATCGCTGGCAATGGGTTTTTCACAAAAATGGTATTACTTTAAAGGACAGTTACAGGTGCAAACACGTAACTCTTTTGTATCGGTTATGAATAAATAGTTGGCACTATTTAAGTTCCAAGTTTGACAAATACGTAGATTTCCGGCAGATCAAACTGATATACAGTCAGCGTGATGAAAGGTTTTTTAATTATTTTTTTTATTATTTTTTTTTTTTTAATTTTATACTGAGAAACGACACTAGAAATAGTGAAACATGGGTTTCCTCCGTTTCTCTGAGCTTCGGCGGCATCGCGCGAAGTTACACCTGCGCCATCCACCTAGCTCCATATACCGTTGGCGATTAGCAGCGCGCTAGATGAATATTACGTGCCGAACCGCTTCGCGGATTTGATTGGAAACTTTCACTGGCGGTCTCGGCTTCATTCTCTGCTTTGCTACACATATAATTCAGTCTAATTAAAGAGCGCTACCGTCGGATTAGCCCTCGACAAAGTGTTAATGTTTAATGCTTGTAAATCTATCGGACTCAACTGCTTAGTTATTAGTCCGTAGCTTACAAACTACTTAAAATAAGATAAAATAACTTCCGGACAACACAAACACCCAAGCCCCAGGGGGGACATGAACCCCCGACGGCGAACGTTCAAATGTTCAAATGTTTGTCAAGCTTATGGGACCTAACTACGGGGTCATCAGTCCCTAAAATTACAAACTACTTACGAACTACCTTATACTAAAGACGGCACAAATATCCATGCCCGAGGGGGGATTCGAACCCCCGACCGTAGTGGCCATGCAGACCGTGACTTGAGGACGGCGAACGGCCGCGCGCACTGCAGCACGGCGCCCCAGTGCGTATGTCTAATATGCCGCGGAAACAAAGTGTTAAATTACTCCTGAGTCAGTAAGCAAAACTCTGTAGTAGCCTAATCCAACCATGTTGAGAAATAAGTCGAGATCCGTCCGTTGTATCTTTATAGGCAACTGCTAACGTTTCATTCACCGCCTCCAACTGGCTGCTAACAACTTTTGTCTGTAGCGAAGGAGGCACTGGTATGGAAGATGGAGAGAAAGGGTCGAAGACGGTTAAAGTGGGAGTAACAAACAGTCGAATGAGCCAATGGGAGAAAAAGGGTATAGTGGGAGAGACATAACAATGGCATGCTGCGTATGAAAACTTTACTACAATGAGAGACTGGGTAAAAGGATTTAAAAAGTAACATTTCAAAAAAACGTTCGCATGCCAAACTTTATGGCGGGGAAGGCGGAATGAGTACTGGGGTAGCTGGTTGCCCACTTTTCTGTGAAACAGGAACATATCTGCCTTTTTTGTCCTCCGACAGAAGTATTTTCCAGCTGGTAACAGCCGACTCAATAGGATCGCAGCCGAGCAGCGATATAATTTTTTGTCGTTACCACACGTTACTTCTTATCGTCCTGTGAGACACGTGCCACCAGGAGAGCAACAGAGATAAGGCGATGGAAAAATACACAAGTGTACGTGAGAACCGTTTCGTTACATATTCTTATCCATTTCATTATCTGATAAAATTTGTCAAGAGCGAACAGCCGCGTAACTCACTTTCATTGTACTCAGCATCGGTCATTTTTCCTTATAAGTTTACGATATTATAACTTGGACGCTTTCATGCTATGCTTATAAATAAACACCAGGAACCGCGGTGGAGTAGCCGAGCGTTCTAAGGCGCCTTGCTGCGGAGCGCGCGGTTGCTCGCCCTCGGAGGTTCGAGTCCTCCCTCGGGCATGGATGTGTGTATTTGTCCTTAGGTTAGTTTAAGTAGTTTGCAGGCCTAGGGACTGATAATCTCAGTAGTTAAGTCCCACAGATTGACAAACATTTGAACATTTGAAACACCAGGAATAGGTTATGTCCATATTTAATTTTTTCAGTCGCATCTAAAATACTGTAGTTTCATTGTGTTCTAATAAGATTAGATGAAATTGGAAAACGAAGCGTTGAACTCCTGGCGTGAGGAAAAAGGATTAGTTTGGTGTTAGGAAAAATGTACGAACACGCGAGACATTACGACTTGTCTTATAGGTTAAGAAACGGCAGACCTGCAAACGTACGTTTTTACCTTTTATAGATTTGGGGATAGCTTTTGAAAATGTTTACTAGGATACTCACTTCTAAATTCTGGGTGTAGTAGGGCTAAAACATAGGAAACGAAAAGTTATGCGCAACTTTTACAAAAAACAATTATAAAAGGGTATAATGGAACGCAGTGGTTGCGAAGGGAATAAGACATAGTTGTAGCCTTACTCCAATGTTATTTTACTCTCTGCATTAAGCAAGCTGTTAAGGAAAGTAAGGAGAAATTTGGAGAAGCAATTAAAGTTCAGGGAGAAGAAATAAAAATATTGCGATTTGCCGACGACTTTGTAACTCTGTCAGAAACAGCAGAGGGGAAGGAATAGCAATTGAACGGAATGGACAGTTGTCTTCAAACGACGTCATAAGATGAACATGAACAACAACAAAACGAGGGTACTGGAATGTAGTCTAAGAAAATGAGGCGATGCTGCAGTAATTATATCAGTTTATGACACAATAAAAATAGTACGTAAGTTTTGTTATTTGGGTAGCAAAATAACTTCTCATGAGCGAAGGAGATAGGAAGAAAAACATTTTTGAATAGGCTAAATTTGTTGGCATCCGTTATTAATTTAAATTTTAGGAAGTCCTTTCTGAAAGTATTTGTCTGGAGTGTAGCATTGTACGGGATTTAAACGTGGACGATAACGAGTTCAGACAGAAAGACGATAGAAGCACTTCAAATGTGGTGTTCCAGAAGAATGCTGAGGATTAGGTGGGTAGATCGCGTAAGTAATGAGGAGGTTCTGGGAAGCTAAGGAGTTTCTGGCATAGCCTGACTAAGAAAAGGAACTATCAATTTAGCATTAAAGTAAGTTCCGTTTCTATTTCTATCCGCGACAGCGATACGATAGTAGTTCCGAGCATGCCCGGCCATTACTCACTCAAGGAGAAGACATGTACGCCCAGATCGTTGCTGCCGACGTGCGCTTTGTAGTGCTTCTTTATCATGTAAGCCGTAATTGAAAATGCCGCCGCGTGTGAAATCAGATCTGCGATTCGTTTTTTAAATGCAAAGAAAAATCAAAGTAAATTCATCGGCAAACCTGCGAGGTTTACGGACAAAAAGCTATGAGTGATTCAATTGTTAGAAGATGGGTCAGACTGTTCAATGAAGAACGTGATCAAGTGCACGATGAAGAACAAAGTGGACGTCCGTCTGTGGTTACTGATGAACTGGTTCACACAACTGAATATAAGATTAAGCACACCCATAAGTTTGCACTTAGAGCCATTGCTATGGAAGTTCCGTAAATCTCATGAAAGCCGCGGTGGAGTGGCCAAGCGGTCTAAAGCGTCTCACTGCGGAGCGCGCGGTTACTCGCCGTGGAGGTTCGAGTCCTCCCTGGGGCATGGGTATGTGTGTGTTGTCCTTAGGTTAGTTTACCTAGGTTTAAGTAGTTTGTAAGCTACGGCTGATGACCACGAAGTTTGGTCCGATAGATTTACAAACATTTGAATATTTGAACATCTCATGAAATTGTTACTGAAAAACTGAAATTTCTATAACTTTGCTCCCATTAGGTACCCAAAATTCTTGCTGAACAACACAAAAAACTACGGATAGAGAGTGCACTTCAGTTTTGACATGCTAGAATGAAGAAGGCGAAGGTTTTCTTTCTCAGATGGTCACGGGGGATGAAACTTGAGTATCTTATGACACACCTGAAACAAGACGACAATCAGTGGAATGGAAGCACACTTCATCCCCAACGAAGGTGAAAACTAAGGAAATTTTGACTCATCGAAAAGTCAAGTACACCGTATTTTTGGACAGAAAAGGTATTTGGTTATTGATTTTTTTACCACGAAGCTAAACAATCAATGCACTTGCGAGACCATTAAAAAATTGCGACTCGCAAAATAGAACAAGCGCAGAGGATAACTGTCAAAAGGTGTTGTTCTTTTCCACGATAGTGCCGGACCTCACACGACGAATGTGACCAAACAACTCTTACGAGAATTTCACGGGGACGTGTTTGATCATCCTCCGTACAGCCTGGACTTCGCTCCTAGCGACCTTCATCTCTTCTTACACCTAAACTCTGTCCTTGGTGGTCAACACTTCAACGATGATGACGAGTTGAAAGAACATGTTACCACATGGTTGAATACACAGGCGGCAACCTTCTATGAAGAAGGCATACAAAGACTTGTACCACGCTATGACAAGTGCCTACAAAATTTCGGAAGCTATGTAGAAAAGTAGTTTAACGGTTGTAGATTTTGTACAATATATATTTTTTCTATTTCTGTACACGTTTTATATAACCAAACGGAACTTACTTTGTGGACATATCTCGTATCAAGTGTCCCTGATCGGGCATGCAAGCAGTGTCATAATGCAGGATACGAGAAACTCATGTTGGATAATATTATGCCAAGTACCATGTAATACGAGAAGCCATTATAAATCGTGTTATTTCACATAAGCGCGAATAGGTAAAAAAATTGTTTAAATATTTTTAAAGGTTCCAAATAAATCGAGTACTGATGGAGAGAAATACGTCATTAGTCGACAAGAATACACTTTACTAGCTACGACTGTTTGATATTATTCCTTCACTTGGAAAAGTGACTTGAAGATACGTAATTGAAAGACGGCATAAAGAACCCAAACAAATTGGTTCCCAGGAATATAAGTGCGGCAGCCGGAGGTGATGGTTGTATGACTGTGTTGTGTGCCTGTGTGATTGCGTGAGTGCTCTATTTTCTGAAGAAGGCCATGGCCGATAGCTGGAAGTGTTGTATGTGTTTGTCTTTTGTATGTGCCTGTCGCAGCTTGTCGCCACGTCTTTGCGGTGAGTTGTAAACTGTACTTACTATATTATTAATTCCAACCTGGACTTTCCATTATTATACCGTAACTATTAGAATTTATTTCAAACAGTCCAGACGCTTTTCAGCCACACCTGAGGAAAGGCTACCGATGAGACAACATGAAGTGCTAGCACAAGAAATGCAACTATCCAGGAATTTTGTAGACAGATAATTTCGCGACGTTGCTCCGTCGAAGTTTCATCGTTTAATTTCTCTTTAATTCAGTCTTAAAACTTGACGACTTCCTCAAAACCTAAGAGCACATTTCTTTAGTTGCGGAAATGAAAACGCCTCACGGCATTGCGGTAGTACGCAGACAAGAGAATGGTTTACAGATTTAGGTGTGTTTTCATCTCAAATTAAAATTTTGGCATTACCTACGAATATTATACACAATAATGATCATGAATTGAAGAGAGAGAATACACTCTACTACCACTGTCTGCAAATATTGCTTCACTTAGAGTGCTAAGTGACTTGTAGATCCGTAATTGAGAGGTGGAGTTAAACGTGACTTATTGAGGACGTCTGCACAGTCATTCAATGCGTTGGCGTCTTCCTGTCGGCCTGCCGTCTATTCACCAAGGGAAAATACATCATGCGTTTACAATATACGTTATGGCTCACCTTTGAACAATCTGTTTCGACAACAGCCTATTGAGCATTGTACGTCGATGAAACTTTCTACGACGATGAAAAATTGTACCTGTACTGAGCTGTGTTCTTTTTAGTACAACAGTGTACATGTCATAGCAGAGAAAGAACATGTATAGCCGTGACCTTATAACAGATAAAATCACTTTCATGATACGTCACCGCGGTAGAGTGGCCGAGCCTTCCAAGACGCCTAGCTGAGGAGCGCGCCGCTGCTCGCTGTCGGAGGTTCGAGTCCTCTTTCGGGCATGGGTGTATTTGCTGTCCTTAGCATAAGTTAGCTTGCTTGTAAGCCTAGGGTCGGATAACCAGCGTACTTAAGTCCCATAGATTTACAGACATTGGAACATTTTGAATATAATGTTTCCTCTACTGTGCCTTACGAATCAAAAGGGCTGCCGACGTATTCCTTGGGTATAAGGCAAAAAGTGTATGGAATAATGAAGGTATAAGGATTATTCATAGGAACACTCCTGAAAGAAAAATGAAAATTCAGAGATCCCGTTCTGTCACAATATCACAACTATTTATTGCAACTTTATATTCAATATGACGAATGCAGACAAATTTTCTGAGAAGTAATACATCAATATGCCCTCACTGTAATAACATAGGACAGTACTCAACGGATGCACATAAGGTACGGTTATTAATTACGTAGTAAACAGTGGCAGTTATTACGTAGTTGCACGATCTGCGATGCAATGCAACTCGTTAAACGCAACTCGGTAAACGCAATGACACGTCATTCTAAGTAAACAGTGTAAGCGAAATATTTTCTGATGCAGTGGATATCTTTGTTAGATATAGTACGTGAAGTTGGTCAGGTATGAAATGATATGAATTTCTAATTTTTGGTGACTGGCCTTAATTACGGCTCAACTGAAGAGCATTTCTATTTCATAGCCAACTTGTTTGTGTATAGTTGAAGGGATTATAAGTTCGGTTATATTTCGAAGGTTATAAGATCTGCCGTTCTCGCGATACCAGCTGCCTAAAAACAGCGAAAATGGTATCAGTAACGTGATATGTACTTTGATAAGCACTTCTTAGCTGATAAAAAGAGTTGTTATGTTATCGACAAACTCTTAAGTCAAGATGCTGTATAAAGTGCATTGGAAATGTTAATTAGAATGTATAGAATTCATGGGAAGGGCTTTAATTTAATTTTAATTCACTACTTTTCCCAGGAAATGTACGATATACCTAGAAGTCTATAAACAGCGAAATGGACACAGACGAAATTAAAAATTCCAAGAAATTTAACGTTTGAACAATTGGTGTGGCTAAAAATTCACTTAGGCCGAAATAGGCGTGTTCTGAAAGTTTTTTAAAGCCATGACTAACATATTATAGACAATTGAAAAATGTGTTTTTAATATTGTTAAAAATGTATAATGAACAACATATGAATCTAACCTTTACATTTAGGTTTTACTTATTGTAGCACGGTCAGCTGAAACCCCGGTTTGACTTGCAAATACTTTTTTTTTTTTTTTTTTTTTTTTTTTTTTTTTTTTTTTTTTTTTTTTTTTACACCTGAAACATCTTATGTTCTGTCTGAATCTTGAAAAGTTTCTCCTCTTTATCTGTAACTATCTTTTCCATTGAATTTTCACGATCATCAGCAACAACAACTACAGTCATCGCGTGCACTCTCCATTTTAGCGAAAGTGACATTCGGACACAAATGAACTCTAGACGAACTGGACGGAAACTGTTACAACAATTATATGAGTGGACCTGTCAAAATATTTAACCTACCTTATCTTCGTACTTCTCCCCAAACCTAACTGTCACTCTATCAAATACCTATGGAAAGTATTGAATTAGATGCATTTCAAACCCTAATGATTTTAAGTATTTCATACACTGCCTGTTCTTCATAAAATGCTAGATATCTCAATTTTCTGGTGAAATTGACTATAAGAGGTAATCCGCCTTACGCTGACGCAATTAAGACATTTATTTTACACCAGACGCGATTCGCTTATTATTTTAAAAGCAGCTTCTGTGGTCTGTAAATGATACAAATGTTTATACATTTGTTTTGTATACCTAGATCAAAGTTTTTTTTAGCTTTTGTGCATGTTAGGCCTATGTCTTTTAAATTGATGTTCAGTCTACTCACAGTGTTGTTGTCTCTTTCTTACATCTCATTGCTGTTTCTCCGTCTTGTTGACTGGAGTTGTTTGGTTCCTGGCGTGTTTTTCGGTTGTGTACGGCACTTTTCGCCTGTGTTTGGCTGGTTTCTTCCCTTTCATTTGTTAACACTACACTACACTTATTTCAAATGCGTACAGTTGGCATGTCACCCGTTTTAAGTGGAATGCCTTTCCTTTTGTTTATCACTTCACCACAGTGTGGCTATGTTGTTTTTATCGTTCATTGTTTTTCGTGTGATCTGTGCGTGTTGTCAACGTAATATTTTATTGTGTATATAATTTATTTCGACATTGTGTGTGTGTGTGTGTGTGTGTGTGTGTGTGTGTGTGTGTGAGTGTGCGCGCGCATGAGAGATTTTTAATTTCAAAGGACTGGATATCTGAGATATTTTTCAGATAAGTAAATGCAGGTTTAATCGAGATGTGGTGAGGTGGAGGGGGAGGCGAGGATAGTAAGTAGTGGTTTGAGTGTTTGTAAGGGAGTGGGGGGGGGGGTTGGCTTTCAGAGTATTTTTATCTTAGGTTGGCAATAAGCTTGAAAAATGTGTTGTTTGCTAGATTGGTTTGGTCATTTATGAGGTTTCTTTAGAGTTATTGTTCTATTGATATGATAGTTTTCTTGAAGGATGAAAAGACAAAAAAAAAAAAAAAAAAAAAATACCGACACTGTAGTGAAGTGGTAAACAAAACGAAAGGCATTCCGCTTAAAAGGGGTGATATGCAAACTGTACGCAGTTACAAATAAGTGTAGTATAATGATAACAAATGAAATGAAAGAAACGACTTAAAAACAGGCAAAATGTGCCGTACATAACCGAAAAACACGACAGGAACCAACCAACTCCATCCAACATAACGGAGAAACAACAGTAAGATGTAAAGAAGAGACAACAACACTGTGAATAGACCAAATATCAATTTAAAAACACATGGGCCTAACGTATACAAAGCATAAGAACTGTTTTTACTCTATCTATACCAAACAAATTGTACAAACCTTTGTATCATTTACAGACCACAGAAGATGTTTTTAAAATAAAAAGCGAAACGCGTCGGTTGTAAAATGTTTTAATTGCAGTCAGCATAAGACCGATTTAAAATTTAAAAAAAGAACACAAAAAACAAAAACAAAAAACAAAACAAAAAAACACTAATACTTCAACCATTACCAGGACGACAAAGCATGGTTGGGAAAAAAACAATTTCGCAAAATAAACACATGACAAAGTCTAGCGTCTTTGTAGGATTGCTGCACAAAAGCTGTTAGGTAGCTTTGTACAGCAGTTCTTCAGTTATCCAGAATGGTCCCTATATTCCTGCAAATGTAGTTTGTAAAAAGCACTTGAGTATACTTGTTTGAAGGGTGACTTTGAGCAGAGATGACAAGTCTGTTGGATAGGGCTCTGCTGTTGCCATGAATGGTTTCAGCGTACCACTTGCTCGTGATAACATGGCGCCCTTGACCGGCCGTCGATGTTGCTGGCGATCGCAGGATGGGGAAGACTCGGATTGTCAGTGTATTTGGACATCCCGGATTGTAAATGTCTGAAATATATGACACTTCATCTCTGAGAACGTGCTGATTTTCGGGAAACCAGGAAAAGCCTCAATTCAAAATTCACAAAACAAATTCGGTTTTTCCTGATGTATCGTTGCACTAGAAGGAGGTAGAGTAGAAGGGCTGCGAGAAAAAGTTGTACGTCAGTCGTCTAAGAAAGAAAATTTAAAGTGACTGGAGAAATTGGACTGAAAAAAAAGAGTAGTGCGGCCAAGAAATAAATGCAAACCAAGCAACGACCGTGAGATAAGTCGTACATCAACCGTGGAAGCGGATTTCGTCACAGGCCGCAGCCGTATACTGCATAATTGCTTGGGGCCCTGACATTTTCACCGTGTATTTCGCAGACACCTCTAAAGCGTTTTACAACGGCAGAATTGTAATTTTGGTGTTGTGTTACGTTTTCGCGTATAGGGACATCGACCAAGGTTAGCTGCACGAAAAAGTAATCAGGAACGCAATGAAAAGAAAGACATATTATAATCGCATAATCTCGTTTCTGTTTCTATGATTGCATCTTCGGGAAAATATCTACGTTATTAATAAGTATATTAGGTATTAGTTTCATTCGAGTAAACGAAGATTACAACTCTGCTACGTATGTATTCTCTAGTGCGCCGCGCAAATTGTGGGATACCGAGGCGAGGATCGTTAAGGATGCCCGCTAATGGGCTACATACGAGAGACGCGGCGGGAGGAATGTGGCGCTTTCGCTGTGCTGATGCGAGGCTTGATTACCCCCTCTCTGAGCAATAAAATAAATTGCAGCCGACTTCCTGCCGCACTCTTGCTTCCGGTTTTTTGGTGAAGACGCAAACGTGCAGGTGTCAGAGAAAGTGCGTTTACCAACTGCAAACGCATGGGGAGCTCCACTACATTATTACACATTCAAATGAGTTAAAGCAAAACGCGATTTGTTATTGAACATAATATTTTGTTGCAGGTCTCGCAAAACAAATAATGAAATGCCCTTTACGTTATATTAATAAAGCATCTTCTAGATGGAAGAATATATAGAACGCCCAGAATAGAAAAGTGAATTGGTGAATATGAAAAACTCAAGTTCATTTTTTTCATCGAGGCATTTCCACAAAGTGTATTAAATTACGCAATGCAGAATATAAAAGGCAAGCATTCACTTTTTATCACTTCCAGAGGGATGAACTATTGCTCGTTAACCGTTTATCCTCACATACGTTCCCCGAAGCCTTACACCAGAAAATTGTTTCATGTATAATGCTGTTTTGTATACGTAAACTGTCATGTCTTTTGTGTCCCAACTTCGTCGCCGCTTTCGTGTCCCAGCCTCGTCGTAGGTGTCGGTGGCCGAGTGGAACGAGACCGACACGCTGGTGCAGGTACGGAGGGGAGCAGCCAGAAACTATAAACACTCGAGTAAATTAGAAAGATATATATTGCACAGAATGAAACAATACTTAACTTTTACATAGTACTGCAGAATGTTGATACATAGTTATTAGAGGCCTGCCTAGTGCCTGTACAATAGCAAAGTCTTCACTCGTGCCTATCTGATTACGAAGGTCCTAACTCGTTGCTATCTCAGTCCGAAGTGCGAAGTGGCCGATGTCCTTCAGTGGTGGCCACGAGCGGCGTTGTCCCAGAGGGCGCTCGTGGCTGTCGTCGGAAGAACGCCGCGCCGTGCATGCATGGCGGCGCGCGGCGAAAGTAGGTGGCGCGCACTTTGTACTTGTGCGACACCACACCCCTCCCCCCCAAACCGCCGCGCCGTCGTGGCGTAGGGCTGAGGGCCACGGCGACGGCACTGGGAGGAGGGCCTGAGCGGGGGCGTTACTGGTGGGACGGGCGTCGTAGCTGAGGCCGGGATCGAGACGCCGTCCGCGCCCCGGCATCCGCCTTGCGATCCTCCAGGGAACCCGCCGAAACCTGGGGAAGGGCGCCCGCCCCCGCCCAGAGGGAGCAGGTCATCTTCTTCTGAGGTGCGTGGCCCAAGCTGGGGGGGCCCGCACGGTCCCGGAGTCCCTCTCGGTGACGCTGTCATCTGCGGCGGCGACAGCGGCGGCGACGACTGCGGCGAAGATGCGTCGACGTCCATAGGGATGTCGTAGTCCGGGGACGAACGATGTGGCTGTGCTCCCTGGCGGTGAACTGGGTCTGGAATCAAGAAACCGGAGACAGGATCGCGCGGCCTGTGCAAGCGCAATTGGTTTGCGTGGCGCCGCAGCTCCGACCCTGTGGAAGAACGTACAATATACATATTGCTACCAAGCACGCGTTGAATGGTGCCCGGCAGCCATAGTTTCTTCTTGTTTCCAGCAAACACCCTGTACAGCACCGGCGTAGAAACCTGAAAACGCGTAGCGCCATACGAACCGACTCGGTGCGTGGGAGGCTGCAGCAGGTGAAGGAGAGTGCGGTGACGGCGGCCGTGTAGCAGCTCGGCAGGAGACGGGCCGTCACGTGGCATGCACCGATACGTAGACAGGAAAATTTGAAGAGCTTGCTGCCTGGAGTGCTGACCTTTCATCTTCTCCATGTGAGACTTGAATGTTCGAACGAAACGTTCTGCTTCACCATTGGACTGAGGGTGAAAAGGTGCGGTGGTGATATGCTGAATGCCATTCACACGACAAAACTGTTGAAATTCCGCACTAACAAACTGAGGTCCATTGTCACTGACGATAGTTTCAGGCAAGCCTTCGATGCAAAACACTGATGATAAGGCACTGATCGTACTAGACGCCGTCGTTGAGTTCATGGCAATCACAAAAGGAAACTTGCTGAAAGCGTCTACAACAATTAACCATCGCGTATTCCAGAAAGGTCCGGCAAAGTCAATGTGTAAACGTTGCCATGGTCCCATGGGGCGTGGCCAGTCTGAAAAACGTTGCGGAGGAGCCGCCTGATGCTCCGCACAAACAGTACACTGTGACGTCATGTTCTCTATCTGAGCGTCCATACCAACCCAGGTACAATGACGTCTGGCCAGTTGCTTTGTCCTAACAATACCCCAATGTCCTTGATGCAGGAGGCGTAACACTTCTCGTTGCAGGGAACGAGGAACAATCACTCTTGCTTGGTCGTTATCGGTATGCAACAACAGTACACCCTGACTTAAAGATAATGCATGACGTTGTGCAAAATAACGTCGAACCAGAGGCCGATCAATGTCTTTGGCTCTGGCAGGCCACCCTGAGCGAACAAAACGTGCTACCACACTTAGGTCTGCATCCACAGCTGTTTCCTGTGCAACCCGACGAGAGTTCAAAGGAAAGTCTGCGACAGCGGAAGCATCTCTGGAGTCTATCTGACAACATGCCATTTCTGAAGAATCAAACGAAACATCCTGGCCAACCGGAAGTCGGGAAAGTGTGTCCGCGTTGGCATGTTTAGCGGTAGGTCGGTACAAAATCTCATACTGATAATTTGACAATATCAAGGACCATCTCTGAAGCTTTTGTGCCGTACGTGGCGGAATTGGCTTTGTGGGTGAGAACAACGACGTGAGAGGCTTGTGGTCTGTCAACAAATAGAATTTCCTGCCATAGAGATAATGATGAAACTTTGCGACGCCGTAAATGATTGCTAAGGCCTCCTTTTCTATCTGACTGTAATTCTGTTGCGTCGGCGTCAGTAGCTTGGATGCAAAGGCAATAGGACGATCGTGACATCCAATACGATGTGAGATTACAGCGCCTACACCGTACGACGAGGCGTCAACTGCTAGCACTACAGGCTTCTGTGGGTCAAAGGGAATCAAACATGCATCACTGAGTAGTGCAGACTTTAATTTGTCAAAGGCAACCTGACAATCTTTGGACCATACAAAAGGAACATTCTTCCTACGTAAGTGATGCAGTGGAGCTGCAATCTGAGAGGCATTGGGAATAAATCTGAAATAATAGTTAAGTTTTCCCATCACTGCTTGCAATTCATGCACATTCTTAGGAGGAGGCAAGTCTTTGATTGCTCGAAGATGTGACTGTAAGGGATGAATTCCTTGGGCATTAATCACATGACCTAGGTACTCTATTTCAGTTTGAAAAAACGAACACTTTGCTTTATTGCAACGTAGACCTGCTGCAGTCAAAACTTTGAAAAGGCACTCCAGGTTTGCTAAATGTTCTTCAACTGTACGTCCGGATACCACAATATCATCTAAATAGTTCGAGCAACACGGTACAGAAACTGTCAGCTGTTCCAAAAAGCGCTGAAAAATAGCGGGAGCGGAAGAACTGCCAAAGGGTAGGCGTTGAAATTGAAAAAGGCCCATGTGAGTATTAATGACGAAAAATTTTTTTGACTCGTCATCAAGTGGAATCTGTAAGTATGCCTCTGCTAAATCAATCTTAGAAAAGAAGCGAGACTGTCCTAATTTGTCCATCAGTTCCTCAGGTCTGGGCAGAGGGTAAGTGTCTACAATTGTTTGACTGTTCACTGTTGATTTAAAGTCCGCACAGAGACGAAGTTTTCCTGACGGCTTGGGTATAATTACTATAGGCGAGGCCCACTGACTCGCAGAAACAGGAGAAATCACCCCACTATCTTGCCAACGTTTAAGTTCTTCGGCAACTGTATCACGCAAGGCGATAGGCACTGGTCTAGCTTTACGAAATTTTGGAACTGCAGATTCTTTTAAAGTTACATGTGCCACGAAGTCTTTTGCACAACCTAGTTCCGGCGAAAACAAGTCACTATATTTGTCACACAATGCATTGATTTTATCCTGAGGCACTATTGACGAAATTTGAAGCACATCTCTTTGAATTGATAAACCAAACAAGTCAAAAGCATCTAGTCCAAAAATGTTCTGCGTAGATTTGGCCTGAAGAACAACAAAAGCAACTGTTTTCGTAACACCTTGAAAAGAGGCAGGCAGGCTACACGTTCCTAGCACGGGAATATTTTGACCTGTATAAGCTGTCAACACTTGTTGACACAGCGATAATTTTGGCGAACCCAGAAGTTCATAAGTATCTTTATTAATTAAGGTAACAGCGGAACCAGTGTCGAGCTGAAATTGCACAGTCTTATTGTCAATGGAAAGATTCACAAAAAGTTTTTGCTTGCGGCGCTCGACAGGTGCGCGAATGTGGGCAACGTCTAATACATATTGTTTTCTGCGCTTGCGCGGGTTGCGTGCGGTAGGAAGCGGCGCATACTCGGCACACAGCGGATTAACCACACTGTCACTAGATGACACTACCGCCGGATCGGCGTCCGCGCAATGCGAGGCTACTGCATTAAAATTACTTTGAGTAGCTACACCAATTCTACTGTCACTAGCGACACAGTACTGGGCACTATTACAATTAGAAGTTGCAGAAGGCACTATTTTCACTACAGGAATGCACTGTTCATAGTCATTTTGCGTGTCCCGAACCCTTTTCTGTTGCACTGTTTTACGCGCTCGTCGGCGCTTGCTACGTGGTGCACTATATAGTTTTGCCATAGGCGCAGAACTACTTTCTTGCAATTGAGATCCAAGGAAAGCACTGTTCAATTCCACAGCCCGTATAACATTTACAGAATGAACTGTTCTCGCACTTTGCGAAGCACCGTTTCTAACGTTACTGTTCTTTGAGGTTTTAATTTGCATACACACAGACTGCACATGTCCCGATTTGCCACATTGATAACAGGTTGCGTTGCGGCTTGGGCACTGTGCACGCTTGTGGCGAGACACACACTGGGGGCAAGATTTACGTACATTTTTCTGAAATGAGCGTTGACGCCCGTTATTCAAATTACTGTTTCTAACACGACGGGGCGACCTTTGTGTCGCACTTTTACACTGGCTACTGTTCACTGTCTGTTCAGCACGGCCTGTACTATTGTAAGAATCACTAGTGCTACACTGAGAACTACGGCTAGGAAAGCGTCCGTTGCGGCGCACTGAATTTACACTGTGGCTTTGCATTTCTACATCAGCTAAGTCAAAAGTATCATGCGCTTCTATAAGCTGCAGTACACTGTCTAATGAAGGGTCTGACTGTTTTAGAATTGCTGCCCTAATTCTGGGGTCCTGAATGTTCTGCGTAATCGCATCCCTCAACATCACGTCACTATACGAAAGTCCACAAGAGCAAGTAAATTTACATTTGCGGGTTAAGCCCTTCAATTCCGTAATCCACTCTTGGTGTGACTGCTGCGGTAATTTTTTAAGTCTGAAAAATCGGTATCGTGCAGCGGCTACAAGAACTTTTCTCTCATAATGAGCATTCAGTGCATCTACAATTTGTTCAAAGTCTACATCACGAGGAGATGCGTGCGGGAATAGTTTTTGCAGTAACACGAAAGTTTTGGGGCCCACCACAGACAATAAAAGATGCTTAACAGTCTGACCTGTAAGTTGATGAGCCGCTACGAGTTCTTGAAACTGCGCCAGATAATCACTCCATTCTTCCTCACGTTCGTTGTATTGGCGAAACGTAGGAAGTGTTGCGGCGGCAGGTGTGGGCTGCTGATGCGACGACTGTTGTTGTTGGTTACCTGCCCGCGCTGTCAGCTCGGCCACCGCCTGGAGCAACTGGGTGATTTGCGCCGTCTGTAACTGAATAATTTCCATTAAGTTTGGGTTCGGGGTAGTGGCCATGCTGACCGATTAGGCGCCGCGTATACAAGTAAATTAGTACAAAACACAAATGCAATATGAAAGAGGACTCGCTCTGCAACAAAAAAGTCCACAAAACACGTAACAAAATATCTTCCCCCAAAATTCTTATAATAAGGGTGGGTGGGCGGGAGCAATTTTTTGCGTGCTCCGACTGCTGCTGTCTGGCTGCTGTAAGCGGGCTGGTCCAAGGTTCTATCACTCCTCGTCGCCACTTTTGTGTCCCAACTTCGTCGCCGCTTTCGTGTCCCAGCCTCGTCGTAGGTGTCGGTGGCCGAGTGGAACGAGACCGACACGCTGGTGCAGGTACGGAGGGGAGCAGCCAGAAACTATAAACACTCGAGTAAATTAGAAAGATATATATTGCACAGAATGAAACAATACTTAACTTTTACATAGTACTGCAGAATGTTGATACATAGTTATTAGAGGCCTGCCTAGTGCCTGTACAATAGCAAAGTCTTCACTCGTGCCTATCTGATTACGAAGGTCCTAACTCGTTGCTATCTCAGTCCGAAGTGCGAAGTGGCCGATGTCCTTCAGTGGTGGCCACGAGCGGCGTTGTCCCAGAGGGCGCTCGTGGCTGTCGTCGGAAGAACGCCGCGCCGTGCATGCATGGCGGCGCGCGGCGAAAGTAGGTGGCGCGCACTTTGTACTTGTGCGACACCACAATGTCAAAATAATATTGACATGTAGGGTACTTTGGTCGTCGTCTGTTTTGTAGCACTGAACGCTTATAGGTCCAATATACGAACCGTAAACTGTAGTGGAAAGGATGTCTAAAGGGAGACCGAGGATCTCTGAAGCAAACAACAACTTATTTGCATCAAGTATCCCCTACATTAGCCACTAATATTAATTAAAACACATACACACTATTTTTTAATTCCTAAGAGACTAAACTACTGAGATCATCGGTCCCTAGACGTACACGCTACTTAAAATAACTTAGAATAACTTATGCTAAAGCATCACACACACACACACACACACACACACACACACACATACACACAAAATATGGCCGCGGTGGAGCGGCCGAGCGCATTGAGGCGCTATGCTACGATGTGCGTGGCCGTTCCCCGTTGGGGGTTCGAATCCCCCTTCGGGCATTGCTGTCTGTGCTGTTTGTGCTGTATTTAGTATAAGTTAGCTTTTCGAAAGAGTTAATATCTTTTCTAGATAAGCAATTATTGTTCCATATTTCGTATTATATTCTTCAAAGCAATAGCTATCTCGATCCTTCACAATCAGCGCTTCCAGAAGAACACTGTCGGATCAGCGCCTGGCGGCGTCGCAGTGTCCTCTGAGACATGTGCGTGCCGCTGTGCACTCTACGAGTGTCGTAATGCAGACGGTCGGAAGCCTCGCGAAAACATCCGGCGCAGCTGTTGCTCTATAAACGGAGCGGGAAACCGCAGACAGGGCGACGAACGCGGCCTCCGCGAGGCGAGGCGGAGATAGCGGCGAGGCCGTCGCCGGCAGAGCCTGTGTGCTGTGTTATTCTGCGCTGTGTGCTTATCTGCGGCAGCACGCGGGCGCCGCGTGTTCGCTGCGGCGGCACTGCGCGGCGTGTAGGGAGAGGCCGCCGCGCGCGTCTGCCAGCCGTCTAGAGTGTGCGTGGCCCGCGCGGCGCGTGGCTCCCTGTTGCCGACCGACACGCCGCCTCTTCTCTCAGGCGACTGATAAGCTCGTCACGTGCGCCACACTCTGCACGCCGTTCCCCAAACTCACGAAGCAGGGCTTGCGTCTGCCACACCCTACGGTTCTACAGACTAACGGTACAGCTCGGGAGAAAATTATCAAAAATACAAATGTTCAAATGTTTGTAGAACTTATGGGACTTAACTACGGGGTCATCAGTCCCTAAGCTTACAAACTACTTATCAACTAGCTAAGACTAAAGACGTCACAAATATCCATGCCCGAGGGGGGATTCGAACCCCCGACCTAGTGGCCGTGCAGACCGTGACTGGAGCGCCTCACTCCCCTCGGCCACCGCGGCCGGCGAGAAAATTATCATCATCAAAGACTGACTAGCTTAAACTCGCAGCTCCGCCCGCGCGTTGGTTGATTATGATACATAATGCGCGAAACGTCAAATCGATTTTTTAAAGAGATGTATTTAAAGAAATTTCGTTTTTACTGCTTCGTTTATTTATTCTTATATTTCCTTATTCGTATGCTTATCCTTACAGAGAAAGAGCTAAAGACATTGTAGCACGCATAAACCAAAGATATGGTCTGTGGCATCACGTTTCGCTGCATGTCACCTCCTTGCTATAGAGTCACAAACGTCATCGCTGGCCTTCAGTCCGAATTATTTTATAATCCGACGACTTTCAACCACCATACCTTCCACCTCCTTATAGCTATCGGCATGGAACTGCTGTGGTGTACAACGAGAGACTTTGGACAACAATAACACACAGACCACTCGTTTGCGTTCTGTACTTTTCGCTGCAGAGCGAAATATTAACACACACACACACACACACACACACACACACACACACGTAGAATTTTATATACATCGATAACTTTCCATCCCAATATACTCCACCCTTTTATCATCATCAACCCTCAAGCAACAATGCAACCCATAAAACCATTTTCAAAGAGTAAATAAAATTTTCAAAAAAATGTTCAAATGTTTGTTAAGCTTATGGGACTTAACTACGGGGTCATCAGTCCCTAAACTTACAAACTACTTATGAACTACTTACGAACTAGGACGGCACAAACATCCATGCCCGAGGGGGGATTCGAACCCCCGACCGTAGTGGCCGTGCTGACCGTGACTGGAGCGCCTCAGTCACCTCGGCCACCGCGGCCGGCCTTATAAAATTTTCAAAGAGTATTTATTGTTCTGCATTTCGCGTTATATTCTTCAAATTACTAAATATCTATCAGATCGCTATAAAACCGTGCCGAAATCCTTCTCAGGTATAAATTATTAACTGTACAATTATTTAAGTCTCTCGCCGGCCGCGGTGGCCGAGGAGACTGAGGCGCTCCAGTCACGGCCCCCTCGGGCACGGATATTTGTGCCGTCCTTACTCTTAGCTAGTTCATAAGTAGTTTGTAAGCTTAGGGACTGATGACCCCGTAGTTAAGTCCCATAAGTTCTACAAACATTTGAACATTTTTTTAAGTCTCTGGGTCTTGTCGTTCGGACATGATAAGCGTACATCGAACAAACATTCACATTAATTTATATGGATTAATAGCCATATATTAATTATAAAACCATGCCTAAAGCCTTCCCCGGGTTGACATTAGTAACTGTACAAATTTTTAGCTCTTTATGTCTTGTGGTTCAGACGTGATAAACGTACACCGAACAGACATTCACATTTATAGATATAGATTATGCCTTTCAGCATTCAGTCTGGAGCATCCATGATGCCCTAGTCAATGCTAACATTGATGCCTCGTCCGATGTTATGCCTTTTACTTCAATTGCACGGCAAATATTGCAGAAACGGAAAGTGCGATTGATGTGCGGTTTTCACAGAATGGACTGGTAGTCATGGGCTTGTATTTTTAGCCAACAAACATATTGTAATATTACTTATAAACTGTGTTTTTAATGCAAACATACAGTTTTTTTTAATGGAACGATGGTTGTTTCATTCATGTACTGGAAATTCTGACACCAGCTGTGTACAAGGAATTTTGAATGATATTTTTCTCACGTTCAGTTTGGCAGCTACACCCGTTTAAAGTTTCGGGGGCGGAGGCTGCGATAGCGTAGCCGACGGGCCGAGTGGCTAGCCCCTGGGGCACGGCCCACTGTCTCATGACCACCAGCCAGTCAGCTAGGCTGTCGTAGACTCCGCCCCCAAAACTTTGAATTGTTGCAACTGCTTAACTAAACGTGATAAAAATGTCATTCAAAATTCTTTGTACACAGCTGGTGTCAAAAATTCCAGTGCATTATAGAAACAACCACTGTTCCATTTAAAAATTGTATGTTTGCATAAAAATAAACTTCGTAGGGTGGCCGAGCGGTCTGGGGCGTGCCAGTCAGGGTCTGCACGGCCGCTGCGGTCGGGGGTTCGAATACCCCTTCGGGCATGGATGTGTGTGCCGCCTTTAGTATAAGCTAGTTCATAAATAGTTTGTAAGTTTAGGGACTGATGACCCCGTAGTTAAGTTCCATAAGCTCTACAAACATTTAAACACTTTGTAGGTATTTTTACAGTCTGTTTGTTGGCTAACAATACGAGTCCTTGCCTACAAATCCATTCTGTGAAAACTGCAATATTTGCGGTGCAAGTGTTAGGTGATTCACCCTGTATATATGACCTCATAGATAACATCGGAAGATCAATAAGGCCTTTCGCGGATCATGCAGTTGTATATCGAGAAGTCGCAACACTGGAAAATGGTAGAGAAATGATCTGCAGTGTATCAACAGTGGGTGGCAACTGACTGTCGACATAAACGAATGGAGAGTGCTTGCAATGCATTACAAAGAAGATTATTTATGATATGACTATGCAGTAGTGGAACTAACACTGGAAGCATTTACTTTCACTAAAAATGGGTGTAAGAATAAGGAGCGTTTTGAAATGAAACGATGACGCAAAATTAATCGTGGGTAAGGCGGATGCCATACTGAGAATCACTGTAAGAATTCTCAGGAAGCGTAGCCCGTTGTCAAAGGAAGTAGATTACAAAACATTCGTTCCGCCGACGCCTGATATCGCACATCAGTGTGGGATTCATACCAGTTACTAGGGTTGTTAGAAAAGATAGGTAAGATCAAACGAAGAGCTGCGCGCGCCGTTACAAGTTCATTTAGTAAGCGCGAAAGAGTCACGGGGATATCGGCAAACTACAGTGTGAGAGATTTCTGTACCTAGAACGGGCTTTTGTCAAGGTCCCGACGGCATTCTTCTCTTGATGGACGAACAATACAGTTGCTTCTTCCTACGTATATCTCACGAATCGACCACGAGGATAAAATTAGTCACACGGAAGCACACCAGCAATCGTTCGTAAACTATACGCGACTGGAATGAGGAAGTGACTATGGTAGGCCTACACAACGCACAGCGAGGTAGCTGGCGGAGTTTAGTTATAGATGAAGACACTGATTGGATGCGAACGATAAGCAGTTACTATTCTTCGTGACAGGTGCATTAATTTTAATAAAAAGGGGAAAGAGTAGCAATAGTCTCAATTTTTGCTTTCATTAAAGTGTGAATCGAGTTCGGAACACCAATTTCATTATATTATTTCTAGTTTCGAGTCTTAACGTAAAAGTGTTTAAAATGCAGGACTGTCATCATATTAATAAAACATATTACATTATTAAAACAATACAGATAATACATTATGAAATTGCTATATTCGTTAATCATTTGATTGATTAATATGTCGACAGTCATGCAATTTGAGCACTTTTACGGTCGGAAGATAGCTAGTTAAGAGTCGAAACCAGTAATCATATAATAAAATTATCGCCGTGGTGGAGTAGCCGAGCGGTTGCTCGCCGTGGAGGTTCGAGTCCTCCCTGGGGCATGGGTGTGTGTGTGTTGTCCTTAGGTTAGTTTACCTTAGTTTACGTAGTTTGTAAGCTACGGACTTATGACAGATAGATTAACAAACATTTGATTTGAATAAGATTGTCTATCTTGGCTCTGCGGATTTATCCTTTTTATATTCAACGTCAGATCGCGATCTCCTACTGTTGACAACGTCAGTGCTATAACGTCGATATCACTGTTGGTGATGATTACATACTGTAATTTGCAAATGCCATAAACTGTAGCACCGGTACCAAAATAGATATGTAGTTCAACAAAAGCAAAAATTTGAAAATTACGCTTAATGCTCCTTTTTCCATGGCTATTAAAAGTATTCAGCCGTTTATGAAACATACACCACCGAAAAGTAACTATCCGAATAGCGCCACCCACACTTGATGGAAGTCATGGCGTGTGCATTGCCGTCTGCTTCAGGTTTAACTGGTTGTACGCATGCTATTATGTCGGCTTCCATTGTCCAGAAACCACGAGCTCCTCCGACTGCAATGGGCATGTGAACACCGTCATTGGGTGCTGAGGGGCAAAATGTAATCTTCTCGGACTATATCCGCTTCAACCTGTCCTACAGTGATGACCGCATACTGTCCGGCTTCATTCTGGAGCGGTATAGCTGACAAACACCATGGGTGAAGGTTTGGGCGCCTTTGGTTACAACACCCGAACTCGCCTCCTACGTACTGAGGGCACTTTGACCAGAACCGGTACCTAAAGGTGGTTGTCGAGCCTGAGGTACTCCCCCTGCTTCAGGCATCGCCTCAGACCGCATTTCAACAGGACAATGCCCGGCCACATATTGTGAAAAATGTACAGGCCTTCTTCGAAGAGCGACACGTACAATTGCTTCCCTGGCCTGCATGTTCGGCAGACAACTCGCCCGTCGACCAGGTCTGGGAGCTGATGTCTCACGGTCCTCCAGTAACTGGTATCGCGGATTTGTGGGCTTGGATACAAAATGCACAGAGGGAAATCCCTCTGAAACGTATTCAGAACCTTAAAAAAAATTATACGGCCTCCATAGTATATACTCTATTTAGCCGTCAAAGATATATTCATACAACATTTCTCAAACAAGATTATATGACAAGTATGATTGATAGAAATTATAGTTTTTTCCCAATTCTCTTCAGAAAGCCGATTATCACTTTATAAATCTTAATGTTTTAGTGGTCAATAGACAAGAAGCAGATTGAGGCATGAGGTAACCCAATTTGTCAAAGATTCAAAAACACTGAACGTTCACTTTCATATTTTGGACACGAAAACAGGATGTGGTTAACGTCTTCATCAGTCACAAAATCACAGTCACAGGCAGATGAATTATATATGTGAATTTTATGTAGATGAACAGGGAAAGATGCATGGTTAAATCGGAGTCGGATGATGGTAGAAATCTAATAGCGGGCCAAATACGTTCTCGCAAACCGTGGTCTTGTTGGAATTTCAGGCTGTATGGCCGCATAATATCCACCTTTAAATTGCTGGGTCACATTCCACATTTATTGCCATCGCGTTTTTGCAAGACTCTTAACCTCCTTTAAGAAGTCAGTGTATGGCAGTTTCAAATCTATAATGTTTGATTCAATGCCATGGCGTATAGCAGCTCTAATTTCAGCGCATGGTGGCGAAACGACATACTGAATGGCAAGGCCCAAAGGACATCAACAGATTTGAAAAGGTAATCATTTGTTCCACCCCCATGAACCACAGACATTGCCGAGGTGGGGTGGCTTGCGTGCCTCAACGATGCAGATAGCCGTACCGTAGGTGCAACCACAGCGGAGGGGTATCTGTGGAAAGGCCAGACAAACGTGTGGTTCCTGAATAGGGTCAACAGCCTTTTCATTAATTACAGGGGCAACAGTCTGGATGATTGACTGAGCTGGCCTTGTAACACTAGCTAATGTGGCTTTGCCACACAGCTACTGCGAACAGCTGAAAGCAAGGGGAAACTACAGCCGTTACTTTTCCCGAGGACATGCAGCTCTACTGTATGAACATATGATGATGGCATCCTCTCGGGTAAAATATTCCGGAGGTAAAATAGTCCCCCATTCGGATCTCCGGGCGGGGACTACTCAGGAGGATGTTGTCATCAGGAAAGACAATACTGACATTCTACGGATCGGAGCGTGGAATGTTAGATCCCTTAATCGGGTACGAAAATTAGAAAATTTAAAAAGGGAAATGGATAGGTTGAAGTTAGATATAGTGGGGATTAGTGAAGTTCAGTGGCAGGATGAACAGGATTTCTGGTCAGGTGAGTACAGGATTATAAATACAAAATCAGTTGGGGGTATCACAGGAGTAGGACTGATAATGAATAAGAAAATAGGAATGCGGGTAAACTACTATGAGCAGCACAGTGATCGCATTATCATTGTCAAGGTAGATACGAAGCCAACACCGACAACAGTAGTACAGGTTTATATGCCAACTAGCTCTGCCGATGATGAGGAGATCGAAGAAATATATGAGGAGCTAAAGGAAATTATTCAGACAGTTAATGGAGAGGAAAACTTAATTGTGATGGGAGAATGGAATTCGGTAGTAGGAAAAGGAAGAGAAGGAAAAATAGTAGGTGAATATGGACTGGGCAGGAGGAATGAAAGAGGAGGTCGCGTGGTAGAATTTTGCACGGAACATGATTTAATCGTAACAAACACGTGGTTTAAGAATCACAAAAGAAGGTTGTATACGTGGAAGAGACCAGGAGACATCGGAAGGAATCAGATAGATTTTATAATGGTAAGACATAGATTCCGGAACCAGGTTATAAACTGTAAGACTTACCCAGGGGCAGATATAGACTCTGACCATGACTTGTTAGTTCTGAACTGTAGGCTGAAACTGAAAAAAACTGCAGAAAGGTAGGAAAATAAGGAGATGGGACTTAGATAAATTGAAGGAAAGTGAAGTTCTAGAGAAATTCAGAGGGAGATTTAGGCAACAATTGACAGAAATAGGGGGAAATAAAACAGTAGAAGAGGAATGGGTAGCATTGAGAGATGAAATAGTGAAGGCAGCAGAGGACAAAATAGGTAGAAAGGCAAGACCTACAAAAAATCCTTGGATATCACAGGAAATACTAAATTTAATTGATGAAAGGAGAAAATATAAAAATGCAGTAAATGAAACAGGAAAAATGGAGTACAGACGACTAAAAAATGAGATTGACAGGAAATGCAAAATGGCTAAGCAGGAGTGGCTAGAAGCCAAATGCAAATCTGTAGAAGAATGTATAAGAAGGGGAAAAGTAGATACCTCCAACAGGAAAATAAAAGAGACATTTGGGGACAAGAAAAGCAACTCTATGAATATCAAGAACTCATATGGGAAACCAGTTCTCAGCAATGAAGGGAAAGCTGAAAGGTGGAAAGAGTACATAGAGCAGCCCTACAAAGGAAATGAACTTAGAGACGATGTTGTGGGAAGGGAAGAGAAAGTAGACCAAGATGAAATAGGAGGTATTATACTGAGAGATGAATTTGACAGAACCCTGAAAGACCTAGGTCGGAACAAGGCCTCAGGAGTAGATGACATACCCTCAGAGCTACTAAAGTCTCTGGGAGAGCCAGCCATGACAAGACTATTTGAACTGGTGTGTAGGATGTATGAGACAGGCGAAATACCCTCAGACTTTAAGAAATATGTAATAATCCCCATTCCAAAGAAATCAGGCGCAGACAGGTGTGAAAATTACAGAACCATTAGTTTGATAATTCATGGTTGCAAAATTTTAACACGTATTATCTACAGGAGAATGGAAAAGTTGGTAGAAACTGACCTCGGGGAAGATCAGTTTGGATACAGGAGGAACGTAGGAACCCGGGAGGCAATACTCACTTTACGTCTTATCTTAGAAGATAGATTAAGAAAAGGCAAACCTACATTTTTAGCTTTTGTAGATTTGGAGAAAGCATTTGACAATGTTGACTGGAATACACTCTTTCAAATTCTGAAGTCAGCAGGAGTAAAATATAGGGAAAGGAGAGTTATTTACAATTTGTACAAAAGCCAGACTGCAGTTATTAGACTCGAAGGGCATGAAAGGGAAGCATCAGTTGGGAAGGGAGTAAGACAGGGTTGTAGCCTTTCTCCGATGTTATTCAATTTGTACATCGAGCAGGCGGTGAAGGAAAGCAAGGAAAAATTTGGAATAGGGATTAAAGTTCAGGGGGAGGAAATAAAAACATTGCGTTTTGCTGATGACATTGTAATTCTATCAGAGACAGCACAGGACCTGGAAGAGCAGTTAAATGGAATGGACAGTGTGTTGAAGAGAGCATATAAAATGAACATTAACAAGAGCAAAACAAAAATAATGGAATGCGGTCTTAGAAAATCAGGCGATGCTGAAGGAATTAGATTAGGTAACGAAACAATGAAGGTGGTAGATGAGTTTTGTTACTTGGGAAGTAAAATAACATGCGATGGTCGCAGTACAGAGGATATAAAATGCAAAATGGCAATGGGAAGAAAAGCATTTTTGAAAAAGAGAAATTTGCTAACATCGAATATTAATTTAAGGATAAGGAAGTCTTTTCTGAAGGCATTTGTGTGGAGTGTTGCCTTGTTCGAGAGTGAAACATGGACGATAAGCAGTGCGGACAGGAAGAGAATAGAGGCTTTTGAAATGTGGTGCTACAGAAGAATGCTGAAGATTAGGTGGGTAGATCACATAACTAATGAAGAGGTACTGAACAGAATTGGTGAGAAAAGGAATTTTTGGCATACCCTGACTAAAAGAAGGGATCGCTTGTAGGACACATTCTTAGACATAGGGGAATCGTAAATTTAGCATTGGAGGGAAGTGTGTGGGGTAAAAATCACAGAGGGAGACCAAGAGACGCGTATAGTAAGCAGATTCAAATGGATGTGGGTTGCCGTTCTTATGAGGAGATGAAAAGGCTTGCTCAGGATAGAGTAGGGTGGAGAGCTGCATCAAACCAGTCTCTGGACTGAAGACCATAACAACAACAATCATTTGTTAATTGCCACATACCTAGCCTTTGGTATTAAATTCATTGGATTCATCCGATTCCTTCTTGATGTTGCAATTTCCACAAACGCTAGTGTATTTTGAGGTCATTGAGCACAATATTCCATTAAATGGAATCCAATTTGAATGAGTATTAGCGTTGCTCGTTTTAGCAGTACTAGTAGAGACTATAAGGGGCTTGAACAGCAGCAGAGTTTTGAGTGAGCTCTGCGAAGGACACAAAGATGCAGCGTGCTCGAGTGAAACTGCGTTATCAGAAACTGACGGACTGCAAGGGGCCTCAGCGTGGGTAGCCATGGGGCCAGCTGCTCCCATCGTGCCGCATTCAGTTTTATGCTGGATACGGACAGTGGCAAATATTCTTGACAGAAATGTTATGATCAATTTCTGTTTTTATTTAATTCTCTCTCGTAACCAGCTGCTTTTTCTGAAAAGCTTTTAAGAGGTGTGCACTGTTTGAATATCCACCGTGAGAAATGCTCTTCTTGTGCAAGTCGCTGTAAAAGACCGCCTCAAATTCCCGTAATGTTACTGAAGTTAATATTACAAAAAACAGTCTTGATCGCAAAAATTAACAGTTTCTATTAACCAGTTTCGACCTGATGTAGGTCATCTTCGGAATAACAAGTAGCCTGCAAGGATTAATGGAAATAATTACAAAAATGACTAAGTACGACTTTAGATGTAACATAAAATATATACAGAGTAATGTTATGGCGTTTAAGCATGTGACCAGTGCTGGACTCGGCTGGGCTGGGCTGTCCTGGGCTATTCTGCAGCCAGCAGGTAACTGTTGACTAGTGGCCACATGGGTGAACGCCATAACATTACTCTGTATATATTTTATGTTACATCTAAAGTCGTACTTAGACATTTTTGTAATTATTTCCATAAATCCTTGCAGGCTACTTGTTATTCCGAAGATGTCCTACGTCAGATCGAAACCGGTTAATAGAAACTGTTAATTTTTGCTATCAAGACTGTTTTTTGTAATATTAATCATACCAAATAGATCGCTGTTTTTCTCCTCTGACAATGTTGTCAAAATTAATTACTGAAGTTAATAATTGTGAAATGAATAAAGAATCCAAGTGACTGTCATGTGTGTTGACACAATGAACAAATTTTACTTTGTGCCTTTTTTTTGTAATAAAAAGTAATTTTTAACGTCAGGAAACATGCTTAAATCGCCCCCAATTCAATGCAGAAACTAACAATCATTAAAGTGAGTTCACACTCCGTGACATTCAACGTGTAAATGGAATGAAGACCAACAGTTCCTTAACCGAAAGACACACAAAGGTAACAGAGGTAGCTAGCCTGGATGTTAATGTGAAATAGAAAGTAACTTGCACTAGAAAGAATGGAACTTGTAAGGCTTGAATATTGTAACAAATGCACCTGATAATTTTCTCAAGGATAAAAATGATATTTAACGAAGAAAAGTTGAAAGAGGGGTTTTCCGTCGAAAGTTGATTTGGCAAATACGATGTACAATGTGCAAACTGGAATTAACGACATATTCTTCTTAGCGCCCTCATTTACTGACCAGCAGTGTTGCCAGACGTAGGGAATTTTCCCTATACATAGGTAATTTTAAACATTAAAATCATGTAGGGAATTTTCATTAAAAAGTCCACGACGCGTAGGTACTTTGGTAAAATTTTACAATTACTGACGCAGGCCTAGTGGGTAATGTTAGCAACAGTCAACACGCGGGAATGAAGCCGACAAATGGTGGCGAATTTGAAGTAGCCAATGATAGTTTAGACGGATAAGATGTTTTCTGTTCATAGTAAACAATATTACTTTGAAAACTTAGTTTCAGACACATTAAAATTGACGCTAAGTATGATGATTTCAAAGTATATGAGTGGAATGGAGAGTCGCTTTGGAAATAGTGTTAGAAAAGTCAGCTCAAGAAAAATTCATTGTTTCCATGAACGAAATACTTTATATTACCTTGACTAGAGTGTTATTTATTTACGTCAGGACGCTATACTAGTTAGTATTTGTAAGTGAGAAGATGTTGACAAGAAAACGCTAAAACATTTGCGACTGCCTACGTTATAATGAACAAAACACTAGATATTCGTTTTTAACATGCCGTAGCTTTACTCTTTGAAAATCATTACTTTGCAGAAAGTGAAATACATACCTCTTAAAGTTATCTACTGTGCAGTTTTGGAACAAAGTAGCACAGTGCAAGAACTTCAATGATATTAAGCAGTTTCAAAATATAGGTATGTTAGCTGACATTGTGCTGTGTTTGCCACATTCCAATGCTGCAGTTGAAAGAAATTTTTCAGTGGTGATAGATATTAAGGCCAAACAACGAAACAGAATTGGTACAGACACTTTAGAAGCATTAGTGAGAGTGATATTCGAGATGAAAAATCAAGGAAAATATTGTTGCGATTATGTCATTCCAAAAGACATGTACTCACTGTTTACTTCAAACAACATATACGATGAAACTTCAAATGCTACAACTTCTACAATAGTGTCCACAGTGTCTGAGACATATGTGGATATCAGCAGCGAGCAGATGTAAACGGTTGATTCCATAGTCACGGATGACAAACATGGACTGTCAGGAATTGATTTTGAAGTAATCGTAATATATCCCTTTCAAAATTTCGTCTTTTACTATATATAATTTAAAAGGAAATTAATTATTTTATTAAGTCTAAATATTCATTTTTGTAATTGCTGAAAACATATTTTTAAGCAAAAGCCGTGTAACAGGTGGGACAAAATTGAGAAGGGAAAAATCTATGTAATTGTATTTTGTTACGGTAAAATTTTACGACGCTTCTTGCCGGGCTCCAGTGCTTATGTTGGCAACAGATGAACACTGAATTGTAGAATGGCGCTAAATTTTTCGTAAATGTTATTGCTGCTCGTTTCACTCGCAGCAAAATTAGTACTGTACCTGCTCTATGATTGACAGGTTCTTGTATGAACCCTTGTCCGTCCAGAAAAAAAAATTCGTTTTAATTGAAGTTGCCACGAAAAAATATTTATTGGTCATCTGAGTTGCCGTCATTACCATTGGTACCAACATAACCACTGAAGGCCGACGAGAAGCATCGTACAATTTAACCTTTGTTGCTGTTTTCACATGCATAACTCTTTACATTGCTGATTTTCTAAAAATCATTTCGTATGGAATGTGCCAGTTGCCCATTTTAAATTTGTGAGCAAAATAGCACTCAGTCGCGAAATAAAAGTCGCTGCTGCACATCGATCCAGAAATGGATTTATATTATAAAAAAAAGAAAAGAAAAAAAAAACTATTTTATATTGGTGAGTAGTTACGACATTCAACGTACATTAAGGACCAACATATTCTGAAACGTCTTTACTTTTTTTTTTTTAGGCATTCAGTGGCGACACGTACAAAAAAGACTTGTGTTCCATATTTAACTATTTTTATCGCATGAGAAGATTTTTAAGTCATGAAACTAGCTCATATGCAGGGCACAGAGTTCGCAAGGCACTGCTGAGATTAAGATTCTCTTCTAAACCTCTTTAATGAGCCTATGGATGCTTCTTCGGTACGGGGGGGCCAGGGGAAACGTTGCCAGTTACATGCGGGTTTGCGCGGGTCAGGGCACCAGCTGTTATGGTACTCGGCCTCTGGCGGAAACGCACGAATTAGTAATAATCCACGCAATTTCAGTGCTAGGCTGAAAAGTTGAATCATTCACCACAGTTGCTGCACAAGCCACCACCATGGAATGTATAGTAGCTTGCCTTGTCGGCAAAACAAATAGCCGCCTCCTTTCGGAAACTCAAGCTGAAGATAATCAAGACCTCTATGAGCATCGACTGCAACAAGCAGTCCATTTCAGAACAACACAGTTCCAGTCCCTTAAGATAAAATACAGGTCCCCTTTCTAACACACTTTCCAAATGCGCCTAGGTTTGCTCAATTCTGAAATCAGGCGTCTTTACTCCCTTGAAGATAAGCTGAACCTTATGGCATATGATAAATATTTTTCTCTTGTGCGCGAGATTGACCACAACCAACTAGATCAAATTATTGAAGTTGTTAGCAACCTCGCACGCGACAGGTGCACCGTGACCCAACACAGAGTTTTAATCTATACACCAATGCTTCCGAACAGAAATAATAGACAGCGGCACCGACTCTATGGGGTCCATAACAGAAGTATCACAGAATTAAATGCAAACGTAGGCTTCCGCAGACACAGACCCTGATGAAGGCCGTCTGCAACAGTGGCCATAACGTCGGTAGAGTTTATAAAATGACGACGCGGTCACATACCGGAAGGCCGCGGTGGAGCAGCCGTGCGGTCAAAGGCGCCTCGCTGCGAAACGCGCGGTTGCTCGCCGTCGGAGGTTAGAGTCCTCCCTAGGGTGTGTTCGTGTTCGTGTGTGTGTGTGTGTGTGTGTGTGTGTGTGTGTGTGTGTTGTCTTTAGGTTACTTTACCTTAGTTTAAGTAGTTTCTAAGCTACGGACTGATGATCACGCAGTTTGGTCCGATAGATTTACAAGCATTTGAAAATACCCGGAAGAATTTTATTGATATTGTCACAGAATTGTAAAAATGATCCGAATGCCGCTTCAAATGCATCAGACACCCCATTTCTCCATCCTATCTGATTATGGCCTAACCGCATGAAACGCCTAATTGTGTAAAATAAAAATAAAATAAAATAAAAAGTTAATTGAAGCTAAAAGTAGGTTGTCTACTTTTGTAACAGAATAGAAAATCATTTGATACGCCTAATTTGCGGTTCATGATTTCGAGCATTATTAAAACTCGTATTAAATGTTTCTCTAACTTATTTTCTTCGCTACATTCAAACGAATATTTTCACAAAACTTGATTAATGGTGATAATACATGAACATAAGATGAGGCACAGACGTTTTAAACGCTCGGCTAACAGTCTTACGGATAACTTCTGTGCCAAGTAACGATCCTGTGCTCATTGTTATCCGTAAGGCTGTGTTAGCAGAGCGGTTAAAGCATAAGCAGCAGGTCCGAGATTCTAATCGCAGCCACAGCACAAATTTTAATTCGACGCCTCATCTTACATTCAAAACCTTTGGTATAGTCTATATATAAAAATTGAATTGCTATTCGTTAGTCTCGCTAAAACTCAAGAACTGCTGAACCGATTTGGCTAATTTTAGTCTTGAAATATTCGTGTAAGTCCAGGGAAGGTTTAAACGGTGATAAAATATGGAAAAGTTGTCCGGAAAAGAGGAAAATCTGGAAAAACTGAAACAACTTTTTCCAGTGAGCTATCAATACCGTTCATCCAAATGCGATAAAATTTTGCACATTTCATTTTTAAAGCAAGAGGTAGGTTCGCATCAAATAAAAATTTGGAAAAGTCGCCCGGAAAGTAACAAAACTTAGGAAAAACCGAAAGGCATTTTTTTTTTTTTTTTTTTTTTTTTTTTTTTTTTTTTTTTTTGGGAATAAAAATCAATTGCGACATGGTTGAAAGAGCGTCATTTGGGTACGGCTTGACAGACAAGGTTTGTATGAAATAAATTTTGTGGAAAATCTACCGGAAATTGGAAAATTTGAGAAGAACTAAAAGTGCGTTTTTCAATGTGTTCTTGATTGTATTCAACACTATAACTGACTATTCGCACGGGGGAGAGGGGTAATTTCTTTTTTTATTGTTGATTATGGTCTTGGAAAAATTTTCAGTAAAATAAATAAATAGGGACCGTTAAAAAGGAAAGTCGCAAAATTCAAACCAAGTTGTTTTTTCAATGTCTTTCTAAACGTACTCAACACAATAAGTTGAGAACCGTGCATTCGATTGCGATAAAATTTTGATTATTTGACGTTCAACGAGAGATGAACGTTCTTATGAACTAAAAATTTGGGAAAGTTACCTGGAAAATTTTAAAATTCGCGAGAAACAAAGAGCTTTTTTCAATGCGATATCAATATCATTCGTCTAATTGCGATAAAATTTTGCAATATTGACATTCAAAGCAAAAGTAATGTTCTTATGAAATAAAAATTTGAAAATGCTTCTTGGAAAATTCAGAAAAAATAGAAAGAGATTTTTCTATGAAATGTCAATACCATTCATCTGAGTGGGCTAAAATTTTGCATATTCTACGTTCACCGGGCGCTGATAACCTCGCTGTTGAGCGCCCTAAAACGCCAATCATCATCATCATCATCGACGTTCAAAGCGAGAGGAATGTTTGAGTGAAGTAAAAGTTTGGAATAGTTGCCTAGAACATTTGTGGGAAACTGAAAGAGCTCTTTTCTTTCTGATATCAATATCATGCTCATACTATTCATGGGTCATATGTTGAAAACAGTGAACTAGCAAGGCGGTATTAAAATAGGTCAAAACAAAATAAGCAATCTCGCATATGCGGATGACTTAGTTGTAATGGCAGATTCGATTGAAAGGTTGCAAACTAATTTTTCAGAGCTCGATCAGAGTTGCAAGGATTATGATATGAAGATCAGCATCTCCAAAACGAAAGTAATATCTGTGGGAAAGAGATTCAAACAGATTGAGTGCTAGATAGGAGGAACAAAGTTAGAACAGGTAGACAGTTTCAAGTACCTGGGATGTATTTTCTCACAGGATGGCAGCATAGCGAAAGAACTGGAATCGCGGTGCAGCAAAGCTAATGCAGTGAGTGCTCAGCTAAGATCTACTCTCTTTTGCAAGAAGGAAGGAAGTATCAAGACTAAGTTAGCAGTGCACCGCTCTATCTTTCGACCAACTGTTGTATGGGAGTGAATGTTGGGTGGATACAGGTTATCTTATTCATAAGGTAGAGGCTACAGATATGAAAGTAGCAAGAATGATTGCAGGTACTAATAGATGGGAACAATGGCAGGAGGGTGTCCATAATGAGGAAATCAAAGAAAACCTGGGAATGAACACCATAGATGAAGCAGTTAGAGCGAACAGACTGAGATGGGTCATGTTACACGCGTGGCAGAAGCAAGGGTACCTAAGAGACTCATGAGCTCGGCAGCGGAGGGTAAGAGGAGTCGAGGCAGACCAAGAAGAAAGTACTTAGCCGGCCGCGGTGGCCGAGGGGACTGAGGCGCTCCAGTCACGGTCCGCACGGCCACTACGGTCGGGGGTTCGAATCCCCCCTCGGGCATGGATATTTGTGCCGTCCTAGTTCGTAAGTAGTTCATGAGTAGTTTGTAAGTTTAGGGACTGATGACCCCGTAGTTAAGTCCCATAGACTATACAAACATTTTGAAAGTACTTAGATTCGGTTTAGAAAGATTTTAAAGTAAAAGGCATAACATCAGACAAGGCATCAATGTCAGCATTGAGTAGGGGATCATGGAGGAATTTTATTAGAGGTACTATGCTCCAGACTGAACGCTGAAAGGCATAATCAGTCTCTAATGATGATGATGATGATCAATATCATTTGTACGATTGCGATAAAATTTTGCACATTTGATGTTCACCAATACTTGGACTATCTGATGATGCCTATATAAAGCTACCTGGTCTAAAATACATATGATTTAAATTAATATGGTTTATATCGAAAGGTAAGTGATACGAAGTTCACCGGGTCATCTAGTGAGACAATATATGTCTCAAGAATTGAATTAATAATAATAATAACGTTCCAGAATATGCCGCCAATTAGCGAACTCGATTTTAGGCACCGAGCCGCCAAATCTGGCAGTGTACTACCAGGTTTGAGCGTTGGTTCGGCCTTGCACCGAACTGCTGGCGCCTGTTCGTCAAAGTGTGTCGAGAGTGTAGGGAGCTTCCGCGTATGCGGTGCGTCACGCCCCCCAATAGCAGCCGTGCAGTGTCGGCCGTCGCGTGCTGGGCGCGTGTCTGGGCCGTGACGCGGCCGATGCGGAATATTCCGCGTAGGAGACGGGCCGGCTATACCGCGGCGCGCGACGCGTCTGGCACGCGCTTCGCGGGTGACGCCCACAAGGCCAGTGCCCCCTGCCGCCACCGCGTGGCCCCATGCAACGCAGAGCGCCGCGTCACTTGCTGCACATGCGCTGCCGAGTATGGCTACGTCCTACGTGAGCGACAAAAGCGCGCCACATACGGCAACGCGACACTGCAGCTACAAGCACCGACATTCGGCGGTATGGCCGTGTGTCCTACGTGAGCGGTGTGAGCTTAGTGACACGCTAGGCTGACAGTGTTGCCAACCCTGATGCTCAATTTTCCCCTAAATAGTATGTCAATTCCCACATTAAAAAAAAAAAAAAAAAAAAAAAAAAAGAAAAAAAAAAAAGAAAAGAAAAAAGAAAGAAGAAGAAAAAAAAACACCCTAAAAGTTTGTGTTACGTCGCGTTTTGCAGTTCCTAAATATTCTAGGAGAGACTTTTTATACATATAACGCACCAAAGCTGCTTTTTTTTTATTGAAATGCTGAATAGTTTCGGGCTTTACCCATTTTCTTAAGCCACATTATTTTATGTTTGGACACTGTGTAGGTCAGTGGCGTAACTAGAACTTGGCTTTGGGGGGGGGGGAGATAGATCTGCTTGACGAGCAAAATTTTAGTTAGTTTCCAGACAGACTACCATCTACCACTCCCGCTCAAGAAACTAATTCACTCCCATCCAATGAAAGTCAATCTTTACCTTTACCAGATTGCTGTTATACGATTTTTCGTTTCCTTTTTATTTATTTATTTTTTTCTTTTCTTTTCCTTTCTTTCATAGCCGCGGTGGAGTAGCCGAGCGGTCTAAAGCGTCTCGCTGCGGAGCGCGCGATTGCTTGCTGTGGAGGTTCGAGTCCTCCCTGGGGCATGGGGGTGTGTTTGTCCTTAGGTTAGTTTATCTAGGTTTAAGTGATTTGTAAGCTACGGACTGATGACCACGCAGTTTGGTCCGATAGATTTACTAACATTTCATTTCCTTTCTTTCTTTCTTATTTTTTTTTTTTTCCTTTTCTTTTGGGTTCTGGGGGGGGGGGGGTTTCTATCCCCCTCATCCCCCCCCCCCCCCCATAGTTACGCCACTGGTGTAGGTCACGCTGTTTATTTCAAGTAGGTATTTGAAATAAATGGCGTGACCTACACAGTGTCCAAAGATAAAATATTGTGGCTTAACAAAATGGACACAGCTCGAAACTAGTCAGTATTTCAATAAAAAAAAGCAGCTTTGGTGCAATATATATAAAAATGACTTTCCTAGAATATTCATTTTCGTTGGTAAAACATTCCAATAAAGCTCTGCATGACGAATTAATGCATTCGTTCTAAATGTCACTTAACGAAAACCTAATTACTAATATTCTACTCTTTAGTCGTCACTAAAAGAAAAAGCAGTAGTTTTTGCATGACATTCTAAGATGTAAGCCGTAGTATATAGGCTGCAGGGACAAGTTAGGATATATAAACGTCCCTGTTCAGCCTATGCTAATAAAATCTAACAAACTGGGAATAAACGTACCTTTCAACAAGGGATCTGATTCCCACGTCTTTGTGTATCTTTGGGGATATTTTTTCTTTCTTGAAGCCATAGTCACTTGAATACACACACACACATACACGTCCAGCGTATTCAACTTCAGTTCACAATCGCCAATACAACATTAGTATGGTACAGTAGACGTTGCAGAAGCTCCTTTAAAGGAGGGCAGTGCCAATGAAAACACAACAATGAAGTATTTCGTTGTAAGGTAGGGCTAAACAAATTTTGATAGGTATGTGTTATTCAAGTCTGAGAAGCCCCTAAAAAATCCCTTCAAAAAACATTCCCCCTAAATTTCCCCCAAGAGAGCGGAGTCCCCCTAAATTTATGGGCAAAACCCCCAAGTTGGCAACACTGGCTAGGCAAGCGTAGCGTTGATGTCACAGTCACAACTCGTAAACAAACTCTACTGTGGCCATGACTTGGCGCTATCGATCTTTGTAGCTATGGAACAAACGAGTCCTTATTTCGAAACGCAGAAATTGTCTTCGGCCAATGAGATACTGTGTGTTTCTTAACCAGAGATAAAGTACTAAAAAAAAGTAAATAAATAAATAAATAAAAATAAAAAATATTTTTAAAAAATCTTGTTTAACCTATTCCTAGCCTATGAGATTTTCACTTGTTCTTTCCATGTCAACAGAAGCAATCTTGATTTACCGTATATCTCGCAGTTTTCGTTTTATAGCTTGCAGTAAGGTGTTTCAGGCTAACAGCGCATCAAAGACGTTTAACAAAATCGTATCCGGACAATTTGTTATAACTAAATGTAAATAAAACAGACATTAACAATAAACACATCTACTAAGGTCTACTATAGACGATTACGACATCTAGTTGCTGTAGCATAGTGGATAGAATAGTAGATCACCAAGCTGGAGGTGTAAGGTTCAAACCTCTCCCGCCGAAAAGAAATATTTGTACTCTTATTGTTTATATCACATTTTAGTAGTTACTTATTCATAACACATTGTTGGATTTTCTTATTCATATAACAGTAGTATGTTACACAGTGCTCGATGTTAATTGTAACAAAATGTTTTGTCAGGAATGGGTGTCAACGATTTGCTTGTGTGTGACTACAAAATGGAGAATGAAACTGCTGGAAGTGATAAGACTAGCAATGATATTTCTGTTTTTCCCTTCACAAAAATATTTGACTTTTGTTCCAAATATGTTACGATTTCTGAGAAAATGGTGAGTGACAAACGCTTAAATTGCTGGTAGGGCTGAATGAAATAAGTATCAGTGACATTCACCCTATTCGCTATTCAGAAACATTTGGCTGTTTATTTTCTAATATCTCGTAATTTCCGAGATTATGGTTAGGCCGATATTGCTTGTTTGCCTCCAATATTTTGCTGCTTAGCTTCGAATACGTGGCGATTTTCGAGAGTGTTTTTATTGATATTCCTTACTTGTCACCAATATTTGGTATTTTATTTCCGAATATGTCACGTTTATAGAGTATATGGTTAACAGTGATCCTAAGAGGATAACTTTTAATTTCTTTTGCAAATGTATACAGCATACTCAGAACACTGTCGTCTACTGGCATCGACACATCTGTTTGCCAGTATTATGGCGTAGCTCATTGGCTGGCAGCTAGCGAGTTCTCATTGGCCGGAGACAATTTCTGCGTATCGAAATAAGGACTCGTATCGACAGGTCGATGTATCGCATTCAGCTTCTGATGACGTCAGGCCGTAGCTTGCCTAGCGTGTCACTAAGCTCATCCACGTGAGCGATAACTTCACGCTACAAGATGGCGGCTAGAACCGATCAGCTGTTTCTAAAATTTGGCACCCGCAAACCGTAGAATAACGCTAGCTCCAGAGTAAAGTTTTATTTACTCTATGAATAAAGACGTGAAGAGAGTTCCGTGCTTTAAACTTACAAAATGGATATGTGCGTGGACTGTTTCATTCGTAACTTCAAATACGAAAATAAATAGTGAAAATCACTAGCCAAATACAACGACGAGTACAGATACTTTCGAATTTTTCTTTTGCGACTACAAACCATCAACGACCGAATAAGTACAAACTGAGTCTTATTGTAACACGACAGTAAATCATTTAATTCTGGACGGAATTACTAGCAGTGGGCGTTGCATAGAGGTAGTGATGTGGGCTACCAAGTTGTAACTTTTTACCAAGTTAATACCAATATATTCACCTTTAATGCAAACAGACGTATCCTGTTGAAGGCTACCAAACATTTTAAATTCCTACTGAAACATTATGTCAAGATATTTTATTTAGAAACGTAATTTACACACATCTCGTGTGACATCCTAGTTTTATCTCTCTCTTTCTCTCTCCGGAATCAGTTTGTTGTGACTGCAAATACTTAAAAAGCACAAAATGTCATTGTTCAAAAAACATTCATCATTGTGTAAATCAAACTACCACTCAGAATAAAAACAAAAGACTGTCATATTAGAAAAAATTTAAAAATTAAACTTCAGTCGTAAATTTACGAGATGACTATTTTAGACACTTCTTATCCCAATCAAAATTCTTAATATGTACAACTGCAATTTTATATTCTGTTATTTCAGAAACAGTTGCAATTAATTAGCTCGCAGAATTCTTGTGACATCCATTATAACTTCGACAAGCAGACGATTCTCAACGAACTCGACACTTTGTCGCGCGTGCGACAGCGACAAAATTGAAACTCGTTTGAATTCAAACGTCGCCACTTGTCGCGGGCGACAGGCTGCGCGGCGGATGCAGCTCAGCTAGAACACTTCCGTAACTATACATGTGGTCGTATTTTGTCGCTTGAAGCAGTCGCGCGCTTTCCTCGCTCACGTAGGACGTAGCCTAAGCGAGCAAGTGGATACAGTTACGACACTCCCACTGATTGTTGTTATTCGCCACGACAGTAGTGCTCCAAGTGGCGGTCAGCGTACGGATTAGTGTGAATTGAATCGTTTAAATTGATTTCAACATATATTTTACAATAGGGAACGAATGTAGTGTCTTGAAAATCGGTAATAACTACAAAATAACTCCACATTTGTCTTTATAAGGTATGAAACGGTACTTTGCAGGTCACTTTATTTAAGATTCTCTTGAACTCTACAAATATTTTACTGAAGATTTTCATTCTCTATTAAAAAAGAAAATAGCTAATAAACCACAGAAGACCTGACTTTTACAGAAAGACGTCAGTTTTCTACTACGAAACCTAAAGGTTATTTCAATTTTTCTTCACTACAATTTCAGTCCAAACTTATATTGTTTAATAAACCAGGTCAGCCATTACAACTATAGGTGAAGGAAACACCCTAAATACGTTACAATAAAACAGCGAAAAAAAGAGCAGTTTCCCAACAAATGTTCAAATGCTTGTAAATCTATGGAACGTAACTACTCTGGGCATCATTCCCTAGGCTTACAAACTACATAAACTAAGAAACTTCCTGGCAGATTAAAATTGTGTGCCGGAGTTAGGATTTGAACCTCGGACCTTTGCCATTCGCGGTCAAGCGCTCTACCGTCTGAACTATCCCGACACGCTTCATGGTCCGTCCTCACAGATTTACTTCTGTCAGCACCTCGCCTCCTACTTTCCAAACTTCACAGAAATTCTCCTGCGAACCTTGCAGAACTAGCATTCGCGGAAGAAAGGATATGGCGGAGACAGGGCTTAGTCACAGCCTAAGGGATAAAGGACGTGAGGTACGGGTAAGAGGAAAGTTGTGACGACGGACTGTGAAGCGTTCCGGGATAGCTCAGACAGTGGAGCGCTTGGCCACGAAGGGCTAAGGTCCCAGGTTCGAATCCCGGTTCCGGCACACAATTTTAATCTGCCAAGAAGTGTCATATCAGCGCACACTCCGCTGCAGAGTGAAAAGTTTCATTCCGGCTATAAAAACTGATATATGCTGAAGACAACAAATACACCTACGCCCGAGGGAGGACTCGAACCTCCAACGGCGAGCATGATCGCGCTCCGCAGCAAGACGCCTTGGAAGTCTCGGCCACGCCACCGCGGCAGTTTCCCAACAAAGCAGAAAGCAGTCCACAATTGTTACTGTATGTGAACCACAAACGGCAAGAATCTTCAAGATATTCTTTTAATAAGCAAAAGTAATTACACTCAACAGAATCTGTGTTCAAACGAAAGCCGAGTGAAGTGCAAAAAATGTTCGAACCGTTAGACTTCATACCGAATTGCTTCACGTCAAAGAAAGTGCCTGTCATGTTGGAATAGACTGCAAAAGGAGTTTTTGTTTCCTGTATGTTTACAATCTGTTACTTTCAGTGGTAAAAGCTGCAGATATACATATATTCACATTATAAGTGAAATTCGTTTTTTTTTTCACATTTATTTAACGATTATTTATGTCTCTCGATATTTTTCCAATACTTGGAACGCATGAACTACAGAAACTATTTGGTTAATTATGTACAAAACTAATTATAAACAAACGTTAGTCTTACGGCATCTTGCCCGCCTGTCAGTGTTAGACTGTGGTGGATAGAGTGGCCGCACCAATGATTGTGGGTGTGCATAGAAGACACAGCTAACATACACAGCCGCGACACTCGTTGCAGTGAAATTTGTTACCAAACAGTTGCAACGACACTAGCGCTCTTAGTTACGGACAAGAATAATGTTTGTTTATAGTAACTTTTCTGCCTCATTCACCAAATAGTTGCGGTATTTTTTTTGCATTCCAAGCATTAGTAAGATATTGAGACACATAATTAATCTTGAAATGAATTTATAAACAGCCGAATTAACTGATTCAGTGTTACAAAGTAAGGGAGCAAATTGATGAGGTCATGGGTAACTATAGTCGGCGTCACCTACGAAGGCAACCCAGTTTTCAGCCGTTCTGCGCATCCCCCTACATTACCGAAATGACAGCCAATAATGTTCATTCTGTAGGGGTGTGGCAATGTTTCTCCCACAGGCGCAACTGTTGGCGCTCGGCCGTAGCCCCCCCCCCTCCCCCTCCACGCTTCCCCTATCACCACGCCTCTATGGCCGGAAGTACCTTCTTATAAGACGCCAACTATAAAGTTATGATAAGGATACACAGACAAATGGACAAGGGAGGGCTCGGTGACAGGAGCGTTCGCGGAGCTAACATTTCGTAGCAGGCATTATAATTTGGCAAGAAACGAGTAGAACACCTCTATGGCTAGCACCTTCAGACAACGGAAATTAAACATCCAGGTAGTACAGAGATCAGTAAAACCATCTAGTTCAACTTTCACAACAGATACGAATAGGATTGTGCAGTACTACTATTATCAACTGCCATATTAGCTGGATTCTCAGTTATGAAACGTCTTTGGCATCAGCACTTTGTCTTTATTTGATGGTATTAGTTTTTTATGGCGGTAGTTTCAGAGTGTCGAAGTTACGATCTACATGTTTACATTTATCTATCTAATAAATATTGATAGTTAACCTGCAGATGCTAACGCGTATTACGGATGTCACTACACCTAGCCGTCATACACGTCGCCTGATTATCATTCCAAAATGCATCTGCTGTAAAGGTAGTGAGAAATAATTCAAAATTTACGCAAGAAACGAGTTGATGTACAGTTGACAAAATAACTTGTTGATAGAACAATTTAAAAATCGTGTTCAACGATTTCCCTAGTGGGAGGTACTTGAGATCATGGAGATGTCCTAGGAGGAAACAAGCGAAACCAAATGTAGAAAGTAAGATTAGAATTTAACGGTCCGTCTAAGTCGTGTTGATTAGAGACAGGAAAACCAAACAAACGTTTAGTGAACTGAAAGTCGGCAGCGATAGTATCGAACGTAAACATTTTGCTTACTGGTTTTGAGGCCGCGTCAAGAAAAACTTCTTGCTCCTCTCGACGATTTTCCTGCTATGTATTCCACTTTGTATTTCTTATTCTTTTCACTAGTTTTATTCCTTTCTTTTCACAGCTTTGTTGGCAAGCCTTGTCTCGTCGTCAGTTAGACTGGAAGGTAACGAGTTGTTCATCAAGAAGCCTGCATACTCTTGATCTTTATCCGCTCTCTAGCGTTGGCGTGAATGTCTCATACGTACGTTCAATGGACGACATCCCGACACACATTAATAAGTTACGCTCTCAGAGTAGCTTGCTTACAAAAATCAATCGGTACGCAAAGTGCATTCAACAGAATTCCATGACTACATATTTCCGTTTTCCGGTCACGTGGCCGATGATGTAATCGCTTTCAAAACACAGGCAACAGCATACAGAAAAAGCGAAACCATAGTTCCCATAGCAACGCTATTACTACTTTACGCTCACGTGATCGATGACGTCACTTCCATCACGTTTTTAGATAGTTCAAATTGTTTCCCCGACATACCGAGCATGAACGTCTCTATGTGAAACAAAAATAAACTAATATCACTATTAGTTACATATGTATTTTTATTCACCAATGTGATTATCTTACATTTATTTGGAGCTAGTAGTGCGCAACATGAACCCAGAGACATTCATGCTACGTTCATTTTGCTTATTTTAAACTGTACTATAATAAGACAAACCGCTGCCGACTGCAAATGCTCTACCAAAAATTTATTCGTTTACAAAGTTCTATATTTTCCGAAGTATTACAAGTAAAAATATGACTAACTACTCTATGTCACTTGCTGTACAGGGCACACGGAACATAAACTCTTTAGATAAATCAACAACGTATACGTAGAGGGTGTTTCAAAGTCTTTGCATCAAACGTCCAGTGGTGGCAGACAACGGTATAGGGACAATTGTTATTAGAGACGAAACGTTCGCTAAAGACACTAGGTATCCTTTAATACTTACTACCCTGAGACGCCTAGATTTCATCGATTTAGCACCATCTATTAACCAAACTTGCTGCATTCTTCCTACCTCAGTATAGTGATTAAATTATTTTCAACAAAAAATCCAAGAATGTTTGTAAGGGCGGAAAGATATTTTAGAAGTTTCCTGGGCATACCCCCTTATACGCACGGCAGATGACTTGACTGTAGGCTACACACAAAGCATATGAACGAAGCAGAATGCCTACATCCGGGGCGCCTCCCAGGTCCACAAATAGTAAAAAACACGGTTAGCGTCACCGCAAAGCATCAGTCAAGACTTTATCTGTAGCTAAAGTAGTACCCCTGACGTGATCGAGCACCTCTAGAGGTTTGTCGCAAAGATTCTAAATTACACTGTAGGCCCTTCATCTAGTACTAACGTTAGGATACGTATATAAAACTAGCTATATACCCGTGCTTCGCAACTGATGTTAAGGAAGGGTCTCTGCATTGTGCAGCTTTTTATGGTTCCGGATCTCACCAGTAAAAATGAAAAATGAAATCCTTGTTGGATCGTTTCATAAAAATAAATAAATAAATAAAAAATAAAAATAAAAACACTGGTGTGTTATACGGTCCACTTAAGGTTTTCCGCCGCGGTGGAGTAGCCGAGCGGTCTAAAGCGTCTCGCTGCGGAGCGCGCGGTTGCTCGCCATGGAGGTTCGAGTCCTCTCTGGGGCATGGGTGTGTGTGTTCGTCCTTAGGTTAGTTTACCTAGGTTAAAGTAGTTTGTAAGTTACAGACTGATGACCACGCAGTTTGGTCCGACAGATTTACAAACATTTGAACATTTTTTTTAAGCTTTTCCTGTGGTTTTATAATATTTTGGAAACATTTCGGACAAAAATAATAAAAATTATGGACGTTACGATTACGACTCTACTATTGTGATGATATCTATGCACTTAACACGTAATATTCTACCTGACCGTATTTTAAAAAACAGCCAAACCTATTTGATATTTAATTTTATCTTTGACAAAAATACTCTTTTTTAAAATATGCCTCTTTAAACTATCATTTTAATATCTCTCTCATGTTTTCATTATCTTTTTCATTTAAAATGTTATTACCTGTCTTGCCGTACTAGTTTGTTCTCTTTTTCAAGTTTTTCTTTGCCTGTAGTGGTTTACGTATAATCAACTGACGTCAAATCGCCGCTATTTCTGTAAATATTTCTGAATAGGTGTGAATTACGGAAAGAACATAAGAGAGCAAAGTTGTTGAGAATTTTCTCGTATATAAATACGTTTATTCAGTTTTCATGTCAGATGAGCGGTTAATCCGATATTTACAGTTAAATTTCGAGCTATCAAAAGGCGATCACAAAGGCACACTTTTAGCTCTACTATTGTTATCTAAAGTGGGCCAGACCAGTTGCCCTAGAAATGAGACCGCGCAATTCTGAGCCTTGTAGCAGCTCTTATGTATTGCGAAAGATTCGACAATTAGGTTACAGAACGGATTAGAAATAGAATACATACACATCGAAATCACAAAGCGAACTACATAATATTGATTGTGCTTGCAAAGAATTCGATGAAAATAGAGGAATTAATTACAAATGAAACCTGTCGAAAGAAGGAACGAAAAATTAAGTTTCTAATACACAAAACAAAATCAGTAACTTACTGTTTACTGCCACTTTGTAGCTATTCGTACAGATAAGATTTCGACGATAATTCTGTTACTGACGTACACTTACCAAATACTTCTGTTCCTAATGCAATAAGCGCAACAAGACCATCTATTGTTTCTTCGGTGCACGACGAAACTAACAGCGTCTCTGTTGGTTGGCTACAGTACTACGCCATACTGATACGCATGGCATACAGATAAAACTGCAAATTACGAAACCCCACGAAAGTTGATGTGTTTCTTTAGGATATTAGCCTGTACAGATAGACTCTCTCGCTTGCTTTTTTTAGACAAATGTTTAAATTGCTATATCTTTACTTTTTCGGATCCGATTTTTAAGAAATGAAGCCTGTATGTAATTGCACCGTATGCTCAAGTTACCTGTGAAAATACCATGAAAATTCGTCTAGCAGTTCTGCAGATTAACGTGATCATGAGATGATGGACATAAGTCGTAAATTTACACACACACACACACATATATATATATATATATATATATATATATATTCAAAACTGATTTGCATGGGGTTTTCACAGGTAGCTTGAACGTATTTTTTTGAAACTAAGCAGTATGTTGCACTAGTTACCTTTGAAAACTCCAATGCAAATTCGTGAAGTAGTTTTGAAGATAAGAGGTTTCTAATAGATGAAGAAACAGACACGACAGTTACTGGAAACACTTAAAATCACTTTTTAAACTTTTTAACAATTTTATATATCAGCCAACCGGTTGCGTAGTTTTAAGGTTTTTGACCTTGGTTTCGTTGTCGCTAGGGACAACTTCACCAGAAGAATAAAAAACAGTTACATGAAACACATGACGTCAAAAATATTACGAGCAGATGTCATGTGTTTCATGTAACTGTTTTTTATTCTTCTGGTGAAGTTGTCCCTAACGACAACGCAACCTAGGTCAAGTACCTTAAAACTACGCAACTGGTTGACTGATATATAAAATTGTTAAAAATAATTGGATTACGGTTGATGTTCACCAGCCATGTTCAAAGTTGTACTTAAAATCACGATATATTTTTCCCGTAATCCGATTTTGATGAAATAATGCCGATGTTGATCCAAACATCGCTTAAGCTTCCTGTGAAAACAGCATAAAATTTGTCGAGTAGTTCTGAAGGTTGAAGCGAGCAACGAGAGACCAACATTTACAGTTTTATTATTAGAATAAATCGAGATAATTTTTCATTTAATATATCAGGTAGTTTCGTTACAGCACAAATTCTGCAGAAGGAAAGATTCATTCTGGAATTAACTCTCAGGTAGCAGATGTGTACTTACATTTTATCTGATCATAGCCACATCGTTGTGCAGTACACTGCACAATGACATTTTCTTTACAGCACGAGCCTGCTGCAGCATGAGCGAAAATAGAAAGTTGTGGAGATGATTTTTGTTCAGTTTAGTCCTGTGGAAAGGTAGTCTGAGACAAGGATGTGATGTCATTTCAGGAAATGTTGGTCGCATGTTCAGGTCGCTGGTGTTGCACACGCCAAGGGAGGCTAAAACCCGCCGATGTGAACGACGGCACTCGCTGCATTATAAAGTATAATATCTTTGTGTCATTCCACCTCCTGTGGCAAGCACATGTTTGAATAATTAAGTACTGCGCACACCTGTTTGCAAACAGACTGCCGATAATTTTTACGGCACTAGAAATAGGTTACAATGAGATGACGCAGTTACGTCGTCAGAAAACTTGGACAGAGAACCTGACATAGGAGCACCACTGGAAAGAAATATTCTTTTCCTCGTCGCTTCATACAAATCTTTTAAAGCAATCTATAAGGAACCACAGAAACCACATATCGCAGGAGTAATTTTGACCGAGAAATAATACGATCTGTCGTCTACTTTAACTGAACTAGTTCCTTGACAGGTGTCTCATTTAGCACTTAGTACTCATTAATGAAACAACGTTTTCATTATCTTCCATTGTTATGGATTTTTAAAACATTTTATTACATATGTATTTTTATTCACCAATGTGATTATCTTACATTTATTTGGAGCTAGTAGTGCGCAACATGAACCCACGTTACCTGACTTCCTAAGGAAAGAGATCCAAATTATCTTCACCACTACGATCAATCCAACTCGTTCAAGTTCATCGTTTACGTAGCGATGAATATCAGTGTTTCAATGGAGGGGAGGGGTGCACCCCAACTTGTTGAAAAATTCAGGTATCTGGAGTCAGCTGCGGAAATAATTACAACTGCAACATATAAGGTAACAGATGTTTTCTCACAGAAGAAAAAAAATAAGGCCCACTTTGTCTGTGACTTGGCACAGAACACGTAGTCCTTCATGAATGTTGTTCATGCACCACAGTTGCATGAGTAGAATACAATGAGTTATGAATGCACATTACTCTGTTTTGACGCATAAATATCTCTCATATTCCAAAACACAAACCTCTTTGCTTGCTCTTTTCAGCTGTATCGTAGAAACTTACTGGCACTATGCAAACGCCTATTGCGTTCCTATTCATACTTTAGTCGTATTTATACATGTAATACATTGAAAAGTTTAAACATAATAAGTGAATAAATCATTTATAGCAGTTCCATATACTGCAGGATCCATATGATAATTATTACACAGTCAGTCAAGTAGAAAATGCTTCCAACAAAAAATGTTCAAATGTTTGTAAAGCTTATGGGACTTAACTATGGGGTTATCAGTCCCTAAACTTACAAACTACTTATGAACTACTTATGAACTAGGACGGCACAAATATCCATGCCCGAGGGGGGATTCGAACCCCCGACCGTAGTGGCCGTGCAGACCGTGACTGGAGCGCCTCAGTCTCCTCGGCCACCGCGGCCATACTTCCAACAAATTTTATCCAAGAATGGAAGGAAAAATAGAAAGTACATTATGGAAATAACAGTCTGGTTTTAGAAAAAGTAGGGCCAATCGACGATCAATTTCAGCTATGCAGTTAATAATAGGAGACCAGGAGAAGTCGCGTGACTTAAGGAGGACTCGAACCTCCGAGGGAGCGGCCGCGCATTCCGAAACATGGCGCCCCCGTCTGCACTGTCACTCCCGTGCGGTCCCGAAAGATTTTCGTTTTTAGGCAGTGAGTTATTCTAATTTAGCGAAGCGCTTTGGAGAAGAAAACACTGAATGGAAGCCTCAGTTGCACACTTTTATCATTGGATCACATGTTACGATCACTCAGAATCAGCTAGGTAAACCTATGGGCGCAACGCGTCTTAAGACTATATCAGAAAAGGTGTGAAGAAGGGCGAATTTGTTAAGAGTCACCACACATTAGATTATATGAATTTGTCGAACCATATTGAGGACGGCCTCTAGCGCGTAGAACGTGTCAGAAAAACAAGAATACACGAAAAATATTTGTAACAGTTATATTAAAGAAATGAGGGAAGTAGGAAACTATTTCGATGTCAGGTCTGCTTGCTCCGGAAAGAAAGTCATTCGAATTCCACTTTTATTTGATTATCAAGTAACTGCTAATTTCTTGTCACCGTGACAGCACACACACACGAGAAATGTCAGTCTTCCGTCGCGTTGGATTGCTGCATCATTTTGTTACTAGAGTCATGTATTTAAATGAGGTTGCTCGCTTTATGAACAGGTGGGAGCCTCGTGTAAGGGGCAACATACATCAGAACATGACAGACGTGTTACCTGACAGGTAGGCGAGCGCGGGAATCACTTTCTAGAGGAGCAGGCAAGGCGCCCGTTGTATTAGAGCTCGTTGCGTAACGTCAAGTTCTTAACGAGCGTCTGGCGCCTTAACGAAGCAGTTTACAAATTGGACCAGTCTGCGTAGGAGTCAGCTCCATTCTTTAGCCAACACGGACACATATATGTCTCTCTGAGACAAAAAGAGGCCACCTTGTGTGTATTAGAATTTTCCTTGTCAGTGCGGGTCATTCTTATGAAATGCACTGAATTCCTTCCTAGGGTCGTAATTCTGCTTCTACAACAAGGATTTCAGTACACATACCATGTTGAAAAATTATAGTGAGGCTATCGCTTCAGCCGCGGCGGATCATAGAGCGCATTGAGGCGCTATGCTCCGTTTCCCGTCGGGGGTTCGAATCCCCCCCTCGGGCATGCTGTTTGTGCTGTCTTTAGTATAAGTTAGCTTGTGAGTAGTTTGTAAGTTTAGGGACTGATGACCCCGCAGTTAAGTCCCATAAGCTTAACAAACATTTGAACATTTGCTATCGCTCCATCTTTGTTTCTATTCACGAAACGAAAAGCGATGCGCAGCTGTTGCTGGAAAGTAAGTTACCCATTATGGCAGCAGCACATGCGATTACCGTACGATAATATGACACTACATTCATTAATCGGTTTGTTACGTAGTAATAATTGTTTTGACAACCAGTTTTACAGCGGATAACATAAAATTCGTTTCCGTTCAAGAATGTTTAGGTCTTTGTCTCATAAATCCAGATGTTCCCTATTTTTTCGGTTACTTCTGGTTGAAAAGATAGTTTATTACATCTGTAATAAATTCAAATGTTCAAATGGGTAATAGATCGTTCAAATATCGCAGCATTAATTTCATACGAATTGCACCCTTAGACTCTGCATAATATGCCGTCCTTCTGGAACGAAGTAAAAATTAAAATACTAATATTACATATTAAAAGTGGCATTTTAATTGCAAACCCGGCCATTGTTTTTGAACTTTTTTTTATAAAACCCCATGTCATTTCAAGCTTGTGTGTCAATTTTTACCTCTTTACCTACATTATTCCGGAAATTAAGTTTTCAAATTTATACTGACTTTTTGATCATCCGGTTATGCATGTCAATGATCGACTTTCAAATGACAATCCAATGTTGGAGGGAGTGTTTTGTACCACAGAAAACAATGTACTTTTAATGTTTAAAATAACGAAACACTATCCTTCTGGAAGGATGTCAGGATTATCTGGGTTGAGGAATTAGCTCATGTTTGCTTCGTATAGGATTGTACAGTTATCCTTCAGTCGGTTAGATTCAAAGAATTTTTACTGATTTGTACGTCTGCGTATTTTACGCCCTGCTGCCTTCACAATTTCATCTTTCAAAGCTATACATTCATTTTCTATTGTATTCCTTTCCTCTACTGCAGACAACATTTTCCTAGTTCTACTCTTGAAGCTCTGAATCTTTAAATTTATCCAAGCCTCATCTACTCAACTGCAATTTCTTCAGTTTAGATTTGCAGTTTTTAACAAGTAATTTCTGTTCAGAGTCCACATCTGCAGTTAGAAATATCTTGAAATTTAAAATATGGTCCTAAAATCTCTATCTTACTGTTAGGTAATCTGTCTGAATCTCCCAGCGTCTCCAAGTCTCCTGCGCTTCTTAAATGACACATTAACAACGCCTAAATGATGCTATGTTGAAAAAAGTGCCACGTTCTACACGCAAGGTTAACCGCTTGAACAGCTTCATCTAATCAGTCCATTGACTACTATTGTTTTCCTACATCATTTAATGCTAAGAAGCTCAAAAACGTAAATTTAACTGAAAACCATTCGATGCTACACACTTCTCCGGCTTTTTTAATATTAAGAGGAATCGAAACCGTGAAAAGCAAGACACTACGAAATATTTGTAAGATTGGGATAAAACTGAAAAGGCAAGGAAAAGTGTAATAAAACCAACTGTTCACATTTATTTACATGCAAAGAAACGCGAAAATTCTTAGACTATTTTTTTGTAAAGCTCGCATAAATGGCATATATTTGTTACCTATATGAGTAATAGAATAGACGAAACGTAAACACAGCCTTCACACTTATAACTTTAGAGTGTTGTATCCTTTGGTAATACTGTAGTCAAAAAGTGCTGAATATTATCCTACCATGAAATCGAAACAAGATTAAGACCAAGTGCCGAAGTTGTTCTTCTGTTCATTTCAAGGAAGTGATTCTGTAAAGTCATGCCACGGCGGAGCGGCCGAGCGCATTGAGGCGCTATGCTGCGATGCGCGAGGCCGTTCCCTGTCTGGAGTTCGAATCCCCATCGGGCATGGATGTTTGTGCTGTCCTTAGTATAAGGTAGTTCATAAGTAGTTTGTAAGCTTGATTGATGACCTCGCAGTCAAGTCCCGTAAGCTTCAAAAACATTTGAACATTTGATTTGTAAATTCATTTCCTTGTTCCATTGTGGCATTATTAACTTAGGCACTCTGTTAATAAATGAAAGAGAGAAAAAGTGGGAGAAACTAATAACTGAAGGGTTATGTTTAATGAAGGGGAAACTATTATAATAAATATTTTCGAGATATAGTGGGTAAATTAAACATCTGCTGATAGAAAGAAAGCATTATTTAATGTTGGTTTTAAGGGGACTAAACAGCTAGGTCACCAATCACCATTATTTAAGTTACTCTCACAATGAAATGTCTTAAATCGTGCATTACAGATCTGTGGCAAACATTACAAGCACAGTCGAACTATTAACAGTCGCAGAACTAGGGTGAAAGTTTAAAATTGCGCCACGTTTCTGGATTCAATATTGCGACCTCAGAGAAAAAGCAACAGTCAAACCCAAGACATTCCGATTAAATGCCATGCTCTGATTTTTACATTAAAAAAAAAATGCAGGCACGACATGTTTTTTTCTGTAACCGAAACTGCACAAATGTAATTCACAAACTAGTTTATATACATGCATTCTTAACTATTTATGCTAAAAATAAGTCAGGGAAGGCAGAAGTTGGTAATTCAATATTTACAGTTAGCGTACTTCTTGCTTCATTGTACTAGTTGGATTGATCACACCGAATCATGTTTCACATTCTTTTTAAGCCGTCTGGTTCATCAAACAAGAAAACAGTGTAAAATCAGTACAAAATATCAAAATATGTACTGTTCAGTATGTTCGTCACATTCTAGTTAGTTCCTTTCCAGGTTTCCTCACATGGAGTCGCGACGCATAAGAGAAATAATATCTCAGCAAATTCTAGAATTCTATTTTAGTTTCACGCGAAACACTCAAATAATTGAGGTTCTTCGAGAGAAATTACCTTAACACATTTTGGCATCGCATTTGTCCAATAACTTATCTGCCAAAAGGGAGTCGAACCCTAAGATAATTCTCTCACACTGTGACATCTCCATTTATTGCCTTGTAAAGAATTTCTTCCTGGACAGATTTCCCCTGACTTGATAAATGAACCAGAAGTGCTAATTAAAGACCCTTACGTATAGTGTTGGCTTGTTCGTCAGTTCATTTACTGACCTAGGTCGCCTTCCCCATGCTTCATCTATTATCAGTAGGCTAAATATACTCTCCGTATCTGAGGTTATAACCCTAACAAGATATCAGTGCGTTCTAACTCAAATAATACATGTACAAATCCATAAAAATGGCAAAAACAAGCCGAGTTCACTTCACTGAAAATATGGTGCGCAGTTTCTTTGATGTCAATCTATCAACTGCCTTCCTTCAATCCGCGTAGGAAACGCTGTAGAATTGTAACGCCCTCTTGAACAGTTGACTTCTTGATCTACTTCAATTTTTGTTGTTTTGAAAGTCTTTTCTAAAAGACATCATAAGCCGACAGCACGGGAGAGACGAGCTTTCATTCAAGCCCTTTTCATATAACATGCAGCTGTTTCAGAATGACGGGACCTAATGTACGTTAAGATGCATTTTAATTTTACGGAACATTTCTACCTATCAGCAATTACCACACGCTAACAGAATTGCTTCTCTGCACTTTTCGTGGCCTGTGACAAATCTCGTCTGTTCCAGCTCTGCTTCTATAACCTCTCCCCCTCCCCCGCTCTCATAGTCCCCCCTCTTCAGCTCCATGCCATAGAATCAACGCCAATATCTCAAGTTGTAAAACAGTTTGAGTAAGGCGAAACTGAAAACAATCATTGAACAATATTTTCTTTTTTGGATGATTTTGAGATGCCTAGAATGTACAACCGGGTGTAAATGTTCAATGACGAGTTCACCAGGCTATAGCCAGTGTTTAGAACATCCCCGTACATCCTCGTGTCTTAAATGTCTCCATGGCTTTTAAAGTAATGTTTTTAGTTTTCTTTCCCAGTTTCATCGCCAAGGCGGGTGCTTTCGTTTCCTTTCTACTTCCAATTTGCAGGCTCGTTCCTGCACAACTGCACATTATGATATTATCATTTCGTTTCTTGCACGCAGCACAAGTCTCCATAATGGCAATTTTTTAATTCTAGTTGCTATGTATAAACATGTTGATGATATCAGTTATGAATTCTCGAAACTCTTCTTCAGGCAGTGCATTAAGTCACAAAAAACTGTTAAAATACTGTTAAGTGTAACGAGTAATTTTTAATTCCACATTAACAGTAACTGCCCTCAGGCATGGGTGTGTGTGTGGTCCTTAGAATGAGTTCGTTTAAGTAGTTTGTAAGTTTAGGGACCGATGAGCACTACAGTTAGGTCCCATAACTTCACAAACATTTGAATAGTAACTGAATATATGAATAATTCACAGTGCCATGCAATGAAGGCTTTCACGACCGGATGTCATAGTTGCTGGTAGAACTTCCGGGTTATAAGGCCGTGGTCCATAAAACTTTCCAGTCGGCAAGACTCAACGCAAGTAAGAAGACCTCTGAGGATGTCCGGCGCAGCTCTGGCGAAACGTTAGGTGAAACTCGAAAGTTTTATGGACAACGGCCTTATAACCCGGAAGTTCTACCATTACAATTCACAATGTATTACTTTGTCTGGAGTACTAGGGATCAAACTATCTTGCAGATTTGAGTAGTTTTTTTTTAATTTTAATTTAATTATTATTATTATTATTATTATTATTATTATTATTATTATTATTATTTTAGATGTCGCAACAGGATACTGTAGATACAAATACCCTCTCAAGAAATTCATTCGATTTCATGATAGACGTCTGAGTAATCGTTAGCCTAACAAAGGACTTTATGGATCGATAATACTGAAATAATATGATTAAAAGGACTGGGTAGAGCTATCTGATGATGATGATGGTAATTCAAAGCAATGTTGACTTTGTGTCGACTGCGACTGTATCCAAACAATTAAAAGGTTGCTTCAAATTTCCGCTACCAGTCACAAATACGATTTAAGTATTAAAATATTTATTAGCGAGATGTTTAGCTGCTATGAAACATCATCAGGCTGTAGGCATAGAAAATATGTTACTGAAGGTATACATTAATCTAAACTGACAATATCTTGACGTTTGTAGCAATGCACCCGTGAAATCAGAAAAATGACCTATGTAAGGTTATGTCTATTTATGGGCTGTTTATAAAGGTGTTTGTATTATCACTCACATTCAAATTCAGTAGGTCTCTTCTTCGTTTGACTGAAACCATAGCACTTATATTTCTGAGCTTACTAGCCCCACAACACAGCACTTTTCTATACAAAATCACTATCATCACAAAGTTTGTATCGATTAATCGATATGTGGCGTCGAGAGTAATTTCAAGTATCTTCTGCTTTTCTTGCTAGTATGTAATTAACGAGATATAAATCTTTAATATACAGGGTGAATCACCTAACACTTGCACCGCAGATATTGCGGAAACGGAAAGTGCGATTGATGTGCGGTTTTCACAGAATGGATTGGTAGTCAAGGACTCGTAATGTTAGCCAATAAACAGATTGTAAAAATACGTAGAAAGAGTATTTTTATACAAATAAACAATTTTTCAAATGGAACAATGTTTCTGTCATGCACTGAAAATTTTGACATCAGCTGTGTACAAAGAATTTTGAATGACAATTTTATCACATTTGGTTTGGCAGCTACAACCATTCAAAGTTGTTGGGGCGGATGCTATGACAGGGTAGCTAATTGGCTGGTGGTCATGAGACAGTGGGCCGTACCCCAGGGGCTAGTCACTCAGACAGTCAGTTACGCTACCGCAGCCTCCGCCCCCGAAACTTTAAACGATTGTATCTGCCAAACTAAACGTGATGAAAATGTCATTCAAAATTCTTTGTAGACATCTGGTGTCAAAAATTCCAATGCATCATAGAAACAACCATTGTTCCATTTGAAACATTGTATGTTTGCATAAAAGATACACTTTCTGGGTATTTTTACAATTTGTTTATTGGCTAATAATACGAGTCCTTGACTACCAATCCAATCTGTGAGAACCGCACATCCATGACACTTTCCGTTTCCTCAATATTTGCATTGCAAGTGTTAGCCGGCCGCGGTGGCCGAGGAGACTGAGGCGCTCCAATCACGGTCTGCACTGCCACTACGGTCGGGGGTTCGAATCCCCCCTAGGGCATGGATATTTGTGCCGTCCTAGTTCGTAAGTAGTTCATAAGTAGTTTGTAAGTTTCGGGACTGATGACCCCGTAGTTAAGTCCCATAGACTATACAAACATTTGAACATTTTTTTGCAAGTGTTAGGTGATTCACCCTGTATATGCACTTGTCTCAGTAAACACAAATATGCCACAATACATCATACATCATTAAGAAATACATGGGCACTAAGACAGATGCATATATATTAAAGACTTACGTCTCGTCAATTACATGGTAGCAAGAACAGCAGAAGATATTTGAAGAGATCCTGGACGCTAACAATGAATGTGAGTGATAAAACAAACACCCTTATAAACAGACTGTATCTCAGCCCATAAAGAGACATAACCTTACATAGTTCATCTTTCTGATTGCCACAAACATCAAGATATTGTCAATTTAGATTAATGTATACATCTACATCTACATGGGATACTCTGCAAATTATATTTAAGTGCCTGGCAGAGGGTTCATCGAACCACCATTATACTATTTTATCTCCCATTCCATTCTCGAATAGCGCGCGGGAAGAATGAACACCTTAATCTCTCCGTTCGAGCTCTGATTTCTTGTATTTTATTCTGATGATCATTTTTACGTATGTAATTTGGAGTCAACAATATAGTTTCGCATTCGGAGGAGAATGTTGCGATTGTAGTTTCGTAAATAGCCCACACCGCAGCGATAAGCGTCGTTGTTGTAATGATACCCATCCCAGATCCTGTATCATTTCAGTAACGCTGTCTCCTTTTTATAGTGACAATACGAAACGAGCTGCCCTTCTTTGGACTCTTTCGATGTTCTCCGTCAAACCCACCTGATAAGGATCCCACACTGGGCAGCAATACTCCAGAAAAGGACGGACAAGCGTAGTGTATGCAGTTTCTTTAGTAGTTCTGTTGCATCTTTTAAGGGTTCTGCCAATAAAACGCAGTCTCTGGTTCACCTTTCCCACGACTTTATCTACGTGTTCTTTCCGGTTTAAGTTTGAAGTAATAGTAATTCCTAGGTATTTAGTGGATTCACTTTTGATTGATTTATCTTGTAAACAAAGTTTAATGGATTTCTTTTCGTACTCATGTGGACGACTTCACACTTCTCATTATTTAGAATCAATTGCCAATTTTTACACCATACTGATATGTTATTTAGATCATTCTGCAGTTGGTTTTGATCTTCAGACGATTTTACTAGACGGTAAATGACGGCGTCATCTGCAAACAACCTAAGAGAGCTACTTAGATTTCCCCCTAAATCGTTTATGTAAATAAGTCAAACGAAGAAAAGATCTACTTAACATGAATGTGAGTGATAAAACAAACACCTTTATAAATTAGACACAACCTTACATAGGTAAAAAATGTTCAAATGTTTGTACAACTTATGGGACTTAACTACGGGGTCATCAGTCCCTAAGCTTACAAACCACTTATGAACTAGGTAAGACTAAAGACGGCACAGATACCCATGCCCTAGGGGGGATTCGAACCCCCGACCGTAGTGGCCGTGCTGACCGTGAATGGAGCGCCTCAGTCACCTCGGCCATTACATAGGTCATCTTTCTGATTTCACGTGTGCATTGCCACAAACAACCAGATATTGTGAATTCAGATTAATGTATACCTATTTCCTGAGGATGATGTACAGCATTGAAACATGTCGCTAATAAATATTTTTATTACTTAAATCGTATTTTTGACTGGTATCGGAAATTTGAAGCCACCTTTTGATTATGATGATGATGACAATGATGACAGAGGATCGCCGGCAAGGAGCCGGTGACTGCTGTGGTCGGCTGGTGGCCGCTCTGGAACGACCGGCGAGGCAGCATCTGTGGCGGCATCGGCGGGCCTGGTGGCTGGCGCCGGGAGTGGCACAGTTTTTGCCGGTGTCCGCGCCGTATTGAGGATGGGGCAGACGCGCGACCCGGCCGGCGCGGTAACCAGGCCACCCGGTAGCCGCGCGCTTGACAGCCGACGGCTACCTGTCTCTGCCCTGTACCTGCCTGCTGCCTGCTGCCGCAATTACACACGCCCTCGCCTCCACTCGCCACACCGTTGTGTGCGCCAGTTCCGCAAAGCACACCGGCCACTTTACCGAGCTCAACTGAAGAGTGGAAATGCTAAAGGATGTTGGTGCCATTTTTTGACTTTCGGGGCTTTTCACTGCTAACCGATCATGTCTTCGCGCCAATACTCTGCTAAGAGATTTATGTGCTCCAGTCATTCCTTGTAGTTGCTACTGACCCCAAGGGATTGCAGTAGTACTATGTCCAGATGGGCCTGCGCTGCTAATGGATCTATGTGCCGCAAGCATCTGGCGCTAGTCGAACAGCAGCCTGTAATAAAGGTTATGCCACAACCCTATTGTTTCGCTTACTGAAGCTGTTGCTTGCTATCTAAGATGATGTACCTGTTAATAATGATAATATGAACGCCAGTGATTTTAGTCGTAATGGAAGTGTTGAGAACGTTACGTTCAGGAAGAAACAGGATAAGGCAAGATTAAGCGGAACGTCGTACCTCAAGCAGAAGAAGCAGAACAAGGAGGGAAATTACTGAAAAACAACCGTCATCTTATTAAACTTATAAAACAAGCCTACATTATCCAGTTGTAGCAGAATGATGTACATATTTTTCGTTTGTTTTGTTTTTAGGTGTTCTGCAAGTGTAAGTACAGTTGATATGAAAACTCAACTCTCATCTCTTTGAACCAACAAGGCAGTTAGCTGATGGGGCTTATAGAGGTTTTTCGTACTCAAAGACAACGCCATGGAAAAAAAAAGAGGGAGAAAGAGTGAGAGAGAGAGAGAAATGTTCAAATGTTTGTACAGCTTATGGGACTTAACTACGGGGTCATCAGTCCCTAAACTTACAAACTACTTATGAACTAGCTAATCCTAAGGACTGCACAAATATCCATGCCCGAGGGGGAATTAGAACCCCCGACCGTAGTGGCCGTGCAGACCGTGACTGGAGCGCCTCAGTCCCCTCGGCCACCGCGGCCGGCAACGCCATGGAACCTATAATGAAGACGCAGACAGGTAAAAGGCAGACACAGCTTTCTTTGATCAAAATAAGAAAACAACAACCTGGTATTGTGTCCTGCAAAATAAGCTTTACCGATCAGTGTGATTGGGAGAATTTTCATGTCCTGAAGAAAGGAAAGACAATGAAAGACACTGAAGCTGTGGAATTGATAAAACTTCCAGCTACTGTTCCACTGGCACCAAATAGGAAAACATTTTTTCCACTATTATTGATTACGTGGACGAAAACAACGACTTTTTCCAACAGCTCTTACCACCATAAAGTCATTGTTGTCTCGTGGCACTTAGATCTATTAGCTATGACAAAACCTATTGCACTTACACCTTTCTGCATGAAACGCTACGTAACTTTTTGATTTTTCAAGTAGAAAAAACTTTGTCAACATTTGTATATCCATGTAAAGAGTTAATATGTGTTTTGTTAGAAATAAATATCCATTTCTCAAAGAGATGTGCAGTATTTTTTTTCGTTTCCTCAACAATTTCATTTTCGGGACTTAGCACCTTTAGCATTTCCACTCTTCAACTCTGTCCACTTCTCGACGAGACCCTGAGGCTGAACCTAGGAACCAAATTTCTAATTGCTGCGATGCGACGCACAAAACTAACCATATGGCTGGTCGTCTAAAATGCAACAACCTGAAGGAAGCATCGAAAAAATGTTCAAATGTTTGTACAGTCTTTGGGACTTAACTACGGGGTCATCAGTCCCTAAACTTACAAACGACTTATGAACTACTTACGAACTAGGACGGCACAAATATCCATGCCCGAGGGGGCATTCGAACCCCCGACCGTAGTGGCCGTGCAGACCGTGACTGGAGCACCTTAGTCCCCAAGGCCACCGCGGCCGGCGAAGCATCGAAATCAGGTAGATAGTAGCAGCGTGCGTTTGCGCGCACGCCTTAGATGGTTGGCATTTCGGCACATGCGCACATCACGGACGCCAATAGTGCCACCTGCGAGCATTACTCCACGCCCAGGCATTGGTACTAACGCTGGCGGCAACATTGACCTATATTTTTACGACAGCGTCTACACATTTGAGCCAACATTCAGTTGAATTCGTCGAGAGCCAATGTAAACATATCTGACGCACAAATTGGGGCCGATGTGTTAACGGTTTTGAGTGTGAATAATCGAAATCAGTTTAAAGGAAGACATATAGGGAGTTCAGAGGCGATCAGCTAGATTTGATACTGGTAGGTTCGAGCAATGCGCGAGTGTCACGGAAATGCTCCGGCAACTCAATTGGGGATCGCTGGAGGAAAGACGACGTTCTTTTCTTGAATTCCTGTTGAGTAAATTTAGAGGGCTGGAATTTGAAGCTGGGTGTAGTACGATCTTGCTGCCGCCTACTTACATTTCGCGTAGTGATCACAAAGACAAGATAAGAGAAATTAGGGCTCGTACGGAGGCATATAGGCATTCTTTCTTTCCTCATTCTATTTGGGAGTGGAATAGGAAAGGAAATGCCTAGTAATGGTACAGTGTACCCTCTGCCACGCACCTTACGGTGGATTGCGGAGTATGTATGTAGAAGTTTTAAAATATGTTACAAGTAATAGATAAACATTATTAAAACTTAGACCTGCTACTTTAAAATGATTGAACTCAAAATAAAAAAGAAAGATACGTTTTGGAGTGATGCTATACCTCCTAAAGTTCTTTTGGTATTGACGCTTCGATTTCTTGCTACAGGACACAGTTCTAGAAGCCTACACTTCCTTTTTGAAATAACCATGTAATTGATATCACTGCTAATGCTTGAAGTTGCCAAAGTAATATGTGAAACTTGACAGGAAATGTTAAATTTAAAAACTACATTCAGTAACTGAGCGACTCAAAGTCTGAAAAGTTTTGAATTTCACTAATCGCGCTTAAGTTATGATGTGACATTTCGATTTTTGTGGCTGCTTTCACAAATGAATCACTTTATTATACTGTTCTAATATTTGCAAAGAGATTTTGAAGCTGCGGTGGAGTAGCCGAGCGGTCTAAGGCGCCATGCTGCGGATCGTGCGGTAGCTCGCCGTCAGGGGTTTGAGTCCTCTCTCGGGCTTGGATGTGTGTGTTGTCCTTAGGTTAGTTTACCTTAGTTTAAGTAGTTTGTAAGCTAAAGGACTGATGACCACGCAGTTTGGTCCGATAGATTTACAAACATTTGAACATTTATTTATTTATTTAGTTACTTTTTGGGATTTTGAAACTTTTAAAATAAACAACGACGAACAACGAACGAAGAAAAACAGTTTAGAGATGTGCAGACAAAAAAGACCGAATGAAATGTTGGCGCCAATGTGTGGACGACGTACCCGTATTGACTCAACGTCCTTTGATTTTTGGTCAAAATAGCGACAACTAACGGAGCCGTACCAACGTTGGAGCTAACTTTGGTTCCAATGCTCTTTCACCGATCCATACAATGGACGAACACTGTTGGCGCCAACGTTTGTTCCAATGTGTGGACTGGTCCTTATATAAAGGGAGTACAGACGACCGTGTGGACGTACTGGAATTGTCCTTTCGTGCGGTTGTATTTCAAATATTTGGGCAGTGCTAATACTAATTAAGTAGGGCGATGACTCCAGCTGTAATGGGACAAAATATTTTCCCTGCTACTGTCTTACAGCAGCTCAGTTTTTCAGATAAAAATCATGTTTATTTATGTTGTTGTTAATGATTATTATTATATCATTCTTAAACAATAGCTGCTGTTTTCTTTTCATGTGCGATGACAACGGTGCAATCCACGAGAACAAAATACCTGCCGGTGCCACAGATGATATAACTGGCTATCAAACATTGTGGGTCGACAGCTACGGAGTAAGAGAAGATCTTGTTAAGGGACGCCGTTGCCGTGATAATCGAATAAATTAGAAAAAAGAATGATTAGTATTATTACAAACGTTTTGCTAGTTATGTATATCACGAATAGTTTCAATTATAATCTTCAGTCCCTACAAGAATGTTCTAAGATTGTGTATTTATTATTATCCTGTTTTGTGAGAAGGGAAATAAACCTGGGAATTTTACTTCAAGTGTCGGTGTAAAATAAACCCCAATGGCTGCTATTTTTTCCTTCTTTATTTATGCTACAGGCCTATTCCGAAAATACTTCCTTCATCAGGTATCTGTAAGTAATATAATTCTGTAGGTATTCCTTATGCAAAAAATAATAAATAAATAAATTAAAATACGAGTTATTTTACAGACATAGATTTTGTTAACATCTGTACGTTATAGCCAATCGTCTATGGTTTTCCTATTAAATCAACCCCAATAAGGTAACAACTGTCATTTTGTTGCTGCAAAAATAATCATTATCATCATAATAAACAAAACAGTCTGTAACCATACAATATCGCCGTCATCTGTCAAACGAGCTGCCACGTATATATCAACGTAAGAAATACGAAATAAAAATCCGAAAATTACATCGGAATTTTACAGCCAGCAATAAAATAACTGTTGTTTCCCCATTCGGGTTGACTTAACAGGAAAACCATAGACACTCTGGCGATAAGGTATGGATTTTAAGAAAATCTATATTTGTAAAATAACTATTTTTTTTTGTTCTAATAAAACCCCATGTCATTCCGAGCATGTGTGTCAATTTTTACCTCTCTATATACATAATTCCGTTATTTATTAAATTATCAAATTATACTGACTTTTTGATCGCCCGGTACTTTAAAAAATGCATGTTGTCAACCATCAAAAAATGTTCAAATGTTTGTAAAGCTTATGGGATTTAACTGCAAGGTTATCAGTCCCTAAACCTACAAACTACTTATGAGCTACCTTATACTAAAGACGACGCAAACATCCATGCCCGAGGGGGAATTCGAACCCCCGACGGAGAACGGCTTCGCGCATCGCAGCATAGCGCCTCAATGCGCTCGGCCTCTCTGCCGCGGCTGTCAACCATCAACTGTTTATTGTATTTATAACTTTACCGGCTTCGGTTATTAACCGTCATCACAAAAGTAAATTAAACAGACGTATCTTTTATTGTTTGACGTAGATATGGTGACAGAAAATGCACGAACGTAATTTGTCTGTTTAATTTTACTTTTCTGGTAATGGTTAATATCCAAAACCGGTAAAGTTACAGATACAATAAACAGCTGATGGTTGACAATATGCATTTTTAAAATTATCAGTAACCGCTGCATGCAGAAGGTAATGAAGGAGAAAAGGGACCGATTACATCTACATCGTAGCAGTACTTCACGTGACGACATATTGTGCGCATGTCGCTTATGAGTGGCTCTGCCACATCACAAAGCACATCACAACAAATTCGGTCTGCTGTGTAATTGGTGTCCAAATCAAAATGTTCAAATGTTTGTAAATCTATCGGACCAAACTAAGTAAACTAACCTAAGGATAACACACACACCCATGCCCCAGTGAGGACTCGAACCTCCACGGCGAGCAACCGCGCGCTCCGCAGCAAGACGGTAGGTCTGTTTGTTGTAGACGCTGATCGTGTTCTTTTGTTCTTGTTCTATGAGTTCTTGGCTCAGCTTTTTTATTACAGAGAGCACTGAACCCTCTGGCCGCGCGCGCTGAGCCACGGCACCCGGCCCGCTCGGCTACTCCACCGCGGCAATTGGTGTCCAAGCATACCTTTCGATGTCGTTTGCAACAGAGTGCGCTCTGTCCGTAGGTCGACCATAACTGATTAACGAAAGATAAGTTTTGTTACTTCGGCAGTAAAATATAAAATAACACATGATGCTACAGAGGATATAAATAGCATAATGGCAATGGGAAGAAAAGCTATTTTAAAAACAGAAGTTTGCTAACATCTGACGTGCCTATAGCTTTGACATGGTGGGTGTCCAATACTGCTCTTTACTACAGAACAGTATATGTTAGACTGTGACTAGAGACACTTGTGAATGCATCTTTTTTAACTTCCTGGAACCTTTACAGCTCTCTGCCTTTATGGACTAAGTGACGAATGAAGTTTCAGAAGAAGATTACAATAAAAGGCAGAGCCGCGTAGGAGTGGTCGAACGCTGTAAGGAGCCATGTTGCGGAGTGCGCCGCTGTTCCCCGTCGGAGGTTCGAGTCCTCTCTCAACATGGGTGTATGTTATGTCCTTAGTGTAAGTAGTTTAAGTAGTTTGTAAGTCTAGGGACTGTTGACTACTGCTGTTTGGACTCAAAGGTTTGCAAATATTTGATCCTTTCTCCTTTCAGAGATGTAATAGCTACGTAATACAACTGTCGTTCCCTTAAATACCAGTGTCTAAAGATTGGCGCAGTTGACACCAATACTCAAGAAAGGTAATACTGAGATGGGCATGTAATTCAATGGATTACTCCTGACGTCGATTTGGAGTAGAATTTTTCAGCATATACTGGCTTGCACATTATGATCACCTTTAAGGAAACGATCTCTTCCGGCACAAAAAATACGAGTTGAGAAAATATTGTTTTTGTGCAACAAAACTAGCTCAAGATTTCCAGAAGGCTTTTTACACCGTTCCTAACAAGGAATTTTTAATCAAAATGCATGCCTACGAATTATCGTCTTATTTCTATAACTGTATTCATGATTTCCTATAACGATCACAATTCACTGTTGTTGTTGTTATGGTCTTCAGTCCGGAGACTGGTTTGATGCAGCTCTCCACCCTACTCTATCCTGAGCAAGCCTTTTCATCTCCTCATAAGAACGGCAACCCACATCCACTTGAATCTGCTTACTATACGCGTCTCTTGGTCTCCCTCTGTGATTTTTACCCCACACACTTCCCTCCAATGCTAAATTTACGATTCCTCGATGTCTAAGAATGTGTCCTACCAAGCGATCTTTTCTTTTAGTCAGGGTATGCCAAAAATTCCTTTTCTCACCAATTCTGTTCAGTACCTCTTCATTAGTTATGCGATCTACTCACCTAATCTTCAACATTCTTCTGTAACACCACATTTCAAAAGCCTCTATTCTCTTCCTGTCCGCACTGCCTATCGTCCATGTTTCACTCCCGTACAATGGAACACTCCACACAAATGCCTTCAGAAAAGACTTCCTTACACTTAAATTAATATTCGATGTCAGCAAATTTCTCTTTTAAAAAAATTCTTTTCGTCCCATTGCCATTCTGCATTTTATAGCCTCTGTACTGCGACCATCGCATGTTATTTTACTACCTCAAGTAAGAGACTACAGTAAGAGACGGAAAATTATAATGTCTTGTTTCTGAAGCCATTTGTGTGGAGCGTTGCCTTATACGGGAGTGAAACTTGGACGATAAATAGTTTAGACAGGAAGAGGATAGAGGCTTTTGAAATGTGGTGCTACAGAAGAATATTGAAGAGAATTGGGGAGAAAAGGAATTTTTATCATACGTGGACTAAAATAATGGATCGATTGGTAGGACACATTTTTATACAGGAAGGAATCAGAAATTTAGCATTGTAGGGAAGTGTGTGGAGGAAAAATCGCAGAGAAAGACCAAGAGATGAATATAGTAAGCAGATTCAGATGGATGTGAGTGACCGTTCTCATGAGGAGATGAAGAGGCTTGCTCATGATAGAGTAGGGTGGAGAGCTGTAACAATTCAATCTCCGGATTGAAGACCACAACATCAACATATTAAACAGCAGTACTTAAAGGGCACAACGTCATTAGATCTACTATGATAATAGGTCATCGATATATCAGAGGAATGAAATCGTTGTTGGACTGAAGTGTTGCAGTAAGTCAGATCAAACAAAGTTCTATTTCTGTCTGTGTCTGTGACAATGTGGCACATTGTAAGCTCTCCCGGAAAAGCCACAAGTACCGCCTACGTGATATTGTGTAATAAAGCTGAAGCACCTCATTAGCTTTCCGCTTAACGACAGCTGCACGCATGCGCCCGACATGTGTTAGGCGTGCTCAAGCAAGTAAACACATATTGTGTGCTCGGACAAGACGGAGGCTTAAATCTTGAAAAAGAGCAGAAAGCCGAACACCTGTCCAGATAATTGCGTGGAGATCGCAAACAAGATGTTGTTCCAACTAATTTGTAAGATGTCAGGAACAAATTACCATACTTAGAAAGTTAAATGTTTTCCACCTTAATAAATTATAAGTGTGTCACTGATTAAAGTAGCTGCCAAAACAAACGATAAAAAGATCGTCTTAAAATATAGGCTATCTTGTAACTCAATAGCACAATGCGTTAATTGCGTTGTTATTAAAGTGTGATTATATTTTATATTCATCTTTCCCGTCCTTTGCCTACAAACTCATTTATAAACGATAAGGAGACCAATACCCCACGCATTACGGTAGATAACAATCAGAGATCCGAATATTGCGTGACATCTCGAGGAGATAAGTAAGCTTTCGTTTTCCTGATATTAAACGTAACTGTAATTTTCCGTTCACTCTCATTGCTTGTACTGGTTGACATCAACTACTCTGAAGGATCGATTAGGTCAGAGGTGTTAACAGACAATCTCGTGTCAGAATCATGAGCATAGTACAGTCTGTCACAACTGATTGCCCATAATACGCGGGGAAACACTCGATTAACAGTATAAATACGTAGAAGGAAAATTGGACCTACGAAATAAATCTGCAATAATTGCATTGAAACTGATACGATATGGTTTCTGTTTCGATTATCGTGTATACAGGGAGAGGAGGGAGGTTTTATGTTTATCATACTTTTAACTTCTTCAATACAAAAGCACCTACTTCACACACATGGTCTACTCATTTACAAATACCCAGAGGGAGGGGTGTAAATGACATAATATTTCTCGAACAATGCTTTTGGATGCACTTGTTACTACTAAATATACATTGTAGGTGCTGGTTTCCTACAAGTTTTACTCAGTTGATGCAACTTCCTCTTTCCTGTGGCAGGATGCAAGGTCGGTATACAAGGAATTTTTTCTAGTGGGAAGAAGGAAGGTAGAGAGGAGAGATTCACATATTACTATTTTGTACTTTTCGACGAACATCCTTCCAAATAGATTATATTTGCACGCAAATTTAGATGAAGCTAAACTCGAATATTTCAGGTGTAGACAAATATGTATTGCCTTTATCAAATCGGTTCATTTTTTCCTCTTGGACTCAATTCCAGGGCAGTCATATCGATATATATGAGGCCATACAACTATCTTATCAATCATACCTCTCACGGACAACACCGCTCTGCACTAAATAAATATGAAAAATATTGCATGTACTTCGCTTACTTTTATTTCTATAATTCCACGTTGGATTGTTTACTGGGGTAACTCATCAAACGAAGCTGATTTTTTCTTAGTCCTAAAACGTGTAGTACGAATTACTTGTGGTGTGAACTCAAGAACACCTTGCAGTGGCATTTTCAAGGAAATATTGATTTGTTAATGGAATTTGGCACAAATAATGTATCTGTCCTTAAACCAATCTATGGTTGATCAACTACGAACCACAGTTACCTTACTGTCCGAAATCGTCACCGCTCATAACTGTGTACTGCTGGGCTCTGCAATACATATGATGGAAACTGCGCGAAGTTTTCCTTTGGGATGGTGTTAAAAAACCTCGTCACGTTTCTTTGGATGTCAGGAATATCGTCAATTCTCTTTCCTTTCAAATCGAGTATGTGGGTGAGCGTTGTCGTGCAACTTAAATATCCACCATACTCGCCTATCTCAATCCTCTACACTTCTTCGTATTCTCTCGCCTCAAAGTCGCTTTAAAAGGAAAGAGATTTTAAGATAATCGTTACATTCAATGAAACTTTACGAGGCTTTTGAACACCGTCCCAAATTAAGACTTCGTGCAGTTTCCATAATATGTATCGCAGAGGTTAGCGGTACATAGTTATGTTCAGTGTACAGTTCAGTACCTCATGTCGGCTCTAGTACGCGCCTGAAACCGTCTGAAACAGTTGCTGGACGTCTACCCTGCGAAGATATACGCTTTTTACATGTGATACATGAACACAAAAAGGTTCATTTGATTTCTGGCTCCTTCTGTAAAATTATTGTCAGTATGAAGTTGTATTACTGCTTTCACCGTTAAACAGAAGAAGTTCTGTCAAAGTGTTCGCGAATGAACTTTTCATGCTGGCCATGTACGTGAGGAAGACATTCTTAGGTAATGCGTTAGCAACTAACAGTTGCCTTCTCACTTTGCGGCGTCTGCGTCGACTTCTCAGTGGTTGATTTATTGCGTTGTCAGGACCGTGACCTCCTCGTACCCCCTGAGAGCCACAGTAGTTTCTTTTCTAAAAGGAATCATTTCCAGTAGTGGATGTGTGGATTGTAGAAGGTGCTCTATTGCGCCATTTTCAGCTGCGAATGAGTTGCCTGTCGCTAAAAGAAGACTGGCATGGATCCTATTTATAAACCGACATTCGTTCGAAGCGGCAGAACAGAGACAAAGAATAAAAGAAACGTATCTCTTCGGTCTGAACTGTGATGCCTCGGGTTCTGCAGAATACCGTCTGACGTGCCGTTACACGAGCTGTTATCTCATGGAGCACGTGAGAGCAGCTGTTTTCAGTTGAGCTGGGTGATGGGTTCAAAGAACGATAAGAATGTATGTCAGACAGTCGCACGCTTAACAGCAGGAAGTCTTTTCATACGATAACCACATGCCCGAGATTCGAGTCTTACACCGCAACGAGCATCCCGCACATATAAACAGCTGCGATTTCATCGATGAATTTTCCGCTCAAGGCTTTTCTATACTTATAATTTGCTTTTATCACTAATACTGATTATTTGTCTATCATTTTTAAATTAGCTACAAGTGAAAAGAACCAGTAAGTATATCTGTGTGCCTACAATGTCCGCAGATGCTTTATCATAACTAGAAGTAATTCGAATTTCTCATTACAGCTCTAAAACTGTGAACGTACATTACCACTACGTTTTTCCCGGGGCTTCGCGCGCGTGTATCCATAATTTTGAAAAATTCTGGAGCTTATTCTCGTCAGAAAAACGAATACAAAAAAAAAAAAAAAAAAAAAAAAAAAAAAAAAAAAAAAAAAAAAAGAGAGAGAGAGAGAGAGAGAGAGAGATTGTCAAGCTGTCCATATGGCACAACGTAAAGAAATTAATGTCTTTTTAAGTACAAATTCTGAATTTTATAGTGTGAAATACCAATAAATGATAAGGGAATAGCCTAGTGTTGTATTTTTAAAGAAACTAGAGGACCCGTGCGAATACTTCGCACCGTTAGTGGAATAACAAAAAAGTTGGAAAAAATTGAAGTAAAGTTGAATGTTCACGCATAGCTTTCTTCAGAGTCAATCAATGCAAGTGTTTAAAAGCCCAAATGAAAGAGCTTGATCGGCTAAGTGTTGTTACCTCAAATAGAACTGTGTACCTTAATTAGAATCGAAGATATCGTAAAACAAACCGATTAAAATGCAAGGACAGAAGGATACAGCGTTTGAATAAAAATAAAGGATGGAGAGACTTAAGTTAATTCTGATACTTGATGACAAATCTGCGAATGAATATCTTTCTTTTAAAGCAAAAATGAAAGAAATCCGTCGAATATAACGGCCTGACCGACTGACTTTAGTTTACAGCACGGACATATACATGAGGAAATCACGTTTGAGTATAGAAAAAGGAAGGCGAGAGTTATGTAAATTCTGATACTTGATGACTAATATGTGGATGAGTACCTTTCGTCTAAAACAAAAATGAAGGAAATCGGCCGGGCAGTTTGGTCTGGCCGACTGACTTTAGTTTTCTTGGATTCTTTTAATATATAAGAAGATTACGAAAATTAAAGAATTTCTTCGTGTACAACATTTGATGTTAGTCCTATATGTGCCGTTATAAACAAATTATGAGAGCTACTGATCGGCGAGCAAGCAATGTAGACTTGTCTAGCATTTTAAGAGTGAACTAAGTTAAATGAAGACACTAATACGAAATCACAACACTTATATCACGCGAATAACATCTCTGAACTAATGTACATGATTTTAATGTTAACTGGATAAACTTGTTAACGATAACAGTAGCGTCAATTCGAGAAATGAGTAAACAATAATAGTTATTTAAAAGTACCCGACAGGAGGCACTTAGATATAAATCGCGATCTAAGCTGTCACTTCCTCTTGGGAGTTTTCATAATTGCTACACAGATTAAATAATGAATTCAAGAATTTCTATGAATAACGAGATTAACCTTAAGCATTATTATTATTATGGCAAAATGTTCCAAAAACTATTTTTTTACAGATTCTATCATAATTGTACTTAGTTTCATGGACTATTATCATTCTTGATCAAAATTTTAACTATGGCAAAAAGCACTTAAAGTTCTAAAAATCTCCTATGGATTCATATTTCCCCATACTGAGAAGAAAAATAAAAACACTGTATGTATAGTGAGCTCGGCTTCTAGGCAATCTGTCAAGATGAAATATGTGCCAGATTTTACGTTAGGCCTTCAACAATACAAATGTGAAAATGGTATCCGATATTTATTGCAGTAGTTATAAAATATTGTCAGTCAGTGCTCACAAATTTTAAAAATATAATATGGGCATTATGACGCAGCCAGCTAAGTAGTACAATCAGCCCGCGCTCTACACAAAGAAAATTTAAATAAGATGTTTATTGGTCCCACCAGAAAAGTGTCAAATATGGTCTCAGTTGAGTGTGTCGCCAGAAATATCTTGTCAAATATCGCTAATAAACTGCTAAATTGTTGTAGAAAACAAGTACTGTTTGATAGCCACTGTGGCTTCCCACGAAAAGAGGTGTCAAAAATTCTGTTTCTTCTTCCTAAAGTTTAATTTCCTTTCCAAATTTTTCGATGACCTCCTTTTCTACTTCCTCCTTATACAGAGTGAATAACATCGAGGATAGTGCGCAACCCTGACTGACTCCATTCCCAACCACTGCTTTCCCTTTACATATATACATTGTAGAGCCAAAATAGTATAGCACGTAGCAGTCCCGCAACACGACGTCGCATGGACTCCACTTATGTCTGAAGTGGTGCTAGCGGTAACTGACACCTTGCAGCCATCAATGCTGTCCATAAATCTGTAAGATTGCGCCGGGTGGAGTTCTGCCATCTGACAGCTGAAATCAAGATGATCACTCTGGCACAAACTAAGCTGATTAGATTAATACTTTTTCCATAGATCATGAATACTACATTTCGTAATAATGTGGAACAAGTCAGGTTCATGAAGGGTGTCTGTACAAGACGTTACAGTACACAAACATTACATGACACATTTATTTATTAGGTTTGCTAATTTCTATCTAAAAGCTCATCCAGTGAGTAGGAGGAGTTGTCATTCAGAAATTCTTTTAATTTATTTTTAAATGATAGTTGGCTATCTGTCAGGCTTCTGATGCTGCTTGGTAGTTGACCAAAGACTTTTGTGGCAGCGTAATTTACTCCTTTCTGTGCCAAACACAGATTTAGCCCTACATAGTGAAGATCATCCTTTCTCATGGCGTTATAGCTGTGCATACTGCTATTACTTTTGAACTGGGTTGCATTATTAACAACAAATGTCATAAGTGAGTATATATATACTGTGAAGTTACTGTGGTGATACCTAAATCCTTAAATAGATGTCTGCAGGATAATCGTGGGGTGGCAACTATTCTGATTACACGCTTTTGTGCAATGAATACTTTTTTACTCAATGATGAATTACCCAGAATATGATGCCATACGAAATCAATGAATGAAAATAGGCATAGCAAGTTAATTTATTGAGATTCTTATCGCCAAAATTTGCAATAACCCTAACAGCATACGTAGCTGAACTCAAACGTTCCAGCAGACCGTCTCATCAATGCACACACCTAAAAATTTTAAAAATTCTCCCTTAGTTACAGACTTTTATTCAAAATCAATATTTATTAGTGGAGTTGTGCCATTTACTATGCAGAACTGTATATACTGTGTTTCGGCAAAATTTAATGAGAGTCCCTTTTCAGAGAACCACTTAATGATTTCCTGAAAAACATTATTTACGATTACATCACTTAGTTCTTGTGTTTTGGATGTGATTACTATATTTGTATCATCAGCAAAAAGAACTAATTTTGCATCTTTATCAGTGTAGAATGGCAAGTCATTTATGTATATCAAGAACAGTATAGGACATAAGATCGAACCCTGTGGCACTCCATCTTTCAGAGTCCCCCAGTTTGAGGAATCGGCTGATGTTTTTACATTACATGGACCACTTAAGTCAACTTTCTCCATTCTTCCAGTTAAGTATGAATTAAACCATTTGTGCACTGTCCCAGTCAAACCATAATGATTAAGCTTATCTAGAAGAATTCCATGATTTACACAATCAAAGGCCTTTGAAAGATTACAAAAAATATCAATGGGTGATGTCCGGTTATTCAGAGCATTTAATATTTGATCAGTGAATAATGATAATGAGTAAGAGAATTAATTTACCTTTCGTCGAAGGAACATACGAATCATAGTTCACGTATTCGTTCTTCAAAATCCCCTCTGCGAACTTGGACACTTACCTGAAACAAAAATAAAAAACAGAGAGGTCCGTTAGAATTGGATTTACTCAAAAAGGCAAAATTAAATCTAGATGTTCAAATGTTTGTAAAGCTATTGAACCAAAATGAAATGGGCATCAGTCTCTTGACATACAAACTGCTTTAACTTATGCTAAAGACACCTCCCATGATCGAGCGAAGACTGCAACCTCGGACAGGGAGCAGCCACACCATCCGCAGCAAGGCGCTTTAGAGCGCACGGCCACTCCCGTGCGGCTTAAAGCTAGATTTAATTATTTTATTTACTAATAAAATTTACAGTATTGTGAACACGTATTTATAAACTAATGCAAATTTATCTTCCCGTAAAGAAATAACAGAAAAAACAATATAAAATTATGAATGTGCTGAGCTTAAATGTAAATGGAAAGACAATGACCGCGATGGAGCGACCGAGCGGTCTAAGGCGCCTTGCTGCGGAGAGCACGGTTACTCTCCGTCAGAGGTTCGAGTCCTCCCTGAGGCAAGAGCACACCATCTGCTGTATGCCCGTATTTACAAAGCATCCAAGTTATAGACAGCTCCAACCATTTCATGGTGTGTGGTGCCAATGGATCCACCATTTCTTTGCTGATTTTCCTACAATGTTTAAATGTTTGTATAGCTTATGGGACTTAACTACCGGGTTATCAGTCCCTAAACTTACAAACTACTTATGAACTAACTAATACTAAGGACGGCACAAATATCCAAGCCCGAGGGGGGATTCGAAACCCCGACCGTAGTGGCCGTGCAGACCCTGACTGGAGCGCCTCAGTTCCCTCGGCCACCGCGGCCGGCGATTTTCCTACATTTCGCTACATTTTGTTTTCTTTGGCGTTGCGATTTCTACGTAGAAAACAACGTTATCCCCGAAAGACAACATGGAACTTCCTAATTAGTCGTTTTCATGTATTGTGATATGTTATGGTTCTAGAACACTCTCACTGAGTAGTGAAGTGACACAGTGGTTACCACACTGGACTAGTATTCGGGATGTTAAGACGCCACTGACTTTTGAAATTTAGGTTTTCCGTGACTTTCAAAAACAGCTCCAGTCAAATTCCGGGACGGTTCCTCTGAAAGGACACGGCCAATTTAATTCCCCATCCTTGTGCTCCGTCTCAAATGACTACGCTGTCGACGGGACGTTAAAATCTAAACCTTCCTTCGTTTCCTAGAACACTTCCATCCGATACGTACCGCTTCTCTTACCTCCGCCGATTTTCGATGAGACTTATACGGTCTGTTCTGTTTGTTAGAAACAGGTCCAATCGCATAGCTGGTCATTGTTTACGCTCATACTTCGTTCATCAGGCGGCCGTGGACGACTGAACTGAACGCCTGGCATCGTCTAACGTTGAGCTTGAACACCTCTTACCTCTGTTCATACTAAGCGGGGTGGATCGCCATTTAGGACAATGTACACGCATTCTAGAGAAGCCAAGTTCAAATACCCCTGCTGCCGTACAAAGTAATAATTTTCATGCTTTCTCTGAATCACTCAAGGTGAAAGTTGTGATGGTTTCTTTGAAAAGGACATGCACAATTCCATTCCAACGATCTTCACAATCTAAACTTGTATCCCTTCTCTAATAACCTCGTCTTTGACGAGGCGTTACCCTAACCTTCCTCCTTCGTTTTTATTTATACAAGTAAGCAAACGAAATGTGGACTTGAACAGCTCTCGCGCCCTTTGAAGTTTAATGGAAAAGCTGTAACTGACCACACGCGTAAATTAGTGAAAGTGAAATACGTTGATGGCTGCCTTTCAGGTTGCATCCTTGCAATCTTCGTTCCGCTCTAGTTGAGCTGCACGGAATGCTGATTGTGCGGAACTACGTACGCCCAGCACGTTAGGCAACCACTAACACTTCCACTGCTAAGGCAGCCGAGGAGGATATCGCTGCTTCGCGATCTCTCTAGCAGCGCGTTGCGCGATGTTGGAGGAGACCTCTTTAACTCTCTTCACCTTGTACAATTTGGGAAATAAATATTTATTTTTTGGCACAATGATATTTTCACTGTTCAGTGGAGTGTGTGCCAATATGAAACTTTCTGGCAAATGAATAATGTGTGTCGAAGCGGGATTAAAACCCAGGAACTTTGCCTCCCGTGCACACGACAGACAAAGGTCCCGAGTTCGAATCCCTTTCTAGCGTACAGTTTTCATCTGAGAGAGAGTTCCATTTGTTTTCCATTCGCAAAAGAGCAGCTGAACTTCAAGTATCTTATATGTCTGGGAAACTGGTCTAAAGATTTCGATGAAATTTTGTATTTACATTGGTTTTTTCTTTTGCAGTTCACCTACATAATTGTATTTTTCGTAAGAACGCCATTTTCCAAAATTATATATTTAAATGTAAAAAAAATTAATTTCGTGTTTTTCGGATCACAGAAGATTTGTTAGCCTCGAAAACGCGGTAACACCGTTACCACTGGGGCACTACGTCCTGTGATAGAATGACATTATCCATCGCAATAACGTATCGTGTACCATTAAACGAGTATGTGATCATGCATGTACTGTGCGTGCGACGACGACGTGACTGTGACTGCATGTGAGAAACAGTTTCTTTGTTTGTAGCCAACCTGTGCACTTTGAAACACCTAGGAAATTTTGAACCAGAATATTTACTGCGTCACTGAACTAGGTACATTTGTGGTTATTTTCGTTTAACGGGTGCAATTCCTGCATAGATAATGTTGCAAAATATTTATTAACAATAACACTATGTAACAGAAAAACAATCCCGAGCAACGCTCGGTCACCCGATATTTACTGTGAAAATGCAGAACTATTCAAGTGCGATTTGGATTGGTTTGCGAATGCTTTATCTGACAACGAGGTGGAATAGCGATCTAAATTCTGACGTGCAATGTGGGCACCATATAGAAATTTCGAGTCTCGCTCGCCTGTGAATTGGAGTGAACTGTGTTACGAAAAGTGCAAATAATAACTTGCTCAATAAATATTCTAAAAAAATTGCACAAAAACTACAAGAAAAAGCACTCCAGGACGTTATACTGTAATAAGAAAACAACTTGAGAATGGCGAAAAGCCGAAACGGTTGTCGTCTTTATAAAATAATAATAGTGCAGCATTAAATGAAATAGACATTTAAAAAGATTTGATCAAATTCATGACTTCACACGAGGCTGTATTTCAGTTATGTGATATCTGTACAATTTGTTATCTCTGGTCTTTATAGGTGTCACATTTTTGATGATCAGCTTTGTATAGTTGTGGATTTAATTTCCTTGAATAAAACAATGTTCATTCGCAAAGTATCTCACCCATATTGAAACAATACCAATCAGAATGCAAACGTAAGATGTAATCAAGAATTACTACACCTAGCTGTTCATAACAGTATTTATAAATGTTGGTTAGCCTTAGAGCTAGTGGTGTAATAATGAATGCGACAGGAAACTTAGATACGAGTATGCGCCAGGTGGAATGGTTCTTTATGAGTTTATTTGAAATTACCAACTGGAGCCTCTTGATTTAGTGAAAATTAATCCAGAACCAACAATATTTTTGATTTCTCCATTAAATCCGAGAAAATACTAAAATACTACCACCAACATTCATGCAACCAACCGTAATCAGTTCATTGCAGCCATATTCAATAACATGATCTAACATTCCGGAAGATTGCTAATTTTACAGTTGCACGAGAGGTTCTTGATGCTCCTGACAGTGTTATTTGAAATACGGAAGATTCAAGTTGCCCAACACTCAACTGCGCAACTGCATCATTTACCCAGAGCATACTGTCGAATGATTTTCTATTTAATAGATTTCTATACCAAAACCAACAATCATTCTGCTTGATGGGTATATACAGCTAAGTGGAACAAATATATATATTTATCATGTTATACTGGTACCTTTGTTCCTGACCTATTCATTATTACGCCAGAATCTATAAGACTGACGAAAATACTGTTATGAGCAACTGAAAATGGTGTGCACGTTATTGATGACACCTTAAGTTTCAATTATAATCAATATCTCAGTTTTTGTTTTTTGCGGTCTTCAGTCCGTAGACTGGTTTGATGCAGCTCTCCACCCTGATCTATCCTGAGCAAGCCTCTTCATCTCGTCATAAGGACGGTAACCCACATCCATCTGAATCTGCTTACTATATTCATCTCTTGGTCTCTCTCTGCGATTTTCCCCCACACACTTCCCTCCAATGTTAAATTTCCGATTCCTTCATGTCTAGAATGTGTCCTACCAATTGATACCTTCTTTTAGTCAAGGTATGTCAGAAATTCCTTTTCTCCCAAATTCTGTTCAGTACTTCTTCATTAGGTACCCGATCTATCCACCTAATCTTCAGCATTCTTCTGTAGCATGACATATCAAAAGCCTGTATCCTCTTCCCGTCTGAACTATTTTTTATCGTCCAACTTTCATTCCCGTACAAGGCAACACTCCACACAAATGCCTTCGGAAAAGACTACCTTACGCTTAAATTAATATTTATTAATATTCGATATTAGCAAATTTCTCTTTGTCAAAAACCCTTTTCTTCCCATTGCCATTCTGAATTTTATATCCTCTGTAGTGCGACCGTCATATGTTATTTTACTACCCAAGTATCAAAACTCATCTACCACCTTTATTGCTTCGTTACCTAATTTAATTCCTTCAGCATCGCCTGATTTTGTAAGACTGCATTCCATTACCTTTCTTTTGCTCTTGTTAATGTCCATTTCGTACTCTCTTTTCAAGACACTGTCCATTCCGTTCAATTATCCTACCAGGTCCTTTACTGCCACTGACAGAATTACAATGTCATCAGCAAAACGGAATGTTTTTATTTCTTCACACTGAACTCTAATTCCTTCCCCAAATTTCTCTTTGCTTTTCTTCATAGCTTGCTCATAGCAAAAATTGAATAACATTGGGGAAAGGCTACAACAGTTTCTTACTTCCTTCCCACCCATTGCGTCCATTTCATGCACTTCAACTCTAATATCAGATTTTTGGTTAATGTACAAGCAGCAAATAATCTTCCGCTCCCTATATTTTACACATGCTGAATTCAGAATTTGAAAGTGTGTTTTCCAATCAACACTGTCAAAACCTTTATCCAAATCTACAAAATCTAGAAATCTAGGTTTGCCGTTTCTTAATCTAAGATAGGCCGTAAAGTGAGGATTGCCTCCCGTGTTCCCACATTTCTCCTGAATCCAAACTGATCTTTCCCATCGTCAGCATCTATCAGCCTTTCCATCCTTCTGTAAATAAATCGTGTTAAAATTTTGCAACCATGATTTATTAAACTGATGGTTCTGTAATTTTCACACCTGTCTGCGCCTGATTTCTCTGGAATGGGGATTATTATATTTTTCTTAAAGTCTATGAGTATTTTGCCTCTTTCCTACATCTTATCTGATTTCGCCTCTCTCATACATCTTATCTCAATATCGGTGAGATACTTCGTGAATGTACCTTGTTCGATTGAAGGAAGGCCAATCTACAACTATAGTATTTTGGCCATCAAAAACGCGACACAAAGTCGAAGATAACATGTTGTACAGATATCACATAATTGAAAATACAGTCGCACGCGAAGTCATGTATTGAGTGTTGCTGCCATTGCAGGCTAAACCGCCGCTACCCTCTTCGGCATTGAATCGAACAGGCTTTGGATGTGTTGTTGGGGTATGGCGGTGCACTCTCCTTCCCACACATCGTCAAAATTGATGTGGTATAGCAGCAGATGGCGTAACCAGGGCCATTAGTTCCGCAATTATAGATCGGTTGTTATCGATAGGCGACATATCTGTAGAACAGGCAGGTCAAGACAGTAATGTAGTCCGATTTACGACGAAGAGGTCTGAAAATTGCGGGCCACGTGTGTCTAGTCCCTCTAATTTTATCCTCGAACTCATTCATGGTGTGGGTTCCTGTAGTTATGACCTAGTAAGTGAACCGCAGGCAGCGTATGAGTGGCCAAGTAGGTGGTCCTGATAGTTGGGATACCAGTTGCTTTGGAATAAGGTTGGGTATCTCGGACATATTTTGAGTCGTGCTCATATTTGTGCTCAGATGGCAAAGACTACCTAATCCACCGGTTAGGCCCTCAACCATTAGGAGTAAAACCCAGTGAGGTCCTGGGCAAGTAAGCCTAGCAACGTGTAGACCCGCATAACAGTGGAGTAGAATCACTCCCTCCGTGAGCAGCCCAGCCGTTTGCTCTCGATGCACTTGCGTAAGCTACGGAGTGTCTCATAGTAGACGTCACTGTTTATGGGTTTTACGTGCTCGACAAATTCGATGAGTATCGAACCTCGGACGTCGAAAACGACGTTGAGCATCCCCTTGCCTGCTGAGTGTTGTTGTTGTTGTGGTCTTCAGTCCGCAGACTGGTTTGATGCAGCTCTCCAC